>CM074194.1:17870689-18470689 GCA_037179385.1 Holothuria scabra | reverse complement strand
TTGAGATGATAACGCATTGCACTTAACATTCTACCATAATTCCGTAAAAAGAAAGAGACTTTCGAGTAATTTTAATTTGAGGGCGACTTTCTGAACTGAAGGGGCAACTTTGTCAGGGGGCGACTTTCTTAAGAGACGAGTTTGTCATTGTGGCGACATTGTGGGTTTGATTTTGCGAGAAGGCGACTTTGTTAGAGGGGACTTGACCGACCCCTTTTTCAAGTCAAGAACGACCCCCTCCCCCGTTGATATAAAGCGTCTTTACGTTTTCTCTTTTTTTAAACTTACATTTATTCTTATATGTTCATTTTAATGTAATTCACTTCAAATGGACCAATGAAGTCATACCATGGCAAAGTGGACTCTTGGTGAAGGAAAGTTGTTCCCGGTTAGAAACCATTGCAACGCGTCTGCTTATTATTGTTTCTCTTCAGCTTTACGATAGAACAGTTGCAACTAAAAGACTAATGTAGTAGAACTTCTTGTTATTGACTTACCATGGTACTTGCAATGTTTGCAAGCAGAAAAATGAATGGAGCAGAAGTGGCGGTTTTTATCAGGGGAGACTGAGTTAAGAGATAAGTTTGTCAGGCGGGGATTTTTCAGCGGCCCACTTTGAAATGACACACTTTATTAGAGGTCGACTTTGCCAGTCAAGGGGCCGAGGCAGTGACTTTATCAGGGACGACTTTCAGTGGACGGGATTGACACGCTAGGAGACATTTGACTGTACATAGTAACTCATAATTCGCAATGGTATTTGGTATGTTTGTAATACATACAGAAGATCGGAGAAATAGGAAAATATTGGGGTGTCGAGTGCTGAGCAACACTAAGCGGTTAGGGTTGATTAAAGGGCAGGAGCAGTCATCCCACTAGTGTAGTGAACTGTCCAGTTTCATGATTGGCTGTTGGGAGTCATGTGACAATGTTTTTTCTCTTCAAATGTGAAATTTACCGGAAATAACTGCTTGGTTTACCTTGAATATGCAATAGTAAAGTCATAAAATGTAATTAAAGATACTTTGAAGAGAAATAAGATGAAAATTGAGTTATTTAGCTTTTCCTTCATAAAAGTTTGGGGGGCTGCTCTTCACCTTTAAATGGAGTTTACGACCCAGTTTTTTACTAATCGGTTTCATTCGAGCCGACCACGGCCCTTTTTCAGTTGTTGCAATACTAAGCTGAGCAGCCTTAACAATAAAGTTACTGTAAGAAATTGAATCACTCTTGTCATTTAAATGCGCGCCTGTTAATTTGCATAGCACTATCGTTGTGAACATTAGTCAAGCACAGTAGTAGAATAGATTGAGTCTGCACTGCGGCTGAGACGCACCTAAACACGGTCTCTCTCTCATCTTTTACTTTCCTGTATTTTTCTAAGTTTTGCCGGCTCGCGCCTTTTACAGTGGTGGCAGCGGTGTTTGGAAAGCAGAATTTTGTAGTTTTTCTTTTCACTGGGACTGTTTTACTACTTATTTCGTTGTATTTTGCATACCCGTCATCTCTAAAATAGTGAGTAACTTACTGAAATAATAACAAACTTATTACTGTATGATCCTGTACCATTTAAAAAGTCTGGAAGGAAACAATTTGAAATGAAAGAATATAACTGGATATATGAATATATATTTGTACCACTTTTAGCATGAAAGCAAAATCCTCTTTTTTGTACAAGTTGGTAGAAGATTTTGGGAACAGTTTTTGAATGTATATATGTATAGTTAACATGTTATGTTAATGTGCTTAAATAATTTGTTTCAGGAAAATTGGTTTACTTAGATGTATTTTGTGTATGTTTTGCGTGGTTGTTTTCGATTTAAATATAAAAAAATTGAGGACAATTTTAATAGAAAGGGGGGCAGTGGCGTAGCTACTGGGGGGCAGGGGGGCAAGTTGCCCCCCTGGAAAATGTTTTGGGGAAATTTTATGAAAATGGGGAAATTTGATGAATCTTATTATTATTACAAAAATTTCACAAAAATTTCTCAAAATTTTTGTTAGAATAAGAAATTGTGAGACATTTCTCATACATAATTCGTATTTTCATGCAACAAATTAACTAAGATTTCGTCAGTGTCGCATGAACCGGCCCAATTCGCGTTCCACAGAAATGTCCTCGCCGCGTAGCAGATTGAATGTTCTCTTGTGCTTGTATACGCACGGGGTTATGATCAATGCATTTCAGTGCACAGGAAGCTGTTATTCAGGTGATACTTAGGGAATTCAGTAAAAGGATGTGAAAACTGACAAGTCACAACCGTAGACCCCCGAGGTTGTTATGTTCTTCTACAAGCTAGCAGTAGCTGTACGATTTTACTCTGTGTACATAACGATGGATGGGGCTGAAACAATCCATGGCCAACGATAAACTTAAAGTTAATCTAGAAATTAGAATTAACGGGATCCGTTGGCACACTTAGATTTTGTTACTTAGTCTAATCCTTGGAGGCTTACAACCTAGTTCGGGAAAATAGCTTCTGCTCACTTTGACTGTAACAATAAATGGACAATGAGTACCTTGTAGCCTTCTACACTTAACAGACTGCTTTTCTCACAGGATATCCTGTGTGATCGAGCCACCATTAGGCCTCTTTAGTGGCGTGCGAAGGGGAGACCATTGGGCCATGCCCCCCTCACAGATGCCATTTTTCTTTGTTCTTAAAAATACGTAGTCTAACTTTATCAACACAGATTTTACTTCAAAAGATAGCATATGTGGCACCAGATTGCTTATAAGGACACCCAAAAAAATTTCAAAGGGGAAGGATTGTCCCTGCAAGGTCTTTCAGTGATGCCATTTTTTTTTTTTAATTCCTACAAATAGACCTAGGAAAATTCTGTCAAATTCCAATTTTTACTCAGAAAAGGTAGACTCTGTTTCCCACTGGTGGCATCTATCAAAAGACCTCATGCTTAGATTTTCTTTACAAGCATAAATACGCTATTTTGACCATCTGAGGGGTCTGATTTTTCGAAATTTTCTTTGCGCTCCGCGCCAATCTTTTGGGCAAAATAACATATTTGGGGTAAAATTAGCTCTTAGCTCTCTGATCACTTTGCAGTTTGCGAACATATTTTGAAGTGAGCATTTTATTGCAAACGACAAAAGAAAGCGACTGGCTAGATTCTTCGTATAAGCCTAGAAAATGCTATTTCCGGCCATCTAAGGGGTCTAATTTTTCCAAATTTTCTCTACGCTCCGCGCCAACCAATGGTGGCGCTCCGCTTAGATAATCTTTATGACAAAATAACATTTTGTGGCCAAAAAAAACCCACAAATACCGATCAATGCTCTTTTATTTTGACTCCTAAAAGTGTGCAAATTTAATGACAAGTTTTCCTTCGTAAGGTAGCACAAATGGCATAAAAAGAAATGCATGTCAAGGCACAAAAGTTTCAGTTTTATCCTCATGAACCAACACAATTCAACTTTTAACACTGTTCCTGTCAAAGTCGAAAATCTTGCACCATTTTGCATGTAGGCTCCTTGGAAACGTCAAAAATTTCCGGACACCCCTCCCCTTGACCATACCGCATGCCCTTCCCCCTTCAGAGAAATCCTGCGTACGCCACTGCGTTAGTACATACAAATAAACCAGATATTGTTTACCAAAATAATATACTTTGTTATTTCCGATTGCTCTATGTTATACTTTAAAATTAAAATGCAGGTAATATTACAAAATGACATGGTAATGTGGTTATACTTGTAAGTTTGCATATTTTATATGAAATACATACACATTGACCGGGAAAAGTTTTGGGGAAATTTCATACCTTTGACCCGCCTGGAAAAAATCCTAGCTACGCCACTGAAGGGGGGAGGTATGTAAGAAATTGAATCACTCTTGTCATTTAAATGTGCACCTGTTAATTTGCATAGCAATATCGTTGTGAACATTAGTCAAGCACAGTAGTAGAATAGATTGAGTCTGCACTG
This sequence comes from Holothuria scabra, assembly GCA_037179385.1. Taxonomy (NCBI): domain Eukaryota; kingdom Metazoa; phylum Echinodermata; class Holothuroidea; order Aspidochirotida; family Holothuriidae; genus Holothuria; species Holothuria scabra. The sequence goes on along the minus strand of CM074194.1, from coordinate 18,466,746 downwards.
CGGCTGAGACGCACCTAAACACGGTCTCTCTCTCCTCTTTTACTTTCCTGTATTTTTCTAAGTTTTGCCGGCTCGCGTCTTTTGCATTATTCTTGAAAACTCTTATGATTGCTCTTCAGTACATTACCCTTAAAGAGGTGCAAAAGCAATTTAGCGATCCTCCAGCATTATGTAACATACATCTGTACATACTGTCAGCTTGAAAAAAATTTTTCCTTGACAATTTCTCATGTACGAGACCGTCGCATCGCCAGGATTGCGTCACGTGAGTGGTTGTTCGAGTGTGACATGGGGTTTGTTTAAGGAAGGTCGGTCCCTTAAAATAAACACCGCCCCCTCCTTTGGCTACAGGTCTGACACAGGACTATTAATCTTCCCTACCGACCAAACGTCCTGGTGTTATAAAATCTATCGTTTTTCATCATCAGAGTAAGGTGGTTAACCTATATACCGATACCCCGTCTATGTTCATCTACGATCGAGTTGTCGGAATGTACTGAGACGGACGGAGAACAAGGGTGTCGGATATAAAGGGCGTTGAGACGCAATGGCTCTGTGGCCAGGGTGTCATATTTTGTAAGGTGTTGGAACATATACCGGTAGAATGTAACACATATAGTGTCGGAATATAAGGCTTTAACCAAAAATAAAGATGTTTTGATCATGATGAACTGTAAGTTCTTGCACTTTTTAGAGTTGATTTCATCAACATCACTTACATGGTTTATCATGATGCTAAGAATAAGGTTCTTACTGTTCTAGAGCTTTCCGGCTTCGAATACAAATTTTGAAGCAGGCCCAAAGCACTGGGGTTGCCTCCAGTGGCGGCGGAAGCCGGGGAGGGGGCGGGGGCGGGGGACACGCCCCCCTAAATTTCTTAGCGAGGGGACGTCCCCCCCCCCAAAAAAAAATCAGAGAAGAAGTAAAAGAAACTTGGGAGCCTTGAACCAATTCAAAGTTGAGACTATAGTTAACCCATCACCGAACAGAGCAGCCGAAATTGACTTAGCCTATGTTCTGCCATTGTTTGGCTGATTCTTGTCACGGTCCCCTGCGACCATGCTCTATTCCTGTGACCTAGTATTTGGCTACAAATCATTGATTGATCAAAGAATCCGGCAACCTCGCCCGGTCCGGGAATGACCTATGTAGTCACCCCTCCCCCATGATCTGGAGGTGTATTATTTTGAAGAAATAATAATAAACAGCCTAAACGTTGGAACAAACAACGATCTGGATTCTAGACTATGCTATTGCAATAAGAGGTCACAAACAGTCAAAACCTACAGAAACCTACGACCTAACTTTGAAATGTGATTGCCAAGAACCTCAACCACAAACCTACTTATTTTAACAGATTGGAATCCGGAATCCGCCAAAAATGAGCGAAACGTATCATCTAATTGGGAAAATCGCCAAATTGTAGCTCCGTTCGCATGACGTGTGCGTACGTACATGACCGCCCGGTTGGAACTTTGGAAGAGTAATTAGCTACCTCATACCGAAGTAGCCTACACGTTGTTCAGAAGTTCGGATTCATCCTGATCAGATAGGTCTGCATAGGCAGATTCAGACCGATTCCAAGGTAAATATTAATGAATTTACACCAGATTGAATGTTGAAATGAATCCCGGTGAAAGTACAAGAATTTCAAGAAATATAGACCTTCAATTAAAATACAAAATCAAAACAAACTTACAGGTGCAGTACCAAACCAATGGCGAGTACGGGGGGGGGGGGGGGGGGGGAACTGATTTTATAGTTAGGTAACTGCGTCTCTTTTCCTTTGGATTTGAAAAATGATTTTAACAAAACCAAAATTACAAACATAACAACGCAACTGTTGATGTCCAAGAAATAGCTTATAGGCTATCTGTGAACGCAAATATTTCGCACATTTTTGTTCATTGAATTCACCGTAAAATGTTCCAAAAACGGCTTAGATTGCAAAAACGGCCTAGATTTCGAGAGAGCTTGTAGAATCTCAGAGTTTCCAGGCCCCTAAGGCGGGCCCTGGACCCACGCCAGTGGGACTTCGCGCAAGGCTTCGCGCTCGTGATGTGCGCTACCCGCACATAGGGTTCGTTTCACGAGTCCAACCATTCCATCTTGTTTACTGATTGTCCCCCCTAAATTTTAATGCTTCCGCCGCCACTGCAAGTAAGATTTTATTGGTAACAGATCTAGTGAAATTATGACTACCATGAGCGGATCCGGCTGACATTTGAAGAAGAGGAGCAGTGAACTAAAAGGTGAAAAGAAAGCAGTTGATGGGCAGTTAAATGTGATTCTCGAGGAAAGGAAAGATATGTAGGCCTTATCCTCTCTGAACGGTTACCTGAGCTTTGCGCCACCTGGCGTAGTCGGAAGTGTGCAGAAAATTTTGAAAAAAAACGCAACCACTCAGACAGCCGGATATGGCATTCCCCATGTGTTTTGCGTTACTTTCATTTGAAGAACATGAAAATTACGGCCTTTTCTTGTCAAAAGAAGAATCAAATCTAAAAAAACATTCATTGTCACACTATGATTTCAGAAGACATAGGCTTACCGTTTCTTGTTTGAAAATCTCAAATCTCAATCGTAGGGCACACGGGGAGGGACGCAGGATTTCCCAAGGGGAAACGTACCCCCAGTCCCCTCCCCACCCCTTGGTGACGCCATTGAATCCAGGCTGCTTGTAATGCCTATTATGCCATTCACGTTCTGGACGTACTCAACTATTTGTTCTCGCAGATCTGCTTACACGCACATTCGGTAGAAAATTATAATTGTAAGATACGCCCTCATTCGCATAGTTGGTATTGCCTGGAAACCGAACGCAGTGTCAGGGAAAATTGCTGTGGGCCTTACGAAAGAAGGACAATATGTTCGCTGACGAAACATTAGATGGCGTTGAATACCCGTCTTCATGGAGAAAAGAAAGGTTACATCCGAATCTCATTCATCTTCTGTTTTCTCATTCCATGAACACGAATTTTATAGCACAGCATCTGTTACTAACGTTAACGTTAGTCCTAGGCCTAGGCTAGGCCCTAGATCTACCTTACTATTACTAACGTTAGTACTAGCCCTAAAGGTTAACCCTAACTAATTAAGGGAAGTTAGGCCATGGCAGAAGCTGCTTAGTCTTATAACGTGAGGCATAGGCCAAGCCTAGCCGACATTGAAAGTATACTAGGCCAATGTGATGTTTCTGTTTATGGCCTAGGCTTAAGCCTACTTCAAGTACTTTTACTTGTTAGGAGACCCTGTGCATAATGTTTATAAGTAGTGACATCACAATTGCAAGTCTTCAGCACCCTGATCAGTAATACTGGCCCAGCTAGGCAATGCTGTTGTATAATTGGGCATAAGTTAGGCCCTTTGACTAGAGGTGGTTGGTAACTGACTCCTCAGCTCAAGTCAGTTCACAGTAAACAAAGTGAACACATTGAGAATGCTGTGGTAAGAATGGAAATTAATTTAGGCCTAGCTAGCCTAAGTAAGCATTAAGTTAGACATGATTCAAAGTCTGTGTACTGATCACTACTATTGCAATTATATAAAAATATGATACTGAAGGATTTTTTTTGTGAATGACCTTCATATGGGCTGTATTTTTTTGAGGGACAATCTTTTTCACATGTTTTCATACAGTTATTTGACTAATTTGACCTTACTTATTTGACCGGTGCTATGGCCGAGTGAATAAAGGCGGTGGCATTTGAAGCAATGGAGCTTAGCAACTGGGAGGTCTGGAGTTTGAGGTCGGGTCAAAGTAAGGTGGGTTTTTCATCCAAGAGCAATCTACAGTTTTCCCATCTGAACTGGCCTTTCAAAAAAAAAAAAAAAAAAACCAAATTTGATCCAAATTGTTGAGTTGGTTGCCACGCGACGTGAAGTTGTAATTCATATGCAAATTACAGCTATTGTAAAATGGAGTGTTTAGTTTAGTTAATCAATGTGTATACTTGTAAATACTTGTAAATGTTATATTTATTTCTTAAAATTCTGTAAATACTTGTTTGCTTATATGTACAGTATTTGAAGGTTGAAATAAAGCATTCCTTCAAAAAAAAAGAAAAAAAGAAGTTGTAATTCATAAAGCCAACGGCTTTTCCCACACTCGTGGTTGCTTAGTGTTGTAAAACAAATGCCCTTCAAGGCCAGATTATTATTGTTATTATTATTACAAAATTGTTTGTATAGGGCCTAAAAGTTTTTATTATTTTCTTAAAAAAATGTATGCTATTTAGGACACCACATTTTGGTGTTAAAAAGTGTTGCTGACAACTCAAATCATCTCATGACATCTCACATATGTTGTTGCTGTGTTCCCAAGTTAATCGCTTTAAAGGACCAATCCTCTCATCCCAAACTGCAATTCTTTAAGGGGGTTACCAAAATTCTCAATTGGCTTAGCTCTTTGGTTGACAGCTAATTCAAACAATGCAGAGAACAAAAGCTTATATTACACAGCATGAACTATACTGTGAGAGTGTTTTGATTTTGCACATTGAGCTTTTTATACTCACCCTGAAGCTATAAACTGAGATTGTGTCTGGATGAGGGTGAATTTCAGACAATAGTAGGAGGGGCTTAGATAAGAAGGTTAGGAGAATTGGTACTGTTTGGGTTGAGAGGGTTGGGCCTTCAATTAAGAGTACAACTTCTAATTGATACGTACACGTTCCGTGAATGTATGCTCAATATCTTTTTCAAACTATACTTTCACAGTTCATTTAAAGTATGTTTGTTACTCTTGGTATCCTCTGGCATCACATACATTACATGGGGTGAATTGTCATCATGGTGACACATTGTCAAAATGAAACCTGGTGTACTTGAGAAGTGCAACCTCTTATACTCTATAAAGACAATCTATGAGATTGTTCAAACCAAAATATTAGGCCTACAGAAATATGCTCCCAAACAAGTGTTTGGTGTCCTAAATAACATGTTGAACACTGATTGATTTTGTCACCTTGCATAAACCAGTTCTAGGCAATGATTTTAAGCCCCTAGCACACTATACAACTTTGAACATTGTAACTCAACTGTCGTGTCGATCATAGTCATGTAGTGTGCGTACCCTAACAACTAAGACTGACAGTTTTAAGGCCAGTTTTAGGTCGCGTCGGTCAAAGTCGGGGAAAACTGAACATTTACAGTTTTCCCGACTGGAGTCTGCGACAGTCATATGGTTTAACCAATAAGGTATCGGCGATTATACATGTTATAACTGTACTGTCTCAAAGCCATTGTGGTGCTCATATACCACAGTGCAACCCTGTCAACAATGCAAGCAAACATGGCAGAGTTCTGGACGGATACACTTGAAGATAAATTTTGTTGAATTGTGGCAGAGCAGGCCATGTTTGTACGGTTGTTCAAGTAAGTCATATTCCAACGGAAACTCACAGGCCACAGCACTGAATGGAATAGCAGCTGAACTCAGAACAACTGGTGAGATTTTCAGTTTTATTGCAGATTGTGTGCCAACAGTAGAGATGACTACCTTCATATTGGTCATTAGAATGGCTGTACGGGCCGTGGGGCTTAGGGGGGGGGAGCGGCCACCCCATAGCGTCAGAAACCTTAATAAATCAGGCAGAAAATTTGTCTTAGTTCCAAGGGTGAAAAATTTGGCAATTAAATTCCATACTGCCAGGGGGTGATGTCTGGAGTCGGGCAAAAATTCATGTCTCCCGCCTTCCCAAGAGAAACGGTCCTGTACGGCCATTACACAGATGTGAAGCCAAGGGACAGGGGGAGAAGGGGAAGCTGCCCCTCCTTGGGCATATTTTTATCTTTTACAATATTGCGAGTGTTTAGTGTTTCCTCTATGTATATGCTGTAAGTAGGCCTGGGAGTGCCATTTCCAGCGATTTGAGAGGCATTTTGGGCCAAGCCCATGGTGATGTGGAGCGCTAAGAGTCTGTGTATGGGCTTCGTTCCCGCCCCCTTGCCCTTGGCTTCGCCCCCCACCCTTCCCCTTGAAAAATTCTGGACCACTTCCCTGTCATTAGGTGGCATCATTTTGTTTCTATCCAGTTAAACTTTTCTCTGTGTTATTCAAAGTAATCAGTTGCCCCCATCTCACAATTCCTGCGCACGCCACTGACCATGCCATGAGTATGGATATGGGTACGAGTATGGAATCTTGTACAAGTTTGATTACAGGCACAGGTGCTACAACACTGAATATTTGTAATACGTAGTCTATGCATTCCTGTAAATCGCGCCGTAATTAAAAAAAATAATTTGAAAAAAATAATAAAATTAGGGAGAAATCTCTTGCCTGTTGCTAAGAATCGGAGTGTAACAGCAAGACATTAATCCACGGTAAAACTGGGCCTGGAAATGGTGAACTCTCTTTTAAAAATCAATGGGGAGACGAGCTTCTCCAGCTGGTTGAAAAGGAGTGGATACATCCTCGCAAAATTCTTTAAAGTATTTTCACCCTCTGCATATAGCTCCCTTATAAGGTTGTGGTAATAGCCTTGTTCGACATGTCTTCTTATCCATGATTTCACCCAAACTCTTTTTCTTCTAGAGTTTTGGCGCTTTATTAGCTTGAATAGTATGTACATACTCAAAGTACTTGCAATCGCTACACCTGTTTGCCGCAAAAACGGAGCCATGTTGAAGAGTGAGGTCACAAAGTCTTTCTTGCTGGTCTTACAATGTGCTATAGTAAGTCGTATAGTGTGCGTGGTCATGGATGTTGACTTAAAATCGTGACGACGATTCAAAACTAGGTCGTGACAGTTGAGTTGAGTTGCAGTGTTCAAAGTCATATAGTGAGCGGCGGGCTTTACATAAGCAGATCAGTTCCAGTGTTTAGGCTAGATAAGCTGTTATGACGTGATTTTGAAGCAATGTCTTGTCAATTTGACAAACTGATGTTTGTGGGAAAAAATGGAGTAAGAGGGTTTAATTTTTCCCATATTTCACGTGTGTACAGTTCCACAAAACTGAAATTTCCAATGATTCAAAATTTCTCATACTGAGTGTATTGACACAATGTATAATTTCTTAGAGGAAACAGTGATCAGGACCCACTTGATAGTGATGGTAAACTATAGGGATATCTGTAATGTCCAAAATATCACAACAGTAGTAACAATCAAATTTTTAGTTTCCTCCTGTTGGACAGAGTAACATATGTTGACCATCACTGAGTGAACCATTGGAAACCCTTATTCTCCATATATTTTCATGTATAGAAAAGGGAAATTTCCTTCCTATTGCCAAAATTTCCCTCCAGATACCCATATTTCCTGGGAAGGAGCCTCCCAGCTTCCAAACTTTTCCACCCATATAAACGATGTAAGTTCTATACAATTCAAAAAGAGTGAGATGACACATTTAGGTATAAACATATGTTTTGGTGTCCACTGCCCTCCTTTGGTGTCCTCATAACATATGTTAACACAATGCACTTTGATCCTGAGATTTAAGGTGGGGATGCTGATATTTGCTACACTGGAAGTACTTTACTAAAGAAATTAAAGCAGATGATGTATGAACATTACATTAATATCATCATGCTAGAGGTGTGGATATCTAATTTATTTGTGACTATGTTGTTAATGTACGTAGTATGTTATGGTGCCCTAAGAAACTATCCCAATTTTTCTTAGTGAAAGTGGCAAAAATAGACCCATTCAGTTTACTCATTTACTCATAAGTACAGTATACATCCTCTGAATAATTGAAATTTACTTCCTCTGCTTAAATTAGAACCAAGCATAAATCACAAATTTTTAAAGAACTGTAGGACACCAAGTAATATACTGTATGTTAACTGTCACATAGCTCCCACCCATGCTTGTTTGATGCTTTCTACATATCCTTAATTTCCTTGAAAGGCAAGAACAGTCATTCTTAACTTATTTTGAAGCAACAGCTAAATGTTACAATTTGCTTTTCATTTTCTTCAAAGTATCTTTAATATTGCAATATACTGTATGCAAGGCAAACCAAGCAGTTACTTTTAGTAAACTCCACAATTTAGGAGCAAAAATATAATCACATGATTCTCAAATTCCAAAAGCCAATCATGAAGCAGGACAGTCTAATACACTTATTCAAATTGAGATAACTGCATTTCCCCTTGAAGTGACTGACTTGTTGTTAACACCATAATTCTGGACATGAAATGTGTAGGCTAAGGCCAAATAAAAAGAACTGAGCAGCTCTCATCCCTCTCTGAGAGCTATTTCCTCACAGCATGGACTTGTTTAAATGTCAAAACTAGAACATTTTCACCAAAAATGTTGACTTTATTGGTGGCAAAAATCAGAAAAATTGGAGGGAAGCTTTACAGGAAAAACATGGTACTCAGAGGAAAATCTGGCCTAAACTCATTTTGCTTCAATTTGTATATTAGTTTTATCACATTCTCAAGATGTATAGCAAGGGGAAAATATTAACAATATATAAACATGGCATAAATTAGATCAACTGATTGAATATACTGGGCTTATCTAGTCGATTGCTCCTTAGGAAAAAAATAGCAACAAACAAAATACATGAAGGCAATAACAACCTACCCAATCTTTATAGTATCATATGTAAAAAATGGGACACATTTGATTTTCTTGCAGGGAAGTTATAATTTTTCCCCATGCAGCTAGTTTTGCATCCAGAGCTCAGTGTAAAATTATCTCTCCAAGATTCCAAGTCTTTTAGTGTTGTATAGCACAACACTCTTTGAAATCATGTACAGTGGCTCAGAAACATTTTTCCAGTTGGGGAGGGGGCAAGTACCCAAATTTTGTAATTTTTTTTTTTCAAAGTGTGAATACCACTGCATGCTGTAATAGGGGTGTAATTTGGAGCATGCAAAGCAAGTTTCCTTTGTAAACAAGTACTTGAAATTATGAAGTTTGTACGCAAAACATTTTGGGATTTTAGACTTCCTGTACAAGGAAATTTTAAAAGTTGGAGGATTACAAAAAAATCTGCATTTCGTATTTAGCCGATCTGAGCTCGCATGATGACCAAAGACTGTTAATGCTATGTAATGTCAGAGTCATCGAAGGCGTACAAATTGAGACCCTCCAACAACATTTTAAAAGTCAAAAGCTTTTAGCACCAGAGAAACTTTGGAATATTTATGACAGAAACTTTATGAAAATTGAAATGCAGTAATTGACAGTGTCAATTGCTGATCTGGTGACACATATGGTAATTTTCCATGTTTGTCATTTCCAGAGCTTGGAAAAGCCTACCAAACTGATTCATGAGTGAGAAAAGAGTTAGGAATTGCAGTTTATGGCATGATTTTGCTTGTTTGAAACAAATAATACTAATACTGCAAATAATACAAATATGGAGCTTTTATTGAAGAGAGTTTGGAATTTCATGAAGAAGAGTCAGGAAAAACCAAACTGGAGTGGACAACTGAAAATACTGAAATGGTTGCCCGAAGGACAACCATAAATTTTTCTGAAAATGGAGGCCTGTCAGTGCCTTTTCTGAGGACTAAGTTTAATCATGGGCAGCAAACTTGGTTTGTTCACTAAATATTTTACTGTTCTGTCTTTTATCTTGCTCACCCTCTAGGCATCTTGACAGCAGTCAAACCCAAACGACTGAAGTAAACTTCAAAGAATCGTGTGTGCAGTCAAAAGAAAGGAAAGACCAGGAGGTAAAGTATGCTTTGTTTTAAAGGGCCAATCCTCTCACCTCAAAGTACAATTCTGATAGGGTGTAACAGAAACTCTCAATTGGTTCAGCTTTTTGATTGACTGCTAATTCGAACAATGCAGAGTACCACAGTTTATATCACACAGCATGAACTGTACCGAGAGTGCTCTGATTATACACATTGAGGTTTTCTATACTCACCTTGTAGCAATATAAACTGAGCTTTTGTCTGGATGAGGATGACTTTCAGACAATTGTGGGAGGGGCTTAAGTACTGTAAGAAGGTTAGGAGAATTGGCACTGTTTTGGGTGAGAGAATTGGGCCTTAAACATCTTCCAAGTACTGTAGTGCATGTACAGTACTGGTACTTTATTCTTACTTTCTATCTCAACCTCACCCCTTCATTTTCCAGGTGTAAATCAGTCTTATTAACATTACGAGAAGAAGAGATAAGAGATCGAACCATTGTTATGTATCACCAGTGCAATTGTGCAGTTAGATAGTTAGATGGAGTTTTAGAGTCCAGTTTGTAACCAATTGGTTTAAGTCGAGCTGGCCACAGCCTTTTTTCCATTTGTGGCTCACTGGCTTGTTTTTCCTGCTCCATTGCTTATAAATGTTGTGCACCAAGTACATTCACAGTGGGCTCCATTTTAAAGGCTACCTTTTCTGAAAAAATACCATATGCTCAGTCTTGTCATTTAAGCATTTGAAAATGGTCATGAAGTTTGACTTTTGATAGCAGTTAATCTCAGAATAAACTGAGAGGGGACAGTTTAAGACAGGGTCTTAAGTTAGTAGGTAAGGAGAATTAAAACTGTCAAGGTAATGATTTATTGAATTTTGTGATTTTTTTTTCTTATAAGCTCTAGTCACTTTTCTCATCTTTTCAGATTCAAACTGATCCAGAAATTTCAAAAGAATTGGAACTTTTAGATGATAACTCTCAAGTAAGTAGTTATAATGAAATTTTGCTACCTCATATGTAAGACACTGACTAGAATCAATCCTTTTTTGGAGCCTAGAAGTGCATTGTAAAAATTTCAGTTGTGCAAATCAAGTGATAAATGATACATATATGGGTTTGCATTCAGCTACAAAGCCTGCCTTAGCAGGTACTGGCCACTTGGGGGGGCTTCAAGCCTGTCACATCTTTTGTTGCTCACATGGGGCTTGTAACTGGCTAAAATACCCCAAAAAACAGACACTGTAATGAGGTTTGTTATGTGATATCTTGGAGCCAGCCCTCACTTATGGCTTTAATGTGCTGCATGAGCTCTCCAACTAAAAGGGAATTTCCATAATTTCATCATGGGGAACTGTTTTCTGTACCCTGTAATTAGTCTTTGAGTACAGGTATGAGTTGTGTGTGTTTGTTAGTGGGTATGTGACCTCAATACTGTGTGGAAAAAGTAAATGTATAAAACGGATGGGGGGTATTTAACACACTCAATGTAAAAAAATTATGAATATTCTGCAAAGGAAGATGAAATGTCCCTTAAAGTGATGTATGCTGTTTCAATCAAGTTTTAACTTAAATATGTTGAAATTTGAAAATTTAATAAGATTTCTTGAAAACTTTGCCTTGTCTTGTTGAATCATGTTATCTCAAACAACAGTTGCACCAGTTGTAAAACTGCCAAATTTCTTATGCTTTTGGTGGAGATTGTAAGGAGTTAAAGCAAAAGTACAATTTATATTGTGATATATGAAATTTAAAGATTCCTGTAATGTCAGCAGAGTAAGGTAGTAGTTGTGGGTTATCCTTTGATTATCTGTTAGTAATGAATAGCACGAGCTCTTCTTGGGGTACTTCACGTAAATCAGTGTTGTACTGTTTTGTTGTGGTTATTTACAAATGAAATATCTTTTCTTTTCTCCCTATTTAGATCAACTTAAAAATATTTCTGTGTATGAGCAAACGAGCTTAGCAAACTCAAGATTGGTGCATTAGAATAGGATAATACTTGCATTAATTCTCTAAGTGAGCGGTGCTGCTTAAAGACAAATAGTTATCACTCCAAGTACACTTACGATAAGGTGGTATAAACATTCTTTATTGGTTACTTCTCTTTGATTGACATCAAATGCAAAAGATGCAGAGTTGCTCTCATAACACAAACATTCAAGAAATGCTCTGATTACACATCAGGACCTAGTATTCTCGATAGCATTACAATAATTCTGGCTTGGTGGATTGGACACCTTAAATGACCATCTTCCAGTAAAACCTTTTGAGGCAGGTTGGCATTCCTGTGGTTTTTTTTACGGCATTTATAAAAAATACTACTACATTCCAGTGCAGTGGCTTAGGGTAATAACAAGGTCATGTTGAAGGCCTGTGGTCAGTTTTTATGAGGATGGAACGGGCGATCGCCCGGTCAGTCCTCAGATATCCCAAGCGTCACAGAACTGTAGTGGACCTATATTACAAAGTACTGTGGGATAGGGATTTGGTATGCATCATTTTTCTCAATGGCATTTTACTGTAGCAAAAAACAATACTCAAAAATATTCATTTCCCACAATCCTTTGAAATTGCTATTTGTGGAAAGGTCGATAATTTGAACTGTCTAGACTGGGAAGACTTTCTCCTGAGGTCAATTCTGTGTTTGACTTCTGGAACACAAACTTTCATTCCACCATCACTTTTTGATTCATAAATTTCAGGCTCTCACAGACTTTCTAAGGCGTGTGGAACCAATGGTGTGTAAAGCCCTCGAGCAGAACATCCGAAGTCATGCTTTTGATGGTAAGACATTTATCATTTCTCAACTTTGTTCTTCACAGATAGTAGAAGCGAAATAAATTATAATCTCCATTATTTTATACCTCTCTCATTACTCAAATCACCTACTGTTTCTAATCATGCTGGTGCCTATTGTATTTTATCATATTTCTATGGAGTTAACAAGATTTCAAGCCTTAAAGTGGCCATAAACTTAAGTTTCAAACATGTAAATCCTGACTTTCTACCCATGGTGGGATTTTAGACTGATTAGTGGGAGGCAATATGAACCGCTATTTCAAGTATTGATTGAAAGGAATTTACCGTCTTCAAATTAAATTCTCCCTCCTCATCGTTTTTCTCTCCTTCTGCACAAGTGACATAGTTTATTTTTTTTTTTAGGTTGGAGGAGGGGGGAAGGGGGAAGCACCGTAAGTTTCCAATCTTATAAAAGGCATTCATTCATCATTCCAAACCACAGTTGTAGCAGTAGTCTACAAAAATGCTCAATTGACTCAGCTGTTTGATTGACAGGATGTTCAAAAAATGCAGAATACCGAAGCTCATACTACATAAAATGTACTACAGTGAGAATGTTTTGAGCACCCATTAGGAGCTTATATTCTTGCCCTGAAGCAATAAACTCAGACTGAGAGTTTGGTTGGATGAGGATGAGTTCAGACAATTGTGTGAGGGCTAGAAGTGAGTAGGTTGGGAGAATTGGATATGTCAGTGGTGATTAATAACTGTCTTTCAAGAGTGAGCATTAGTTCATTAGGAAACGAATTTGGAGTGTGCAATTGTGTCAAAACTTTATTTACTCAGAATTACATGTAATTAGAATAATTGTTTCTGTAGAACAAAGAACATATTAACAATGCTTGGGACATGTACTAAATGCACAAATCTATTGAGGAAATTTTCAAAGCACTGTACATAAATTGTCCCGAGCTATTCATTCCAGAGATGCCCCTCAATTCCATACAACCATGATGACATAGTGGCAAACAAAATGCATTTTAAACTGAGTTGCATAACAAAACCCTCAGGGGCCCATGAACAAGAGACAGGCAGGGCTCCCCAAAAAAAGTTTTTCTAAGAATGCCTCAATCTGAAGGGGAGAAATTGGATAAGAGTTTAACTTTATACACACCCACTTAATGTTGGTTGGGGACTTCTTAAAACCTCAGGGCCCATTGAACTTGTCCACCTATTCTACTGGCATTCTTCATTTTTGGTTAAGCTTTGGCAATGTAAACATTTTCAAAAAAAAAACAAATGTTTTCTTCCAAAAGGATATGAAGTGAATTGGGAGGAAGATAGTGATGTGATTAAGTGCCTTCATCTGTTGACTCACAAAGAAATGAATAAAGACTTACAGTGTACCCAGCTGTCCTGGAATAAAACTGGTTCTACCCTAGCTGTAGCCTATGGAAGGATGGACCATCAAGATTGGTGCACTCACAAGGTGAGACAATAGACCCTATTTATTGTCGTCTCATGAGGACAGTTTGGAAGCAAATTAATGAAGCATGCTCCATACATGGCATAGGCTTTTACATGCACTGTAGTTTTAGAAGAGTGTTCGCTTTTCTGACTGGTGCAGAAATTAGCTGCATTTTTTTGTTGGTAAAAGAGGTGCTCCAAAGACTTATTTGTTGGTGTCAAACTCAGACTGCTTTTGGAGGAAAGGGCGTGGTTGCAGGCAGTAGATTTGGCCTTGGGCATGTAGTAGAGTTAATCATGTATCCAATTGATTGACAAATCAGCTGTCTGCATTTGTTGTAACTTGAAATGATACCTGTGTTCTTCCTAAAGCAGGGCATAATTTTTGTCTGTGATAACATAAGTCATTACGGTCCATTAGAGGGAACACTTCCTGCTCTGTAATGTCATATGCATGAGGTGAGTGTAATATCCTGCACACCACTTGAGATAGAGTTAAAGATAGATAAAAGTTTGCACATGTTCTTGTTGTGAACTTCAGCAGTATTTGTAAATTATGGAAAGACAACCGTTTTCAATTTTTTATATTATTAAATAACTACAAGCATTACAAGCATGTCATTCTGTGATCAGAGCCCCAAGATATTTAAAAATGTTCAAAATAGGAAAAGGAGTAGTTTTGGATGTTGCACTGTCAACAGTAACAGAAATTTTTTTCAGAAGTTTGTTGGAAGAAGGGGAGATGAGGGGTGATAAATGGCCTTTAAATTTAATTGCTTTTAATAATTGTTTTCTCTAGGAAGTCCCTTCTCCGTCCAAAGTTTCAAACTAATTTCATGTATTTGTGCATAGTGTCAGATGAGAGCCAGCAAGACTTCAGAAGAGGGAAAGTAGGAAGCTAAATCTTCTCTGTCAAAGATATGTTGCAGCAGAGTTATGTTCCTGTCGCCCCTCAATTCAAGGACTTTTATTTTTAACCCTCTGTAAAATATGTCCAAAATAGCAGGTAATTTGTCTTAAACACTCTTAAATACCTAATTGCATTGAAGGATTCCAAAATATTTGTATATATTTTATGTAATATATATTAATTTTCTGTCCCTTTCCCCTAGACCTCTTTCACAAAAAGCAGTCCAAAACAATTTCCAATCCCCTGATTTCAGTCAGCATGGTTTCTTATGCCTATGAATCATTGAATGAGAAAAGAAAAAAGCTGCTTCTTATGACATAATGAAGAAGTATCTTTCATTTGAAATATTCTTGAAATATATTCCAGTGTGTATTTTCTGTTTAAATTTTAGGGTGCCCTTTGCACTTGGAATCTGGATCGCAGAGGACTAAGTTCAACAAAGGCAGACATTGTAATAGATGTGCCGGTTTGTACTCAAGTGTTATCTTGATTGTTTTTCAATTTTTGGTTTCAGTTTATTCTCTTTTTCACCTCAAAAAGGTATAAGAGACTAACAACATATCTCAATAATATGAACAAATGGGAGTGCTACAACAAAATGTATCAGAATAAAAAAAAGGTGAAAATAATTGCTTTAGAGCAGCCCTGTGAAAGTCTAGAGGTTATAGCTTAGAGGGCAAAATAAACCATACTTCTTGGTTTTTTCTTTTCTTTCCTTTCCCTTTTTTTTTTTTTGTACATGAAGTTGTGCTCAGACATACTGGGAATGATATGTGTGAGTAAAATTAGATAAAAAAAAGTTTTGACAGACATAGTTTGTTTAGGTTGACATAAAATATTATAGCTCATCAGTCTATACTTGATGTAAAAAAATTAAAATATTTCTCAATGAATAAAAATCAAGTGTAGTTTTGCACTTTTTTCATACTAAGGATAAGTCACAAATATCACGTTAAATTCCCAGAAACAGTGTTGACTTCCAAATTAACTTGCAAAGTGTTGCTCTTTAAATGCATTCAAATGATTATAAGAATTTATGCAAATATGATGACCCTCATCAATTAAGCAATGCCTAATCAATTTTCTGTGTTGCTATACCATATTTTCATTCGTGTTGGACCCCATGTTAATTAATTTATCGTTGCTACTTTTTCTTCTTTGTTAGAGCTGTTTGATGTGTGTTTCCTTCCATCCTACCAAGACTGCCTGGATTGCAGGGGGGAGCTTCAATGGTAAATGCATTATCTAAGTCATATTATTTCAGTTAGACTTCAGTATGCCACACTCATATTGTCAGCTTCATTAGGCCTGTATCCTATTGAGATAAAGCTGAGGGACAAGGAGATATTTTAGAGGAAGTGCAACCACAATAGCCTACACATATACTGGTAGGAGTAGTAGAAAGAGAAGCATTAAACATTTCTGTGGAAAATTGGCAAAGTTTATGAAAGTCTGAAACAAAGATGGCTTAAAAAAGGAAGATAGTCAAAGTCTGTTTGAAAAAAATAGAAAATTTCATACACTTAAAAATTTTAATGACTTTGTTTACTTTCAAATATGTTATCAATTGACAAGGTAACTCATTGTTCTCCGAACTGATCCATGAATGAAAATACCTGATCTAGACTAATTGGTCTGTCAATTGTAAAAACTACTTTTACACAAGCATATGTTTCTGTTATAAATATTTATACAATACCAACTTTACTAGATTGAAGTTTACCATAAAAAACAAAAACCTATGCAACTGAGAAAACAGATAACATAATCAAATTTTTTATTAACACAACATCAAATTCCTGTCTTCCATTAAATGATTTTATTTTCAATTTGAAGGTCAAATTTCTGTCTGGGACATGAGCCAAGAAGATGAAGTATTACTGGCTACGTGTGGAATGGGTGACGACTCTCATAGAGAACCGGTTACACAGATTATGTGGCTACAGGACCCAGACAAACCAAGCAAGCATGTGGTAAGTTACACAGACTATTACAAGTGGTGACAAAGGGATGGAAGGGTGGAGCATATGAAGTCCGGTTTTATTGCTTAAAAGGAAAATACAATACACTTGTACTTTTTTTACTCTTTTTGGTTGGTTTGATTTTTAGTCCTCTAGCTTGAAAAATGCTTGAAAAGAGTGGAAAGGACGCCTTCCTTTGGGGGCAAAACAAACCAACACAGACAGCTGATTTTTCAGACAGTCTAATACGTGCATAGTGTGCAACATGTGCAGGGGGAATTCTTGTGCGTGTGGCCACATGTTCCATTGCTTTGTCCCCAAGGATGACGTCGACTGCTTGTTTGGTCTAACGGTAGAGCATTTGCCTCTCACGCGTAAGGCCCGGGTTCGCTTCCCAGGTCGAGCCATACCAAAGACTCTAAAAAAGGAACCTACTGCCGTTGTGCGTGATGCTCCACATAAGCAACGGAGTAGGGGAAACAAGCCAGTGAGCCACAACTGGAAAAAAGGCAGTGGCCGGCTCGACTTGAACCAATAGGTTGGAAACTGGGCCGTAAAACTACATCTAACCTAACCAACCCAAGGATGACGTCAATGTCTCGTCAATGCACAAGATCTATTCAGTAATTACTACTTTGCCTTCCTTTCTCAGGTGATGAGTACCAGCAGTGATGGGAAGATTCTTATGTGGGAGATAAAGGAAAGGAAGAAACAACTGGTATTAAGGGAGGGTTTCATGCTCCTGGCCAGCAGTCTACCAGCAGGATTTGGTAGAGGAGGCAGAAGCAGGACGGATAAAGAAATGGGTGGTAAGTATTCAGGTAGCAATACAGGGGGGTTTGGGAGAGTACCCACTATAAAGATTTGTCTTCCCCACTAGTCCTCCTCCTACTTTTTATATCCTCACACTAGATATTTTACTGCTGAAAAATTATTGCCATATCCTATTAGAAAATGAAAATGGGTACTACTACAGCTCACACACCCATGGTCCAGGTCTCCTAGCTCTCTCTCCAGACCTGTAGTCATACAAGGTGGCTTCCAGGGGACACAAATTTCCTGAGAGCAAGAAGGGGGAAAAAAAGTAACTGGTAAGTGTGAACTGTTAGCCTCTCCAAAGGGATTGTGAGATACACTGAAATGCATAAAGGCAATGGTAATTTTGAATGTCCTCAGGGGCTAAAACTTTTCAGGGCACCCTTAGATTTGAACTGTTGTAATCCAGTAGTTTAAGGTACCAAAGGAGATAATTAAAGATTCTGTAATGATTCAGGTTATTGGAAAATTTTTGTGTAGGGGAATGTATGTATCTGTAAGTTGTAAAAAAAACGAAAGTGTAAAAAAATGTAATTCATACTGGTTCCCTAACTTGTTACTGTCCACTTCAGTCTTGAAGTCTGTCCCCAGGACCTGTGCTGTAAAAAGTTACGAATTAATTTTTTATTCAGTCTGTAACTTATAGCGTTGGGTGCCATCACCTCAATCCTTTCCTTTCCTCTTGGATCCTTTCATTTCCTTTAGAGAGGGGGGGGGTTACCTTTCTATTTGTGAAATAACTATTGGAAATCATTTGGGCCTTTTCTATTGTAATCATTTTAATACATGTTTCTTTTCCTTTCAGTGAGCAGTCTTTCTTTTGTACAAGAAGATCCAAATCTATTTCTAGTTGGTTCTGAGTCTGGAGGGATATTCAAATGTTCAATGAATTCAAGAGAACCTGTACCTACAAGTAAGTAACTTCTATTCAGAATAGATGCCAAAAGGTTTTAAGAATTTCTCATTTTTTTGTACATTGTACATAGTGTTTTTCATACCCTGCAAAAGTGGTTGTAGACTAACTATCTACACCCACCTTGAAGTAAGTGTTCTTGCAGCGCATCTGCTCTATGTCTAGATTCATTCCAGAACAAAGTATGGTGACCTGAAAATGTAACTCATGTGACCCGAAATTTCCAAAGTGTATTTTGAAGCATGAAAACTGAATTCAAATGGTCCAACCAGTCCAACCCCCATCTTCACAGGGCATTCCTATGTTGAGATATAAAGTGTTGAAGTTTATTCCCTCAATAAAAAACAGTAGATGGCAATAATCATTTACGATGTCATTGTATTACTGTTCAAATTGAAATATTTGTGTTTCTTTGTTTTTGTCAAAGCTACTGCAAGTTATGTCAAAATGTGATCACACTTACAAATGACTTGATTTCAACAAAAATGGCCCTCTCTGTACACTAAGTCAGCAAGAAAACAGGACTTACTCAAGGCCATATTAAATATTTTTTTATTTCAAAGCGAAGCAAAGCGTAAAAGCCAAATTTCATTTTGTTATTTCATTTTGCACAAACTTCCATTGAAATAGTGTGACACCAAATCATCAAATTCCTTTTTCTAACTTTTCAAAACGTAAAACTTCCTGTTTCTAGGCTTATCATTAGCTAAATAATACAATTAATTGTAAAAACTGGATATGTATGTGACATGTATACTGAAAATATTCCTGAGTGGTTTGTTTTTTTTATCCTTAGGTGAAGTCATGCCTTCTTTACCTCTGTATTCCCCTGTTACATTTGCATTTGAGCCTCACAATGGTCCAGTTCACTCTGTCAACTGCTCTCCATTCCATCGTAACTTGTTCCTAGCATGCGGCACGGACACATCTGCCAGGGTATACAGCATGCTCGAGGTAAGTCTGTTTAGGAACTTTGCTTGGTGCACCCAGGCAGTTCCAATCCTCCCCAAACTACCTACTTCTGGCAGTGGCATAGCCACAGGGGTGGTTTTGGGGGTAAATCCCCCCCATGACCCAACCTTGCAATGCAAAAACACCTAAAGTAGCAGTTTTTTCTTTCTCACCTTAGACTTTCCTCTCATCTCGTGCCCCACACCCCCCTCATGACACAATCCTGGCTTCTAGCCCCTAACAAAGCTGTATTAAAGTCATTCTTACCCAGACATAGATCTAGTCCATTGCATCAGGGCATCCTGGTGAATGTACAAGGCTGTAAAATGTGTGATCAGAACACTCCTGCTACATGCTGTGTGATATGCGCTACTCTGCAATTTTTTAATTTGATGCCAAAGAACTCTGCCAATTAAAATTTTGGTAAAACTGTAGTTTGGAGTGACAAGTGCTCACAGACTTAAATACATGGACATCGCATGTAACATGTATATCCTATCTGTAGCTGGTCGCCACCGACTGGGACAAAAAAAGTGCGCCAAGATGGCCGCCGTGAACCTATAAATGGTCTGATTTGATGACGACTCCATTATATTTCAAGCAGAAGTTAAGCTTTCAATGGGGAAAAATATCATATTCCTGCAATATGTGAAGTGATTTTGACCTTACCTTGCCATATTTCAAAAATATTTCAACTTTCTTGCAAGTATGGTGATATACTTGAGCAAGTCCAAACTTTCACGCAAAAAACATAGCAGATGGCCATCTTGGTGCACCTTTTCTCACACATACGGTAGCGACAATGTACCATGCAGTATGCTCTGTCCATGTATAGGGAGTCTGTGCAAGTGACAAACTTCTATCAAATGGGAGAGATTAGGTCATTTGGACACTAATCATTTAATTGTACAACTGCTTCCTTTTCAAGTACACTTATCTTGTTTTTGGATTCCACATAACTTATTTAACCCTTTACCGCTGTTTGGGTCCATTTGGACCCAGACGGAGGGCTGTCACCCATCTTTACTGTTACACACAGAGCTCAAAACTGCGAGTAGCTACCTGAAAATTCGGCCACAACGATGAGAGAGACAATAGTTTAAGGTCACAGAGTCAATAGCCTGCGGAAGCTGATGCGGGGCGTGCTACGTCCACTTTTCTGCCCACTCCCAAGGCACGCAAATATGCCCTGGTTGGAGCACAACGGTAAAGGGTTAACAGTTGATATTATGATTTTTATAACATAATTCAGTTGTGGCATTTTGACATGAATAACTACGATTGATGACTTTATGAACAAATCTTTACATTTATGTTTATTCATCTGTATAGTCGAGGCACATCATCTCAGTAGAACCTGGAGCAGGTTACTTGTTCTCCGCACAGTGGTCTCCAGTGCGTCCAATGGTATTCGCTGTGACTGGAGGGGAAGGTCAACTCTTAATTTATGACTTGAAAAAGAGTCGTAATGTACCTGTGCAATCATTACAAGCTAGCCCAGAGGGCCAAGAAGTGTATGCCTTAGAATTTAACAAGAACAGGTGAGCTCACACATTGTTGGAGTGTGTACAAATGAGCAGTGTGATATATGATACAATTTCTGGGAAAAGTGGTGGGACAAACCAAGCAAAATAAGCAATGAGTAAATCATCATCCCCCACCAATCTGATCTCCCCCCTCCCCTATCCAATTTTACAGCTGCTGAAGGTGTTCTGAAACTTCATCATTGGTACTGGGATGGGGGCTTGTCAAATATATTGTTTATCAAAAATTTTAGGTAGAGATGTGTTTGTTGTTAGTTGTCATGTAAACTTTTAAAAAGTTGGGCTTCCATTGTAACAGAAAGGTCATCAACACTGCTGCTCATTGCACCAGAGCAGCTCATTGGGGTAATTAACTGGCCATTTGGATCTGTAGCAGCTATAACAGATCTCTGCAAGGCAAGTTTTCCTCATAAGAGTTTAGGTGGATGAATGAACTGTAAACTGTCACCACAACAAGTTCTCACATGCCTAAAATGTGTTACAACGTAGTAGTGGAGCAATATCTTATGAAGTGATGTACTGGCTTGTTACATGTATAAATTTATATTATGATAAAAATGATCAGAGGGATGTGAGGCACAAAAGATAAGTGAAATGAAGCTTTTGGTGCATTTCAGTCAGGTAGATGGAGTTTTACCGCAAAATTTCTAACCAATTGGTTTAAATCAAGCCAGGTATGACCTTTTTCCAGTTGTGGCTCACTGGCTTGTTATTCCTGCTACACTGCATATGCTGATGACCAAGCATAATGGCAGTAGATACCATTTTTAAAGTCTTCCATATGACCCAGGCAGGACTCAAACTCCCCACTGCAAGTCTGATGCTCTAATCACTTGACCATTGAGTCTGTGTATTTCAGAGACATTTAAAATTACCTGTTTATGAAATGCTATGAAACTGAGTTGTAAAAACATTTTGGTTATGGTTATGTTTATTTTGAAAGATGTGAAGAGACATGCAGGGCAGAGCATATTACCAGCACAATTATTTTAGGCAGGATTGGCAATCTGTGACATGCATGTGACCTGCTAGTGATTTTGTTTTCTTCTGTGGTGAGAGATGTCTTAATGGAAAGAAAACCATATTCAATTGGTCACCACAAACCATAGAGAAATTAGTTGCAAGCCAGCAGTGCTAGACATCTCATCTAATGCTTCCAGGTAACAGGTGTGGTTCCATGGAGAGGGGGTATTTTGCCACATCAACAATAAGGAATACATGGATAGGGTAATTACATAATTTGGGCGAGAATCATGTCTAACCCACCTGCACTCCCTTTAAGTCTCATGCAGACCCTTTTCAAAATCTCTAAATCCATGTCTGTGTTGGTTGATTTCCCCACTACTTAACAGCAGTAATATGTTAACATATCTTTGGGAATAGAGTTTTATATTACTTCAGAGTCCCCAGCATTGAAGCTTTGAAATTAACAACAGGTCATTGGTATAGTGTGGCGTAGTCAATTGCTCATTCACGATACCTGTCCTGTTTAAACAAAAGTCCTCCCATCCCAATTTACAAGCCAGAAAAAAAGTTTTTTGAAGGACAGTGGCAATATACTTTCAGTGCAAAAGTTACGATCATGAATAAATTATGTGTTAACAAGGAAAATTCAATGTAGTTGCCTGCCTTTCTCCAGCTCAGTGAATTATCTGCTCACACGCCTTCAGTACAGGAGATTTGACTGCAGAATAAATTCTTTTTTAGACATTACAGTAGGTGGTTATATATGTATACAATGTTTCATATTCTTGGGGAAGGGAGACTAAATGGATGGACCTGTAATGGTCTCCATAATTATGGTACCTAATTTTTGATGGGTGGTCACTACCACATGACAATGCTTAAAGCTAGTATAATGAATCAAGTTTCATATCCACTAGTTATTGAAAAAAAAAAATCAGAATTTGGATTTTGTGGTGTCCTGACTTGTAATGGTTTTGCACACAATTTGAAAAAGTGCCTGGTCACAAATGTTTAGAAACTGAATTGAACTGTTAAGTACTCACCCATGCAACAGGTATTTGTATGTAGGATTTGGGAATTATCTAAGTTTGACCATTTGTCATTGGCAAACTTCACAGGTTTGGAAAAATTTGTTGAATTTCATGAACCAACTCAATGAGCCTCTTTAAAGGGCAGGAGCAGTCATCCCAAATTGAAGAAGTGTAGTAAACTGTCCAGTTTCATGATTGGCTGTTGGGAGTCATGTGACAACATTTTCCTCTTCAAATGTGAAATTTAGTAGAAACAACTGCTTGGTTTACCTTGAATATGCAATAGTACAGTCATAAATTGTAATGAAAGATACTTTGAAGAGAAATTAGAGTAATATTGTGTTATCTAAATATTTCTTCAAAATAAGTTTGGGGGGACTGCTCTTCACCTTTAAGTACTGATGCTGCTCTGAATAGAAACTGTGACCAAGCATTGAAAGTTTCTTTCATATTTCTCCTCCATTTTCAGGAAACGGTTACTTGCAACAGGTGATTCTGATGGAGTTATCATGGTCTGGCAGTTAAATGATGAGCTTACAAACCAAGGAGCAAGAGAAACAGAGGCTTTAGCTGAGATTGCCAATGCTATCATAGACTGAACTTTTTGGGGAAAAGCTGGGTAGTTTCAGACCATGTGACAAGTAATTAAAGAGGAAGTTAGGGAAAAGGGGGGCAGGGTGCTTTCCTGTCATGAAAATAATTTTGCCCCTGAGAAAGTGTAAGTTAAAATTTAAGGTTTTTCACACTTGGCCCCCTCTAAAAACATTTTGTCCCCCCCCCCTCCCAGTCCTTCAGTACCTTGTCTGGGTACTGGCTTGATTACCATTTAAACTTTAAATGGCTATATGGTACAACATATTCAGCCATTTGAACTGAGATAATTATGACCTGTGTAGATGTTGTATGATGATGAAACCCTTTGGACAAATATGTCATACTATTTTCCACATCCATTTTATGGAGTATTTGACAAATTTTGTTGCAATATTTTAGGAAGAGATTATGCAAGGATTTCATTATGTAATGTTTGGAAGAAAGATGCATTGACAATAGTGAGACAATTCTTGTGGTCTCAAATTTGGCAGGCATTAAAGGTCATATTACCCTCTGGTCTCTGTCTAATATTTACATGAGGGAGGGCTTGAAATGATCTAATAACATCTAAAGGCTAAAATATGCACAACATTCTAGAGCTTTTAAAAAAGGTTGTTCTTTGTACATCATATTTAGTTAGGGAAGTACCTGTTATCTTCAAACATGAGATTATGTAGGAGGAGAAGCATTTTGGACAGTTGTGAACAGACAGACAGACAGATGGATAGATAGACAGATACAATCACAATAGATCACATTAGCTTTGCTGGTATGGACTCAAAAATAATGCCAAAAATAGCCTTCCCAAAATGATAGCTCTAGAAAGTACTGTCAATGCAATCTTAGAGTAGAAACTGTTTCTCTTGTGGCCATAAAAATGGAAGACACAAGTCTTTCCCATGTGTATTGGAAACTGATTGCGAGGTCATAAATTAGATTGGATTTTATGCCTTAACTTTTAACTTTCTGTTTTAATCTACAATCTGTTTCAAAGGTGTTGGAACAGGCACTTGTATTGGTCAGTCAACCTCCCTTACCCTGGATTACCCTCACAGTCAGCCAACCCCTACCTCCAATCAATGTTGGTCAGACCAAAGAAATTTCTGGAAAGTCTCTGTTAACAACATTGAATTGGCAGAGCTGGGGTGTTGTTCCATCTACTTTATCGCAGACTGAAGCGGTGCCTACAGCCTGTTTTCCATTTGGGTCACCTAATTGTTTTCTGTACTACATTGCTTACATGGAGTACTATGTGCAACTGCATGTTGCAAGGCATTCCCTGTAGGGGAGATTTTAAACCTCAGTACGTTGAATGTTGCAATAATAACACACACAAGTTAGTGTTTTAGCCATGATCGGTCCACGAAATATAACAAATAAAGCCGAAACTTCCACCCATGTTATTTTGGTGCAAACTAAAATGCAATAGTATGGTTTGGGCAGTAACTTGTCCTGAATATTAACAATGTCAGTAGTCTGAATCCTCCATACTCTAGCCTAGCTGTACAACATTGGTTTATTTCCATGTTTTTTAGCCATATCACTGTAGTGCATGTATTATAGGTGAGTGCACTGCTGTACATAAGTGACATTATGGTACTTGACAATTTTGATAGTAAAACACGGTGGTGCCAATATTTTGTAACATACCAACATGTGAAAATGATGTCCACTCATCCCTACACTGAAGCAGATTTACTCACAAGAAAACACAGGACATAATAGCCAAGACAATTTTACAAGTCAGTTTTATCAAGTTTTTTGGTTTGCAATGTTGTCTAGTGGGTTAGAACATGAATTCTCCTGCTCTACTCCGTCCCTTTGTAAAAAAATAAAAAATTCATTTCTTTTTTAATGTTCAGTCACCAAATTCATTCAAGTGTGCCAATACCTATTTTTGATTCGAATAGTACTCTGCATGGTCCTTCAGCATTGTAGATGAAAGGGTTGAAATAGTCTTGAAAATGGTCACATTGTGTTGTAAGTATTGTGATATACATACTTCATGTAAAAAAGTCATATAGATTTGTACTGTAAATAGAGGATGTTCAAACATAAAATCTGAGAAAAACGTATCGCTTCTTGTTTTGTGATGTATAATATTTAATTCTTTGAAGTATTACAATCCTGAAGCCTATTAAAGGCTTGATTCTCTCAATTTTTTATAGTAGTTCACAGAAATTCTCAGTTGGCACAGCTCTTTGATTGACAGCAAGTTCATGAAGTGCAGAGTACCAAAGCTCATATTGTACAGAATGTACTATACTAAGAGTGTTTTGATTTCATATTGAAGTCTTCATGTTCACCCTGAAGCAATAAACCGAGTGTCTATGCGAGGATGAGTTTAAGGCAGTTGGAGGGGCTTAAGTAGTAGGTTAGGAAAATTGGAACTGTTTGAGGTGCGAAGATTAAAGGGCCAATCCTCTCACCCCAAACTGCACTTCTTGTACGGGGGTACAGAAACTCTCCATTGGCCCAGCTTTTTGATTGACAGCTAATTCAAACAATGCAGAGTACTAAAGCTTATATTACACAGCATGAACTGTACTGAGAGTGTTTTGATTGTATACACAAAGTTTTCTATACTTAACCTGGAGCAATTAACTGGGATTGTCTGGATAAGCCTGAATATCAGAAAATTGTGGGAGGGGCTTAAGTAAGAAGGTTAGGAGAATTGGTACTGTTTGGGGTGAGAGAATTGGGCCTTCAATTAGGCCTTTAATCTTCTCCATATACCTTTCCCATTCAAAAATGTTAAGTAGTGCAAAAAATATTTCTGTCTAAGAAGCGAAGAGTTCATCTTGCCAGAATTCAATAGGAGATTTTTTAACCCTAATAACCTGACAAAAAGGCTTTCTCCCAGATTTTGACCATGCCTTTCTTAATAGTTGTTATTTGGTGATGATGTTTATCACTGGCATCAATGTCTCCCTGTTATACATAATCAAATCATTTTAACTTTATTGATCTCAAGATAGCTGAACAGGAATTAGCTCACTGATAGATTCTAGATTTTCTGAGGTCAAACCTGCAGGATGGCTTAATAACTTTTTACATTTTTCTTGCATCATGTTTAAATGACTGCTTCAGACACAAAAGTGAATTTATTTAATATTTCTAATTCAAAATTTCTTATAAGAATCATTTCAGTATGAATCGGAGTTTGAATAGTGCATTTCACAGCTCAGCAAATATGTTGTTGCAACATTTCAAACAAAAAAGGCCCATTACCGTTAGACCTTTTTTGGTTTTGTTCTACGAAGTGTTGAAGTACATTCATTATTTTTTACATCAGGTTCCTGGCACTTTCTAAAGAATCAATTTTCATGACATTTTCTTGATTTCCTGGGACCAAATAAAGAATTCCCATGACCTTCTCTTGACTTCCTCTACCAAATAAATTCAAAATTTTTTTGATATTTCCAGTGAGAATACATTAAGATATATTACAAATAATCATGAATGAGAATGGAAAAATGTCACTTTGGGAAAATTTCCATGACTCTTCCATGACTTTAAACCATTTTCCTGAAATTCAAAACTACTCTATGCCTTGACAATTTTTTCCTAGTTTTCATAACTGTTTTAAGTTTTCCATGACCATGAGAATCCTGCTAAATTCATGATGCTCTAGCAAAAAATACTCCATATGACAGACGAGAAGTGCTGACATTTACAAGCCATGTGCTCCTCCCCCACTTCCCACTTCCCCCTCCCCTTCCATCCTCAGTATCCAGCAAACTCCCAGGTTTACAGATATTTGTCTCCTGTTTGACTTCAATCTATGGACGCATTTGGTAATCCTGGAAACATAACAGAGAAAGACACCACGTGCCTCACAGCCTGGTCATGCTCGTGTGGGCATCCCTGTACTGTCATTTTCTTTTTGGGGGACACCACACACCACATTCATATTTTGCCCACTTGATAGTCATTCCACTGAAAAATGGGTAAAATCTTTCTTTTAGCTGCAGCCATTGAGTTAAGAGTAGTCACCCAGAGCAATGCTCCTAATTAGTCCTACTGCTATGTCCTGGGTGAAATCTGAGCAGATACAACTAACAAACTCTTCACATCACCACTGTTGATTGGGTGTTGTGAGTAAATGATGCATCCTTCCATTTTAGTAACACAAATGTGCATTTACCCTGGCCATATCAATATGACAGTATATCAATCTTGTCTACCAGATTTGATTTTCTCTATAAAAGCGAGTAGTAGCATCTAAGTTGGTCTGTCCAGCCATGTTTTTGGTGTAGCTGACAGCCTGTTCTACCACATAAGATTTTTTCACATTTTCTCATTCTTTATCTGGGTATGCAAAAGAACCGCACCCTTCACCATGGTTTGAGGAGAGTAGTTTTAGGTGATCACACTCACATGCATCAACATTTAAGACCTGGATAAAGTGAGTCTGTAATGTACCTTAAGGATGAATAACAAAATGGTATAGCAAATGTCCTCACCCAACAAGTCATTGAGCTTCTACCAGAAAAAAGGCCTCTGCCAGCTCAACTTACACCAATTGATTAGAAACTGAGCAGTAAAAACCTCATCTAACTTCTCATCAACTAATTCACTTCTAGCTTTCCCTTACGGGAAAATTTTAAGCAAAGTGTAATTTTCATATGTGAAAGCGGAACCAGGTCTACATAGTGTGGTGAAACTTCCATTTCAATTGCACATGTCTTTCTTGGGATATCAGTGATGAAAAAGTTACATTTGTATTTCATGATAAATCCTAGGGTAGTACAGATTTTACCACTTCTCACATTGACAAGGAATGCTTCGTTTTTTTCAGACTGTTGTGACCACTTTGAAGTTTATAGGGATAGAGGCTCCCTGCAGCAGATGGATAGTTTTTAAAGTTCTCATGCCACCTATGCAACAAAATTCTGATAATATGGGATTGTTGAGGGGCAAATTAGTTGTAAATTTTCAAGAAAAATAAAGGACTGTCCACTAATGTACTTGCTTCAGATTCACTTTTTGTTCAAAATGTGACAACTTTCTTTGCACATATCTAGAGCACCACACATCAGTTTTCAATGGAAATTTCACAGAAATGCTGAGAATAAGTACCCTTGTAACATATCAAAATTTGATGTGAACTTAAACCCTTCTTTTAAATTCAGACACAAATCTAGTTTACTTCTTAAAGGCATACCCAAGTGAGCACACAATGTCCTTATGTGTGATCAGAAGATTCTACATGCATCATATGAATTGTGAGCTAACCTGTCATCTGATGTCAATCGACCAATAACCTCTCAACTAGGGAAAACACTTTGAGGTGAAAAGTGTCTGTCTGTTAAGGTAAAAACCAAGCAGTTATTCTGCATGATTTCAACAATTTTGTAAAAAAGATATTGTAACACGATTGAAAAGAGCCAACAATAAATAAGGCTACCAGGGTATATTCAATATATTTGGGATGACTGCATTGTCCCTTTAAGACACTGACCTATTGCTCATTATATCAACAGAAAAAAGTACCACAAAACTTTCACAGAACAAAGACAGATAAAAAGTTATCTTTGCTCACACACACACACTCTCTCTCTCTCTCTCACACACACACACACATAGACATATAGTTTGTGAATATGACTAAACTAATGATGTTAAAATATTCCATTTTGCTCAAAAGATTCTTTGTAAAATTTCTCCTTCATTCTAATGGATATCCATTTCTCACTTTATCTGTCAGCTGTCCTGTCCTGTATCAGACCTGGAATCATGAAACCAAGTCTCAACTGTAGTATCTTCTTTACAAGTCTCTAATTCATTTTCCTTTGAATCAGTCAACTTTTGTAAAATGTTGGTGTGGTTTTCATTCTTTTTTGACTGGTCAGAGCAGTATTTTTGCGACAAATTTTCAACAATTGCCTCAATTCTGTTAAGTCGTAACTCTAAATGTGTCTCCATGGCATCAAGTCGTCTCTCAAGTCTTCCCATCATTCTCTCTTCCAATGCCTCCAGCTGTGCCATCAACCTTTGTTCCACCTTTTCAGCAGTTTGGGGGTTCCCACTAGTAAGTTGGAAGTCCTTTTCCATTCTGTGAACAAAAAAATTTTTTGTTGGTGATAAATTTAAATAAAACAGATACTACAAAAGAATGTTTTAACTTCGATTTGGTTAGCTTCCACAGAAACCAACTCTGCCCTTCCCCTTATAAAATTCAAATTTGCCATTGTCATAATAAATTTAGTACATCTTCCTTGTCCCCGTTTCCATGTCTTTTTCAGTTTCTCTGACTCCAAATATGTAAAACTTATACAGAGGTTTTAAAATTTCCATAATATATGTTACAATGCTTGAAAACGATATGACAATGATTAGATCAATGCAATTGAATATGAACATGACTACATGAAAATTTCATAAAAATGAAAACCTTTAAACACATGCAAAGATCATAAAAGAGGATCTAAAATTCCATTCAGAATAAAAGGGCAGCTCTGCAACAAATTTTTGAAAAGTGAAAGACTTAATATGATGGATAGATGAAGTCAATGTTGAAGTCCAGTCACTGCCTCAAACTCTCTGGCCTAGCCTGCATACATATAGTGTTTCGGGCTTGAATTCAAGGCTGGCCTTGGCCTCAACTGCCAGGCCTCCATTACAACAGTAGTAGTAGAGTGGGGGTTGGTAATTGCAAACATTTCAAATGTTGACACACTCACGTCATCCTTGGGGGAAAAACAATGGAACATGTGGCCACAGGAATAAGAATTCCCCTGCACTTGTAGCAGGCTACCAGCTTATTCGACTGGTTGACAAATCAGTTGCCTGTGTTGGTTTGTTTTGCCCCCAAAGGAGGGCTTCCTTCTTGCTCTGTAGCATCATATGCATAAGGTCTATTACTCACCCAGTTGATTCTTTCTCTCCCATTTCTTCTTCATCTTTCCTCCCCTTTCTCATTTCCTGTCTCTCATCTACCCGCATTTGTGACACATTCCTACAGATTCCTCTGAGAGAGTTGTAGAGATCATCACCAGACGTTTGACCTGCCACTTGACCTGCACAAACTGATGACATCATCTTACTCATCACATCAGTCACTGTATTGGAGTCACTCCCCTCTCTTCCGGCCAATCTGGAAATATCGTTTGTTCTTGCAAGCATTGATAGTAACCCTGCCATAGGGGCAGCAGATGAATTCTTTTCAGCAGATTCTGCGACCTGCTGTTGAATATCACTCCAAACAGAACTTTGGTTCTTAAATTGATGAAAGAGGGGAAAATGAATAAACATGAACAATTGCAGAACACTTTTGTTGTCCAGAATCTTTACA
This sequence comes from Holothuria scabra, assembly GCA_037179385.1. Classification (NCBI taxonomy): domain Eukaryota; kingdom Metazoa; phylum Echinodermata; class Holothuroidea; order Aspidochirotida; family Holothuriidae; genus Holothuria; species Holothuria scabra. The sequence continues at coordinate 18,435,949 of CM074194.1, read as the reverse complement.
AAGTAAAACTAATTTGCAAACAGCTGACAACAGGTGTAAAGGTCTATAAAGACAAGATGTACAATAATTCACAATGTCCTTGGTTAAAGTTATGAGTGGGTTCAGGGGGTACAAAAGCTTGCTTCATCATTTATTAACTTATGAAAGCTCAACCACTTCAGCAATAATGTCCTCTTTATAATTTAGAAACCAAGATATTGACAATTTCTAATATATGAAACATGAAAGGTGGGGGGAGGGGAGAGATTTAACCCACCTTTTTCTTGAAAAAGGGTGGGGCATAATCACCCCCTTTCCCCTCTGGTGGAAACACTGACAGTACCCTTTTGCCAGATTGTGGTTCCATAGTCTGAATTTGATGCTTGCTCCATATCCTTACAGAGAATCATAAGCATTGCAGAAAATAGTTGTTTCATTCACCTGCATACATGCCATTGACCACAGATAGGCAATGCAGCTTGTTTGTATATATTTGAAAACTTAGTTTTAATAAACCCAGTTTTGAGGTTAAACACAGTACATTCATTAATCAGATATAAGGAATATTGCTGCCACTATATTTTAAGCTGAGAGTCTGATGCAAACAGGTTACAGAAAATTTAGGAATTATTTAGTTAATAACTATTTCATTTCCTACATTTTTGCCAAGTTGGGTTGAAATTCCATAAACTTAGTCATTTTATTTATTCATGTTTCAGTATTTATGTGTCTCACCTCCTGATACTGTTCTACAGTCTGCATCAGATGCTGAACGTTTTCTGGGACAGGAGCAGACAAAGATGAAAGCATCTCCCGTACTTTGACCATGTCTATTTGTCTTTTGGGACCATTAGTTGAAGCTGGGTCCACTTTCCTCACAGAAATTTGTAAACTTTGAAGCTTCAAGCAGCCCTTACTAGCTAAAGATAAAAACTGAAAAGGACGGATATACCAGTTAAAATTGCAAATTGAAAATAAGTTTGATGAGTTTATCCAAGTTTTTGAGGTATATATAGGGGATCATCATTTCCCACCAAGTAACAATAGATACATAGGCTTTGAGTTCTGGATTTTCCATGTTTGCTACAAATAACAATCTTCAGGAAATTAAGGAGTGTAGTAGGTGTACTGTTTTATTAAACATAAATAGATTTATATGACCTCCAAATCTTCATCAAGGTGTGCAAAAAACTCCTTACAGTGATTTGAGATGACAGATGGTGTGCAATTCCACTGGCATGCCTCAAATTCCAAGGCCTGTATGCATTAAGAGAGAATGTCAAAGAGACATACATGTATTCCTTTTTTGAATCATAACAAATGATAGTTAAGTCCTCTTTTGGGGCCATATCGAGTTGATATTGATGACCTATAAAATGTTAATAATTTGCAAGTAACCATTTTCAAAATTTGTTAAGTTCTGGTCCCAGCACTACTTTTAATAGCCTTTTAGGTTAAACTGTACACATAATTCAGAAAGAATTATCATGTGATACAGCCCCATACCATATTGGTTCACAACAAGAGAATAGAAAAGACAATGATAAAATATACATTACCATAAGTCATTCTTGCATAAGAATTGGAACTTTTAATAAAAAAACAGGATCATAAGCAATGCTGGATAATAAGAGTATTTTAAAATTCCCATCTGTTGTTTTTTTAATTATTTTTCTTTATCAGCCAAACAAGAAATATATTCCTGAGACTAAAATAGTTTACATGTAGGGTAGACTGCCAAATTTTTTATATTATTTTACTTAATCAGCCATGAAAGGAATATATTTGTGATTATGGGAGACTATAATGACAAGAAAGGAAAGATTAAGAACATCTGCATGATACAATTTTTCCCTTACGGTATTAGGCACTGAAGAAATATTGCCAGTTAACAATGCACACTTTAGAATATCATTTGCACTGGTGATTTGCAGCACACAATCAGTATCAAACATTTTAATGGCTGTTTCAATAAATATCTTCAGGATATTTCCTTGACCTTGAGTCAGTAAATATCATTATTCAATCATTTTTAACAGTACAGTTATAAACAAGACATAGTCAAGTACAGGCAAATCTTCAACACTCATCATGACATCATAAAAACAACTGATGATGAGCAAAATATCTTAACTCCGTGGAAGGACAATGACCCCTCTATAGAACATGCCCTCATACACCAAAGAGGGCTGTGTAACAACAGATACACCAATGTACAGTAGCATTGCTGAAGTATTAGTTTGTTTCCAGCAGAGAAGCTAGAAGGACTTGTAGCCCTTTAAGGAAACTTTGTTGTAAAGGTATGTAAACAAGATGGGCACTTAAAAGTATCTGAAATACTAGCAATGCTTAGGAGTAGAAATCAAAACAATTTAACTGAACACTTCCCATATGCAATCTCCAACTGTCTTGAGGTTGTTCATTTTGAAGGTTGGTGAGCATTTCTGACCACACAAAGTTACTGTAACTTAAGCTGAGTACCATGTAATGTAATGTACTTGTTTGTCCAATGATGAAGCTACCCAACATGTAATGCCATCCTTCCTCTGGCATCTTCACTGCAAATTTCACAGTCTACCAGCAATTGCAGAGAGTGAAACCAACTGAAGAGCCACACAGACATTTTTACCTTACAGTACCACATAAACTCTACCCACACTTTGTGGGTTGAACTACAGTAATAATGACACGTTTTGTTAGTTCTACCATGGAAGTATCCAAAGTGCAGGCGTACAGTCCTTCCATGGTTGTGCTATGGAAGACAGTAACTGTTACTTTTTTTTGGCGGTGGGGGGGGGGGGGGGGAGAGGGAGGGAGGGCGGGAGGGGGAGAAATTGGAAGCTCACACTTGGGGCAGTTCTTGTTCAGTTGCATTGACATCAGACATAGGAGAACCTTTCATTTCAGTTTAAAGTATGAAATAAGATTGACTTGCAGACAAATGACATTCATCTAAATATATGACAAAATGACAACTTCTATCTTACTTTTAGTGAACAAGCAGACAAACTTGACTCAAAAGTCAATCTTTTTCTATAAAGCATCTCCTGCTCAGTTTCTTCTTTCTGTCCTCTCACTGTCATCAGATATTCCCCTCTATTATCGTAAATTTCCATGTGCCTCGCATTGCTGACTACATTCAGAGCAGTCAGGTGTATGCCAGTCTCACCTTCAAGGTTTATCTTCACAGGTGATGTGTTACCAACATCAAATGGTTGAAGAATGACTAGTGGACTGTGGCAAGTATTTTGATGTTCATTATCACTGAAAATAAACATTTGTAAAGAAAATTGAAAATGTTATTGTGAAAATGTTAAACAGAAAAAAAACCCAGAATGCAAAAATGCATTTAGTTTTTGATGATACATAAATGTCCCATGTGCCATGATATAATTAGTTTACATTTCATTTTCAAGGTCATCTCACACAAACTGTATATTTACACAGAATGGCACATTCTTTTGTTCTCTACTGCAATAAATGGAGGAAATTTTAATAAAAACTCTAACAAGAGCCGAAGGGCACTACGGTTCCTTGCATTTAAGATGATAATGTATTAAGGTATTCGCAAAGTAAGGCATCATTTTCACCTTTAACCCCAATGACTTTCGGCACAACCAAAAACATAGGGGCACATTCAATTTCAAAATCATACAAACACTTGCAGTTTGAGAGAAATGGAACTTTGAACTTTTCAAATTATCACACTGCACACTACCCACTTCCATGCGACAAATACACACACTCATTACCTTTCACTAAAATGTCATTTACTTGAGTTTGGGGCAGTACAGGAGGGTAGTTAATTGCCTTTTTGGTCAATCTCCACAATTCAAATCCAGCCTTTATACAAAGAAGTCACAAAGGTCAAATATAGTCAAAGTAGGTCAAAACTGATTTTACATAAACACAACTGTCCCTTTTGCAGGGAAGGAATTTCACAGTCATCTGGTCATTCCTGACCACTAAAATTCATGATGGATGACTAGAAATTGTGTCATGGTTGTCCTTTAGGCTAACTAATGTGTTTGCCTCAAAAGCAAATATAAGGAAAAGCCCACAAGTGTGCTACTAAAGGCAGCCTGAGAGTGATTTATCACCACCAATTTCTACTTCACAATTTGGCTAGAAGACCAAGAAACAAACATAGCCCTGTAAAATCTAATAACTGACTTTCAACTTGACCTTTTAACCTAAAGAGGGTGTTAGAGATGTCATTGAAGTCCCTAGGGTGAAAGCAGAGGGAAAGAAGAGAAACTCCTTCTATATTTTACTATTGTGATACACAATATAAAAATTGGTGCCAAAGCTTGCATTGCAAATAACTTTATTAAATACTGTAAACCAGGAGAGGGTTTTTTTCAATAAAAATGGCATTACTGTCGTGATTTTTAACTAAACTGCTTTTAGACTGAGAGGGGATACTATTCTTCTTTTCTTTAATTCATTGCATTTGTCAAAAGGCATTAAACTTCAGCTGGATTTTTTTACCAATTGAACAGATACATATCACCCAAATAGTCTTTAAGTGACATGTGTGTCATAAGGCAGGAAAGCATCCAAATGAGCCTCTTTTTCTTTTTCTCTAGAGCTCTAGGTTGCTACAGTACCACAGCTTACAGCAGTTGTTTCTATTTTTCTTTCATATCACTAAGAAATAGTATTATAGCGTGCAAACATATTTTGCATTTGCCATGGGGACAACAAACTTTGGGGAGGACAACCAAAGTTCCAATGCAGGTATTGTCCTCTAGACAACCAGATGTATTTGCTAAAGAATCATTGCTGCTTTAGTGACCTCTCTATATCATTTGGTTTATTGAACTATCATACTCTAAGCCTGGCATTTTAAAGCATGTAATCTGCACACATACACACACCACTTCCTTTTCACTGAAATGACAATAACTCAAGTAAGAAACATCATAGGAGGATAGCATAATTGCTTGTTTATTTCGTCTCAACAAGACAAATTCAGGCGTCACAAAAAGTCGCAAAGGTCAAAAGGTCAAATGAGGTCAAAGTGAGGTCAAGACGTGTACTTTACTTACGGCAGAGTCATTTATCTAACTGGCCATCATGGCCAAGTCACTTATGTATTTTCTTTGCCCACCTGTCCATACTGGCCGGTTAGAAAAATGACTCTCCCCTTAGACCAACACAACTTTCCATTATGCCACCCCCCTATGTTACTTGTTTATTGAGTTATTGCACTGCATACCTGGCATTCCAATACATTATGACCTACACACTAACTAGCCTGTTACTAAAATGTCAGTAACTCAACATAGGAACATCATAGGAGGGTAGTATAATTGCCTTTTCTGTTTGTCTTAACAAGACAAATTCAGGTGTCACAAAAAGTCACAAGGGTCAAAAGGTCAAATGAGGTCAAAGTAGGTCAACACATGCACTTTACTTAGACAAACACAACTTTACATTAAGCCATCCCCCTATGTTACTTGGTTATTGAGTTATTGTACCGCATACCTGGCATTCCAATATATATGACCTACACACTAACTAGCCTGTCACTTAAATGTCAGTAACTCAAGTTAGGAACATCATAGGAGGGTAGTGTAATTGCCTTTTTGGTTTGTCTGATCAAGACCAATCTAGAGGTCACAAAAAGTCACCAAGGTCAAAACGTCACATAAAGTCAAGGGAGGCGAGGCCAAGGTGGGTCATCACATGCATTTCACAATAGGCGAACACAAATCTCTTTACACCACCCCTCTAAAGTGTTTCAGTGGCGAGATATCAATAACACATTACTTTTTGACATTTTGACCCTTTCCAATTATTTTGGTTAATGTACCAACATTTTCACCTCCTATCAATCTAACTTACCCTAAAATTATGCCCGTTTGAACAATGGATACCGAGTAACAGCTAATAACAGAACTTCACTTTTTGGCCTCTGGTGATCACCAGTGACCTTTGACCTCTCCCAAAAATGATACAGCACATCTACTCAACAACATTTGCATACATACCAAGTTTGAAAAAAAATTGATCACATGGTTATCACACCACATACCTCTCATTCCAATCCGTCACCTACACACACACACACGTGCACACACCTACATACATACACCAAGGTGACTGCCATGGTTCCTTTGTTACACAAGGAATCAAAAAAACCGATCTGATATCACTGTAATGTGACCTGCACTTTAGGGGTTTTTTGTTCGAAATGCCTTTCCCAATATTTCAAAACTTAAATACTGCAGACATTATTCAAGGTAAATCATGCAGTTCATGTATTCAATTCTAAATTGAGGTGGAAGTGGAAGCTGTGCTTAAACAAACACAGCAACATTGGCAAAGAAAGGCCTAAACGAAAGACTAGGAAATGGAAGTAGCAAGCAGCTGGTGTTGCAATAACTGAAACAAGTGTCCTCCTCAAACTTAAACAGGTACTGTAACTTCAGATATCACCTCGATGCAATCCAATGAGTGTCAACAAGAGCCCATTTGTCAGAATAGTGGACCTGAAGCTTGGAATAGCACTGTGAATCTGCATTCGAAGAAGCATAACCAACCAAAGCCCATTCCTCAGACTAGTTTCTGAAAGAAATAGTGAGCCACATACATCAAAGGTAGACCAAACAACCCTCTCCCTTCAGTCAGAAGAAGAAATGAATGATAAAGACAATTGTTGCATTTGAAAGAAATGGGCTAAATTGGTCACAGCTGAAAGCACTCCCTGGTGTTACATTTGTGTTAGTTAGTTAGATGGGAGTTTTAAGGCCCAATTTTCAAACTATTGGTTCAAGTGGAGCCCGCCACGGCCTTTTTTGCAGTGGCTCACTGGCTTGTTTTCCCTACTTCACTGCTTATGTGGACCATCATGCACAACAGCAGTAGGTTCCTTTTTTAGAGTCTTTGGTATGACTCGACCTGGAAAGCAAACCCAGGCTTTCCTGTGAGAGGAAGATGCTCTACTGTTAGACCAAACAAATGGGCACAATGTGATGATTGCAGTCATTGGACTCACCTGTGATTTTGCCTCGAAATTGCCAATATTGGTGAGAAAGATGGATTTGAGAAACAATACAACTTAATAATAACCAGAAAGCCAAAAGGCTTAGTGATTCCTTGCTGCTGAAATGTAAGGCCTTTTTTCACATTGACATTGCTTCGCAATGTTTTTCAATTAACAGGGCTCCATAATGTGCCCACAAAGTACACATGCAAGGCATCCAATCTTCCTACATTGAGATCCCCCTTGCCCGTCGAGAACCCAAATGACATTTGACCTCCACCAAAAACTTCTGGGACCATGTATTCACTATGTGCCATCTACATGACAAGTTACAGGACCCTACAAGTGACCTTTCTTGAAAGACTGTGCAGCAAAGCTTGTCAGGCTTTGAACATGCTGACTCCAAATGAACTTTGACCTTTGGGAAAATCAATAGGGATCATCTACTAAATATGAAGAATCCACACACTAAATATGAGCACAGTCACATGTACCGTTCTTGAGATATCGTGTTTATGAAGTTTTGACCTTTTGACCTCTCATGACCCCAAATGAACTTTGACCTCCACCAAAAACAATAGGGAACATCTACTCAATATGGCCAACACACTCGCCAAATATGAGCACAGTCACATGTACCGTTGTTGAGATATCGTGTTTACGAAGTTTTGACCTTTTGACCTCTAAAAAAAATAGGGATCATCTACTCAATATGGCCAATGCACACGCTAAATATGAGATTAGTCACACTTACCCTTCTTGAGATACCGTGTTTACAAGCAATTTCTAAGGAATTTACCTATTGACCTCTCGTGACCCCAAATGACCTTTGATCTCCACGAAAATTGATAGGGATCATCTACTCAATATGGCCAATGCACACACCAAATATGAGATTAGTCACAATTACCCTTCTTGAGATACCGTGTTTACAAGCAATTTCTAAGGAATTTACCTATTGACCTCTCGTGACCCCAAATGACCTTTGACCTCCACGACCTTTCTTGAAAGACTGCAGGAAAGCTTGTCAGGCTTTGAACATGCTGACTCCAAATGAACTTTGACCTTTGGGAAAATCAATAGGGATCATCTACTAAATATGACCAATCCACACACTAAATATGAGCACAGTCACATGTACCGTTTTTGAGATACCGTGTTTACGAAGTTTTGACCTTTTGACCTCTCATGACCCCAAATGAACTTTGACCTCCACCAAAAACAATAGGGAACATCTACTCAATATAGCCAACACACTCGCCAAATATGAGCACAGTCACATGTACCGTTGTTGAGATATGGTGTTTACGAAGTTTTGACCTTTTGACCTCTCGTGACCCCAAACGATCTTTGATCTCCACGAAAATCGATAGGGATCATCTACTCAATATGACCAACCCACACACTAAACATGAGCATAGTCACATGTACCGTTCTCGAGATATTGTGTTTACGAAGTTTTGACCTTTTGACCTCTCGTGACCCCAAATGAGCTTTGATCTCCACGAAAATCGATAGGGATCATCTACTCAATATGGCCAATGCACACACCAAATATGAGATTAGTCACACTTACCCTATCTTGAGATACCATGTTTACAAGCAATTTCTAAGGAATTTACCTATTTACCTCTCGTGACCCCAAATGACCTTTGACCTCCACGAAAATCGATAAGGATCATCTACTCAATATGACCAACCCACACACCATATATGAGCATAGTCACATGTACCTTTCTCGAGTTATCGTGTTTACAAAGTTTTGACCGTTTGACCTCTGGTGACCCTAAATGACCTTTGATCTCCACGAAAATCGATAGGGATCATCTACTCAATATGGCCAATGCACACACCAAATATGAGATTAGTCACACTTACCCTTCTTGAGATACCGTGTTTAGAAGCAATTTTTAAGGAATTTACCTATTTACCTCTTGTGACCCCAAATGACCTTTGACCTCCACGAAAATCGATAGGGATCATCTACTCAATATGACCAACCCACACACTAAGTATGAGCATAGTCACATGTACCTTTCTCAAGTTATCGTGTTTACGAAGTTTTGACCTTTTGACCTCTAATGACCCCAAATGACCTTTGATCTCCACGAAAATCGATAGGGATCATCTACTCAATATGGCCAATGCACACACGAAATATGAGATTAGTCACACTTACCCTTCTTGAGATACCGTGCTTACACGCAATTTTTAAGGAATTTACCTATTTACCTCTCGTGACCCCAAATGACCTTTGACCTCCACGAAAATCGATAGGGATCATCTACTCAATATGACCAACCCACACACCACATATGAGCATAGTAACATGTACCGTTCTCGAGTTATTGTGTTTACGAAGTTTTCACCTTTTGACCTCTCGTGACCCTAAATGACCTTTGATCTCCACGAAAATCGATAGGGATCATCTAATCAATATGGCCAATGCACACACGAAATATGAGATTAGTCACACTTACCCTTCTTGAGATACCGTGCTTACACGCAATTTTTAAGGAATTTACCTATTGACCTCTCGTGACCCCAAATGACCTTTGAACTCCACGAAAATCGATAGGGATCATCTACTCAATATGACCAACCCACACACCACATATGAGCATAGTAACATGTACCGTTCTCGAGTTATCGTGTTTACGAAGTTTTCACCTTTTGACCTCTCGTGACACTAAACGACCTTTGATCTCCGCCAAAAACAATAGGGATCATCTACTCAATATGGCCAATGCACACACTAAATATGAGATTAGTCACACTTACCCTTCTTGAGATACCGTGTTTACAAGCAATTTCTAAGGAATTTACCTATTGACCTCTCGTGACCCCAAATGACCTTTGACCTCCACGAAAATCAATAGGGATCATCTACTCAATATGACCAACCCACACACCACATATGAGCATAGTCACATGTACCGTTCTCGAGATATCGTGTTTACAAAGTTTTGACCTTTTGACCTCTCGTGACCCCAAATGACCTTTGATCTCCACCAAAAAAATAGGGATCATCTACTCAATATGACCAACCTACACACCCAAATAAGAGGTTAGTCACACTTACCCTTCTTGAGATATCGTGTTTACAAGCCAAAGCGTCACATACACACACACACACACCCACACACACACACACACACACACACACATACACACGACATCACCATCGCATAAATTCCTTGCCTGCCTTCGGCAAGGAATCAAAAAAATTATTCTTTTAGAATACTTATTAGGTTAAATTAGGTTAGGTTAAATTATTCTCATTTGTGTTAGGCTACATGCTACAGAGACTTCTGTTGGGAAATTTCCTTTTTTGTTGGATTCACAATACTAGATGGATAAAAAGATAAGAAGTTTGCGAAGATAAATGATAGCGAGGACCTAAGTTTTCGGTTTCATTTCTGCAGGCTACACATGTATTTACCTAACATCTCAATCTTTTTACATTTTGCACTAACTATTCTTCCTAGGAATGTATTTTATGACTCCTATTTATAAATTTTACATTTGTACTGGATTGAATGAAAAGAAATGAAATGGAATCTTGGCATAGGCTAAATAGTTTCATTGATTAACCAACTCATGGTATACTCAGTGGACCATCGAATGCACATCTAAGAGTTATGTCATTTCAATACAAAAGCGCACTCGATGGGCCCGCACACTCGACGATGGTTACAGTTAGTTTTCGCCCTCTCTACTTTCCGCCCCTCGAAAACGGTGTTTTCCGCCCCTTTTATTTTTAGCAGAAAACATCTTTTTGGGAGGCGGAAAGTAATGGAATGGAATGTGATATCAGTGGTACAGTACTTTCGTCAAATGAAGATTCCATCAACTTTTTCTAAAAGTTTCAAACTTCATCTATGTCTTTTACTGTTCAATGCGACACCCGTTATTGCCATGTTGACGTCTTTCCAAGCAACATTCTCACTGTAGATTGAAGTATACTTATACATACTTATGTACAGGTATATGGTATTCAGTGCTGTGAATAACTGTTCACACATTCAGCATAAGTCTACCAATAGACAAGCGGACTACTATAAAAAAATACAAGTCCGTGACTAGACTTGACGTTTAGAAAAAAAGTGGTTGCCTAAAATTCATTCTTTTCGATGATGGTTCTGGTTCTGGTGAAATAGTGCATAAACTCCGCGAGACGGGATGTAATATGCAGGCACAGAAGGCTGAGTAGCGTACTAATTACTAAAATGGGCTCTACTAATAATTTCTTCAAGACTCACAGAATTTAACCCCGACTTAAAAGCACTCACAGTGGGGGCATCCCTAATACTGGGTGGGAGGCAGTTCCATTCAGCAAAAGTCCTAGGGAACAGTGAATATTTATAACAATCTTTGCGGGCAGATAATTTCACAAAAGAAATAGAGGCATGTGCTCTAGTAGACACACCACTAGAAGGAACTAACTGGTAAGAATCAGTATCAATTGCTAATAATTTATTGACAGACTTATAAATAAGGGTCAATCTTTGGGCAGCCCTCCTATGCTCCAGTGGTTCCCACCCTAGACTAGAAATCATGTCTGTGACACTGGCCTTTTGCCTAGAGTTTTTGCAGACGAATCTTGCACTACGGCGCTGGACCCCCTCGAGCTGATTTTGCAAGTCTTTCTGATAGGGGTCCCAGACAGAGGCACTATATTCAAGCCGTGGCCTTACTAAGGTTTTGTATGCCACTGCTTTTACCTCACAGTTACAACTATACAGATTTCTGCAAAGCAGGCCAAGGATTTGATTTCCCTTTGAGGTCACCTTATGGACATGGTTCGCCCAACTTAGTTTGTTATTTATTTCCAGTCCTAAGTAAGTATGATTTTCAACTGTTTCTAAAATTGAATCGCCCATCTGATAGGAGTATTTGATTGTGTTCTTTTTATGAGTTATGTGCATAGCATAGCACTTCTTTGTATTGAATTTCATCTGCCAGCGTTGTTCCCATGCACAGAGTTTATCAACGTCTGTTTGGAGCTCTCTAGTGTCATGTTCATTTTTAATTTGCCTATATAAAATACAGTCCTCGGCTAAAAGACAGATTTCAGAAGACAAAGTCTCTGCAATATCATTGAGGTAGATTAGGAAGAGTAGGGGACCCAGAACCGTACCTTGTGGGACTCCTGAAGTCACGCTCACTGGGGGAGAAGACACTCCATCGAGAGTGACCTTTTGAGTTCTTTTAGTGAGAAAATTCCTAATCCAGGTATGTAGTGAGTTACAAACCCCTGCATGTTTTAATTTAGCTAGGAGCCGCTCATGAGGAACGGTATCAAATGCTTTACTGAAATCCATAATGATAATGTCTACTTGACCTTTATCATCAAGGATTCTGGCAATGTCATTGATTGTCAAGGCTAATTGGGTTTCGCAAGAGCGACCCTTGCGGAAACCATGTTGCTTGTCATGAAGATAGCCATGGTCTTCTAAGTGACCCATGACATTTGAATGTATGTTTGATGAGGATACTGAAAATGTTAAAGGCCTAGCCATAAATTTCATTGTTTCCTTGTAGGCCTACTTGGATTTGAAATTTGAAGTTAACAGAACTTATTTTTATCACATTTTAGTTTAAGCATTACTTTCCACCCCATGATTTTCAGGGGCGGAAAGTAACGGGCGGAAACTATCAAGGGCGGAAACTAACAGACCCCCTCGACGGTCACCCCATCAAACAACCATCATATGCTAGCCTAGCACAATAGGCCTAGGCTAATTTACTTAGGCCTCTATAGGACTAGTTAGCCTAGCCTAGGCCTAACTTTTAACTTTTTATGCCTAGGCCTAGGCTAGGCTAGTTGTACTTGTAAAAGATACCTTTGCTGCCCACTATCTTCTGGATTCAGCATTAATGCTGAGTACAGAGTATAGGGGGCAACTGCTTCCCAAGAAGATGAAGCTTTCACGTAGTGAGAGGAAGTCATTTCGCTATGGAAAAAATATCACACTGCAGAGCACATGCAGTTATGAATAACAACAACAGACTCCTCAACGCCCCGGTAAACAGGCTGAGTAAGAGTTGGGCGTTAAGAATGTACGTGTGAAATGCAATCCTTTTGTAAACTTTAAACTTGCTCCGCAGTGTTGTCTGCGGATCGTAGCATGTAGATGCACCATAGCTCTATGAGATGCACGGGCATATGTCAGTACGAAGGATAAATGCCGAGCGTGACCTGCCGAGCAGACTTACAATCCGATGCATTACGGGCAAACTGCGACAAAACCACGGACGAAAATGTCATAAAAGATCGATGGTAATTAAGTAAATGAAAAGCAACATTGTATTTTCAATGCGTTCAAAAGATAACGAGTATAATGTGAGCTTAATAATGGCAATTTTTCCCTGAGGGATTACCATTAATTGGAGTACCGTTAGTCCTAACAGTTAGGCCTAACGTTAGGCTTACTGTTGTTAGCCTGTTAGTAACGCACGACAGCACTGTAGCAACTGGTCAGCCTAGCTCTAACGTAGCCTAGCCGAATTTCAGTTGCTTATCAATGGTACCAGTTTCACGAAATACTTTGTCAAATATAAGTCAACATAAGGCTCAGTCTAACCTTGGTCTGATTCTCTATTACGTAAAATATCAAGTAGCCTAGCCTACAGTAGGTGCAGGGATTCAGCCAATACTGAGCTCCGCATAGGATTTTGCGATATAGCCTAGGCCTAAGGTTAGCAAGGCCTAGCCTAGGCCCCATAATGGAAAGTAGGGCCTTTCGCAGAAAGATCTTTGGCGTACGGAACTGTGCGCCAACAAATTTGGCGTACGGCGTACCGGGCTGCTACAGGGAAAATTACAAAAGTTGGCATACAATTGCAACAATTGGTGTGGCGTACATTTCCAAACACCTCCACCTTGGCGTGATTCTTTGGCATATGGCATTGGCAAATATACTTTCTGGTGTGGTATAGGCCTAGGCGGTAGCCAGTCGTTTCGCCCCCTTGCCAGTTCGCCCCCTAAATACCAGTTCGCCCCCAAGCATTAACCAGTTCGCCCCCTTAGACCTGTCAGTTCGCCCCCTAAGACATACCGGTTCGCCCCCTAATCTTTCTGAAGCAGGTCCCTTTACAACAAGTGAATTTGTAGAACAAACGATGTAAACGAAGTGAAGTTTCTTATTAAATTCTCTTTCAGGATGAGATTGAGTTCATTTTTAAAGGTGAAACAAGTTGTTCATATGTACTAACTCATAACGTTACCGTACGCGCAATTGCTGAGTGTTAATTGTGTTGATAGTACTGATGTAACGTTACGCTTTCTATCTGCGTTTTCGTTACTACATCGTTCATGTGCTTCTTTGTGTAAACGTTTTTTTGGTTCTAGGCCTATTTATAATTTCCAATAAATGGCGCAAAAATCGAAAATGCTTTTAAAAAAATGCTAGCTTACTTATCCTTATGAAACTAAATTCTGGACGTGCAAGAGAATACCAGGTGTACTTAACATATGACTCAGTGGTTGGTGCGTCAGACAGCGCACCGCCTATCCTTACTTGACTTGTGTTTTGTCACACTCTTGTCAACAGTCGTAACTTTTTGAAAATAACTGTTATTACAACTACAAAACTGCATTTAAAGTCAGTTTATTCGATGTCATACTCATAAGTATTTGGGGGCGAAACGACCTCCTCTTTGGGGGCGAAACGACTTCCACTACGGGGCGAACTGGCAAGGGGGCGAAACGACTGGGGCGAACTGGTTGGGGGCGAACTGGCAAGGGGGCGAAACGACCGGTAACCGGCCTAGGCTAGGTTAGGCTACCCTGTCCTATAGGCTATACCCTGTAAGTTAGGCTAGGCCTTAAGCTAGGTATATTGTACTTAAAGGCCCACTTCTCTCAGCCAAAACAGTACCAATTTTCTTAACCTTCTTACTTATGCCCCTCCCACAATTGTCTGTAATTCATCCTTATCCAGTCACAATCTCTGTTTATTGCTTCAGGGTGGATCTGGAAAAATACTGCACAACACTCCTGGTGGAGTCAAACGTGCAGGGTTGAGTGTGCGCATGTAGTTAGTCGTCCCGTCTGAGGATCCTCAAGGCTGCGCTTTTGAACTGCTTGGGGTCCTCGAGATCTGTTATGTTCTGGGGGAGTAGGTTCCAGTCTCTGACGGTCCGAGGAAAGAAACTGTATTTGTAGCAGTTCTTATTTGTCCTTGACAAAGTACCTCTAGGTAGACTTATGGTAAAATTGCATAGGTTAGGCATCATAGGCAAGTGCGCTCAGTGGATCAATTCGTGGCTCAATGGAAGGTCTCAGAGAGGTGTTGTCAATGGAAATTTTTCTTCATGGAAAGAAGTCTCAAGTGGTGTACCACAAGGTTCTGTTCTTGGCCCACTTCTTTTCTTAATTTTCATAAATGATATTGATAGCTCTATCACTTCCAGTATAAGTAAGTTTGCTGATGATACAAAGCTCTATAGGAAGGTTGGAGGAAAGGATGATTCCTTATTGCTTCAGAATGATCTGGATAGGTTATTTTCATGGTCTCAGACTTGGCAAGTGTCTTTTAATGCTGATAACTGCAAAGTCCTCCACTTTGGTTCTAAGAATCCCCACCTTGATTATACTATGAATGGTACTAATTTGAATAAAGTGACTTCTGAGAAAGACCTTGGTGTAGTTATTACGGGAGATTTAAAGTCATCTAGGCAGTGTGCGGCTACTGCTGTGAGGGCAAATAGGGTGCTTGGGTTGATCGGGAGGAATTTTTAGAGTTTTAGTAAAGAAATTGTGCTAAATTTGTATAAGCAGCTGGTTAGACCCCATCTTAACTATGCTGCACAGGCATGGAATCCCTTCTTTGAAAAGGGCAAATTGCTTTTAGAGCAAGTTCAGAAGAGAGCCACCCGACTCATACCAGAGGTTTAAAATCTACCTTATTCCCAAAGGCTTAAGCTGCTTGGGCTTACCACTTTGGAGCTGAGAAGGATTAGGGGGGACATGCTCCAGGTATACAAATTTCTATCTGAAGGGAATCCTTTGTTAGCTTGCAGTTATTTAAAGGTCCAAAGTAATCCTCAGGTTAGAGGCCATTGTAAAAAGCTTGAAAAGTCTTTTGCTACACTTGACATTAGGAAGTTCAGTTTCTCTGATAGGGTTGTTAGTGAGTGGAATAGCCTGCCTGAGTGGGTTGTTAACTCCACATCAGTGCACCCTTTTAAGGTTAATATTGACAAGTTTTTCCATGACTGTGGTAGAATCTAATCTTTCTAGGCTCTTTAGGTGTTGGTGGTTTGCTTTGTTTCTGGGGGTTTTTTGGATTACAGGGCATCTTATGGGGCCTTTACAGCCCTCCTTTGCCCTTTAACCTGTTACGTTATGTTATGTTATGTTTTGTTATGTTATGTTATGTTATGTTATGTTATGTTATGTTATGTTATGTTATGTTATGTTATGTTACTGGTTGGTATATTTGTAAAGCTATTAGAAGGGTGAGTATAGAAAAGCTCTATGTGTCTAATCAAAATGGGGTCCCTTAGTTTCTGCCCTCCGTAGTTTCTGCCCGTTACTTTCCGCCCCTAAAAACCTTAGGGCGGAAAGTAATGTTTGAACTTACATGTGTTAAAAATAACTGTTAACTTCAAATTTCAAATTCCAAGTACAAGACAACAGTGACATTTGTGGATAGGCCTAAAACTTTTTCAGTATCCTCATCAAAAAGACTGAATTGTGTGACCTTTTTTCTTAATGGCAAGTCTAGTCACAGACTCGTATTTTTTAACGCATAAGTAGTCTGCTTGTTTACAGGTAGGCTTTTGCTGAATGTGTGAACAATTGTTCACAGAACTGAATACTGAATACCTGTACATAAGTAGATTTAGTATA
Organism: Holothuria scabra; assembly: GCA_037179385.1. Classification (NCBI taxonomy): domain Eukaryota; kingdom Metazoa; phylum Echinodermata; class Holothuroidea; order Aspidochirotida; family Holothuriidae; genus Holothuria; species Holothuria scabra. Next base: position 18,419,120 of record CM074194.1, on the reverse strand, counting down.
CTGCAGTCTACAGTGAGAATGCTGCTTGGAAAGATGTCAACATTGCAGTAACAGGTGTCCCATTGAATAGTAAAAGACATGGATGAAGTTTGAAACTTTGAGGAAAAGTTGATGGAATCATCATTTGACAAAAGTACCACTGATATCACATTCCATTCCACTACTTTCTGCCTCCCAAAAAGATGTTTTCTGCTAAAAATGAAAGTGGCGGAAAACACCATTTTTGAGGGACGGAAAGTAGCGAGGGCGGACCTCTCACTACAGTTCATGCTATGTAATATAAGCTTTGGTAGTCTGCATTGTTTGAATTAACAGTCAATCAAAAAGCTGGGCTAATAGAGAGTTTCTGTACCCACCTACAAGAAGTGTATTTTGGGGTGAGAGGATTGGCCCTTTAATTTGTATAAGCAGTTGGTAAGACCCCATCTTGACTATGCAGCTCATGCTGCATACACCGATGAAACACCCATGTACATGCTGTACCAACATCTGTGATCCACTCATACCACCCCTCCATTAGGTGACACTAGTATTTCTGATGGAATGTTGCATTGACCACTACAGCAAAAGGAGTAATTAAATATCAGATTTTGAAAGTAGAGAGGCTGGATAGCTCAGTTTTGTATGTTTTTTGCAAGTTTTTGACAAAACATTTTTTGTCAAATCAAGTCAAGCCACAACTTTGAAAGCCACTTGTTTTCAGGTCATAACTGGTAAATATTTTAATTTCTTCAGTCAAATCCTTTGTCCTTGTGTTTTGTGCAATTCAAGTGACAGGTAATTTCTTCAAGTTCGAGCTGCATTTTATGTACTTCCTTTTGAAGTGCTAATCCTTCAATATTATAGGAAGACAGTGCTCAGTAATGGTAACAAGTGGAGCCACCTACACTTCAATGTTCTAACAATAACAGCAGCAGAAGTAACATGCATTGGCATGGGGAGCTTGCCCTAACTGCCACTTCACACAATAGAAAAATTAAAAAAATGAGAGATAGAGAGATCAGAAGGATTATGAAGGCATAGTGCCACAGTAAATAAAACAATGTAAAATAAATAAACAGGTTATAAATGAATACCATATATGTGTAAAACAACACAAACCATTTTTTGGGGGCATATATGTATGTAGGGGAATGTTTTAAGTCTGGTTCATGTTTAAATAAGTGCAAGTGTTAATGCCATTAATTGAGACAAATCTAAGCATGGGTTGCCTTCTTGTTTGCCAGTCAATTGCATTGAACAAATTTTTGTGGTGGGGCCTTGTATTCCCTTTTAGCAATAGTGTAAATGGTGAAGCTTGTATAATGATATCTTCCCAAGTGGTATAATAATGATTTGTCCATGGGGAAAATTAGCTGGATGCTCTCCATTATAGCACTTTCATGGTTGAGTAAGTGAAGAGAAAATAATTCCCACATCCCACTTACCACACTGTACTATAACAATTACAGCCAGGTACAACAGTGCATGCTTCCTGGTGTAGCCACAGACTCACAGTAGAGCTTCTTGAAGAGGATTACACAAGCACTCTATACAATATACAAACTGAGAACAATATAGCACAACCATTGAAATTAGTTTGTTGACGAAAATCTCACATTTTCATCAAAAACAGGGCAGTAAAAATTTTGAATTTTGGATTAAAGAATGGTTTACCTCTCCCCCTCTGGGTTTAAATTATTTAGCTTGGCCTGCTCCTCTCATGTGATAATAAGAAAACTACAAAAAGCAGTGTTAAAAATGCGGTGGGTGTAATATTAGTTCAAAGGTTTAATTAGTGAGTGTGGTAAATCAAATGCAGTCACTTTCAAACAAATGAAAAAATTTCTGTAATTGAACAAGTTTAGAAAAACTTTTCAAGAGAAACAGTGAAGGGTTCTCGTCTTCCTATTTTCTAGGTGATAAAGCTCCTGGTAAAAACCAATGCAAAAACAGTAGGTAGCCACTTGTTTGGATGTTGGGATTTTTGCAATTGCCCCTTCACCTGTAGAAGACAGTAAATAGACATTGAATACTTGTAATGTAGACTGAGATGTAACATGAGTTCCTTTCAAAGACTACTACCAACTGCCACCTGTCAATTGTCATTTTATTACCATACTTCTCTTTTGGGTTCTGAGAGGACATCATCTCAAAACCCCCAAAATATGGTTAAATAATACAGGTCTCACTTTTTAATTTTTTTCTGATAGTCACTCTTCTCTTTGTGGGCTGGGAGTTGTAGGATATACCCAAAGTATCCCCTTTCTTTGTTAAGAGATGACGAAACCGGAGGACTTGATATTACTTGAACTGTATGGCACTATATAACATAGTCGTGTTGATGTATCATTAAATCCTATCTAACTAATGAACTGATCTAGTCACTAAGGTTCTTACCAAACTTACAACTTGACTATTTTTTAACAAACACCAGACATAAATATTTCAATCTTTGAATTTCATATGTGGTTACTCCACTGCATTTCTTTCAATTAGACTGTGAGTATGATCTGATTATAGGCTAACTAACTTAGCTCCATCAATACAATCATCATTTTGCTAAACTGGTACATTACGTTTACACACTTAACAGTGTTACTAGGTGGAGTAGGCCTATATCAACAGTTTTTACCTAATTGGCCAATATTTGAAGTAAAATGATACCAAATGTATCTTATACTACTTGAATATGATTTTTACATCCTATTCTGGATCATGCATGACAAAGGTAATCATTTCCTTGTTGAAAAGGTAAAATCTATACCACCATTTTTGGCAGAACTCAGGTCCCTACATTGTAACTACAATATCCACTACTTGAAGTCCATCCAAATTACTATATTTAAGAAAAGCTAAAGAAGAAATCCAAACCTTACAACTTAAAGCACATTAGTTGGTGAGTTTAAAATTCCAATAAAGTTCAGCGAAATTTTATTTCCGTGAATGATCCGCAATCTTTTGTATCAACCTACACAGAACCCCTGTACCTACTGTAGGCCTAAAAACATGCTACAGGCCCAATAGACTACCAGACTAGGCCTAGGCCTAGTAGTCCCAGTTAGTAGTAGTCCTCAGTAAAGGGCAAGGTCTAGGCCTAGGCTGGGTGCCTATGTTGCATAATTGCTTCTAAGCAAAGTCCTTACTCCTGTTATTTCGCAGTTGCAGGTCTTTGACTTACCCACAGCTGGAAAAACTTGATTGTGTGTAAATCTGCTTGTTGTTGTTTTTCTGTTTTTTTTTTTCTCATAGGAAGTGCATGTTCTCAAACCCCTTGGGGTTTTTGTGTACTTGATTTTGCTTTTATATGTACATTGATTCTTTTTGTAATATTTATACACTCTATTTGTATGTACATATGTTAAAGCAAAAAAAAAATAATAAATGAAATGAAACGAAAACTTACAGACTAACAGTTGACATATCCTTCTGCACATCATACCCATTCTGTGTTCTTTTTGCATAGATATTTTGGACTTTTTTTAAATGGAACAGCACTCTCTGCATTAGATTGAACATGACTGTTTACCTTTGGGGTTGATGTGAAAGCAGAGGCATGGTTGTGGTGCCATGATAAAGAGAGGCTCATGACTATGACCTTGTGAATGGAGAAGAGATATTTTATCATTTTGATTTAATGTGAAGATCTTTTCCCAGGTGGTGGCACAGTCACTGATATAGTGATTAGATTTGCATCTCTATGACACCATGGAGTGAGAATATATCTTTCATCATTGCAGGAAGTCATTGTGTCAACCCTAATTACAATTTTACTGGTAGTCTATAGAAATTCTCAATGAGCTCATATCTCAATTTGCACTATATCTCAATGAAGGAAGCTTGGATGCATTTTGTACATGCAGTGTAGAAACACTCTCCATTTGAGAAGGAAAAAAAAACTAGACTTACAGTTTCAGAGGCAAGGAATCATTAAGCCTTTTGACTTTCTGTTTTTTTTTTGATGTTTCTAGACCTTTGATGAATTACAATATCGTCACTTCTCAAAGTTACAGTGTATTTATAGCCTTTAAATTATATGGCCGGTTTAGTTTACAGAGACTGGTTGTGTTCCTAATATGGCTTCATTTTTGTGTTGGCGGGAAATCGTGTTTTCAACAGTCTTTCTTCAGAGCAATTTTCTCAAATATTAGTTTCTTATTGAAAGCTTTTGGAAATAAGGTGAAAACCATGTAAATAGCTTTTTGTTAGCTTTCAGTCTCACTATTTCTTGTGTAATTTCAATTTACATGTGTTGGTCACTTTGAATTACAGTAGGTAGGCAAGACCTAATGCTAGAACTTGAGAATACTAGAAACTGATCAAAAGTTCCAACAAACTGAAGCTAGGCCTAAGTTCACTATGTTACTCATTTAGGCCTAACAACTAAAACATGTAACAATTACCACAAATGAAACACTGAGGAATTTTCTGTGAGTACAGGGAGTGCTCATAGCCTAGCATGAAAGTTTTCAGGAAACTTACATTTTATACCAATAAGATTTTCAGTGTTTTACAGTAAACTTCCTCTTTATTTAGCTTACTCCAGTCAAATTCCTTTTGTCATCAAGAGGGAAGAGGGAGCATGTACTGGAAAGTATGAAGGATTGCAACTTACCATACTTTCTGGTTTGACAATGGTTTTCAGTCCCATATAGACCCAATTGTCTCACCCCAAATAATACCAATTTTCCTAATCTTTTCACTTAAGCCCCTCCCACAATTGTCTGTCAGAATTCACCCTCATCCAGACACAATCTCAATTTATGGCTTCAGGGTGAGGACAGAAAAGAAAAATGTGTATAATCAAAACACTCTCATTACTTTTCATGCTGTGTAATGTAAGCTTTGGTACTCTGCATTGTTTGAATTAGCTGTCAATGAAAGACCTGGGCCAATTGAGAATTTTGGTAAACCCCTATAAGAATTGCAGTTTGGGATGAGAGGATTGTCCCTTTAATTTACTTTTGAGACTAGTCGAATTGTACTGTTGAGTAGGTTTTATACAACATTTGGCAGGAAGCACAGTTACTCTATGTCTGTAACTCTTGGTCATATGGGACTGCTAATAAATAATTATTCAGTATTTAATGTAGCACACTCTCTCTATTTTAATGTACATTTGAGAAGAGGAAGCTTTGCATTCTTAATGAACTTTTTCTTGTATCTTGAACTCTTTTAGAATACAGTACAGTACAATATGTCCCTTGCAGGTGTGGATCCCATTGGGCAGACTGGGTATTTGTCTAGTAAATATAGATCATCCAACTCTCCCCTGGAAGGTATGGGTTGAAGTCTAGACAAACTCATGCATAGAACTTACTAATATTTTTTCACGATGCTCCACATAAGCAATGGATAAGGGAAATAATCCAGTGCCCCTTAACTGGGAGAAGAGCTCTGGGTATAGTAACTGTAGATGTGAGCAATGTTTAACTGTTTGACCATTTGGCATTTTGTTGTTAAAGCAACTTTGTGGGCTTTATTTACAATTATTCCAGCAGCCATTTTGTTTTATGAAACCAGCATTTGTACTAGTGTTTGCACGGGTAACCCGGGTACCCGGGTACCCGCCCGCCATCGCACTACCCGGGTCCAAATCTACTACCCGAATCTTAAAAAAGAAAATGCATGCAAAAAGGATCACCCCATTTACGCCATTGCCCACGGTAATGGACTAAAATATTTTGCCAGTTTGGTAAACATTCTCCGAGACTGAGAATGAAGAGAGCCCGTAGAAATTATGTGTAAGTTTGAAAGTTGTCTGTACTTCGTTTCTGAAGTTGAAATTTTTATCAGCGTGCGGCCAGATCGCCCTATCGTCACGTAGTGGGTTGCTTCTCACACATCACATGTATATCGCTTATAAACTTACACGCAAGCATCTGACGGCCTAATTCAATATCAAATTGATATAGGCCTTGAGAAGTATAATTTTCTTATTTGACTGTTTTCTGTTACGTTTTTTTTTTTTTTTTACTTGTCATTTTGATCTAAAACAAAACGAGATGATTAAACCTACTAACAAATCAAATGTTTTTGAACTTGGGAATGTGATCGCTATACCTATCCAATACAGATGTTAATGTTACCATGCATGTCTTATGGAGTATGCTTTACAAAATGCTCGTATCTTTTAGTCACCGTAACACCGGGTAACCCGGGTACCCGACGGGTATGGCGATCGGGTACCCGGGTCCTTATTTTTAGTACCCGTGCAAACACTACTCCAAACATGATAGTGTGTCGTCAATGCATAAGGTCTCATCTAGAAATCCCAAAGGTTGGGATTTCTTTGTAAGGTCTATGACGCGATTACACGCAATACAATTTTTCATGTCTCCAGGAAGTGACGTTTCTTCAACCGATCCGGTCTCTTTCTTTGCGTAACTATAGCTGAATTCGCAAGCGTATTATTTTCTTGTATGTAGAAGCAACAATTACTACAGTAACGTTTTTTTTAAAACTGGTAGAAAAATGTACAGTGATAGCCTCTGGATAGTTCAGGGAACAAAGTTTATGTAAGAAAAAATACTTCCGGGTCTTCGTTTTATAGCCAGTTGGGTCTTCGTTTTATAGCCAGTTGGGTCTTCGTTTTATAGCTAGTTGGGTCTTCGTTTTATAGGTCTTCGTTTTATAGCTAGTTGGGTCTTCGTTTTATAGGTCTTAGGTCTTCGGTCTTTGTTTTATAGACACCCCACACACTTCCATGTGCACACTATGGTAGCCTGGCTGCTTTCTAAAATTATTTTTGTGCATGATCTTAAAGATATGAAAATTCTGTACATTCATGCCGGGACACTTTCAATTGTATCGTCAATGGACTGGCCAATTTTCTGATGTTCAGGAGGCTAACAAGCTTATTGGGCAACATATACATGTACATGGTTTCAATTTCTGCATTATTCTTTATATTGATTACTGAGGATCGACCTATCAACATACGGCCAGGTCGAAAACGCGGAAAACGCGGAAACGCGGAAAACGCGGAAACGCGGAAATCGCGGAAACCGCGGAAATCGAAAAACCGCGAATGTTGTCCAAAAAACTGTCCGCGGTTTCCGCGTTTTCGACCTGACTATATGGCCAGGTCAAAAATGCGGAAAGTTTTTCTTGCAGTCCTGCAATAGAACTAGAGTCTTATACAAACTGGGATACATGCTGTAATTCTACTATAGCTTATTTGTTTCACCACTCAAGTATATACAATAACATAGTTCAACAAAATTACAGAAGATAAAATGAGAGTGGAAGGAAGTGCAACTAAAAGCCGAATGCTTGTCGAGAGTGCACTCCCTAAAAGCAAAACAAGGAAAAGGAAAGAAAACTTAACTATCCAATAACAAACAAAAAATACATGAACCATCCCATGAGCAGACAATCCCTACCCACAACAGCATATGTCGAAACCCCACCCTGCCCGAGGGGAAGAACAAAGGGGAATTAAGCATCAATAATCATTGTTAATATACCTAGTATAATTACTACGGAATGAAGTGAGGGTTGGTTTGCCTTTCAAATAATTAGGAATGGTATTCCAGAGTCTGACCGCACGATACCTTAAAGAGTTTTTGCTGTAAGATGAGGATGTAGTGGGAATATGTAAATTACCTGACTGGCGTGTGTTGTGGCCATGTACAAGAAAATTGTGAGTATAAAAATTGGAAAATAGTTTAGGAAGCAAATTATGAGTTAATTTGTATACGAACGTCACTGTAGTTAAATTTATAACGTCATGTAACTTAAGGAGGTTTGTGGTTTTGAACAAATTACTGGTGTGATCACGAGGTTTTGAGAAGGGAATGTGGCGAACAGCTCTTTTCTGAAGAATGACCAACCTTTTAATTTGGGGGGGGGGGGGGGTAGCACTACACCAGATGGTACAACAATATGTGAGATGCGGATAAATTAGAGAAAGATAGATCGTACGTAGGACATTCTGAGGAAGAATATGTTTGAGTCGGCCAAGAATGCCGACAACCTTAGCTACCTTAGAACACAGGTGGGAAATATGGTGCTCCCATGTAAGGAGTGGGTCAAAAAAAACACGGAGAAATTTTATTTTACTGGCAATTTCAAGTGGTTGGTTATTAATGTGTATATTGAAATTGAAGTTATTCCTCTTGAGATTGAAAACCACGTATTTCGTCTTACTTATATTTAGGGAGAGTTTATTAGAGGCAAACCAGTCTGAATACAAACATAATTCATTGCAGACAGTTTCTTCTAGCTTATGTGGGTCATTGGAGGTAAAAAATATATTTGTATCATCAGCAAATAGTACCATTGACGAGTTCGAAGAAATACATAAGTTGTATCTTTAGATTAGGTGGTCGAAGGCATGTATAGGAAGACCAAGCTATGTTCTATGGTTATGCTATGACTTTGGTCTATTAGACACATAGTTTACTAAACTATTTAATTTTTATTTTGCAGGATGGGATAAGGAGTATCGCATTTTTGCAATAATACTACTGTAACTTGTATCTTTAGATTAGGTGGCCTAACGCTATGACTTCGGCCAAAAAAGGTATTAAAACGTTTCAGCTAACTTTTGGTTTTGGCGGGATGGGATGAGGATTACCAAATTTTTGCAATAATACAAGTTGTATCTTTAGATTAGGGGGTCGAAGGTATGTATGCGAAAACAAAGCTATGTTCTTTGGTCACGCTATGACTTCAGTCAATTAGGTATAAAACGTTTCAGCTAACTTTTGGTTTTGGCGGGATGGGATGAGGATTACCAAATTTTTGCAATAATACAAGTTGTATCTTTAGATTAGGGGGTGGAAGGCATGTATGCGAAGACCAAGCTATGTTCTTTGGTCACACTATGACTTCTGTCAATTAGGTATAAAACGTTTCAACTTATTTTTGGTTTTGGCGGGATGGGGTAAGGAGTACCGTATTTTTGCAATATTACAGCTTGTATCTTAAGATTAGGGCGTCGAAGGCATGTATGCGAAGACCAAGCTATGTTCTTTGGTCACGCTATGACTTCGGTCAGTTAGGTATAAAATGTTTTAGCTAATTTTTGGTTTTGGTGGGATGGAATAAGGAGCCAAGTATTTTTGCAATAATACATAACTTCGGCTATGACATCTGTCTGTATTAGGTATATATTAAAAGTTAACTAATTTTTGGTTTTGATTCGAGGTGATGAGTAGTTTTTTGGACCAATATGTCCAGTACCTTGCATTTTTATATTAGATGGTCGAAGGCATGTATGCCAAGAATAAAGTCCGACCCATACTAGCGACAGGGGGCATTTCGGAGCAATTCAACCTAAAGAATGTTACTACCCCAATAGATTCAAATGAACTGCATAATAATTAGTAGACCGGAACTACAGGAAATTTTAGTCCCCCTCCACCTCAACACTTCCCCCCTAAAATTGTTAAGATGACTACGGGCCCAATTCGGTCTGTTAATTTAACTGCGGCAATGTGGTTGAAAATACTGTTGCTACACCAATATTAGGGATTGTGGTTTATTAAGAGTAAGATAAAGGCCTTGTTTTTCTAAAGAATAACACAAGTTATGGAAATGGTTAGGCCTACATGTTATACAGCTTTAATTGGAGGATGCAAGGAAAGTGTATTTAATAAGGCTTTAGAGCGCATGTGCAATGAGATATATGTATAAAATTTGCAACTGGGAAAATAATATGCCGTTCGTCTGCGCAAACAGCGCTTTATGCATAGGGTTTTCACGGGTAACCCGGGTACCCGGGTACCCGCCCGCCATCGCACTACCCGGGTCCAAATCTACTACCCGAATCTTAAAAAAGAAAATGCATGCAAAAAGGATCACCCCATTTACGCCATTGCCCACGGTAATGGACTAAAATATTTTGCCAGTTTGGTAAACATTCTCCGAGACTGAGAATGAAGAGAGCCCGTAGAAATTATGTGTAAGTTTGAAAGTTGTCTGTACTTCGTTTCTGAAGTTGAAATTTTTATCAGCGTGCGGCCAGATCGCCCTATCGTCACGTAGTGGGTTGCTTCTCACACATCACATGTATATCGCTTATAAACTTACACGCAAGCATCTGACGGCCTAATTCAATATCAAATTGATATAGGCCTTGAGAAGTATAATTTTCTTATTTGACTGTTTTCTGTTACGTTTTTTTTTTTTTTTTACTTGTCATTTTGATCTAAAACAAAACGAGACGATTAAACCTACTAACAAATCAAATGTTTTTGAACTTGGGAATGTGATCACTATACCTATCCAATACAGATGTTAATGTTACCATGCATGTCTTATGGAGTATGCTTTACAAAATGCTCGTATCTTTTAGTCACCGTAACACCGGGTAACCCGGGTACCCGACGGGTATGGCGATCGGGTACCCGGGTCCTAATTTTTAATACCCGTGCAAACACTAATTTGTACTGTACAATTGCAATTTTACAAAATAAATACATGGTATTTTGAAGTACAGTTGTAAGCTTCTCTGTGCATGTGTATCAAAATTATAAATTATTGTGGTTATTTTGTTATTGACTGGAATCAATGGTATTGCTTTATATGCTCTTGATGCATTTAATACCAGATAAGAGCAAAATATTGCTTCTGGGAACAAAGAGAACCTCCGAATGTGACACAAGTGTGAAAAACATTGGTGCTGTGAGTAATGCCATGTGTCAGTTTAGTTAGATGGAGTTTTATGGCCCAGTTTCCAACCTATTAGTTCAAGTTGAGCCAGCCATGGCTTTTTCCAGAAGTTTGTTGCCATGTGATATACATTCCATGTATATGAACATGTAAGCCATTTTTTGCCCATGTATCAAAGTGCACTGTACCATGATTGATTCTCCATTCTGAATTTCATTGTGAGTGCGTATTGTGTTTTGGAGCTTAAAGCCCTTTGCCCTTTGTTTGCAACAGTGGTTTCGATTGAACATTCAAGATAATCTAGTTGCTCAAATGTAATCATGAGGCTAATGTTTAGTATGTTTATTGACTACATTACATGTTTACCATAAGCAAGGAATTTGTCATACACAGGCAGCACCACAGAAACTGGTCCATCCATCACTCAACATACATATATGCCCAGCTCAATTAAAACATAAAAATATAAACCGTATGATTATGAATATCATCTGTCACTTAAAATCCTTCTTATCTTTGCAGAATGTCACAGGACATTAACCATCATTTTGTAGGTGGTTTTGGCGTGCAAAGGGATCTGTGAACCTCAGGGGTGTAGCCAGGATTGGGAAGGGTTTTGGTGTCATGGGGGAGGGGGTTTGGGGCACAATATAAGGGAAAAGTCTAAGGAGGGAGAGAAAAAGACTGCTATTTTAGGTGTTTTTTGCATTGCAAGGTTGGGTCATGGGGGTTTCTAGCCCCCAAACCCCTCCCTGTGGCTAAGCCACTGGTGAACCTAATAATTTGTGGATAGTTAGTTTGAAAGAGTTTTGCGACCCAGTTTCCAACCTATTGGATTATCTGTGGAATTAAAGCATAAATGAACTACTGTAGTTATTATTCGAAAGTGCTGAAGAAAACTCAGAATTTGTACCAACTTTTTCAAAAGCAGACTATTTCTCCTTGTTTCGGTGCCACACCTAATGTTTAATCATCGTACATCACTCCCATCTTAAGCTGGACCCACAGTACTTTAAGTGTTAGGACAGCAAGTTAAGTTATATTCTTACTATGGTGATGGGAGGGATTTGCATATTAAAATTGCAGCTTGTGGATTTTAGTGGGTTCTTAAACGTTTTCAAACTGTGAGAAGAGTAATGTACAATTCAAGCAAGACCCATCATTCTGGGTTTTGAAAATGTATAATTGGGGAGGGGGGGGGGCAATTATAAACCTAAAGTCACTCAGCATACAAAACATCAATTAGCAAAATTCTGGATACTGTACTTGTATGAGGTCAGTGAGGTAGCTTCAATACACAAAGAATTCGAGAACAAGTAATTGGTTTGTTTCCATTGTTTATTTACCAGAATATTGCATAAAATTCTCTTAAAACAGTCACATCTGTGTTACAACAAAATAAAAAAGATTGCATTTCTTAAAACATTAAAGGACAAAAGCAGTCACCCCAAACTTATTTTGAAACAACAACAAGATCCCACGAATTTCATCTTATTTTGCTTCCAAGCATCTTTCATGATATTACAAGACTTGAATATTGCATTCAATTTAAACCAATGAATTACTCCCCTCAATTTTAAATCAAGTGAGAAAAATATTGTCACATGACTTCCAAGAGCCAATCATGTTACAAAACAGACTGCTTTACTAATCGAAATTGGGGTAACTGCATTTCCCTTCAAACTTATTTCATAGTGTAATTGTAAGTGAGAGAAAACAATAATGATATTCACTTAGATTAAGATTTGAACTCTTGCAATAACATTAAAAACAGACTTATAGAGTACTCAAAACAGCAAAATTTCAGATGTTCAAATTGTCATCCCTTCAAAAGCAGTTAACACTATACAAGTTTCCAAATTTTTAGATACTAGTGTACCTGTATCTACAAGAAAAATACATTGTCTGCCTCCGGGAGTAATCGTTTGGTTTTCGCCCCTTGGCTCTTCGCCAGAGAGTCGTGGGGACTTTTAGAAAAAAAATACATTGTCTGCCATTGCTCTTCTGTGCCATTTAAGGAGAAACATTAGCTAAAGTCCTTGTCATACTGCCACAGTTATCAGTGATACAATGCAACCAGAGGTCACATCTACTATAGTCATTGATGGTGCAACAGGATCCAAGACTAGAGTTCTGTTCAGATACTGTACCTTGAGCCACCAGCCATTCATATTGAATCATAGATGGATGTGATTGGTACAGAATGCCTTGTGATTTATTCAATTTGCTTCCCTTGGAAAGTTGCAGGCTGTCCTGGCAGTGTTGGTCAAACTTAAGATTTAAACAGTGTTCAACTCTCATAATCTTCTAAATCTTGTTTAGGCTTCTGCCTGACTTCTTGATATTCTAATTTGTAATGATGTAGTTCTTCAATAAATACTTTACATGCATTGCTTTACATTAAATTAATGTCAAGACCATGTACAGAAATAATGCCTGTTGATTTGAATGATAGTACAATGAGTGACATTGCTGCAAAAATTTCTTTCACATCGTTTAGTGAGAAGTTGAACATTGTTCCCATAGATACTGTACAATATTTATCTTATTTGAACTCAGTAGGTAATGTCATTCACGTAAGGTTAATTTATTGGCTTCAAAAATGGGAAATGTATTTTAAATTTACTTAGTTGCAGTAGACAGATGGAGTTTTATGGCCCAGCTTCCAACCAATTGGTTCAAGTCAAGCCGGCCACCACCTCTTTTCCAGTTGTGTCTCACTGGCTATTTTCCCTCCTCTGTTGCTTATGGGTAGCATCATGCAAAATAGCAGTAGATTCCATTTTTAGAGTCTTTGGTATGACTTGACCTGGGGATCAAATCCGGGCCTTCTGCATGAGAGGCAGATGCTCTACTGTTAGACCAAACACACGGCCAATTTATTAATTAGCTCGCCATATGTACCTCAGCTACTGCATGATACTTGCAATTCTCAGAGGGTTTAATTTTTCTGTTCAAATGCCAAATGCGCAAGTTTAATTCATTGACAGCAGGCCATTACCTTTAAACTAACACTCTCATTGAGTCTGGTAAATATCTGAGTACCTTAATATTACTCTGTATGAGCCAAATAAAATTTCCTTAAAGAAAATAATTTTTGGAAAACTGGAGTATATCTAGAGAACCTTGAACATTAAATTAAAGGCAGAGAACACAAATCTATTAAATGATTGTGTCCCTGCTAAAAATCTCTTGTTTATCTATGGTGGCAGTAGTCTTGTTGGTGTATTCATACATTGAGTTATTGCTACAAATTGGACAGCCAGTAGGAGAAGGTTATAAAACTTCAAACAGGTTTGTTGAACAAAGAAATTTATGAACTTTCAAACAAAGTGTTTTTTTAATGGGATGATTTCTTTTTAAATAAGTTCATAATGAACTCCCCAGTCTTTGCAATACTTTATTTGATTTGTCACCAAATGGAAGTTTAAAGAAAGTATTTACAAAACAATGCTTAGCCACACAAATGGTGCAGTTTCTTTCCTCAAAAAATTTATTTTAGTTGACAGCAATCAGTCATTTTCTCAGTGCTTAGATTTGAAAAATTGTAAAAGCAGTAAGTATGTATAGTACTGTAAGCAGACAGCTTGGGCAAATATGTTTGTATGATAAACTGCACACTACACAGACAGTACGTTGAACCAAAATTTGTTAAAATAATTGGGATGAAGACAAAAACAAGCTTGTATTAAGGAGATCCTTCTTATGAATTTATATCATATGAAGCTTTAAGGAGATTTGCATAGCCAATAGAAATTCTGGGGAATCATTTTGGATGCAGCTTGAAATGTTTAAACATGGCAGGGTTTGAAAAGGTACTTTTTTGAAGCAGAATTTTCTAGCTTAAGGTGGTACTAACAGTACCACTTGAATTATGCACTTCATTACCCCTCCCGCTCTCTGGAAATTACCAGTGGTTGTCACAAATTTATTTTACAATACATGTAGATTGACATATCCCTTAGTCAAGTCTGTGACTGACAACTTGTGAAAACTGACACACCCATCAGTCGCCAAAACTGCAGTAACATATGAAGAATTGTCAAACGTGACCACTACTGACCAGCAAGTGAATCGCCAACTTGACTGATAAATGTTGTGATTGAGCATTTGGAATGATCCTGAAGGTTGGATTTTTTTGTACAGTGGGGTACAAAATGACCCACGTACCATGACTTACGTTTTAACACCCTGGTGACCATTTGAGCTGATTATTATTTTTTTCCAAAGTTTTTGACATGTGAAAGGTTTTCAGATGCATTTGGAGACAAATTTATGACACCCTTTTAATAACAAATTTGATTTTTAGGGGGGTTACTATGTCCCTATGCCCCAATGTCCATTATTCCCTGGTCTCAAAGCATCTGGCTAGTAAATGATTCCATCTGCAATGTTCTTTGTGTCTTCCTTCAGTTTCGGTTCATTTTTTGGCTTCTTTTTCAAGAAATCAGGATTAGAAGCTCTGTGAGCCAAGAAAACAATGCCAATGTTTGCAAGGATAAGGAGAACAGCTCCCAGAAGTACCCAGAAGGAGTAGCCAACCTTTGCGGTTTTTCCTTCCGGGAACTGAAAATTTTCTTCATCTGGTGACTGGATATTTTCATCGATATTTGTTTTAAAGATGACAGTATAAACAGTGATAGCCACAAGACCACACCCAGCTGCAAATAAAGAAGATAAAATGCAATTATTGTCGAACTGTTTGACCAAACTTCCTTTGAAATTTTCTAATCATCTCATGGTTCCCATACCTTTACAGTACATTTCATAGTACCTGTATTCAGAGCAGAAGTGTTAAAATATTTCTTCCATTGATGTTAAACTACATAGTATCTTTCAGACAAATTCATTGCCCTGGAGAGGAAGGGGTTGGGTGGAGGGAGGGGTCGGGTGGAGGGAGGGGGTGAAGACAAGGTGTAGAGGTTGAGACTCCATGACCCAAACTTGAAAACAAATAGTAGCAATAAGAGACATTTGATCACTTTATTATGCTTGAGGTAAAAAAGTTGCATTATTTTGAATAGGGAGAACCAACCATAATGATTAAAAATGATTTCCTTCAAAAATAAAGGGGAAGACCCCATAAAATCTTCCCTGAGTGGCATTCCAATGACACAATTCTAGTTTCATGCCTGCCAGGGCATAGTGTGTCAATGCTGTTCGTGGAACTGTTCGTGTTGCATTTTAAGCATACCCTTGCTTCCTCACACAACATTGAAACATTCAACCAGATGTGAATTACATAGGCCTTTAAAAGAAAGAAACAATAGTTTCTCTCATCATATATGCCCATCATTAATCAATATGCCTATCCTACATGCATCTTCATATTCATTTAGGCTGCTGGGAAGAACACTTGTGTTAGGTTGTTTAAACTAATTGCACAATACACTTGACCCTCATAATGAACACCCACCACATTGTCAACAACCCCTTGTGGAAATGTTAAATTACTGGTTCACAATGCAATTCCCATCCTACCCTGTGTGCACCATTGGAAAGTGGCTTTTCTAATAATCTGAGGCAACTTTGTTCATAATTAGGATCATGGGTACTTTATTCAGCTGACCAGTACAGTCCAATCCTACCATAGTATGTTCGACCAGTTGGGTCACAGGTCCATAAAATTGTTGCATGGTGACCAGTCTAGCCCATTGAAGATTGGTCCTAAAATTCACAGGAGGTGTAATAATTTGTCACTTGATAGCAGACTAACTACCAAAAGTTCTGCCAATAGTAGGATTTACCCTTGAGTGCACAAAATTAACTGACCCAGCTGCTGCACAATTGTATTCACCTGCTCTAATACTGATTGACTGGTTGTTGCTATCTAAAGTGCATTTTAATTGTTTCAATCCATTGGTCACTAATTTCTCCTGAAAAGCAATTTGCAGTTATTTAAGAAATAATTTGTGTTGGAGAGTGTTCAGTGAAGTTCATAATACCAACTCAGGTAGGTATTTAATCCCCCATTTCTGGCCAAAAACAGGTGTGCTGATTGGTATGTTTTATGGGCTACAATGATTGTAAGGTGTTTTCTATTAGCTATGGCCTAAACCATTAGCAGCAGTTGCTGAAGCACTAAAAATCGCAAAAACCGTTCAAGTCCTTCCCTATAGTCACTTCTTATGACAGGTGAAAAATACTGGCCCCTGGTAGTCCATCATTTGTTTGCCAACTTTCAAGTACTCTCTGTCATGCAAAATGAAATTTTACTTACCTGCTATGCCATTCCAGATGTAGAGTCCATGAGGTCCATGGATGGTCTGAATAGGGACTGTCATGGTGTTCATAAGAGAGAAGACGACGCTGAGTACTGTAAATATGGTGGCTATCCCAATGAAACAGAGGGTTGTGATGATTCCTGGGGTGAAACTTTTTCTGTCAGTCCCTACGAATTTGTCACGATTGTACTCGTCATAAACTGTAAAATAAGTATTTAAAAAAATTATGTAAATGTACTTTTTACAATTAGGAATGGAAGGATGAACACCAAAAAGGGCAGCAATTTGTTCTCAATAATGGGGTGGAGGCAATAAACCTTACTTTCAAAATATTTTTGTGTGAAAATGCAAAGTGAAAATTCATAGGGGGAATTTCTCAATTATTGGAATTGCTAGCCATGAATACCTATGAGGCAGATCTTTACTGGTTACTCTAGCTCTCCCCTCGCACCCAAATCCAGGTGGGGAAAACATGGCACATGCCCCCTTTTTTCGATGACCACAATTACGTTTTAATTTTAAGATATGAAAAATATACTTTACATATGCTGGGAAATCACATCTAAGTGCATCTAGACTTCAAATTTTCTTTGGGGAAGACCTCGCTACCTCCAGCTGTGGCTTTGCCCCTTTGGCCACTGGTGTGTGCCCCCTTCAGAATCTTGGATTGGCTTTTGTCCCTCCTGTTCCCCACATTTCAATGTTTTGATTGCCTTAATCCGTTCATGCATTGAATATTTCTTGTTCTTGTTTTATGATTGGTATTTCCTCTCAGGAAGTAACTGTCAGGGGTGACCTGCTGTCATATTGCTTCTCGAGAAAGCACCATAGACACCCCAGTAGATCAAAGGTGGTGTGTGGTGTAATTGGTATCTGATTTTGTAACATGATCTGTGCCCTGAAATGATTTATGCTTTCATTGTGTTCACACTGCGTGAAAGACTGCACTGTTAGCTAACCCCAAATGTTACGAAACTTGATGTGTATTTCAATAGATTTGTTACTGTCAATCAGTCAATGATTTAGCTAGTTAGATAGAGTTTCATGGCACAGTTTCCAACCTATTGGTTCAAGTTGGGCCGGCAACGGCCGTTTTTCCAGTTGTGGCTCACTGGCTTGTTTTCCTCACTCCAGTGTGAGGAGCATCACACACAATGGCAAAAGGTTCCATTTTTAGAGTTCTTGGTATGACTTAACCGGGGCCATCTACATGAGAGGTGGATGCTTTGTCAATGTGATGTGAAACCTGACAATATCAAGTGTATATGAAGTGTGCTTAATTCCCTTCCTGAGGCAATAAAATGTAATCAGGCAGAGAAGGAGGATGTAGCAAAAGGAAGAAGAAATGTTTCAACTTGAACATGCTGCTTCTATTGCGGTAAAAAAGTTGATTTTCTAACCTCGGTAATCTATTGTTCTACTGAGGTATATCAAGTTTCCAAACCTACTGCTAGAGGTCTATTATTACCACTTCACCGAGCTTCTAGCCCACTTAGGTTGCAAAAAATTACACAGTTCTTTGGGCAGGATTGCAATCAAAACCCCCTCTGTGTGCTCTGCATACTGTGGCTAGGGTTTCATGACTTGGATTAAATGTCTTAGCATTGAGTATTACTGTCTGTCAATCATCAAATTGTGTAATTGGGCAAGAAAGGAAATCAAGTGTATTTTTTTTACCGTAACCATTTCGTCATGAAAATGTAATGAGAACTTCTGGCAAGAGCTAGTCCAGGGAGCTTCTATTTAACAATTAGTGACCCTTACTTGGTCCCAGAATTAAAAATACTGGCAAAGACTCCTTTTACACAGGTGGCTGTAGCCAGTTATTGTTTGGTTTGAATTTGTGTCATGGTTTGACACAGACTAGTTTACATGTTAAGATTTTGTCATAATCATCATTGTCAGTGTTGCTGTACAGGTATTCTCCTGAATGAGCTCAATGGTACTGTAGAGTATTAAACATTATTTCGACCAGTCTTCTTTAGTGCTGGCAGAACTGGTCATTGAAATAGGACTGTGGCACTCAGGCCTTGAGTTTTAGTATTTCAAGGTGTGCTACAAATCACTTTCCTCTGGAGTATTTTAGGTGTGCTGTTTCATCAAATTTTGATGCTTTGACTTACAGCTTCTATTCTTTATCTTGGGGTGCAAAAAATTGCAATTCTGATGGTGAATGATTAAATTGGCACATGGACTCTTTCTGTTAAGGGGGGAGATTTTGCCCAACTCTTGATTTCACCCCAGGATGTAATCGCTGCCTGACTTAGGTAAGAGCGTGTGCCCAATTGAACAAGGCTTTGTGGCGAAGGGAAGGGGGCTGTTGCTCCCAGGTTCCTTTCCCATACTGCCATGGATTAATTCAAGGTGTGGACATTCCAATAATTCAGTTCTAATTACAGTTCTTGTATGCTTTCACTCATGACCTCCAATGCGATTATTCATTTTACATTTCCTCAAAATGAAATAGGGCTGAAGGACTTAAAATGTTCTGGTCATTTTTGTGTAACAGACAGTGCCAGGGTTACCCAACAAGGTGTGAAGGTTCAAGGGGATAGGGGAAGTATCCTGAACTGAAGGTAGAAGCAACCTGAATTAGTTATGTGTATAAGATAACTGGCTTGATCCTTTCACCCCAAGTTTTTGTTGCAAGTCCACAGAAATTTTCAACTTGCCAAGCTCTATGGTTGACAGCAAGTTAAAAAAAATGCAGAGTACAGAAGCTCATACAGTATTTACAGCATGTGCTCTACTGCGAGTGTTCTGATTACACATTGTGGTCTTGTGTACTCGCCCTGAAGCATTATACCTTTGATATTTTGAGGTTGTGTCTGGATGAGGATGAAGTTAAGACAGTTGGGGGGAGGGGTTAAAATATAAGTGAGAAAATGTTTGGGGTAGGGGAGAGTGGCCCCGTAGCAGTTCATGTATCCTTGCCCCCATCCTGGTAGCAACACTGTATTATCATTAAGGTAATATTTAAATCATTAATTTTAACTGACATGGCCTTTAACTCCTCTACACAACAGTTTTAGAATTAAAGACAGTGTTAAAGGTTAAAATTACACAGTCAAAAACAGTTGAAAAAGTACACTATGAAAAACTACAAACTACTTACCTAAATAGGTTTCTTCATCCCTAACTCCATAGCCATAATTATATTGCTTTGTTCCCCAAACGAGACCAAATTTGATGTTGCCGTAGTTTTCAGCTGTCACGTTCAGTTGAGTTACTGTCCCAACTACCATTTGATTTGTACAAATTGATGTTACTAAACACCCCAATACTATCAAAGAAGTCAGGAAACTACAGAGGAAAAGGGACTTCTGGACATCCATACTGGATCTGTCTCTTTGGTCAAGTCACAGCAGAGCAATACCAAGTCTTTCTAGTGATATTGCAATTTGAATTTGCTCCTGTGTTGGCTTTAAATTGTCTTCGAAATGTTCAATGTTTCCTTAAACTCCCTGTCTGTTCAAGAGGTCTGCAGTTTGTAGATTGTTTTTTTTTTATTCCTTAGCAACTTGTGTTACTCCTTTCCTGGTGTGCTCTACTGTGCTGTAATTAAGACTACTATTTAGCTAACAGTATTTGCATTGACTAAGTTTCATCAGTATGTTGGCATAAAATGTAGACTTTGACCTGATGTAAGACAACTCTGATAAGAAATCTAAGAAGTACTGAATCAAAGTCCAGTTTGTCTAGTGGGAGAAGTAGAGTAAATCATGTTGACTGACAGTTAATTTTCTTTTAGTCTGTGGATTAATTTTTCTTTAAGGATCAAAACCAATCAGTGGTCATGTAGCTTTAGTAATTTTTTTGAAAGGAACAAATATCTGTTCACTTCAGTACTAGAGTTATTTAGTTAACCCACTGTATGTTTATTTGATGAAATCCTTTTCCATAGAGTGTGCTCGAAAAGTATATATTAAAGAAATCACCTGTTGGGCTTTCAGGTAAGCGAGTGTGGTTACCTGAAAGGATTTTGTTTAAGTCCAGTATAGCTTAATTATTTTGTAAAGTTGAATTGTAGCGTATGCCAGTAGCCCACACCCTTTGAGTCATGAATTTTGGAACCACTAACATTAGAGGGGCAATCCTCTCACCCCAAACTACAATTCTTGTAGGGGTTTACAGAAATTCTCAATTGGCGCAGCTCTTTGATGGACAGCTAATTCAGACAATTCAGGGCACCAAAAATTATATCACACAGCATGAACTGCACTGAGAGTGTTTTGATTTATACTGTATACCTAGAGCATTTCTCTGTTTACCCTGAAGCAATGAACTGACATTATGTCTGGATGAGCATGAATTTGAAACCATTGTGGGAGTGGTTACGAGAATTGGTTCTGTTTGGGATGAAAGAATTGGGCCTTTAATGAGTTAGCTTGCACTTGATACAAGACTGTTGTTCATAAGAAATACAGTGGGGAAGAAATAGAGAGAACAATTTCTTAACAACAGACCTGACACTTCAAAAGGAAGTCCCACCAGACCCCAATATGTAATCAAAACACTCTCAGTACAATACATGCTGTTTAATATAAGCTTTGGTACTCTGCGTTTTTATAGCTAGCTGTCAAAGAACTGCCTCAATTGGGAATTTTGTGGACTACTACAAAAATTGTATTTGATGGTAAGAGAATTAGCCCTTTAAATCTAAAATTTATTTTATCAAAGGCTCCCCAGTGTTTTCAGCAGAGGGGAAAATGGGGTTCTTCTCTCTCCAAAAGTTTCCAAAAGCAGGTGGGTAAAATCCCTCCTTTTCATTTCCATAAAAATTTGGATTCTTTTTTTAAAGGGAGGCCACTTTTTCAGCAATTTTTGAACTTATACAAATAAATGGAGATTAGAACCCTTCAAAGAACATCTAAAAGGGACCATTAGGTAAGCTTTTGTCCCCCTGAACCTACTTGTAACTTTAACCTAGGACATAATCAATTTGGAATTGGGGTTTAGTGATAATCAATCCCCCTGTTTTGTTTTTGGCAGAGTCCCTGCTCCCTGTATACAAGATTCCCTGGAATGAATACATATGTAATGAGTGTAGAACTAAGTGAAGGATTACTATGAAGTAAGAACTTTGGCAGGGTTATTTGACGTTTTATTGGCAAGGCTATTCCTCTCTCTTAGGGCACTTTGTTGTAATAGCCAAACTGCAGCAGCTGCAGTTTCTCTGAAAATTCTGAAGTTCAGTAGTAACTGATTAAAGTTGAGAAGGTACAAGTTGTGAGTAGTAGGTGACCTGAATTCCTAGTGCACCTGGTATCAAACCTAACATTGGCTTCCGTCACTGTATTTCAACTGGAAATTTCAACTGGTGGCAGAACCGTCCTCCAATGAAAAAAGTGGGAGCTTAAGGTATATTTTGCTATCTAGTTTGCAAATGGAGTTCATTGAAGTTAACAAATACTGCAATATTATTTACAACTTTAATTTATGACAGTAATCTCTGGTTTGGTCTTGAAAATGATCTGTTTTGTAGACTGTGAATACTCTGGAAGTGCTGTTTCCAGCCACCTGGTGGCTTTGTAAAGGCCAAAAATTTCTTGTATGCCTTGCATCAACCAATGGTGTCACTCCTCTTAGATAGTGTATCTGTCACTCAGCTTCCCACTCCCAATATTTTTTGTTCTGCTGCTTTTAATCATGTTTCTCATGAGATAGTCTGCAAACTATATATTTGGAAGCATATCCTTTTGTTTGTTTACAACAAAAACAAACAAAGGTGGCCCGTGGGGGGGGGGTTGGGGGGGACAGATATAGCTTGATCATTGAGTGAACAATAAAGAGATAAGTTTGTGTTCAACTAGTTTGCAAATGGAGTTTATTGAAGTTGATTAGGTGCTGCAATAATATTTACAAAATTTATTTAATGACAGTAATCTATGGTTTGGTCTTGAAAATGGAAATGAAAAAGATAAAATATGGAGAAAAAAGGAATGCATTGATGGCAATTTGTCAAATGGGATCTCTTAATTGATAAACAAAGAAAAAATACAAAAATGCATCATATCAGGATCAATGTGCCCATTGGATTTTTGTGGTTGTCCATGACAAATTTAACTAATATGCCAAGTGCCCACACTACAACACCAATATCCAATGGAGATATTTCTTTCCCTTCTACAATATAATTATTTGTGCTTTTGGTTTTTAGAATAATTCCAAGATTTTTTGGCCTTTTGCTGTACAACTAAAATGGTACAGAAATATGAACAAGTGAAAAATTTAATTTTAAAAAGGCTGAAAGATGTAGGCTACAGTACATGTGAAAAGGTATTTTGTAAGAGTACAAGTTGTGAGGAAACCTGCATGACACTAAAAATTTAATCAAATTTTAACAGTCCTTAGTTGATCCTTCTAATCTAGAATCTATTGTAAGCTTCCTGTTCAGCAATCTTGCAATCAGTAAGTTGAAACAGTTGTTGTTCTATTGCAGTGGGACAGAAATGTTAGAAATGAATTTTATCACTAAATAACATTGCTTGAAACCTTTCAAGCAATGTTATTTAGTGATAGCAGAAGTGGTAAGATGCCCTCTATGTACTGTACAGTACATATAGTTTATATGAGTGAACCTGAAGTGTTTATTTGATGTTGTAATGTTTACTATAAATGCAAATATCATTCAAACTTGTCTGGTCACAAGTACAAAGATTAGTTAAATCTTTGCAGAAAATATGAATGCAGTGGTTGTATTTAAGTAGTATTATGATTTAAGGGATTCTATGTGTTTCATAAAAGCAGGGCCGTAGTGTGAGCAAAATCTCTGGGGGAGGGGGGGGGGCAGTTCCAACACTGCCTATGTAGAGTGCCACCATCAGTTTACATGTGGTGTATGTGCGATTTGGAAATCTCAAGGGGGACAGTTGCCCCCCTTGTTCCCCCACAGGCTACAGCCCTGAAAAGGGAAATATGTAGGGATTTTTGTTACCCATGGTTGAAATCTTTCATAATTTGATTTGCCATGACAGTAAATGTAGGCAAGTTTAAAGAAAAGGCAGCAAAATACTGAACAGTTCTTTTGAAAAATGCTCTCTAATTATAAGCTGCTTAAACCACACCCATCTGAGTAGGCTACAGATGTGAATATTCAGTATGGCACATGAGCTATAGATGAATCCAGACAGCAAGTGATGGTCTGATTTCAGTTGGCCATAACAGGGGTCCATCACATCTTAATCTTTCAATTTGGTTGCTTACCTGTATCATGAATGGTTGTACACTAAATTGTATCTTGGTTCCCTCAATTTCACTGAATATGAGGGTTTGAAATTCATGTAGACAATAAATGAAGACGTTTTAAGGCTGATGGACCCCAGTAATGGCTGCTTACACTTACTAAAAATAAATGCCGATCGAATTTGTCTATATTCTTAAGTGCAGTAAGTGTATACAGGTAACTGTATGTCGGTAAACAAGACATTAGAAGTTTTTTCATACTTAAGGAGTTTACAGCATATAACCATACTTTGGCAGATCTTTCATGCTGTATTTTCAGTCAGCTTAAAGCACATGTGCATGGAGCCCCCACTAAATCACCATGCTTTTCTTGGGAATTAAGGAGCTCACAACCCCCTCCCCCCTTCCTCTTAAATGTCAATATGGCACCAGTTGGTGTATTCAATGAACTTGAAATGCATTGAAAGCACTTGTCTTATGATTTATATCATTCTTCTAATGTGACAAAGCAAGTACAAGTCCAGAAAAAATTGTAAATGATGAATTGGGCAGGTTTTACAAATGGTTTGTCTCGAATAAATTATCATTGAACATTGATAAAACCAGTTATATGGTGTTTAACAGAGGTAGTAATGAGTGTAGCTTTAATATTGTTAGAATAATAAGCCTCTTCTGAAAGTCCACTCCACAAAATTCTTAGGTGTAAGTATTGACAATAAGCTCCCACAGAAAGATCATGTAAAGTATGTCTCAGGTCAAATTTCAAGAGGTTTGGGCATCTTATCAAAATTGAGTCTCTACCTCAAGGAGCTCTTAGGTTAATTTACTTTAGCCTAGTTTTACCTCATCTTTCTTACTGTTGTAGTATATGGTCTAGTACCACCAAGTCTATTCTAAAAAAATTATTTATTCTACAAAAAAGGGCTGTTAAACATGTCACAGGTTCTGTTCCACAAGATGAGACAAGTCGTATATAAATTTGCTTCTTTGAACTTACTCAAACTTGACGATCCAGTCAGCATGAGTCTACAGTTGTTGCGTTAACCTATCACTGTCTGAACAATCTACTTCCAAGTTTCTTTTCTTCTTTTTGTATCTTTAACAAATCTATTCATATTTACCATACTATACGAAGCTGACCAGCTTCATATTCTTTTTGTTTATGGAAAGGCTTGCAAGAAGAGTCTAAAGACATAGAACCATTATGACTTGGAACACACTACCCCAGAACTGGGGTATAGGGGGTTTCTTTCCCTCTTTTGCTTGATCTTTTGTCTACCCTCTCTGGGAGTGCTTTCATTTTTCAAGCCCAGAAGGGTTTTTGAGAGTACTTCATTTCATGACACTTGTTTTTATTACCATCATTAGTTTAATTTATTTTTATCATGTTGTGATAAAACAAATAATAAAAAAAAAAGATGTAAACTTTTTGAATGGGCTATGTGAGTATTTTTACAAATTTCTTTGTTCCTTAAACTGCAAATAAGCACAACGATACTCCCTTTCTCTTTTTTCTGATGTCTCGGTTTTACTGGTACAAGTCTGTCATGGGTTGTCACAAGTTTTTGCATGAAAACCAGTGAACTTGACAACACATGTTGCCACACCTTGCCACTAGCTTGCTATAAGATAACATTTTGGAAGGATTTCAGGAAAGGTACACTTAACATAAATCTTATGGTGTACCTAAAAGCAGGGAAGATTATGTTAGATATGCCAAATGAATCTTATTCATCCAGTTCTCATTGTCGTAGCATGTTCCAGACGTAATGAAGTTTATTCACTTAAATCCAAATGGTCTTTAGTGCAATACTTTGTGGTACTCCCACATTACTAACATAACCAGTTCATTGTTTCCTTGTGAAATTATATTAATACAAATTTATAATTCCATATTTTGTCACAGGTACAGTAGTTGTCAGGAGAGCAAAGTAAAATAAAGTGTACAAAAATGTACCAAAAAAAAAATAGTGTACAAAAATGATATCACAAGTTATTGGACAATCTACCATATAAATAAATGAATTTCAATATATTATATCTTAGCTCAGAAATATCCTGTGAAAATGGGCGTTTGACTATTTTGATTAATTTTTCATATATTTTTTAAAAATTCATACTTAATGTACAATATTATTTGTGTCTTCAAAGTGAACATCATTTAGATAAATATTATGTACATAAATTAAAATTGATAAACAAGTTGTGATTCAAAGTGGATCTGCTCATTTACAGGCAGGAGATTAATGTACAGTATATAAATTTAAAGGAACTTCTCCTATGCAGGCTCATATTCAGACAAATTTCCTATGGAAGTGGGATACTGCAGCTCCCAAAAAATTGATAAATACTAAAATGAATTCAGCCAATGAGTATTTTTATTTTTAGGGAGAAAAACAGTTACAGTGGTACCACTGACCCTTTGTGCCCCTTCCCTCCCGTTGGCTGAATGTTTGTTCCAATATATACAGTTGAGTACAATTGAAGAGTTAGTAGATTAGGGTGTTGTGTTGGTGCTAAGATACATGATCACACCATTCCAGCTCTTACTTAATAGATCCTGTAAAGAGAAGATTCCTTTGCTGGAAATTTCCGTACTGCTTCCTACTTTGTATATTACTCCCTAACACCTGAATGCCAACAATGTTTGTAAAACTTTTTTTTTTTGCATTATTGAACACTATAAAATATCTTCTTTGTGCGCTGTTTTCATTAGTTTGGGAATTCCTTTGTTTCCTTCTTTCTCAGGATCTCTGAATGTCTGAGACAAAATTGTCAGTCCAATATTGATTCCGAGAAGTGTTACAGCTGCTAACTGAAACCAGAAGGTGTAGCCTAGGGCCAGCTGTCCATTAGAGTAGCCAAGGGCTTGGTCATCAGTGCTCAGCACTTGCTCATCAAGTGGACCAAACAGGAGGCTGGTTAAGATTACTATATCTGTAGTGGCGAGCACAACTGTTGAAAAAGGTGAGGAAAGAAAAGTAAAATATAAAATAAATCCAAGTCATCCTTTTCTAAATTTATCCATGATTGGAAAATTTTGTTTTTACAGTAGGAAAAATAGGGATAGCAGAGTAAATCGTTTTTACCTTCACATATGTAATGAAAACACAAAACTGTCCAATGTTAGGGGGACAAGAGAAGTTACTGGCACAGCCAGAGGGGGTCTAGGGGGTCATTACCACCATCCCATCAAGTTCTGAAAAAAGTTTTGTTATGCTTGGCCACCCCAAAACAAAATTCTGCCTATGCCAGGGAGTCAGGCATAGATGCAGGCAGGTAACCAGATAAGGTAATAAAGGGGGATGCTTTAGGGGGAGGGGAATATACAATTCTGGGGAAATTTTCTGATTACAGGAAATTAGTTCAAGTGTTGAGCAAAAGTCAATGGAAATCAAATTAGATAGGCAAAGAAGTTTTTCCATGGTCACTGTGGCTGGAATGGCCAAGGATGGGGCGAGTTCGTAAGTTTGGAACCTTTAAATGTAGTTTTACTGCATGATAAAATATGCTTGAAAAACTGAATTTAAGCAACATTTTGCACCCAAGCCTCTTCCTCATGTGTAGTTTTTTCAAAGGGGAACCCTAACCTTAGTAAGGACAGGGTTCCCCTTTGAACCTTAGACCCCTCCCCCAGGCTGGCAATTGTGTGGACAACAGTTTCAGGAAATGGACCCTACTTGCCTTACTGTACATCTTTGCTGTACAATGTGTATTACCCTATGACTTTGGGAAATAATTTTGTCAATCTTGCACTGCAAGCAAAAAGAAAAATGATAGGTATTATAGCTGTATATCAAGAAAGTTACTAGTGTTTCGAGTGTCAGTAAAATTTATCACACAGACTTGTTTTCATTTTTATGATTGAAAGTCAATAAATTGTTGTGGTTTCACATACCTGGAGAAAACACAAAATTATATTCACAACAGTAAAAGCTCACCTCCAGTGACATTGTAGAAACACATCCCAATTGGACCTTGAACACTCTTTACTGGAAACAACTTGACAATGTTGACTAGTGACAAGACTGCTGCTATGAGGGCACAGATAGTTGCAAAACCCGTCAGGATGAGAATTATGTAGGTTACAAGAGGATGATAAAGGCCTTTGTGTTCGTTTAGGACTGGTAAGAATGAAAGTGAAAAGAAATTCTGCTGGAAATTTGTATTATTAGTTTAGGGCATGTTTGTATTGTGGTATTTAGAAACTGTAAATACTGGTACTAGCTATTAATGGAGCAAAAGTACAGAATGTATTTAAAGTTCTTACTATGACTGGTCTTTGATGGAACTTCTTATGTATTCTAAGCAAAATGGATTGTTTTCTGTCTTGTTTTTCCATGATGAAAATATTTTACATATCTCAAACCTAACACTGTAATCAAGTTACATTGTTCTTCTGTGTCAACTTGCAGAATCTCTAATCATACAACAGTGCATTGGCCACACAGCATTCCATGTCTACATGGAAACAGAATCCCCATAATTTTCTGTATTTTTGGTTTTGCCCAAGTCCTGTTATACAGAATCTCTCTAGAATTTGTAAGCCTTGTATATATTCCATCCAACTTCCACAATATTTGCCTTTAGGGATATGTGTCATGGCTCCCCCTTTCTGGCAACAGAAGAGGGGTTTAATAAATAACAAAAACAATGCTGAAATAATTGCTGGCAAAAAAGGGATCAATTTACTCAATATTAAGACTCCCTTTCGGTTTCATCTGAGATGAACTTCTACCAAATGTCAGCCTTCAGAGCTATTTTTCAAATACTTGAATGTGCAAGTAATTAATATTAAAGGGCAAAAGCAGTCATCCCCAAATTATTTTGAACCAACAGCTAAATCTCACAATTTTCTTCTTGTTTAGCTCATCTGAGTACCTTTCATAATATGTTAAAGGCATATTCTGGTGGCCTTTGACCTGGGTGCTGTGAGAAAAGCAAAAATATTCTACACCTTTTCTTCCAAACCCTGTTTCAATAGCATTTTCCTAACTCAAGATACCTCACTTTAAAGATTGGGTATTTTTGTTAAAAAGTACCTCTGCTTTTCAACAAAGCATCTGGAAGTTATGTAATGTGGGCACATTGCCTCAAATTCTTTTTGTTTTTCTTTCTAATTGAACGTTCTGTTTGTCCTTGAAATTCGATACTGTTGGAACGTTTGAATATCTTTTCCTGTAGATCTAGCATTACCCTTCAACATATGTAGAGTACAACTAACAATATTGCTGAACAATATTCCTGAAGCAGAATCAATATTATAAATAAATTGAATGCAATGTGAAATTAATGTGCCACAATTACATCACAGATTACCCATGATGCACCAAATCTTTAGAAAAATTGCATCACTTTAAAAATCTGTATCTACCGAATGCTATATGCTATTGAGACGCAGTTTTCACCTCCTGAGAGAGGAAATTTTTCTCCATATTTTGAAGTTAATGAATTTTGTTCCCAGAATATGCCTTTAAGACTCCAGTATTGCATATTCAAGGTAAGCCAAGCAGTGACTAATAGTAAATTTCATTTTTAAGGAGAAAAAAAAAGTGTCACATGACTTCGAAGAGCCAATCATGTTACAGAACAGTCTATTACACCACTTCAGGGTGGAAAGACTGTTGTTGCCCTTTAAGAACAGTTCTTGACAAAGTAAGGCATATGATGACTTTTTCCAAATGTAAAAATTACAGAAGAATCACAATACATTGCTCATGGATTCTGTCAAGTTAGGAAAACTTCATAATTCCAATGTACACATTTTCTTCCTACAACTGTCTTTGAAGTATAAATAAGTAAATAAGTAAGTATAAATAAAATAGTAGGCCTAATTTGACTTGCAGGTACTGCTTTTGCATGCCAGGTGCCTTTGAGGGGTAACATGGAAAAACCTAGCAAATATACTTTATCGCACAAAGTGCAATAGAATTTTACTCCAGCTGTCTGTTCTTGCGGGGCTGTATTACAGTACCTCCTGGGGGCAGGCCTTGAATTTTGAAGTTTACCAGTGTGATTGCAGACCATCGCTCTCCTGATATCACCGTGAGGAGTGTGACATTGCACACCTACAGTAGATAAAGATAAGAGCTAATATGAAGCAATTAAAGTTTAATATAACAGCACACCTACAACACTCCTTAACTTCCTGAGGACAATGATTTGTAGCACATCTGGAAAATCTGAAATTCAAGACCTATAGGGGTACCGTACAGTATTTTGACAAAGGGGGGGGGGGGGGTAGGGTAATAGGAACCAAGTAGACTTGGAAAAGCATTTTAATCAGTCAATGATTCTGTGTTTTAAATTTTGCACCAGCAACTTTGCTGTTTCTTGGCTTCTCTATCACAAAATCATTAGAAACACGTATATTTTTCATGTACAAAAATTTTGCTTTGAATAGAAATTTATCTAGTTTGTTTAGCAAAATGTGACGGTATTCGGATAAATTAGTCTCCACATTTGACAAAATGCTGAATTTGCTGGAACTTAAAATGATTATGAGTAATTTCCATTCCCTAAACTTTCCATTTTGAATAAAATACAGTAAATTAGAGGTAAAACAAAGTTAACAAGTAGATTAGAGTTGGCCAAACACCTGCTCTTTAAGTTCTTTGCAGAGTTGGTGAATTTTCTTGTCTGCTAGATAAATCCAGCAGTGTTGAATTTCACTTTTACTACATATGATTATCTCACTTGTGAAGTTAATTAGTCCAGGGTTTTCTCTGCCTGTACTAAGCTCTGGTGACTTATTTATGGGAGAACTTGAAACAAATTTGAACTGTATTTGTAAACCAGAACTTCAACTGTTTTGGAAAAAGTATTTAGACTTAACTTTTATGTAACTGATACTGTATCACACATATTGGTATGTTGTTAGGTCCCAGCTTTAGGGATTCTGTCAGGGGAGGGGATTTATTTCTGCCAAGTCCCAAACTGTCCAAACTGATGCCATCTAATGTCACGTGTAACTTAATAAGTTACAAGTGTGTTCATGGGGACAAAAGCTTCAAGGTCCCTACAGTATAAGTACAATTTTGAAGGAATTTAGAGGCCATTTATTTATGAAAGTTCAAATATTGTTGCAAAAGCATCCTCTTTTCAAGTACAGTAGGAAACCATTGACAAATAAATTTTTTTTGGAAATGAAAAGGGGGGAGGTGGATTTTACCCACCTTCTTCCCCCTCTGTTAGAAACTGTTATCTAAGTATATAACCACACTTTCATGAGTACTTCTAATAAATAGCACTGAAGGCAACAAATACAGTATCAGCCTTTTGAAACATTAATTTACAAATGGCATTGCTACAGTAGCATATGGAGCTGAGGTGAGTGCACTATTTCTGCTAAAAATCTATAAAATAAAACCCAGGTGGAAAATTCCAGGTCCTCTAGTCTCTCCATCTCACAATATTAAAATTGTCGTGCAGTACATAGTGATTATCCAGAGTAAATTGCCATAGCAAGCACATTGTGCTATAAGACCATTGCACTGTACTTTGAAACTTTGATATCAGTGCAATGGCCTCTAAATATGTAGCTGTTGATAGATCAATATGAATTGTTTTGATGTTCTTCACTTTTATTGTTTTGAAAAAAAGGGACAAATAAAATATGGATTTCCATGCCCTAGTTTGGTTTTGGATTAATGATGCTCCGGATCCAGCAAGTTTATGTTCAATATATGAAATAACTGTCCCAATGATATTTTCATAATAATGACCTATCAGAGTGAAGACTCTTTGAAATGGTGGATCTAATGTGATAGAGTGTTCTCTAATAGCTGTGTAGTCTGGGTGCTGCACTGGCTGGAACAAAATTTGCAAGGTGTTTTAGCACCCCTAAAAAGGTTGAACCACTTGGACAAAAGTTATGAATTTCAAACCTTTCAACAGAGCAGATATCAATGATATAAGTGTTAAAATTGGATAATGATCACCAAAAATGTTTCTACTTATCAAAGAAAGCTGTAATTACATTGCGAGCCCCCCCTTCCCCTCCCCCCCCCCATTTTCAGTCAATGGAAATTCATGTCAATGCATATGTATAAACACCATTTTACATCTTGTCCCTCTTCCAAAAGAAAAAAGAACAGGATATCCCTAACCTTAATTTATAATATAAATTGATCAGATACAAATTCATTTGTAAACTGAAATGAAGAAATTTTAGTGAAAGTTTTGAAAATTTGGTGAAATATTTTATCCTTTGTCTAATATTTTCTCTTCCACTAAATAGCAAATGTTTCAATCCATTGAAAAATTTGTACTGTGTGAAGGAAGAATATTAAAGGTGCAGCTACCTCGGCCAAGGGTCAGGTGCTGCAGCAATGCTTTGTTTCTAACCCACAGACTTCTTATACATGGACAGAGCATACTATCTGTAGATTGTCTCCACTGTAACTGTGAGTATAGGTGTAGCAAGATGGCTGCCTGCTATGGTTTTGTGTGAGAAAATTGGAGTTTTCAAGTAGTTCAAATCAACAGATTTTGCAAGAAACTTGAAATATTTTCAAAATAATACAAGGTAAAGCCAAAATCACTACAGAAATTGCAGGAATATGATATTGTTCCTTATTCAAGTTAAACTTTTGCTTAAAATATAACAGAGTCATCATCAAATCATGCAAATTATATCTTCACAGTGGCTATCTTGGTTCGACTTTTTGTCCCAGTCTGTGGCGACAACCTACTAATAGGACGCACACGTTATATGCTCTGTCCATGTAAATAGGAAGTATGTGTGCTAACCTTATCAGGGCTCAATTTTCAAGGTCTGGTTGTCCATGACAACTAATATTGAAGGTCTGATTTTCTAGGTTGTCTGGGACAACTTTAAATGCATAGGGACAACCAAAATTGTAGAGTCAATTGTTTCATGGACAACTGTTTTTATCTTGGTAAGAACTAAAAGGAAGCTTGCTTCTAATCAGATTCAAGACTTTTATCATGCTTAGGCCTGGTACTACTGTATGTTCTTTCAATTTTAATCATATTTCAGACTATTATACTATACAAATAATATATAAATTCACACTCTGCTGAGCTCCAGCAATAAAACAGCACAGAAGCTACTTGGGAAACACACTGTTTTGTAGTTGCTTTGGAAAAGGGCGAAAAATTTATGGGACAACCAAATTTCCTTAAATAAACAACTAAAAGGGTTGAAATGGTTGCCAGAATGACAACCTTAAAATGTTCTGAAAGTTGTTGCCTGTACTTGGCAGTAGTACATTTAGATTATGTGATTATATTAGTGGTAAGATTTTTTGTCTCATATTGCAGGGATTCCACCAAAAACACAAAAATTGGGTAGGATTTATTACTGCTAAATCCCATTTCCAAATAGATGATGTCCTAGGCTTAAGTTAGAAGTGGGTCAAGGGTGACAAAAGCTTGCTTCAAGTCCCCTGTAAGGTGCAATTATAAGGCTTTAAAAAGCCATCAATTTGTTTAAGTTCTAGATTTCTGCCAGAGTGTTTTCTTCTTAAGTAAAAAACCAAGATATTGACAAAGTTCCAATTTTTATGAAAATGAGAAGAGGGGATCTTATCCATATTCTTCTGGAAAGGGGACAGTAACTCTGTGTTGTTACCTGTACAGCAGCAAGCATTTCTGAAGCTTTTCAGTTTAGTCAAGCGAGTTGCAGCCTAAGGTTTTTGGCACAGGGAGGTTGTAAGGGGGAAGGAAAACCGAGTCATATCATGTTAAAACTCAAAAATACTAATGAATTTCTTGTTGTGCTTCTAGTAATTTTTTTATTTTGTCTGTCATTGCCAAGAGAAAATGATCAAAAGGAATTCTGTGTGTTAAAAAAGATTTAAAATTTTATCATAAAAATATTGAATTACAGTAGTTAGTTAATTATATGAATGTTGACAGCTCAGTTTCTAATCAATAGGTTCAAGTCAGGTCTGCTAAGGCTATTTTTCTAGTGGCTCACTGGCTTGTTTTCCATACCCCATTGCTTTTTCTGAGTGCATAGTGGCACAATACTAGAGGGTAGGCTACTTTTTGTAGTCTTTGATATGACCAGTATTCAGAACTCCTGACCTTCGGCCTGCAAGTCGCATGTTCTAAAAATATCAAGGAAAAAGACATACAACCTGCAAAAGGGTTGTTTAATTAGGACTGATAGATTGAATCACTCCCATTGCTAATTTATACATGTTTGGTAAGATATACTTCATACAAAGGAACCTCAGACTGAAGTGAGTAGACCCCTTCTAATCCTTTGCACAAGGAAATTCGTACTATTGATTGTAAGATTTTGTGTTATTCAGGGGGCTTTGCAAAATGCAGATTTTGGGGTGAAATCTGAATATGTCTCCGTCAGTACTACCAGCCTATGTAAAATTTTTGGAGGGCAAGGAAATGTTTTTAGAGAGGGATCTATAATTTAGAAGGGGGTGGGGTGGACTTCTGAATATATCCTCTGCTACTTACAGCCTATGTAAAAATTTTGTAGGGCAAGGAAAATGAGAACGGACTGAAGCTCCCTCTTATATTCCCCTCCTCCAGTGAACTAACTGCCTTTAGATAGGTCAGAAAAAGGAAAAACTGGGCTGTAGTTTATGACCACCTTATGAAGTCATCTTAATGCTATATTATACTCACCAATGAAGTCAATTGTTTTGCCATTCAAACTTTTTGTTCCTCTCAGAATTCCAAAGTGTGTGAATCCAATAATGTTGCTGTCGCTATCCATCACCTTGGCTTCTACCATGTATTCAGTAGGTATACTTGAAGCTAACAGGCCAAACGCTACCAAAGCAGCCAAAAAAATCAGATAGTAGAATATTTTGACAGTATACATTCTGACAAAGTATAGATAGTTGTTGCTGTCTGATCTATGTTCAGAAAATGTTGTAACCGGTATAAAACTTGCACAGCAAAATTGAATCACTTTTTTGCTCGGTTAAAAACTTATCTTGGCTTCTTCAAGCATGAATTGCAACTCCTTGGTTTAGATGTACTACACAGGATTGCATTCAATTACGATGTAAATGCTGGCAGTGCATATTGTGTAGTGCAGTCAAGTTAAGACTTCTGAGCACAGTCCAAGCATTAGCAAACAATGTTTTTTTGTTATAAGTATGTTAGGCTGCAAGTTTATTGTAAAACCTCGGTGTCATGGGTGTAGTATTAGCGTTCCTGACTTTCTCCCATCATAAACCATAATATTGCTTTAAAACATTAGCGGTCCATTCAGCAATATCCTCCAAATGAATACATCACATTGATATGAAGAGTGGATCGACATCCAGGCTTTTGACCAGTCCTCTGTACCTACCTGTCTGCTTTTGAATGCAGTCAGTGTATCATCAAATTGTTGTTTCCTTGCAAAATTCTTCTTCTTCAGTGAATCATAAAAACTGTTCCAGATCTTCCAAGTGTAATTTAAGTTTTTACCCTGTACTGGTCAGCACTAGTATTGTGTAAAATCACATCTAGAGTGACCTTTAACAAAGATTGAAAAAAGAAAGAAACAAAGAAACAATGAAAGGGTCCATGCTCACAGAAGAATGAATCCACCCTTTGTAAGCTGCAGTACCGTCAATCCAGACTGTGGCCTATGTACATTATGTCCAAGGCCGGTATATAATAGGAATTAATCCCTACCCTTTATGAAAATTAAAGGGCAAGAGCAGTTGCCCAAAGTCAATTTAAAACAACAGCCAAATCCCACAAATTTCTTCTTATTCTGCTTTCAAGTATCTGTTATGACATTTCAGGACTTACACATTTATACGTACATGGTCAAGGTCAGGGTTGTCACCACGCTGGGCCACACCAGGCATTGCTACCTGGACCTGAGAATCTCCACCCACTACTTGCCATCAATATCAACATCAAGGCCCGGCGCAAATTTCTTACCCTAACTGAATAAAATTCTTAAGATTTCTTTGGAATTAAGTGATGATTTTGTAATAAACTTTTTAATGATAATAAACTCTTTAACCTGCAAAAATTTTCAAAAGGAGAGGTGGGACACTGACTTCCCTTAGACAGCTCCCTTAGGATGGCGATCACAAAATGGGCTGGTGACAACCCTGTCAAGGTTATCCAAAGAGTTTATTAAAAGCCTATTGATGTGACAAACTTCTGTACTATTCCAAGTTCGAGTGACTGCATTTTAAAGCCGCTCATTGAGTTGGTTCATGAAATTCAACATATTTTCCAAACCTGTTTAGTTTTCTTCACATACCAATGACAAATGGTCAATCTTAGACAATCCCCATACCCTACCTACAAATAACTGTTTGATGAGTGAGTTGCTAATGGTTCAAGTCCGTTTTCAAAAATTTGTGACCAGACATTTTTTCAAATTATGTACAAACCGTTGCAAGTTAGCTCGCTAGAAAATTTAACGTTTTCTGTGACTTTTTGACTTAAAACCTTGACTTGTTATGCTAACTTTAAAGCATTGTCATGTGATAGTGACCGTTTGGGACTCTAATTAAGTTATCAATATAATCAATATCAACTCAATGAGCCTCTTTAA
This sequence comes from Holothuria scabra, assembly GCA_037179385.1. NCBI lineage: Eukaryota > Metazoa > Echinodermata > Holothuroidea > Aspidochirotida > Holothuriidae > Holothuria > Holothuria scabra. The sequence goes on along the minus strand of CM074194.1, from coordinate 18,382,607 downwards.
GCTTGGAACCTTCAAAATATGGTGCAACACTTTGCAAAAGAAATACATTACAGTTTCATATTTGATGGTGCATTCAAAGGTGAATGTACAGTTAAGTATATATCACTTACAGTACTGGTAATCTTCAAATCAAACAATAACCTCTTCTGATAGCAAGGAAAATTTAAAGTAAAAAAACTTAAATCATCCTTTCATCTGGAATAAAATTTGTAAGAAGATTGGCACCTGCCTTTCCAGTGCAGTATTACGATAGACTGCTGAAAAAATCAAATCTTCTCCCTATGTGCTGTTCAGCATAAAGTTGGGAGTGCTGTGTTGGTATGATTGCACTGCCCAGTTTGTATTGAAATATACATTTACACTGTATATAAAAAGATCTGCTGTAGAAAAATGACATTCCACATGAGAAACTTTCTGGATCAACTCACCTGCTGTGTCTCTGCGGGTTCACCAGATGTACTTTAATAACAAAGTTACCAGTTTATAGGTGGCACTTACTGTGATGACTCTCCACAGATGTTAGCAGTCTGCAGCAACTGCAGAGTGACAAGGGGGAAGTTCAAAGTTCTGTTGTAACTAGAGGTGGTAAAACAATCCCCAGGTTGATTTTACACCTGTTGGAATCAGTCACTTGTTGTGCAACACTTATTTACAGATGAGGTGAAGTTGAGTCCCTATCATGGTTTGTTTGCTTCAGGCAATGAAAGCTCCATCCAAATTTGTTTGTGGCTAAAATTTAGATCAAGGTATTTGTTTAAGAAATAAATGAAGCTCACCAAACTTGTTATGTTGTGCTAATAAAAAGTATGGAATGAAGTTGATTTGTGGTTGACTATACCCACGGCATATTTTCATCATCCCAAACAGTTCCAATTCTCCCAACCTACTTCTAGCCCCTCCCACATTTATCTAAAACTCATCTTTATCCAGACACAATCCTAGTTTATTGCTTCATGGCTTGTCCCAGTGGCCATACAAGTCCATAATGTGTAATCAAGACACTCTCAGTGCCCATGCTGTGTAATTTAGCTATGATGCATTGTTTGAATGTGATGCCAATCAAAGAGCTGTACCAATTGAGAGTTTTGATATATGTATACTGAAACTGTAGTTTGGGGTGACGAATGACTGCCTTTAAGACCTACAGTAATATCTGAGAAGTACTGTAGTAGCATGGTCTCTGGTACCTACTGACACTCAGTGTTACCTTGTGTTTATACTATGAGGCAAAACCATGGCTGTGCTGGATGGGCTCTTTCTCACATGGGGCTGTGACTTTTGCTCACTGAACTCCAGATTCCCAACCAGGGCATAATGGCTCCCCAACTGAGGTACCAAAGTCTGTCCAATTCAGCAAGGTTTTGATCAATGGGAGGACTACAGCTCCCTTGGCATCTCTGTCTATATGGCCATTTGGGCAAAACTGCAGGTAAACCCTGTATGTGTTTTCCAGTCTGTGTTCTCATGTACTATACTATTGAGTTTGGTTGATTGGGTAGTGCTACCATAGTAACAAGGTCAACTATTTCTTATTCATAAACCAGTTACTCTAAAATGTCAGAAAATATGATTAATTGCACTATAACTCCTGTTACCTTAATCGATTACCACAAACTTAGTGTTTAAAACAGGGTTGTCCAACCTATGGCCCGCAGGCCACGGTCCGGCCCGTGAAAAGGTTGCCTCCGGCCCGTCAGAAGTAATCTATATTGCAAAATTATTCAATAAGCAGATTAATTGATGACAACTTTAGGCTTCGCCGTCCGCTATGGCATGCTTACTATTGAATGAAATAGTTCATTTCAAATGTCTGCTACATGTAGCTACATTGGAGTGTTGTCCACAGGGGCGGGTTGAGAATGATTCAGGAGGAATATGAAAAAAAACTAATATTCTGCCCAAAACCATCAATTTTTGCTAAAATTTATTTATTTATTCAATCAAACACGAAATGAATCAGTGTTTCCTATGCACAATGATTGCATTTTGTTTCCTTAGGCGTTAGGAAAAATTGAAAAAAAAAAAAAAGAGTATAGAATGCGGCCCCTTGTCCATCATAACCATTACTGTACATGTGGCCCATCGCTGCGAAAGGTTAGACAACCCTGATTTAAAACCATAAAACCATGCAATCTGAGAAGGATAGAAGTTAACCAATACTAAGTAAACATGCATTTTCAAGTTATGCTAAGACATAAAGTGTTAGAAGTTTATTCCCTCAAATTAAAATGGTATATTGTGCAATAATTTGTGATGTCATTTTTTACATCTCAGTTTACAATCTTTCTATTTTTTTCTTTTTCTGGAAGTTACATGCACCTTGCACCAAGGTGTGATAACACTCTTACTGTACTCTTATGGGTGATGTAATTAATTAAACCCTGTCTAGGCTTGGTCTCACATACCCAGCGACGCTCTGTGTTACCTCATGTTTACAATCAGGTAACTGCAGGTTAACCCAGTGTTTTCCAGTCTGTGTTCTCATGTACCCTGTGTTTGGTTGATTGGGTAGTGTTACCATAGTAACGAGGTTAAATATTTCACATACCGATTACTGTAAAATGTAAGAAAATACCTGTCATCAGTGCCATAAACACCTGTGACCTTGCTTGATTAAAACAAACACGGTGTTTAAAACTGCGATTTGAGGTGGATCGAAATTTAAACACTGACCCCACGTTAACCCAGGGTCCCAGGTTACTAGGGTGGGAGGTAACACAGTGTTACCTGGAGCGCAGGGTACGTGAGACCACAGTATCTGTGTAACATGCTACAGTATTCAAGCAAATAGGAAGTGTTCAAGGTCATAAAAACATTTTTTAATTTTAAAGTGAAACAAAGCAGGTAATATGAAAAAGGAAAAGTCACAAATTATTACAGAATGGACTAATTTGTTTTAAAGGCATGTTCTGGTGGTTTTTTGTCTTTGTCTTGTAAGAAAAACAAAAATATTCCACACCATGTCCTTCAAACCCTATCACAATACCATTTTCCCAACTCAAGATATCTCACTTTAAAGATTGGTTATTACTGTTAAAAAATACCTCTGCTCTTCAACAAAGCCACAGAAAGTTATGTAATGTGGGCACATTGCTTCAAATTCCTTTTGTTTTTCTTTATAATTGAACATCCTATTTGTCCTTGAAATTTGATACTGTTGGAATGTTTGAATATCTTTTCCTGTAGATCTAGCATTACCCTTCAACATATGTAGAGCGCAACCAACAATGTCCCTTGATATTGTCTGCAGTGGCATCATAATTATAAATAAATTGAATGCAACGTCAAATTAATGTGCCACAATGACATCACAGATTTCCCATAATGCATCAAATCCCAAGAAAAATTTGCAATATTTTAAAAATTTGTATCTTCCAAATGCTGTAAGCTATTGAAATGCAGTTTTCACCTTTTGAAAGAGAAAATTTTTCTGTTTATTTTGAAGTTAACGAATTTTGTCTCCAGAACATGCCTTTAAGTGAGTAAATTTCAACATTTCACATCTCAGCTTAAGCATGTCCTATGTACTGTAGATATAAGTTGGACAGTTAGAATTCATTTTTCATGCTGTATAATACATATTTTTGAACTTTTTTGACTTGAGGTGCACTGCAAGGGGAGAGTCATTTATCCTACTTGGTAATATGGACAGTTGTGCACAGCAAAAGTATTTAAAGTGATTTGGCAGTAACTGCCAGTTGCATAGGTAAATGACTCAGCCCTTACAATATAATGATTTGGCACATTGAAGTTCTGTATGGGGTGACATTCCACGAGACTGAAGTTTCACAAGACAGAAGGTCCACAAGATGAAAATTAAAATAAGAGAGGGTTTGTGAGGGTGAATATAAGAAAACGTCTGTCAGACTGATACTGTGAAAGGGTTCACAAGACCAGAGAGTGGGAAAGTTCATGAGTCAGAAAGAGAGGAAAGGCTTATGTGACTGAAAGTGTTAAAAAAATTTAAGGGTTAAACCTGGTCTTGCGACCGAATCCAAACCTAAATTTTTTTTCTCATTTTTGGTCTCACAGACACTATTTTCTTTTCTGTCTCACAAACCTTTGGTCATTTTTTATTCGGTTTTGCGGAAGTCAATCTTGCAGGCTGTAACCCGGTTAGTCACTAAACCCTGTACACAATGTTATTGTAAAGTCACTTATAGTTTCAAAAGGCATGGATTTTACAGTAATTTCATGTCAAGTTTTTGGGCCTATCAAAAAGATTTCATTGATCAAACATAACCATAATACTCCTGAAAAATCTGTAGGAGAAAAGTCATGATAGTAGTGTAACTAAGGATTTTACATCCAAAATTTTTCTCTGTCTCCTTGTGAGTGAAGTCATGGATCTATTAAAGCTGAAGTGTTTGGCTTTGGTTGTCAACAGTAGGCTACATTCAGACTGAAGTAGTATGCAACTATATAGGAATCTTAGAAGTGAAATAGACTATGAGAAAATTGGAGCATTGGCTATACCAGTTTTTGTTTGAAAGGAATAATGTGCTCTAAAACTGATAACAATGACTATAATCAAGCAGCAGTGAAGGTTACCAGCAACTACCTGATCAGCTGAATGAATTGTATGTTTGGTGCAAGGTTCAGGTGATGGTGGTCCCTTGATATGTGCAGGGTACTCCCGTCAAATTTTATGTAAAGTAATGTGAAAAGCAATGTACATGTTTCATACTGTTCCATAGAAAAAAATTGCTGCCAGTGACAGGCACACTTCAGAAGAGACTGAAAGAAAGTGGTTGTTTCCAGGTCACAATGGTCAAAGAAGAAACAAATTTGCTATGGTTAGGAGATTGTGATTGAATGACACAAGCAACTAAGTTGCCTCAACCAAAATGCCTGACTTGGCTTGGCTTACTGTACATTTTGACTTGACTCATAAAATGTGATTCACTTAATGTGAGAAATGTAACAAAGTGACTTGACTTGCATCTGGACCACCCTTGACTTGACTTGTGACTCGACCTATGTAAGGGTTACACATGTATTACAGCACTGAACCATAGTGAAAGTGCCTTGTTTGAATAATAATAATACAGTTTTTATAAAGTGCCTTAAACACAAATAGTCTCAAAGCACTGAAGACTGCCCAACAGGGAGTCAATATGAAATAGTAAACAAATGAGCTTGTATTAATGTCAATCAAGTGAAGATAGCAGGTGACCATGTTTGGGCTATGCCCAATTATGTTGTCATACACAAGATTAATTTGCTTGGGAAAGTAGCACTCTGCAATGTATTGAGAAGAAATTTTGCTAAATAGATTTCACAGGTACACTTACCAGACTGGTCTTTGCAAGGGCATAGATCCAGCTTGTGGATTGGGGCAAAATTTTTCCAACAGTCGAAACCTCAGGTTTTGTCCATGACCAGACTGTCTGTAAGCAACCTATATACACACAAAAAGAGTAAAAAGAAAACATGTATACACACTCCCATTAACAGGCTTATACACAAAATATAGTTGGGACATTATAAATTCAGTATTATTGCTTTAAAAATAGGCGCAAATTGATATTTTAGAATCCTCTCCAACTTGACATGCCATCAAGATTTCAAGACCTGATCCAGACCCAAATCATTCTTCTGTACAGGATCAGACCTGCATGTGAAAACCAGCTCATATCCAAGTGGAAGCATATTGTGACAAGCTCATAGTCTTGAAGCTTGGGCTGTTTAGGAAGGTACTGAATGCTGTATTAGCTCCATGTTTACATTATGTGCAATAACCCACAATACTGTACTACCTGCTGTAGTGCTGTTGTGCAGCCTTAGTTGCACTCTTCACCAAGTTCAAAGATTTACACCACAAGGAAGTTTATGCAATCCATGGCATAAAACTATGAAACTTTGAAGAATATGTTGAGGGTATTAGTGTTTTTCGTTTGTACCAACAATTTGAGGGATGTACACGTGCAGATGATTACTTGAACTCACTTATTCCGAATCATACACGTTAGGGCTGTGAATGTTTAGCAAAATAACTAAACATTTGTCCTTAAAAATTTGTGATCGTTTCGCGATTAATCACAATTACCTTATCACAAAAAAAATAATAATTTCAGTATGTAGTGTTTCAAACTGAATGTAATGCAGAAATAATTATAGTTGTTATTTTGCATGGTTAATTCAAATTCTGAAATTTTGAAGCTTTCAAGGTTCAAATATTCCCGGAATGTTCCATTTAACAAAGACCAGGGATGATAAGAGTATACAAATGGATAAAAACTATCAAAAACAGGTTTTGCGATTAATTGCTTGTAGCTTTGTACTAAATGTCGATTCCATGTGCCATCGTTTAGCAGTTAATCGCTACACGTTCACAGCCCTTATGCACATCCTCACCATGCTAACATGAAAATTCACTATATTGCCTTTTCATCAAGTAAGGAAAGTCAGAATCAGTACCCTACTTTTGTCTGGTTGAAAAAAGTTTTGTAATATTCTGTAAGTAGTATACATAGGTCAGTATCAAAATTGGAGTTACCACCCTTGATTACAGCATGTATCAAAATTTCCATCTTCCAAAGTCTCAACCCCTGCAATTATCGTGGCCATACCTCACAAGAAAAGAAGAAAGTGACGTTTAATAAGACTAATACTAGAAATTTTTTTTACAGAATTATTGAAAATATTCTGGTACTGTAGCTACCTGACTGCAGAGTTATCCATTAGCCTCTTTTTTTACTTCCCCAGCCCTCAACTTTTCACCTAGCTCCCCTTCCTCTCTGTGTGCATTAGCCACTATGTGACAGTATTTGCTCTTCATAAGGTTTCCTTAGTGTTCCTTGGATTTCACACTCTTGTGATGATGTCCCAATAACTTTGATAGATTGCGTGTAAAGATTCAACAATTTATAGCATCTCAAAAAATTACACATAATGTGTTATGGGATGCTTGTTTGGTCAACTTCTTGAAAAGTTTAGTACCACAGCTCATCGCTTCGTTTATTGTGAACTTTACTTTGGACTGAAAGGAACTAATGTTGAATTCATGTTTACATAAATCTGATGAGCAGTCAATCATTGTCATAGAAAATTATTGTTTACCACATACGTATTTAGTTTTATTAAGTACAGGAACTTTGTAGAATTTTATAGTCAAGCTTCATTAAGAGTATGTAGTGAGGCAAAGGTGACGGTTCTTAAACCAGAATGTACAGTATGCAGCCATACAGATGTCATTTTGAAGGATTGATTTGGTTTGTAAGAGTTTAATGCCTCATCTTCTATCATTTCGATTTAATCTAGGAGCATCTGTGGTCTACTCTTTCTTTAAGTTGTGGGCCACTGACTTCAAGTTTGAAAGAAAACAATGTTCTTAGACTTTTCCTTACATATGTTGTCAACTTATGTGTGTCTGATTTGGGACATTGTCTGGATTTGTCAATGAAACTAGCAGTGATTTGTATTTTCCTCCAAATGAGGGAACACTCTGCCCTGTGACAGTAGTTGTATATACATATGGTTTTACAGGGTTGGAAAAATCCTATGTGCTGGGTGCCTGTGGCTGCCTATGTCATTGTGCTGGCTTCCAAAATTTATGGCTGAAAAGTTGATCAGGCTATTGGCATCCACCAGGGAGTGGTATGTACACTTAAAGGGCCAATCCTCTAAACTCAGGCTACACTTCTTGTATGGGGTAACAGAAACTTGCAATTGGCTGAGCTTTTTCATTGACTGATAATTCAAACAATGCAGAGTACCAAAGCTATATTACACATAGACTTTGCAAAGTCTCTCCTGGCGATATCATTCTTCCACCAATGTTTAAAATGTTTTATCCAAGCCGATTAGCCATTATAACTCTTCAAAACCTTACGCCCTCTATTTGTGGCCGCCCTGTATCCACGTCCGCTGGAGAGACTTTGGACACTCCCGATAATTATGTACACATACATTATTAACGTTTGACGTAACAAGCTTCTAATATTGAAAATGGACCAATACTAGCATTCGAACAGTAAACGAGAATAATGGTACATTCCAGTCCAGACTGATGAGTCCAGACAGATCTGAAGATTCATCCTAACCTAACTGAGTTTAAACTAAACAATTGAGGTAAATTGTTTCGTTGTTGAAAGGAGTAATATAAGCACAATATTTGTCGAATTACAACACCTTGCCAATCACGCATCTTCCAGCCTGTTCCATTTTGCTACGATGTAAACAAATTCAAATTGCCACACTGAATTGCTAACGTTAGGCTACACAACACGGGGTGAGTACATATAGTTGTTGTACTGAACATAGATGCCGTACGTGTGTAAGCCTATGTATACTCATCGAAATCACATTCAAGCACGCACAGTAACAACGACTGATACAAAATTCCCCCTCCAATTTCAGTTAAAAAGGCTAACAAAGATATCTACTCTGCCCAAAATATGAACATCAGCTCCCTTCTGTTCTTCTTTCAAACATTCCGCTTCTATTCCTAGCGAAACGACGTCACGGCGAAACATTTACTGTACCAATATTGTACATCAAGGTTAACTCTCGTTAGAGCTCATGCTCCATTTTCAGTGGGTGATGAATATTCAACATTATTTTTGTAACATTAGTTGTAATTGGTTTCTACCGATTTTGGTAGCAAAAAATAAAGGTTTTAGTTAAAAACCTTGTGCATAATTAAAACCAGTGTCCAGAGTCTGTGAAAATGAACGCAGAAAGAGGGAGTAAACGAGAAGAGCAACGATTACGGGTCTTATTATTAAAGAGGGAGTGAAATTTGATTTTGTAAAGATGATTTGAGCAGACTCTGCAGAGTCTACATTATGCACAGTGTTGTAATCGAGTCATTACTTTAGTGACTCGAGTCACCACTCACCAGTTTTCAAACTTTTACATGACTCAGGTCGAGTCACTGTACTATTTCAATGGGAAAATTACTCCCGAATTCTTTAGAGTCACTATCCTTTTGAGAGGAGGTGACTCAAGTCGTGACTTGTTACAACACTGATTACACAGCACAAACTACTGAGAGTTTTTGATTATACACATTGAGCAGGCTTTTCTATACTCACCCTGAAGCAATGTAAACTGAGATTGTGTCTGGATGAGGGTGAATTTCAGACAAATGTGGGGAGGGGCTTAAGTAAGAAGGTTAGGAGAATTGGTACTGTTTGGGGTGAGAGAATTGGGCCTTTAAAGGTGCAATTTCATTAGGCCATCATCATGTCAGACTCAAAGAAAATCCTATCTAACTACCACAGTCTGCTACCAGAAAGCCTGATGGGCTACTTCTTTCAAAAATATTCTTTGTCTCTTCGAGCACTGTCTACAGTCTACTACATCAACAAAGGTCTGTTGTCATTTGCCTTCATCCCATTACAGGTTCATTTTTGGTTTGTGATAGCAACCGACCAAGTAGGATTGCCTAAATTGGAGCATCTTGAATCCATTCACATAATGTTGAAAGTCTGTTGGGTTTTGCCTGTGTGAAATTCTGGAGACAGAGGGGAAAGAAGCAGAAGCGTGCATGCACATGTTGCTGCACAGGTACTGATCACACATATTTAACTCAAATGGGAGAACCCCACAATGATACACACAGGGATGGAGCCAGAGTTACCTGAGGTTAGCAGGGGAGGGGAGGATACAACCTATTGTACGACGGGGCCATTTCAGTGTCAGATGTGGTGACATAAATTGTGGGGCTAGACTTTATACGTGGCACTATTAATTTAGTGTCACTATCAGTTCCAATCTTGGCTTGCACAACTACTGTTCTGTAGTAGTGGAACTGGCAGTACATAGTTTTTGGATAATATGTTGCTGCCACCAGATTTATGGAAATGTCACTCTCAGACTTTTTAATTTGCATGCATACTTTTCTTATAATTTATGATTGAGAAACATTTCCCCAAAAGGGGATACTTGTGCTATAATTTAAGGCAGACCTGTTTAATCTAAAGGGGAGAAATGAACAGAACTTGATAGCACTTTCATTAATTATGTGCTAAACAGAAACCAAAGTTACTCTTTTAATCTTTTTACAAGGTAAATGAAATTCATGAAAGATGGTTTTGTTAAGTGCTGGTTCTGGCAGTGGCGGAGCTGCCACATGATCAGGAGGGGGCGGTCGCCCCCCCGATGGGCAAATACGTCTGTCGGCACCCTTTTTAGGTTTTTAACATACTTTTTTTTTGGCAAAAGACATAATTTAATAGCGTTGTTTTAAGGCCCAGATAGCAAAATGCTCAAACAGCCAGCAGTAACTGTACTATCTGCACTAATTTATTCTGATGAAAAGAGTCATCTTCTGTTATATAGGTTAGGTTTTGCCGAAACGTATCTTCATGCTTTATACGCACTAATGAATGTTGTCGCTGTGCTAAGTTCATCGCTTCCACACCAAGCGTGATTTTAAGCTTACAAAATACACAGACTGACATTAAATTAACCCTCCCGGCCAATAAAAGGTATTGCAAAGGGTGCAACAATAATTGTAGCGCAAATAGCCCTCTTGTTATCGGGATAATTGTCAATTAGACAATAAGAGTTTATAAAGATACCAAAATAGCTCTACAACATTTTTCAAAATCATTTGAAGAACTGTCATCCAAGTGGTAATTGTTTAAGAGTTTTAATGAGCCGTTTCCATTTTGCTTTTTTTCAAGTGACCATTCTCATGATAAATGGCTATTTCTGACACTGCACGACAATCCCATCAAAGTGCTTATTTCTGTACTTCCGCAGTCTCAAAAGCCAGAAAATTGCATCATATAAGCTTAAGTTTAGGCTACTTTTATTTATTATGTATTATGAATTGGGTACCTGGAGAGCTAAGCAGACCTCTTGTATTGGCTATTTTTTTAAATGTACCTAATTAATGGCTATTTCAGAATGGTCACATGATGTAAATTACATCAATTAATGTTTCTTCGTGTACTTATCTTGATTTCCAGATGCCAAATACAGTATGTAGACCTAAATTGGTGATTAGTTACCATAACTTTTTCCCTCTGTAAGATTGCTTGCTATTTAGCTCTAGCAGGATTAATCTTTATCTTCACAAAGTAGCCCATTATTGCATTAAAATCTTAAATGGAGACCTGAAAAATAACACACAAAATATAATGACTGCCTTCATACTAAAATGTGAAAGAGAGGGATAGAAACATGGGCGTCCGCAGGCAGGGGCAAGGGGTGAACTTGCCCTCCCCTGGAAAATATAGAAACCTGAAAAACGAAGAAAACCTAAAGAAAAAGATGAAAACAATTAAGATCACTATTTCTTAACAGTTCATTCGGTGTTTTCCCTATTTATATGCGGTAAATAGGCTTTAGAAATGTCATTTCCAGCGATCTGAGAGGCATTTTGGGCCAAAATTTTCTTGCGCTCCATGCCAACTCATGGTGGCAAGGAGCTTTCCCCCTACAAGAATTCAGCCCCCCCCCTCCTGAATTTTCCTCCACGGAGGCTTATGGATAGAAAATGTAAACATGTTTTAATAGAAAAACTTGCTGAGGAGAAATGTCAAAGAAGTATTCTACAAGGTGCGGAAAATCAAATGGAAAGTCTGAAAAGCCGTGGCTTCGTTTGTGCTGAGGCTCAGGGTATTTACTCCTTTGAAGCACCCCTGCAGACCATTTTCACCCCCTCCGACAGAAATCCCTAGCTACGCCACTGGGTTCTGGGTATTGCAACAGGTAGGAGGACATGAGAGTTGCTACATTAAAGAAATCACCCTATGGGTAGCTTTTACAAAGTTTTGTGCTTGAAGAAGCACTTGGTCATGAGCTCTGCTGCTATAGCTTCGAGTGCTCTAAAGAGAGAATGTACAATAATGATGTAACCATTTTTTAAGGTACCTTTTTGATAAGTTTCAAAACATTAAAAACTGCCCAACAGTTACAGCTGTAGTAAAAATGATACAGTAAGGTATGCAAGGAGTACTCAAGATTGGTTTTAAATTGTCCAATGGAAGAAGAGTTCTCAGTGAAAGATGGCAGGTCACTCTACAATTTGGCAAATATTGTTGAAAGAGCTCAGTCACTGTAAGTTAGTTAGATGAGGTTTTGTGGCTCAATTTCTAACTGATTTGTTTAAGTAGGGCATGACCACAGCCTTATTTCCAGTTGTGGCTTTCTGGCTAGTTCATCCTTAGAGAGGGTAATAGATGTTTGTATACACTTAAGGGCATTTGTAAAACATGGACATAGCCAAACAGGACCAAAAAGAGGCAAACAGAGCCAAACAGGACCAAATAGAGGCAAACAGAGCCAAAAAGAGCCATACAAGGCCAAACAGAGCCAAACTATGTCAAGTATGAATTCGCTCGTGAATCATATTTAAGGTACACCCATAACTTACATTAAGTGATTGCCACTACCAAAGTTATTTAATGGAAGGTTTAGATTTGGCTCTGTTTGGCTCTGTCCATCTTTTACAAATGGTTCCCTTCAAAATTGTTAAACATGGACAGAGCCAAACAGAACCAAATTTTAACTTTAAGCTGCTGTAGACATACTACAGATGTTGTCATGTTGGATCAACAGTTTCTCTCTTTCATGGGTTTATCATATGTAATATGAAAGCTCATTCTGTACATTTTAGTACAACATCTAGCAGGGATGGCAATTCTGGAGGGATGGGGATATATCCTAAAGTCTTGCCAACCTGAGGATGGCATTCTCACATGGTCACACTACTATGCATTTGGATAGGATTCTGATTTTGGTGAGTTTTTGATTCCTTGCCGAAGGCAGGCAAGGAATCTATGCGATGGTGATGTCGTGTGTGTGTGTGTGTGTGTGTGTGTGTGTGTGTGTATGTGTGTGTGACGCCCGCTTGTAAACACGATATCTCAAGAAGGGTAACTCTGAGAGATCTCAAACTTGGCATGTAGATTGCCCACATTGAGTAGAAGGTCCCTGTTATTTGTGGTGGAGGTCAAAGGTCATTTGGGGTCACCAGGGGTCAAATGGTAAATACCTTGGAAATTGCTTGTAAACAAGTTATCTCCAGTAGGAAATATTTGAGTGATCTCATACTTACCATGCGGATTGCCCATATTGAGTAGATGATCCCTAATGTTTTTGGTGGAGGTCAAAGGTCATTTGGGGTCATCAGAGGTAAAAAGGTCATAGCCTTGTAAACACTCTATCTCAAGAAGGGTAACTGTGAGGGCTCTTATACATAGCATGTGGATTGTCCATGTTAAGTAGATGACCCCTATTGTTTTTGGTGGAGTTCAAAGGTCATCTGGGGTCACCAGAGGTCAAAACATCAAAACTTTGTGAACAGTATATCTCAAGAAGGGTAACTGTGAGGGATCTCATACTTAGCATGTGGATTGTCCATATTGAGTAGATGATCCCTATTGTTTTAACTGCATGTCAAAGGTCATTTAGGGTCACCAGAGGTTAAACCTTGCACGTACCATATCTCAAAAAGGGTAACTGTTAGGGTTAATATTCATTAGTGCTTAGGGTGAAGAGTTTTGAATGGCATGGGTAATGTAAGATGCATTTGGTAAGCTTTTGGAATCCACTTCGTCACGTAAATGATCAAGTTGGGTAATTTCAAAATATGTACTGAAGCAATCTCACTGTATTGAGAATGTCTAAAGTGCATAAAAGTGCATTTGGTACAGTATTTATGTTGATTTTGGTTTTTAAGTTTTGCCCTATAACATTTAGTGCCAGTATTAAAACACAAAAGAGTAAGTGGGTAGAACAATATCTGAAAAAGTTAAAAAGGAAAAAAAACTGTTCATCAGGCTGACATGTTAGTTAATTTATCTTTGTCATAGGTATGCTGATTTTGCCATAAGTATCTCGGCCTATAGATTTTCATGAAATATGTGAGTTAAACAAAGGCTGTATAAGGGTTATTTGGTGACATAGTCTGAACATATTGGAGAAAGCTTCCATGCCCACAAAGCAGAGGAATTGATCAGTGGGGAACTTCATAAGTGTAAACTTTGAACAGATCAAGTGCTCTGTATGATGTCCAAAATTTCTTTTAGAACATACAAGCATTGTTTCTTCCATAACCCTAAAGAAAATATGAAGATAACATTAAATTTGGTATCAAAGATTGTTAAAAGTCACAGAAAAACCTAGTGCTACTGTCCTCATGAGGACACGGAAGTGGGAACTAGATAATTAAATACACCACGGGTAATTAGTTTTATATAAAGAACTAAATAACTGATCATTTGGATCAAATACCCCTGAGCATGCTTGAACTGAGATTGCCTAATTGAATGAATCAAATTGTAACTGACCTACCAGAGTCTGTGAAAATTGCTGGTCACTGTTATCTGTAATACCTAATTCATCACATTTGACTGCCACAGTGTCCTGAGGGTTTTTCTCATTGAATCATACAGCTCAATGGTTTTAACCATTTCCTACCTGTCTGGAGATAGTGTCTGACACTATCTCCAGACAGGTTTTACTTAGCCCTCTCAGTAAGGCTTGTTTTTCAGAAAGTACTCTAGTTCAGGTAACCAAAACTAGCATAATAGTATCTACTGTGTATCAAACAAAGGACACTTGACTTGAACTCTGTTATGTGGTGTTCCTACAAGCAGACAATTTTAGGCAAATTACAAATCTTGTTAATTTCTGGATCATTAGGGTTTCCATTTTTTGCTAATTTTCAAGGATATCATAGTCATTGGGAAGGGCATTACACTAAAAAACAAATACAAAAGGACCACCACTAATAGCCAAGGTTACACCTTTCTGTTGAGATGTCTCTACTGTATGTTCCAATTTATGGATGACTGGTAGGATTAGGGCTTGTTGTAACACTAACCTCAATGCAGTCAACTTTTTGGATCATAGAGACATCATTATATAGAGAGCTATCCTCAATACCCAAAATTTTGATTTAAATGAGCATCAGAGCATGTTTCAAAAATATCTCTTTATCAAGTTAATAGACAACATAGTTTACCGGCATCATAACTGTGTGGGAGATTTCTCTTGTTTGTGGAGGTCAAAGGTTGGGGTCACAAAAGGGCAAAACCTTGAAGACGTGACATTTTATGTGGTTATTGAACTGTGGAGGGATCTCATACTCAGTTTGTGAATTGCTCATATTTAGCATGTAGACCAAAATCTGTCCTGCTTTTTCGTGTTACTTCGTGACGCACTTCGGAGGGTCTGATTGAAAAAAACACGAATCGATGGAAAAAGATGAAATAATAACCCATGCAATTACCACAAGCGATCCGTTTGGCCTATGGATCAAGAAAAAATAAGTAAAAATATCCCTTTAAATTCAAAATCTGGCGAAGGTGAATTAGACACACAACTTCCACGTTTTAAGTAAACTTTTCCTCGAACAGCACTAAAACTACAGCTGCAGCCTCTAATCATGTTCCAAAGGCACTGAAATGCGCCGTAATGTTAAATTTATGAAAAATTAAACAAATTTAAATGTTATTTTGGGTACGTGGGATTAAAATTGGTAAAAAGATGTGGAAAGAAAAAAGGACATTTTTTCGCGAACGAGGAACTGTTTATGTCCCTGCTACGTCGGTTTCGCGCGTAACGTTAACTGCGAATGAGTAACTCGAGCTGGATACCGATCCAAATTGTATAATCTGGGTCACTCCAATCTCTGAAAAAAGAATAATACCCTTCAACCCATCTAGTATCATTTTTGTATCGAGGAACGTCGAAATCTGGAAGATTAACAATACGAATACGGGCGAGAATGTCACCAAGCTTTATTTCGTGTAATAGGTTCTAATAGGCACTGGCATCTGGGGGTGTGTTGGTTCTCAAGTTATATGGAATAGTTTTAGCTTTAATTCAGCTTAGCGGTAACTTACATGCTATCTAAAAATCCTAAACCGCTACAAGCTTACTTAAAATTTGGTGGTCGA
Source organism: Holothuria scabra (assembly GCA_037179385.1). Lineage (NCBI taxonomy): Eukaryota > Metazoa > Echinodermata > Holothuroidea > Aspidochirotida > Holothuriidae > Holothuria > Holothuria scabra. Next base: position 18,366,744 of record CM074194.1, on the reverse strand, counting down.
GCTGTTATTAGCGACTGGGAACGGTTTCCCTTCCGAAAAAATATGTGTACTAAATTTTCTGGTCCCAATATGAGCCTCTGAGCTCAGTACTAGTCACAAACTGAAAACGGTACACTGACCACATTTTGTAAAAGCCATCAGCCCTTTCCCGATGAAATGCTTGTTGTGACACTCGACAAAGTAGCCATGCATTAAAATTTTGATCTTTCTGGCACAAAATCTCATCAGAAATTCCTGCCCCTGGAGACTGGGTGTCATGACATGGCCGATAGCTTTAGACAGGGGCAGGTTTTTCAATAGAAAATCGCAATTCAGACCTAGCATCTTTGCTACTAGGCGTAGACCTTTCAGGTGGGGGTAGGGGGGCTGTACTTCTCCCAGAGCAGGGGAAGTGCTTATTTCAGGGCACTGACATTTACATATATTTATGGGCAAGGGGTAGTATGCAGCTAGTCAGTTCGGCCTGCAGCGGACCGTGTTGACATACGGTCGGGCAAAATAGAACTTGAACTTATATTCAGTTCACGGCAAACAGGATCCGCCTCTTCCCGTAGCCTACGCCTTTGTGGATTTTTTGAAATGACGGTACCCGATATGTTTTTTTTTTAAATATGTCAACTTGAAAATTTTTTACCTTCTATTTCAGCATTTTTAATCTTAGTTTCAGTCGGTTGAGCATAACTTTACTAAAGCTGGACCGACTTCCTTGGTTCAAAATCATTTGGTGTCTAATTATGACTGAATTCGATTCCGTCAAAAGTCAGATACAAATTCAATCCTTGAAACTAGTTTGAACTTGGTGCGGGTGCGGCAAAGATATACGGAAGGTCACTGCAAGCGCTACTTTGGATTCGATGTCACGCATGCGGTGTGTATGAGAACATTTGACTACGGTAGGCCAAAGCTTCCCTGCCTGGAACGGTTTTTCTCGAGAGACTATCTTCAATTGGCGCGGAGCGCATACAAAATTTTGAAAAATCGCAACCCCTCAGACCCGCAGACCCCGATGACATTTCAAAAGTTTCCCAAATTTTGTTGTCCTTTTAGACAAAATATTTCAAAATCAAGAACTTTAATTGTAGAAAAATTGGAATGTTATGAAAGACAGGTCACAAAAATAGCAACATAGCTGCCGGTGTCTCTTAATGATGTGGTGTCACAATGGTAATTTAAATATCCGATTTTGTTCAAGTTATGTCCAGAGCTCAGAAAAGTTTGGGTGAGAACTAGCGCACTTTATGTTGCATAATGCGCCGAGCAAAGCGCTCCGGAAATTTCGCTGTTTTTTGAGATTTGGAAAATTAAAAAAGGGGTTTCTGACTCACGGGAAGTGGGGGAGCGGAAGCATGCTTCCGTCCCTCATTTTTCACGGGGGGGGGCTTTCTCCCCCAGCCCCCGCTTCCTACTCCTATGCTTAAAAAAGGTTTTTTTTTCTTTTTACTTTTCGAAAGGTATGCCTACCATTTCAAACCAATTGTGCTCAAAGGGTTCCAAATGAAATGTTTACCTATAAAATACATGCAAAATCAAGCGTTATGAATAAGTGCATGGCAGGTTCGAACCACTGGTTGTTGTGATTATATCTCTAGGAATCTTGGGCCCCTCTCCATCTGAAGAGAAGATAATGTACTGCATTGATACAGTACAGCTCTCACATTTTGTAAACTTTACCCCACGATCGGTTCCCTTTTTTCCTGGCAGACAGAGATGCTGGCGATCAGTTCTACTACATGATGCTAAGTTTCTCGCAGGAAATTTGAGATTGGTTCTTTGATGATAGATCATGTAGTTTGAACTTATACTTGGAGTGAACGGCCAAGGCTTCATGGAGTTTCGACGCTGGTTCAAAATCATGCAGGCATGCTCACTAGAAGAGATTATACTTTACAGCTTAAGGTATAGTCAAAGTTTTTTGGCAGCCCAGCTGAAAATTGGAACCCTTTTGGGTTAAACCCTTTGAACCCAAAGGGTTTCAAGTGATACCTTTTGTAAATACCCTTTTCATTTAAAGGGCAGTCCCTTTGATAGGTGATGGAAATTGGTCAAAACTCAAAGGGAATCAAAAATTACCCTTTTTATAAACCAAACCCTTTTGAAAACCCGTTACCATTTGGAAACTGTTGAAACCTTTTGGTTAATTTGGACAAAAGATCTCAATGGGAATTAAGTTCTGCTTGGCCGTAAGGAGTGTCCATTGAGGCCTTTCCTCTAAAGTCGGTTGGATGGAGTTTTACATAACGGCCCATATGGCCAGCTTCTAACCAATTGGTTTATGTCGAGCCGCCACATATCGAAAAGTTTTGATCATAAACCTCCCAAATGCGTTACATTGTGCGGGGGCATATTGCCTTTTTAGGTTTTTCGCTTCATGTAGTATTCGGGGTTGTGTCTTAAGGTCTGGCTAAACTGGATTTGTGATGTTCATACTATTGCAAACTCTAGTGAATGCTTTTTTGACTGGACACCCCTCTTACTTTTGTCGTAAATCATTAATTTATGGGATTTGATGTCTATGGGCAAAAAAACGTTTTTCATCCCAATTTTACATAATTTAGAGGATTAACACTTCTTTCCACAAATATATTGACACGGCTAAACGCGTTTCTGGGAGATGCATGTCACAGGTAACAGGAGGAGAAGAATTGCTTTTATTTCGATCTATATTTTTTGTCGTAAAACGCTTGTAGTAAAGGCATAAAATGGCCCATTAATTTGGGGAAATTCCCCAAATTATGACCTCACAAAATTTTGAAATCGTCAAAAATCAAGTATTTTGAATGAAAATCGGCATTTCATGAGTTCCTCTCACCTTGACATATCATTCCAAAGCATAACCGATTTAGCTTACCTTAATTAGAACATTTAAAAAATTTTGATATAGAATGAGCAAATGATCGTTTTTGTATAAAACTTTTCGATATGCGGACTAGCTTTTCCAGTTGTGACTAACTGGCTTGTTTTTCCTACTCGATTGCTTTACGCTGTGTTTTTTAAAGTCTTCAGTATGACAAGGACAATACTCGAACTCCTGACCTCCCAACTGCAAGTCCAGGCGCGGATTCGCACATTCAAAAAAAGGTGGAGGACTGACCTAAGAGAAAACAGGGGTGAGAGGGAACTGCACTGCTAATTTTCCATATGTTTTATTGTTGATGTGGCGAAAAAGAGAGGGCTGGGGCATAAGCCCCCACCCCATGTACTCGCGCCTGAAGTCGGATGCTTTAACCACTTGACCATATGCCGTACATTATTTACTCTCTTATAATTCTGCTGCAAACCAGACTTGATTGAACAATATCATGTGAATCATCTATTGGTATCCTTACTGAACGCATCTCTTCTCTCTGTTTCTTGTTTTTCATGTCAAGTGTGTTTATTTCCTTCCTCTTTTCTATTCCAACTTCTTATTCTTGTTTTGTCCTATAGGCCTATTTCATTTTCCTTCTTCGCTATCCTTTGGCTATCCTTTCTCGTTCCAGTTCCTGATTTATTCAACCTTTCCCTAGATGAGGGGAAAGTTGTCATACTCCCCCCCCCCGGTCAATTAATTGACATAAAAGTTTATCCCTATTGCCCGGCGCATATTGTACAAATTTTGTACGTGTCAGAAAATTCGTGGAACTAGTATCTACAATGAACGTTGGCCACAAAAAGCCAACAATTCACCCTCAAATTTCTCTTCGTAGGCCAACTCGTTCGCTTGTGGTAATTGATATGATGTTCAAAAGGTTAAAATTGACCTTCGTGGGTAATTTTTATGCCGACCCTCAGATGTGCGTCACGAAAGTTAAAAACGAAAGCACTTTTTCGTGTACGGCCCGCTGCCTAATGTTGATGGTCTTTTTAGGTAGTTGCTCCCTATTGTTTTAAGTGAGTGTGAAAGGTCATTTTGGGTCACATGATCTCAAAAGGTTTTGACCTTTATACTAGTATACCTCAGTATTTGTGAGGGACTTCATGTTCGTCATGTGGGCATCCATGTTCATTATTACAATATATCATATGGCAAGGAATCACGAAGCCTTTTGGCTTTATAGTTATTCAAATTTGGTCAGAAAGGGCTAAAAATTTGTCAACCATTGTAAATAGATGATTTGAATAAGGTGTCTATGAAATGTTAAATCATTTTTTCGTGACGTCACACCCACAGACAGCTTTTACAGTCCAATTAAAGCTGTCTGTTGATGTGACATCACAAAATAGTTCGTACAAATTTAATATTTGTGATCCTGTGATACAAATCATCTATTAACACATGTTGGCAAATGTTGGGTCCTTTCCGACAAAAGATGGAGAAGATTTAAAGAAAGAAAAACTCAATAAAATTGGATTGGAGTTCAAGCGGATGCTTACTTGGGGAATAAGGTTTGCTACAAATGGAACTTTGGGAAGTATACAGAATAATACAGGCCATGCAATCTGAACTTTCAAGATGTAACATTTGTAGGTGCTCAATCAGCAAATTGTTTTTTTTTTTTATCTACCCATCAAATTGCATTAGAGTGGATTTGGGACATAGCAATGTTTGAGTTAAAATGTGTTTTATTTTTTCAGATGGCAGTTAAAACACCCCCTTGTCAAGAATGGTCCATCCGTGAGAAGCTTTGTCTGGCGTCAGCTGTCATGAGGAGTGGTGATCAAAACTGGTATGTTATAAGGAATTACCATAGCAACACATTAATGAATTGAAATAATGCTGACACCTACCCACATTTTTATCAACAGTACCCACATTTTTCTCAAACAGCCAAGAATATAAACTGGAAGAAGGATTATTCCATATCTGCTTGGAAATTTGGTTAAGAAAAAGTTGGTTTTTCGTGGTGCTTTTTCTTTTTGCCTCACTCCAGTTCCTCAACCAGGGCATAATCTGTGACCAACTTATGCACCAAAGTCTGCCCCATTCTGCAAGGTTTTGTCCAATTGGGGTGGGGGGAGGGGGGGAGAGGGGCACCCTTTTGTGATGCACTTTCTTTTTGCCAGACTCCAGTTCCCCAATCAGGGCATAATCTGTGCCATACCGAAGAACCAAAGTCTGCCCTATTCTGCAAGGTTTTGGCCAATGGGGGGGGGGCTGCAGTCTTCCTGTCCCAAAAGGCCATGAGTGTAAGTGATGGGGTGGGGCCCCAGGTAGAGAGTCCAAGTGAAACAAGAATTGGTTGAAATGAGTAGAAAACATATATTCTTGATTTGTTTGCCATATTTCGCTGTTATGTCTGCAATATCAGGAGAGATGTGTTAAAAAGGTAGACATTTCTTCCAAGTTGCAACCTCCATGTTTTTACTGGTGGGTAATTTAGAACCAGGCCTCATTGTCAGGCCAGGACATTCCAAGGATGTACCAGGCAACTGTGACCTACTTTTCCATTTCTTCCTGTTACATTAATCCACATTCTTTCTGCAATTTATGCTAACAGTCACAGAGCTAGAAAAAAGCTGGTGAAGGGGCACTGCTAAAGTAAGCTAAGTGGCTGTTTATGTTCAATTTTAATAGACATTTACCAAAGGGCATCAAGACTATCAGAAAGGGCCATGGCCATCAGTGTGGTCACTTATTTCAAGCCATGCAGTCAAGGCAGTGATCAGCCATGAACTACCAAGGTGAAAAAGAAAATAATGTATCTTTTAAGGGAAGTATTGCATGCATCAAAATGACACCCAACAACAACAACAACAACAAAAATTTGGCTGAACCATTATTAAACCATTCTGTGTCATCAGCAATAGCTCTTAACTCCTCAAAATATTATGCCTAAGAGGAGTTGTGGAAGTTGCATCATTTGCAATTTTTTGAAAGTTTGGGTGAACAAATTATTCTTGAACAAGGAGAAACAAGTTTAATTTTCTGTCTGTGAGAAACTTATTTCTTGAAAAGATAGCTTCTGTAATGCCTTATTTTGAATAATCAAGCAATCTGTGCAAGTGAATGTTGGTTTTATCAATATGAATTTTTCTGTTAAACAAATGCAGTATTTCCCATTAAGAAAAAAGTATAAACTTTCTCCCACAAACGTATTACCTGTACACAGCTCAGTCCGTGAAAAAAAAAGTCTGAAAGAATTTGAGGTGTGGCTCATAACATTTTGAAGGCCTACAAAATGTAGACCCATGACACCCAAATAGTTCTATTATTCTCATCATATACAATGATTGATAGACTTTACTGGACTTTGAAGGGAATATCAAACACCTTCATATAACTTTCATGAAAGCAAATATTGATATAAAAATGATGTATTGGTACTGTATATCTTGAGTTTTTATATTTAACCTTTATAAATTATTTTGACTTTGATCATTTAGGATGTCAGTGAGTCGTGCCATCAAACCGTTCCCAGAACCTGGAAGACCACCTGATTGGAATACTACAAAGGTACATTAACTATATCTTGGTGCAGACATTCTAACCCTTGGAATTGCCCTGTGGGAACTTAGGAAGGCGTATCCCCGGAAAAAATGCAATTTCTTATCTCTTAATGCAAGCCTATATGTGTGTAGTCCACGGACGTATAGACATGGACAGAGCATGTAATGTGTACGTCGCATCCGTAGACTGTCGCCACCGACTGGGACAAAAAAGGCACACCAAGGTGGCCGCCCTGAAGCTATAAATCGTCTTATTTGACGACGACTCTGTTATATTTTAAACAAGAGTTAAGCTTGAATGGGAAAGAATATCACATTTCTGCAATACGTGTAGTGATTTTGACCTTACCTTGTATTATTTCGCAAATATTTAAACTTTCTTGTAAAATCTGGGAATTGATTTGAGCAAGTCCAAACTTTCATACAAAACTATAGCAGAGAGCCATCGTGGTGCCCTTTTTCTCACACGTACGGTAGCGATAGTGTACAACGCAGTTTGTTATGTCCATGTATAGGAAGTCTGTGGTTTAGTCTAGCAGTAGAGCATCCGCTTCTCATGCAGGAGTTGGATAGCCAGGTCCAGTTGTACCAGAGACTTTAAAAGCAGAACCTACTGCCATTGAATATGATAATCCACATAAGAAATGGGAGTAAGGAAGACAATAATATGCCCCCAAAACTGGAAAAAAGGTCATGGGCAGTGCTAGAATAAACTAAAAGGTTTGAAGTTAAGAACAATGACCCTATCCAACTAACTTTTTAATATTATATGGCTACACAATGACTTCTGTTATACGGGGACAATTAGTATGCAAATCAGGAGGACATTGGAATCGTACCAAAGTAAAACCGGGATGGTTGGGGTTCTTTTGTGCAATTAGCTCACTGAGTCTTTGATTACAGAATTTAATATAAAATGTGGGACTCAGATTTAAATATAAAGGTGTTGCCATCCAGAAATGGCTTATTTATGATGATGTGTATGAATCTACTTTGCCCCTCTTCTTACCTCCTATTCACACGTAGTCCCCACCTACCCGCAACCTTGGGAAATCTGCTGGGGGTGAACCTGTTGACAAGCAGAGTACTTTTATGAACATTCCCCATGTACCAGGAGATGGTACAGTGCCATGTAGGGGAGAAGAGGAATATTACTATCCAGTGAGGGAGTGTGGCCAGCTCCTTTAGGGTTTTGTCAGAGAGCCTTAATGCATACAAAAGAACAAGTACAAAAGAAAAACATATGCAGGTAAAAGTTGGTCATGCAGATAATCTGCTTGATTTACTTTTAGGAAAGGTATATCATTCAAAAAGAAAACCTGAAATTGTCATGGTATAATTACAAGTCTATTTCGTTCCGCAAGTACCTCCTACCACCTACATTTTCAAAACTTTTGTAAATTAGAAGCCAAATCCTCCCCCTTCAGCATCCCTTTGGCAACCCCCCACCCTGGTCTGGCTTCTGGTCTCTGCCTACCTATCAAGAGCTCCCTGTCCTCTTCCCCTTTACCAAAGTCCTTATATTCACCTGCTTGTTACAACTCATTCAGTTTTCCTTCTTGCAATAAGTATTCCAAAGACTTTAAAAATGGAATCTACTGTCATTGGGCTTAGTGTTAAGCATAAGCAATTGAGTAGGGAAAACAAGCCAGTGGGGTCACCACTGGGAAAAATGCTGTGGCCGGACCACTGGTAAGCAGAAGAGGAATATGAAGGCTGCCCTTGCTCCTTATTGTAGGGGGAGTAAGGGCCCCCTCTCTCTGTGTGAGACTGGTTTACCATGGTTAGTTGTTAATAAGTATGGATTACATAGGTGAATAGGAGGTAAATATGGGAGGGGGAGAAAATTTTACAAGTATGAACACTTTAATGAACTGTGAAATCTTACCATTTAAAGTAGTGTGTATGATTCCGTACAGACAGAAGACGCGTAATACCTGAAATGTCTCTCAAAGAGGCCAATGATGGTAGCATGTAAATATCTCAGCTGCTGCCACTGATTTATTGGCAGCATACACATAAAGTCATATTGCAAATTCTGTATCAAATTTGTTAGATCAGTATGTAATATAGTCTATGCGACTGTATTATCTTCAAGTTTGCTGGTAGATACATACCACATAGTGAAATAAATCCACCGCTAATTAAAGGTGCAGTCATTTGGTTCTCATTAAGTTTTACTAAATTTACCAGTCAATAGTGATCTGTGGCGTACTTACAGAAAACTTTGGCAAGAAATTGTTCACTGGGCTGTCAGTCATACTGTACTGCCACAAAGATTAGTGCACACTGAGTTGTATGTCAAATCAATGCTGTTTGGTTAATTAATCACAGCATTTAAGAATGTTTTACATGGGTCAACTAGTTGAGGATTAGAGTCATCTTGGGCTGGCTGACATGACTGCCTTTTTACCATGGTTCTTTTGAAGCTCACAATGGAATAACTAGTTGATGAAAAGTTCCTGGTCAACTAACATCAAACTTGCATCAGTGAGTTAAAACATGCCCAATTTTCTGGCATTACTGTATGCAGGAATGCTGTGTTGCTCTGGATGTCATCGAGCCAATCTTGTTGGGAGAGTGTGTGGCTACAAAAATATTTGTGAATGTTTTTGTTTTAATTTTTTGAAAATTTCCTACAGGAATACTATTTTTTTCTCTTATAAATGACATGGAAAAATTGCGTAGTTGAGAAGGGGGAGTTTTTTAGAAGGTACATTTTAATGAAAAAATAATTTCCTGCTATTAAAAGGACTAGGTTAAAGGCCAAAGCCCAGACCTTTGGTTGTGGCTTAGGCCTCAGCCTACTCAAATTGTTAAAAAAAAATGAAAGGTGGCATCTATTAGAGCATGGAAGCTTTACCTCTAATTGTACAGTAGTTCTTCCATGATTAGCAAAGGGTGTGTTTGTTAATGGCAACTGTTATGGGTTAGTTAGGTTTGTTACATGGAGTTTTATGGCCCAGTTTGCAACCAATTGTTTCATGGTGAACTAGCCACTGCTTTTTTTGGTTTGATGAAAAGAGAAACCTACACATTCATGATGGCGTGTGTGTATGTATGTGTGTGTGTATGTGTGGATGTGCGTGTGTATGTGTGTGTGTTTGTGACACTTTGCTTGTTTTATACACGATATCTTGAGAAGGGAAGATCTGACAGTTCTCAAACTTGGTACACAGATATCCCAATAAAGAGGAAGAACCCAATTTATTTTGGTTGAGGTCATAGGTCATCTGGGGTCACAGGGGTCAAAAACCGAAATCCTTGTTTACGCAATATCTCAAGATAGAAAACTTGGATTAATTTCAAACTTGATATGTTGATGCATTATGATGTAAGGAAGAACCCTATTGATTTTGGTAGAGGTCAAAGGTTATTTGGGGTCACCTGGGGTCAAACCCCGAAATCCTTGTTTACAGGATATCTCATGGTAGGAAAGTTGGATACATTTTAAACTTGATATGTTGATGCGTTATGATGTAAGGAAGAACCCTATTGATTTTGGTGGAGGTCAAAGGTTATTTGGGGTCACCTGGGGTCAAACCCCGAAATCCTTGTTTACAGGATATCTCATGGTAGGAAAGTTGGATACATTTTAAACTTGATATGTTGATGCGTTATGATGTAAGGAAGAACCCTATTGATTTTGGTGGAGGTCGAAGGTCATTTGGGGTTTCATGGGGTCAAACCCTGAAATCTTTGTTTACATGATACATCATGGTAGGAAAGTTGGATCAATTTCAAACTTGATATGTTGATGCGTTATGATGTAAGAAAGAACCCTATTGATTTTGGTGGAGGTCAAAGGTCATTTGGAGTCACATGGGGTCAGACCCCGAAATCCTTGTTTACAGGATATCTCATGGTAGGAAAGTTGGATTCATTTTAAACTTGATATGTTGATGCCTTATGATGTAAGGAAGAACCCAATCAATTTTGGTGGAGGTCGAAGGTCATTTGGGGTTTCATGGGGTCAAACCCTGAAATCCTTGTTTACATGATACATCATGGTAGGAAAGTTGGATCAATTTCAAACTTGATATGTTGATGCGTTATGATGTAAGAAAGAACCCTATTGATTTTGGTGGAGGTCAAAGGTCATTTGGGGTCACATGGGGTCAGACCCCGAAAACCTGGTTTACACTATATCTCAAGATAGGAAACTTTGATTCATTTCAAACTTGATATGTTGATGCGTTATGATGTAAGGAAAACCCCAATTAATTTTGGTGGAGTTGAAAGGTCATTTGGGGTCACATGAGGTCCAGCCCTGAAATCCTTGTTTACATGATACATCATGGTAGGAAAGTTGGATTCATTTCAGACTTGATTCGTTGATACGTTATGATATGTAAAGAAGAATCCTATTTATTTTGGTGGAGGTCAAAGATCATTTGGGGTCAGAAAGGGACAAATCCTGAAAAATTTTTAACACAATATATCAAGGTAGGAAACTTGGATTCATTTCAAACTTGATATGTTGATGCATTATGATGTAAGGAGCTTGTTTGCAGAATATCTTTAACAAGGCACAGTATGAAATTTCGCTTTTTGAATATAGAAATGTTTTAGTTAAAAGAAAAACCAGTTACTAACAGGTGGAGTCAAAGGTCATTTAGGACCACCAGTTGTTACAAGAAATGTAGCATTTCATTGATAAGAGCATGTATGTATCATCGAAACCTCAATGCATTTTTGCATTCTGGTTCCAGTTGTGGCTTATTGGTATGTTTTCCCTACTCCATTGTTAATGCTGAGCACCAAGCACAATGGCATAAGGTTCCATTTTTAAAGTCATCAGTATGACCAAGCCAGGATTCAAACTCCTGACCTCTCACCTACAAGTCAGATGCTGTAAGCATTTGACTATGGGGTTGGTCTCCAATTGTTATGGGCTTAAGATTATCTAATTTAAAGGGGAATATCACAAAGGAAAAGTAATAAAATAGAAAGAATAAAGAAAATAATCAAGCTGGGGTTCCTAAAGATTTTACTATGAATTCATAATATTCTGAAGAAATGGGAGAATGGATTAGTCTAATGCTTTCAGAATGCTATAAATATGCAGAACAAAACAACAAATGATACTGTGTGAAACAGGTGAGTTATGAAAATTGAACAAAATGAAGATGATTAGTTGAGCATTAATTGAATTTTTATTTTCACTTTATCTGTAATCATTATGGAGTTATGGATATGAAGGTAAATTAAGCACAGGAGATTGTATTTCTATTATTTTTTTGTTCCATTTCATGTAGAACTGTGCCATCCAGTACTCAGCAATGCTTAGTGAAGTAGAAACTCCAAAGTAAGTAACAAAGTTAAGTTTGAGTTATTAAAAGTTCATTCTTGTCAACCAGCACAATAAGTGAGGTCAGTTATTCATTGTCGCATGGAATTATGGGGTACAGGGTGTACGAACTGAGCTCAACCTACTGTATTGTGCACTGCATTCCTTTTCATGCACTATAAGCATATACTTTACAAATAAACCTAAATCTAAGTGCGGCCCACCTAATTGCAAAAAATATGGGGTCTCAAGTTCTCACCTCTACTTTATGACAGTTAAAAATGCAGTTATTATGACATAGAGTAGGTTTATGAGCGTGGCACAAAACCACAAGTAAAACCCCTTGGTATGTTTGGGATGGGTAAAAATTAAAGATGATTTGAAAATTTGGGGAAATGTGTGCATTTAGGAACAAGTTATTGATCTTGCGTATATTGCATGCTTTCCAACTATTTCCCTTTTATGTGCAACTGCCCTGTTTTGTAAACTTTTAAGCCCATCAGTATCAAAAAAGGCTGCTAAGTGAAACCACAAGGTTGCAAGTAAAGGCACAAAACCCTCTCTTACCTAACCTGTTAAAAGTGACAAATCCTATGGCCTGACTTCACGGGGAAGAAAAACCATACTGTATACCCTGTGGCTGTGCTGTCACCGTTAGTCATATTCTTACCAACTGTTATGAATATTCCCATATTCGCCAAAGATACTGCACCGTGCCTAACCTCAAAACCTTGTTTGAACAAATGGATTCTTGCCTTATTCTTGGCTTCCTTAAAGAAATCAAACTTAATAAAAATTTCTGACACAACTCCCGATCGCTATCCTTTTAGTAGAAATTGACCACCCGTTCTGTCATTTTTTTTTTTTTCCTTTTTAGGTAGTTTTACCCCATCATTGTTACTTTGTCTAACTTGGTGACACTTTATAACACATTCATGTTGGTGTTTCATTAAACCCCATCTAACTAACTAACCTATGGCCTGACTCAGGTGTCATGGAAACCAGTTTGTTTAATGGTGAATATGTCCCATTTCAATTATAGGCGAAAGAGAAGTGGGGACAAAGGTGATTCTGTGGAGACACCAGGTGACCTCATTGTGAAGAAAATGACCTTTGACCGTGTGGAAGAACTGAAACAGATGTTGGCAGATGATCGACGCAAGTTCAAGTTACTCAGAGATGAAATTGAATCGATCGAGAAGGGTCATCTGGATGAAAAGCTCCCAGAGATTTTGCAAGACATTCGTGAGTAAGTGAAAATTGCCTAAGGTTGCCATGGCTCTGCACTTTCTGAACTTTGGAAGGGATATCTACAAATGAGTTTTGCCTTATGCCTTGTTTTTACATTTTCTCATCTGTGTTCCTTTGTTTCTTGGTTGTCTGCCTCAATCACTCGGCTCAAACTTTTTTTTGTTCTTTGATGACAGTCCATAGTGCTCTTGACAGTATTCCACTAGCTGGAAAGAAAGTCTCCATAGGCTATATTGTACAGTGCAACTACTGCTGTACAGCATTTCTCAGACTGCATGTGCGGTCTAACGATAAGAGCACCCGCCTCTCACATGGAAGGCCTGGTTTCGCTTCCCAGGTCAAGTCATACCAAAGACCCATTAAAAGGAACCTGCTGCTGTTGTGGGTGATGCTCCGCATGAGCAATGTAGTAGGGAAAACAAGCCACAACTGGAAGTAAGGCTGTGACCGGTTCGACTTGGACCAATTGGTTGGAAACTAGGCCGTAAAATCCATCTAACTAACTACAGCATTTCTCACAAGCTCATGTGAACTTTAACCACCACTTGTGTGATTTGAGTTAGTCCTTGGGTAGCAGTTCATGTATCTGTCGATCGATACTCTGTTATATCTCTCAGGTAATAAAATCTCTGCTTCATTTTTGTGTGCCATTGTCCCTCACTCCTCATTCTCATGCCTCTTTCTTATTCAATTACTACCTTCTTCTTGTCTCAATTTTTCCAGTTTTATTTTTTGGCATATGACCCAATTTCTCATTTAAGACTGTTATTTTGGAGTGTTATTTATGATACAATATGGTGGAAACCTATGTGACTTACAAATTGCAGCTCTATGTAAGGTGGCTGACAAACTCAACAATTTAAGTCAAATTTGATTACTTTCAAAAGGCCAGTTCAGATGACAAACAGCTATATTAATAACTTAATAACTTTTGACCTTAAAGGGCAGTTGTGTCACAGCACCAAGTGATGAAGTGGTAATGTAGCACAAGCCATGTAGCTCATAAAGGTACACTTTATAATACCAGGCAACTAACCAACTCAACAAATCAGACCAAATGTTGTGTCTCTTTGACAAGTTAATTCAAATGGTAGATACATAGATTTCACATGGATGAAATACCTGCCTCACTTGACCCAGCCAGTGATGAAAACCCCGAACCTGGTTGCTAGCTCAGTTTCACCCCTTCAAATGCCTTAATCTTAATCCTTCAAGCTGGAGCACTGTGGCACTGTTCAAATAAGGAGTATCTTCCCTGCTTTAACATGCATCCTTTTCTTATTCCAAGCAACTATTTTCTTAGTGGGATGACATTAAGTCACTTTAAGCTGAAATTTTATTTTCTTTAAAGTTTTTGGTATAGATATACTCTTATTGGTACTACATATGAAACTAAGGAATCAGAAATATCTCTCTTGTCATTTTGTCACAGGAAACAGAAACAGGCAGAAGCTCAAAAACTTGCTGAGGAAGCTGCTGTAGCAGAACTATTGGGTGAGTTTGCAGCTTTCTGCTCTTTTCTTTTTTTTTTTTCAAGAAAAAGAAAAAAAAATGACATTTTGTCAATTATATGAGTTCATGCTTTAAGGTTATTTTATATTGCATAAATTTCAATAAAAGTAGTACATTTGGTAAGACACCAGAGGAGAATGAAAAATTATTTTCCAGAAGGACTGGAGTCATCTTATTTAAGTTAAGGTTTCTTACTATGAGTTACCTGTCAAAAATTGCCCTAGTTAGTCAAAGAAAGATTGAGTCCATGAAAGTGATCATCAAGTAGTTGTACTGAACATGTTGAGTTAAAATTAAAGGAAATATTAAGTAGTCACCACAAACTTTTTGCTGGAACAACAACTAAATCTCACAAGTATCCTGGTTTCCTTTCAAGTATCTTTCAGAAATATGGTCATATGATTCTCAAGATCTAATCAAGATATAGGATACCAGGGAAACTTACCTAAATTGATGTGACTAATTTTGAAAACTTTTTACTTTGTGTGTCTGTTCTTTGTCAAGAGTGTGGAAGCATTGGAGGCATGAGAGAAATTCAAGCACTCGGAGGAAAATTTGGCTTTTTCTGTACAGTACATGTAAAAATTGTTGGAAACTCTTCATTTAGTCTATCTGGACGTTTTTTACAATATGTTTTTAGTTAGCTCCTTTATTAAATTTCTATATTACATCACTATCTTATTGACAGCCAAGAAAGAGGAACAGAAGAAGCAACACATGGACAAAAGAGCTCAGAGAGATTCAGAGACAAAAGAAGAACAGACCAGTTCTACCACTCCCCTGAAAGAGAAAAAGGTAGTAATCCCTTTGTTGCACATGGTTCTGCTGCAGAACCGTAATTTACCATTGCTGTATGGTTTTGCTGCGAAACCATTGCACTGCTGCACACTGGAAAAGCTCCTTACAAACCCACGGTGTGTAATCGTATTGTGGAAACAGAATAGGCTTGAAGAGGAGATGCTTTTAAATAATGTTTACCCTCTTGGGCTAAAACGAACACAAATATGGCCCCCTCCACACAAAATGTGCAGAACCTGTACATATGTACTCTGTAACGGTAATATGATGCATAGCTCAGTGTGACAGGGTGGACCCCTCCTGGGTATGATGTAAAACTGCATCCAGGGGGGCTGAGGAGGTCGCATGTGGGGAGAATTTTTTTCCGCCGACTATCCCCTGTTAAATGGGCACATAAGACCATTACCACTCATCCCATGACTGGCGGGTTGTTGGCGCCACAAAAAATGAAAATGAAAAAAAAAATGAAAATTGATGGACTCATGGCAGGAAGCCCCTTGACTCCACTACATCACTGCTATATAATTTAAAAATGATAAAAGAAAATCACCAGATGAAAAATCTGTTCCAAATATTTCCATTAATTTACTCCAGTTAGACTTTTACAACCAATCACATGCAAAATCTATCATATGCACAGGCAAAAGTCTACTGCATGTGGCCACATGTTCCTTGTATTCTTTCAAAAATCCAGTGGTCCACAATTGGAAAAGGGCCATGGGTGCTGCTAAAGTAGATTAAACCTGAAGGCTAGACGTTAAAGCGGCTCATTGGGTTGGTTCATGAAATTCAACAATTTTTTCAAAAGGCTTATAAGTTTTCTTCACATACCAATGACAAATGGTCAAACTTAGACAATCCCCACATTCTACATACAAATAGCCATTTTATGAGTGAGTACTCACTAATCGCTCAATTCAGTTTTCAAAAATTTGTGATCAGACACTTACTCAAGTTGTGCACAGAACTGTTACACTTCAGGACAAAATTCAAAATTTTTAGTTTTTCCTTAATTTTTGGATGTGAAACTTGACTATAAATCATGGTAATTACACGGTTTTTAAAAGTTCTAAATATCAGTAGCTGACGAGTATAAATACTATGGGAATAGTTTAAAGGTTTCAATGGTAAAATGATTGTAAATTCATTGAAACACTTGTCTTAGTTTACCAAAACACAATAAGAATGGAGAGAGAAGTATATTTGACATCAAAGCAATTGAATATTTGACATCAAAGCAATTTGTTGTGCATTTGGGAGCACAATCACTGTCAAATCTTCAACTCATAGATACAAATATTTTTCACAGGTGGTGGACTCTGATGACCAACCTAAAGAAATTACAACTAGCCTGAAAGAATCCGAAGATGCGAAAGATGTCAAGGCTTCCCCAGTGCCCCAAAAACAAGCAGCAGCACCCCCTACCCCAGTAGTCCTGCAAGCTTTGTTAGTATCTGACAAAAAAGAGGAGAAGAAGAAGGAATCAATGTCACAGGTTTGTTTCGTTTACATCTGAAATTTGATTTATCTTTTTTCTTTGAGGTATTTCTGTTATAGGTGTTATTAACAATGATGTACTATTTAAATCATTTGTGTGTCTAGTGATTCAAACATTTTATGTAAGTTTCCTGAAAAGTTGAGTGCAGGGTTCAGGAATCTCACTCAATTTAGCAAGACAATTGAATTTAGCAAGGCAATTATTCTTTACTTTGTGCGATTTTGTTTATAAATTTAGAACAAGTCAAAGCTGAAAGTATGTGAAAATGTTTGCTAAGCCTCCTTCCCCATGCACACACACACACGCAAAAAAAAATGAAACACCAAAAAATAAAATAATGAGATGACCAAAAGTGTCTTTAAAATGGTTTTTGACCAAACAATGAAAATGTAACTTACAGGGTTAAAATATGAAATTATGAAAGTAACTCTGTCAATGTTTATTTAAAAGACGGGCACATTTACAGCTTCAAGACCATGCCAGACATTTTGTGCTATCTGGTATGTGCTTGGATGCATGTTGTAAGCATGAACAGGAGGGCTAATTGGGTTTGAAATTTATACCATTTGTGGAATTAAAGATGAGGGCTGGACGGCTGAAGATTATTAAAGGTTGAAACATTTGACATATTTATTGGTGGACACTTGTGTACTTATTATACTCTTGGGTACATACACATGTATTCTTACAATACACTTGTATAGTTAGACAGGTAAACTTACTATACACTTTTATACTTACACAGGTATACTTACTATACACTTGTATACTTACACAGGTATACTTACTATACACATGCTAAATCTCAGAAAGGGATGGGAACACCCCAAGACCTCTCACCCAAGCCAGCAATCTCTGTCCTCTCAGAGAATACATATGGTGATTCCAATCACACTTGAGCACACTTTTTAATACTTTTGAATTCTATTTAATCTAACCTGCATCTTTTGAAATAAATGGTTCTTTTTTACCTCTTCCCCTGGAGACCTCTCTCCTTGGCGAGCAATCCCTGTCTTCCTTTTCAAAAAAATTATATGGAACCCTGAGTACATGAGAATGCTATGTAGAACTTTTGAATTGTATTTAATCTTACTTGCATCTTTTGAAATGAATGGTTCCTTTTACACCTTTTACAGGAAGACATGTCAGACATTAAGGCCATGCTGGCAAAACCTGCTGATGCGAAACCATCCACCTCCCAAGCAGATGTACCAGCCCCAGCTGAAAGTAAGTGCATAGTCAGTACCTACATGTTGTGTCTAGTAAGAGTGTGTGGGAGTTAGTGTGACTCTAATAGAACAGGAGGCCCTTTTGGACAAATTTCATGTTACTTTGTGGTACCTGTTTGTAACAACACATTTGAAAGCAAACTTCATATTTTCAGGGTTCCAACTATCTTTATAATGAAATTTGATGAAATTATACTTGGATTTGGATTTTGCGAATCATCCTTTTTCCAGTGAAATCATGTCCACTCTTCCAAATTTTTGGTTTCTTTCTGGTATCATAAAAAGTTTACATCGTGCTATGGATTAATCTTCTTTTCTTTAAAATTTCTTTACAATACTTATTCACCATCAAATTATTTCATATCTATATCTTGCAAAAATCAAGCAGAAATTAAATTTTCAGAGTTTCAGTAAAATACCATTTTCTGTGAAATTTTTCTACTTGTCCATCATACTCTTTGTAAAATTCATGAATTTTATTTAAAATGAAGCATTTTAAAACTCAAATACCAAACAGTTTATGATGCTGGCAAACATGCACACCATAAACCCTTACATGGGCCTTGATAGTAAGCCTTCAATTTTCATGTGATTTTTGTGCCTGGATTAAAAATTTGAGGGGCACGTTACCTTTTTTAACTTTAGGCAGTGGTAAGCAAAAATATTCATTAAAGCAGTCATGAGATGAGGTGTATCCTATCGAAACTGCTTTCCCTCAGTCTACACATTTATCTTTTGCATTGTACAAAAATACCAACCTTCGCTACTACTCATATCGTATCAAAACTGCAGTTCCAAAATTTCTTTATTTTTCTTCCATTTTCTGAAAACATATCATTGCTTCATATGAGTAAAAGTCTAGTTGACAATAAAAATGAAAATTACTAGGTTTCAGTCAGGTAAAAGGAGGATGAACAAAGTATATCAGCTATAAACTAGGGTGTTCTGGGGTTTTTAAACCTTTTCCTGGGAATGGGGGGGGGGGGGAACAGAGAAGACACTTCATACTTTGGTTGGTGTGAGGGTATCACCAGTGCTTTGATTCATTTAAGATGAGGGTTTTCCAAAACTGGGGCAAATTGTGGTTTTTTTGTGTTAAGAGAAGAGAAATATTTTGATGTCATGGATGGTAAAAAAGAACCCCATGTAATTATGATACTTTGTAGGGAATAAGTTCTGTAAGAAAGATTCCTAATTTAGACAAAATAGGAAGCACACACAAAAATACTTTTCCATTTATTAACCTTAATTTCTTTGGTAACTTATTTGGTGGTGGTGGTTGTAAATGGGCAATAACTGCCCTGTATATCCTTGCCATGCATCATTTAAATGAGATCAGTGAAGGTGGAAATATTTTTCTTGTAACAATAGCAGTCATGTGACATACTTTAAATTGATCACAAAGTGGTTTGTTGGAATAACTTTGAAACCGAAAAAGACAAAAAAGTAAAAGGGTTCCATCTGTCATTATGCAGAAAGGGGAACATCTCTGACTTAAACTTTTTGGAGGGGATAATGAGATCCAAATTTCCTGTGTGAAAATTTCTAGTCCTCATTTGGCCTACAGTGGTTCATACCTCATGTATATGCTCATCTTTAAAACCACAACCCATTTCTGGTGTACAAACTGTTAAACTAAAGATCAGTTGTTTTTACAATTAATTCCAGAAAATGTTCATATTTGTTTGTTATCTCTTTGAAATGTTGTGCATTGCCTTTGTTCATTCTGTTTTTTCAGAGGGAAGCAACAAGGGTCCACCAATCAAGAAAGGTTTGATTCTCCTGAAGCCCTTTATGAAGTCAAAGTTTATGAAGCTCTTTCCCCCGACTTACTTGCAATCTCTGTTTTGGTCATTTTCCAGTTAGGAGAAATTGTGAACGTTTCAGTTCATTTTTTCTTAGTTGGGTATTCAACTATTCAATGATTGGTTTGTTTGTTGGCCATGCACTAATTACCCAGGATCAAATAAAAATCATCTTGATACAATCAAGAAGTAATTTCCAAATTTCTTTTTCCAAATGGTAAGGATTTATCGGAAGAAAAAACCAGAGAGTAGGATTAGAAGATGCTCCTTAACAGATCCCTAGCTAGGCAAGGCACTGAAGGGGACAACATGACCAAGAGTGAAAATGTTTGGAGGAGAGGGTGTGCTAATGTGTAAGAATGTATTGATCATTAGAAACTTTAAATTTTCTGGGAGTGGAAAAGATTTACCAGCTTATTTTCCTTGGATGCAGGCTTGCTCCTACAGACGTACTCCAGAGAAATGTTGTTTTAATTATTCTGACAAACTCTGCAAATTAGTCATTTAAAGATCTATTAGCTAAATCTGTCAAAGTGGGGAGAGAGCTTCAATTTTATCGACTTATAAAATGAGGAGAATGTGATCCACTTTATTTGCAGAAGCACTCACTGAAATGTTGAGGAAGTGTGTTTCTTTCATAGCTGCGCTTAACCATTCAATTGCATGTCTATTTTTCATCTGTTTCTCATCAACTTCACTTGTTTTGACTTCACTTTGGCACAGAGTTTTTTTGCGAAGTGAGTTCAGTCTCTGTTTGCTCTCTTTGAATTGCTTTCTGGATACATCTGGACTTACCACTATGCAGTGTGGAATACAAAAAATAGTTCAGTTTATTGTTCCTTCTTTGTGTAGATGAAGGTTTACTAACCAGTTTCCAACCAACGGATTAGTTCAAGTCGAACCGAATATTTTGAAGTTCCACATGGGAAGCACTGGGTTAGAGCAGACTTCCTCAGTTAACTTGGCTGAAGTGCTACATGCATAATTTTTTGATGTTTCGATGCGCCAGTGTTTGCCACTCTGGGGGAAGGGTGTGAAAAATTTTTGTATTTTGTCAGGGCCTTAGATGGGAAAGGTTGCTTAAGTTTTGTTGCCATTTCTTATGAACATTTCTCACCAAATTTGTTACTGTTTTGGCAAACCATCCTGGTGAATGCAGCTTTTGGAATTCATGAAGGGGATTTTTTTGTCAGATCCAAAAAATTACTAAGAGCAACAGTCAGTCGACAGAGTACACAGATTGTGACTGATTAAAGTGGAAGGGCACTTGAGTGTTTGGTGAAGAATTGAGGAAAATAGTACTTTTAGTGATTCCAAATTATTTTTTTATTTGATCAGTTTAACTTGTTTAATTTTCTTATATTTTCTTTTATACTTTGGGTGCCACTCCAAACAATCTCTTACGCCACAAGTTGTGTCCCACTGCTAAATGAGGAAGCCTGGGTTAGAGGATAAAAAAATTTCATACTTCAAAGGAAGTATCATGCTTTATTAAGAAAGTCTTTTTGCCAATCTCCAACTGTAGGCAAACCCAAAATATTTAGTTAGATGATTACACTAAAGGGATGCCAAACTAAAGGGAGAGTCATTAGATAGTTCTTCAATAGCAGAAGCAAGGACTTTTTCAAGGAAATTTTATTCCAGAGTAATTGCTTCAACTTTTCTTGTCTTTTAGAGATTGCTCACACTTTTGAAAGTGTCTTTGGGTAATTATCTTCTTTGGAGAGAGCATTCAGGAAAAAACAATGCAATTGTACTTTACAAAAAAAAAGGGTAAAATTTTTTGCAAAATTAGGACTTTTCATGAATACTTATTGTTCAAATTGGAAGAGAATGCATTTCTTATTTGTGCCTACCCTTCCACCATTTTGATTATGTGAGA
This sequence comes from Holothuria scabra, assembly GCA_037179385.1. Classification (NCBI taxonomy): domain Eukaryota; kingdom Metazoa; phylum Echinodermata; class Holothuroidea; order Aspidochirotida; family Holothuriidae; genus Holothuria; species Holothuria scabra. The sequence goes on along the minus strand of CM074194.1, from coordinate 18,345,113 downwards.
CATATATAACCACCTCTCTAGATTTCATCATAATTATACACCTAATATTTTTCTTACTCATGATAACTAACACACATATCTATATGTAACCATCATAACTATCTGCTTATAGTTCGTACATTAGTTAGATGAGGTTTAACCACACACCAACACGAATGTGTTACACAGTATCAACTAGATTAAAAGGCAAAGTTAAGATATGGTTTCCAATATGGTACAAGTTCAAAGTTTGGTTTCAAATATTGTATAAACACCGTACAAGCCCTTCGCATCAATCCCTTCTTACGTCATGAGGGACATACCATGGGCATATTCTATCACCCCCATCCTATCACCCCCATCCCACAGTGTGATAAAGCTGGTATGAGAAAACTCATTCTGAAGCGAAAAGTCATCTTCACTAAAGGGTTCTGGCCCAAATCCTGCTTTGTAAAAACCTATGCCAATTGAGGGGACCATACCCTATTTTTCTGTGAGAAGGCAAGTATTGTTTATATGGAATGTATGATAAACAAAAACAGAATAGTAGAACCCTTGATCTATTAGAAAAAGAGATTCACGAAAAATGAAATAACCCCCAAATACATGGTGTAAAAGGGTATGTATCCCTGGTAACTGCCTCTTATTTAGATATGTATTGGTTCTGGTTTTGCCTATCTGACCTCACTGTTTTGACTGCCAGATCACACTCTACCCCCATCCTTGGCATAGCCAGATGGGGGTCTTGGGGAATCCTGTCCCTTGCCAATAGAATTCTGAAAAATATTATTTGAAAAAGAGCAGAACATTTGACTAGGAATGATACTAAATGTTGAACCACATTGAATATGAGGATACTTAATTATTCCAAAATTTCTCAAAGGGAATGGGTCACCCTTCTTTACACCAGCATTCAGACTCTGCAGTTTGTCACCCAAAATTAAAAATCCATGCTATGCCAAGGAACCCATCTTTTGTTTAGGGTACAAAGGATAGCTGAAATTGAGAGAAAAGCAAAACCACTGGCTGACTTTGAACCAAGAATCTTGAAACTTGTTCTAAAAGGTATTATAGTAAGGGGGAAGGAGGGGAGGAAGGGAGTGGGCAATGTAAATGTGTAATTTCAAAAAGTGCATTTCACATGTTAGTTTTTTGTTTGTAGCAGTAGTCACATGGCAAAAAACAGTAGAAATTTAGAACCTGTTAAAAATTTTCGTAAAAGGTAAAACAACACCGGATCATGCATTATGTTTTGGATATCGTACCACTGGATGTTCATACAAGGGATGCACAGAGGGTCTATAGCATTGTTTGGTTGAAGAGTCAATCACAGGTCCAAGTCGGTTGGATCCAATGATAGCATGTGGACTCCTGAGATCACATTATCCTGTACTGAATGCTCAATTCTACCATTGCAAAGACTTAATGAAAGTGAAGTTTAGTTTGTAAGTAACCTTTTAATATTAAAACAGCCCAAAATGAGTAAAATGGAGTAAGCCTAAGATTTATCCATTACAGTGAGTTTAGTGTAGGATAATTCATGGTCACATAACAGGTAATGAACAAAGAAGGAGGGGATTATTTTGAAGTATAAATGAACAAATTTTAATCATTGTTTCTTTTGGAAAAAAATCAGGCAACGTATTTTGTCACATCAGTGTTTCTTTTTGTTTTTTTGCATGCAGTAGACATAAATTTGCCAAATACCTAAAATACAAAATGTTTGTTCATACTTGGTAATAAACCTCAGCCTCCATTGGTCCATCATGGTCAGGTGACTACATAATAAACTCTCAGTAATTAATAAATGCACACTTCTTGGGCAATTCCAATTTTACGCAGGGATGTGCTAAATCAATGGGGTTATTTACAAACAGTTGCATTCTTCTTTTTGTGCTTAGAATTAAAATAATCTTCAAGAATGAAGAAGGTTCAAGATCTCTGGAACTATGCATTAGAACAGGATAATGCACTCGGAGGGGTTAATTCTATTGCTGGTTACACTCGGGTTGCACCCTTGCTTGTCCCTTGTATTAAATCTTCAGCTGTGCATTATGCTTTACTAATGCATGACCCATGTTGTTTTACCTTTAATTATCATCACTGTGAGTGTTTCTTCAAATAAGCATGCCGTAATTTTGTTTTTAAAACAAAATATCATCAGTACTGTCCAGCAGAAAGTGACAATTACATTTTTAAATTTAGGAGGTTTTGAATTTCTAATGGAAAATGCTTATTTATTTCTTCTTCTTAAGTATAATAACTGAAACTTCATATTTTGTTCTTATTTTCTTTAAACTTCGGCTAACCTTGTAGGAAACTTCTTTTGAAACATATTTGAAATTTACCGACATGCTATAACCTGTCTTTGCTTTTTTCTAACAAAATGCAATAATTTGGAGGAAAGTCTGAGCTCAAGAGATGTCCAGATCTATAGCACTTTAAGATAGAAAAAATCTAATATGTTAATACAGAATTGTCTCAGCTTTTAGGGTATGCAGCTACAGAGCTACAGCGCAAAATAAAAAAAAAAAAAGTACAAAATTGTTAAAAATTTAAAGTTTAGGTCGAAAGCTGTTACTGAACATTAATGATTATAAAAGCTGTTTTTTGAAAAAAGTGGTTTTTATGTGATAACCTAGCGCCCATAACATTGTTGAACTTCAAAGTTTTGTAGGTGTTTGTTTCAACAGCTTCAGAAACATTTTTAGTATGCGCTGCCATACGTAATCTTCATTTCGTTTTGTTTGTATTTCACTTATGTGCTAAAAGCATATTTAGAACAGTCCCACCCCACCCTCACTTATATGTCCACTTAGGGATGCTACTGTCAACATTACAAGAATAGACTATTTTCACAAAATTCTTTTGTCAAGTGTTGCTGAGGAGCACATTTTATCAGCATCAACATGCATAGCACAAATTGTAGTAAAAATATCGCTACAGAGATTTGTACTAACTCATATGCTGTAATATTACTAAAAATTCTTTACTTTCAATAATTTTTTCCAAGAGTTCCATTTCAATTTCTCTTCATGGTTTTCTGTTTTCTTTTGTTCTTTAGTTTGTATTTTTTGTTTAAAGAAACATTTTTGATGGGGTTACCTGTTTTCTTTCTGCTGAATAAAATCCTTCTCTTAGCCAATCAAAATCTTTAAAAGGTTGACCTGTCAGTTCTCATGACTTTAAAAGTTTAACCTGCTGTGGTTGTGCATGAGGCTTTGCGTAAGCAATGGGAGGGATAACAATTCAGTGCCCCACAACTGGAAAAAGTGTTGGGTGCCACTAGATTAAACTAGAAGGTTATAAGTTAAGGTGTAAAACCCTGTCTCGCCTTACCTAACCTATAGATGAATCCTATCAGCACAAGTTGTTTTTTAAGTGACTGCATGCAGGTAGCCATAAGTGGGGTCCATCAGCCCTAAATCATCTTCATTTATTGTCTGCATAAATTTCCAATACTCTTATGCCATGAATTTAAAGCAATCAAGATACAATTTAATTTAGAACCATCCATGATACAGGTAAGCAAGGAAAATGAAAGATTAAGAGGTTATAGACCCCAGTTATGGCTGACTGAAATCAGACCATCACTTGCTCTCGGGATTTGTGTATACAAGTTTCTGACAAAATCTGTAGATACTCAACCATTTGAGTGAGTCCAAACTATTAAGCACAAAACATAGCAGGCAGCCATATTGCTAAGCCTACTTTCATACCTACAGTGCTGACAGTCTTACACATGGAACATAAGTGTAGTATGCTGTGTCCATATACATTTAGAATGTCTGTATGTAGGAACCTTCTGGTCGTCTATTTCAGATTCATAGATTCATTAAGGAGAGTTGCAAAAGTTAACGCAATAACTTATTTCATGATTGTTCTATTCAAATTTTATTTAAATACAGTGTTTACAATGCATAATTCAGAAACTCACTTGTAAATCAGGTGGTTATCCAATTTTTTTGTCATATCTGAATTTTTTAGTATAAATAAACTACCATAATAAAAACCAATTTTGTCAGTTTTTTGTTATCTTCACTCTGACAGAAACACCTACACTATCAAAGCTTTTGCTCACATCTTCAAAATCCTACACGGCTCAAACTTCTACAGCCGCAACAACAGTGGAGGCCAAAGGTACATCAGCAGCCGAGCAGACTAAGACAGTGCCGTCAACAAAAGTCCCTATTGTTGTTGAACCAGAACAGAAAGAGGAGGTCAGTGACTGCTGTTATTGGCTAATCAATGAAAATGACTTTGACAATGCAAAGTCAAACACAGTTCGTTCATTATGTTTGTTTTAGTGATGGGGGCTTAGGATTGCCAGACTTGGCCTCCAGTATCTGCCGCATGTAATACATTGGCACACTCTGATTAGTGTTTGTCATAAGTTTAAGCTTTGGGGAATAGGAGACACTTCACTTGGTAGAAACATTAACCTTCTTTGTCATTGAAACCTTCAGTCCCCTTTCACCAACTTGGAGTAGTGTAGTAGACTGTCCTGTTTCATAATTGGCTCTTGAGAGTCATGTGACAATATTTTTCCTCCTCAGTTCTAGGAGTAACTGCCTGGTTTTCCTTAAATGTGCATAACATGTTTGGGATGACTGCTCTTGACCTTTAAGGTTGTAGCAAGTCTTTGATAGAGAGCCGCCTCTATATTTTTCTTCTTACTTGCCTTGTCTGTTCTACACTTGGCGTTTTCCTGCAAGGTGCTGAATTTTGGGGAATCTGCCTTTGAAATGTGAATACTTCGTAATTAAACCTTCAGAAAGTGGTTTACTGCTGTTTTGTATACAATGCCATTGAAGGTCTCCAAGATAAAATGTGCCAATATTGCAATAGGGTCTAACTTGTAGGCAACATGTATGCTGTAGACACTAAAGCCTGTAGCCATGAAGCTTTTGGGGAGAGGCTAACCTCTGTCCTTAGAATTTACAAAGGAAAATAAATGCGCCATGTTTTTGGTATCAAGTGAGTTAAAACTTTGAACAAAACTTGTGGTCATCCCTTTTTGTTGGAAGGTTGCGTCTGATAGGAGACAAAAACTGAGAATGCTTTCTCACGTTAACAACCATACCGTACAAACAGTTTGGTAATGAGATGAGGTAAATGTATGGTCCAGAAAATGGTAAAGGTAGCCTTAATATCCTGATGACTAGATGAAATATTTGAATTTCTGAATACTGTTATCTTCCAAGGTCCAAGTGATGGTCGTAGATGAACCATCTGGGGATTCCCCTGCATCAGCCGCACAGCTTCCGATTCCAGGGTTAGAGAATGAGGACTCTTCGGATGTTTCCCTGGTAACATCTACGGCACCATCATCACCATCCACCTCTAAGATAGATGACCAGAAGAAGAGGAAAAGAGGCAGACCAAAGAAAAAATCAAAGGTTAGTTTTGGTGATGACTAGCATTTAATTTTGTGATATTGATGTCGTAAAGGGGAAATTAAAGTTTGGCAGGAAATATTAAGCTTTTGCTCCAGCACTTCCATTTTCCTTTTCATATAATTTACCAGAATCAACACACACAGAAGAGGTATTTTTAAGTGAAAAGAAATATCAATTTTGTGTTAAATGTCATTGAATTAGAATTATGTAATATTTTGGGGGTAAAAAAATTTCATACAGATACAAGACTAGCTTGCCTTATTCATACAGTGTTCAACACAAGCAGTGGAGTAGGGAAAACAAGGAACTGAGCCATGACTAAAAAAAAAACTATGGCTGGCTTGACTTGAACCAAGTGGTTAGAAACTGAGCTGTGAAGCATCATCTCATTAGCATTTCACTTCATACAGTGACCAATCACAAAGTCAAACCAGGATGACAGATCACTTCTTGTTAGTTTTAACTCAATGTAGGACTGTGGTACAGAATTTAATTCTTGGAAAACTTGTGAAAAGCAAACTCTTATTGCCACTGTTTGGATGATGTAAGGTGAATTAACCCATGAGGAAGAAATAATGTAGAGTGCTTTCACATGTTGTCACAATTGGTACACCACGTTCACTGCTGGGCAAACATTAACAGTCCTTTAGATCAGTAGTCACATGTTAGTCTTCAACTGCTCCTTTAATAGTTAGCTACTGTAAACTGGCTATTGTACTACATTGGTTCTTGCCGGTCATGAGGGGCGGGGCTTGCGATATCAGTGAAAGCACTCTTTAGCCTTCAGATTTCAGATTTATTCATTCCAGTACAATAAAACATTGTAAATAGGACATATATGCATACAAGTTTAAAAGCAGATAAATATATCAAAGAACAATACAAAAGTTGTAAGACAAATGTACAATTTGACATGGTTGAGGAAGTTAATAAAAGATTAGATCTCAAAAGGGGTTCAAGTCGACCTGTTTGAAGGTATAGTGCCGTCTGGTAGATAAAATAATTTTTGAAAACTTGAGTTTTAAATTTTGGAACTATGTTTTTGTTTCATAGATTTATTTCTGTACATTTTAAAAATGTTTTGTAAGATACCATGCAGGGGGTGTTTCTCTTCATTTCATCAGCTTATTTAGTTAAATTTTTAGGGGGTGATTAAACCAGACGAAAAGTTTAGCATATGAATGTTTTGTCTGTATTAGCTTAGGCACAATTTTGCACATTGAGGGGAGGGGGAAGGAAGGAGGGGGCTACAAAAAGTTCCGGACTGAACCTGACCCTCCTGTGGAATCACCCTGGATGGTCCTGCCATTTCATTGTGAGCATTTAAAAAAAAATTTAAATATTCTATTTATAAATCTCATGTTTTTTATTTGAAACATAAGGAATCAGAAGATGCCGATGCTATTGAGGTCAGGTCTGTGGGAGAGTCTGCGGATGAGACCAAAGATGGAGCCAGGAGTGAAGCTGCAGAGTCAGAGGAGATGGAGAGACCATCAGAGAGTGATAGAGATGATGTTTCTCTCTCTAATGTACCCGTGACTGCCTTCTCTGAATCACTTCCAAACAGTCCTGCCTCACTCTCTCAATTGTGAGTACATGCTATGACAATTTTGCTTTGAAAAATGGTTAAATATTAAGGTAGGACAGTATCGTGATGGAACTGTGATGGCAGCAGACCTGCAGCCAGGCAAGATACTGAAGGGAGGTTAAAAAAAACTCCTAGGGGCTAAATAATTTTCATGGGAAAATATCCTAAAATATGTTATCTAAGGTAGTGGTAAGCTGGATCTTTCAGGGGACCAAAATATCCAGTAAGAATCCCCCTCCCCACCTGGACTATGGGATTCTTTTATGATAACTATTGGTTTTGTCAATAAGAGAGTTTGTTGAATTCGTTTTGGTGGCTGTGTGCATGAGCACTTCCTCTAAATTGTCGTGACAACAAACCAATACCCCACCTACTCATATTCCAAAATTTGAGTTTACATGAACATTTTGTAAAGTCATTCTTTCTTAATCCATCCGTAGCATTAGAAAGGGGATCTTGAGTGTGGTTTTGTGCAGTGAAATGCTAAATTGTCTTTTTGGTGTAAAAATTTGCTTATTAATCAGCTGTAAAGTACGATTGAGATCATTTGTTTTCCTTTAAGTTTGCTAGACACTAAGATAGTGGTGTATACACGCACTGACGATAACAAGGAGGAGGCTGTGCCCCAAAATTCCAAGCGCCACAGAATTACCAAACCTGCTTTTTTGTACAGGTTGAGGTAGATAGAAGATGGTAAGTTTCTAATTCAGGTGCATGAGCTAGAGGGATCAAGACCCAGGGTTTGCAGTTAAGTGGAAAAAAACTGATTCAAAACACTTGAGGAAGACAGCAGAAGGCATGGGAAGTTGTATTGGTTTCATACACCACTACAGTCTTTCAAAGAATTACAACATTAAAGTTTAGCTTTTATGTACTAACCTCTTACATATCGATTTTCTAATTCACAGAGAAGACCACCATGATTACCCTTACAGATCTTGGAAGAAAGCTATCATGCTTGTTTGGAGGGAAGCAGCTAGTCACAAGTTAGTTCTTTTGATATTTCATCCATCAAAAGTAGTAGCCTTTTAGTGGGAAAGTTTCATTTCAAATGTTTTTGACATTCATGATTAAAAGTCTTAATCCCAAACTTTTTTTAACTTGTTAGGCCTTTGTGTTTATGGAAGCAGTTGTAAATGTAGCACAAACATTTTGGTTGAGAGAGGGGGTTAGGAAGTGTCATAGCAAGAATGAGTTTTTGTTAACACTGCTAACATAAATGAGCAATTTTCTGAAATGGGGAAATTGCAGTAATAGATTTATTTATTTTTTTTGGGGGGGGGGGGGAGGTAGGTAATGTGCCTGATGGTAGAAGATAAGAACTAGAAGTATTGGAGCATTATCCTGCCAGGGAACCATTACAACTTCTTTATGCTTCATGTGTACATTACTTGAGGATAAATTGGGACTTATTTTTTCTCATATATATAACTTAAAAAAGCTTGTAGTGTTAGATTATGTCTCCTGGTTCTGATATATCCTGATGATTTTAACAGAATGTTTTCATCAAACCCTGTGAACAGAAATATAACCATTTCCATCTCAAAAGTCTCATTATTCATTCTCATAGATTTGCAAATCTCTTCCTTCACCCTGTGACCGATGAGATTGCCCCCGGCTATAGCTCCACGGTCTACAGGGGTATGGACCTGTCCACCATCAAGAAGAATATTGAGAATGGTACCATTAAAACGAACAAAGCATTCCAGCGTGACATGATGCTGATGTTTCAGAATGCCATCATGTACAACAGATCCGATCATGACGTCTATCGAATGGCATGTGATATGCAGGCGGATGTTTTGAAAATCATTGAGGTGAGTGAAAATGTACAGGACAAGATTGAGGGGTAGTAGATGGTTAAAGCATTATCATAGGATTCATACAGGTCCTGGAAACCTTGGAAAGTCAGGGAAAGCTGAAATTGAAGTTTCTAGGTCTGGAAAATGTGGGAAAATAAGCAATTTTTCAAAAGTACTTAGAAAGTCAGGGAATCCTCTTACTTCTTGGCTCATCCTCCTCAATTCTGTCAGATCCTCAAGTTTATAGACGAATCTGATCAGTGCTTGTGTTAAGTGACTGTAGGCAGCCATTAGTGGAGTCCATCAGCCTTAAATTGTCTTCATTTGTTGTCTATGTGAATTTCAAACCCTCATATTCAGTGATATTGTAGGAATCAAGATATAATTTAGTGTACAACCATCCATGATACACTCAGGCAAGGAAATTGAAAAGATTAAAAAGTGATAGACCCCAGTTAAAAATAAATCTATGAGGGAAAAGTTAAACATAGCTAAAAAGGTGAAGAATTAAGCCATCTGTTTTGAGATGGAGCTTTCATGCAGGAATGTAACTATTTGCCAACCATTAATTATGATTAGTTACATCATGTTATACGTATGTTTCTGAACTTGGGCATTCTTCAGGTGCATTGATAGGGGACAGATTTTTTCAAACCATTTGCTGTCAATCTTTGGTGTTATATTTTTACTTCAGGAATTTCTGTCCACCCAACTTTTGGCACAAAATCCAGAGGCTTCTAAAAGCTTGAGAGGAAGAAGAACAACTGACCTATCCCAAAAGGTGAGATACTTTTCTAATTGAGAGCACTTAGTGAGAAAGGGCGCCATGGAAGGAATCCTTAAACTTTAAAAATTTTTAAGAGGTATTCTGTTGAAAAAACCAAAAGCATTTAAGGTTATGCTAGAAGTGACTTTGACTTTTTTCCATTTCAGAATTAGTTGGAGCCACGTCTGTCAAACCTTTAAGTATCCTGGGACAACTTACTTTTTAGTCATTGAGAGTATCCTTAGTAAGAAAAAGATTGTAGTAATGATTTTCAGATATTCTGTACTCATTTTTAGTCACTCTTCACTATGCTTCCAGTGCTGTAAAAAGTTAACTCACAAATTTTTCAAAATTTGTGTAAAATTTCATTTCTACTGATGCTTCACCTGACATCAAAATTTCTAAGTTGCCTAAATAGCTTTATAGAACAAAAAATCAGATCTTTCGCACTTATCAATTGAATGATTCATCCCCCCTCCCTTTACCCCAGGCATGGGCAATCAAATGTGGGTCATTGACCAAGGACCCTGTGACTCACATCTTTGTCATTATTGTCAGTCAACAAAGTGACAGGGAGTGAGGCACTAAGTGTCAATTGTTAGTCACTTTGCTGACCCAGGGATGAGTAATTGAGGTCAAATGTTATGTAGCTCTCAAAATATGGGTGTGTCAATATGTATGTCATTGTATAGGTATTGTCTGTCAATATGGTGGGTTTGACTTCCTATATGAAAGACTAGTTGTTCCTCAGTTTGGTGATTTGTGAATAAGGGTTGGTCATTTTCCCTAGATTCTCTGTGCAAATGACTGACCATGCAAGGGGTAAGTGGGGCCAGTCATTTAATTATTTAGAATGAACTTGAACTCCTGAATTTTTTATTTGTTGTTTGGTTATTTTATGCAGCACAAATTTTGAGGAATGATGAAAGAGTGTGTTTTGTTTTCCTTTTCTAATTTTCTGTTATTGTAAGCACAGCTCAGAAGATTATTGGAGTGCTCCAAAAATTTTGTTATAAATGACACTTTAATCAGTTTGACTGCTCTGCTGCATACCAGTAGCACATTTCGTAAGATGTTTGAATTCATTGTCTTCAGAATCTTGATGTGATCTTGAAATGCATCAATTTATACATTTTGCAACTGAGTATTTATAGACTCATCTTGTTATATAAATTGGATTTACCAAAAGGCAGTCATAGGGTGCCACTCATCAAAACTTGCACAGCATGAAACAGTCTACCACATGTGTGGGTGTGGTCTGCTTGGAACAACAAAAGGAACTCAGCAAGTAACAATGACATTAAATGCTTGGGCTTTCCAATAATTCTAAGGACAATAATCAGTCAAGGTAAAACAACAAGATTATCTCACTTCATTGGACCCAAGAATTGTAAGCCAGTTCTGACACCTCAAATTTGTGAGTTAGTGTTACCTGTCTGGGAGATTGAAATTTGACCTGGCCACTCAAATTTTTGACTGAAGTGGTTTGGATTTTTTGGTGCTTGCCAGGCAAATTGATTTTTTGGTCACACAAACAGTTTTTGTTTCACAGTAAAACACAGTTATTAGGTTACTAGTGAATAGTTATACCATAAGAGTTTCATTGATGATTGTTACATGTGGTTGTTTCTGCAGGAGGAAGAGAAGCCAAGACGCTCTGGGGGAGAGGCAGAGCATACGTCAGGGAAGAAACGAAAAACCAGGGCAGATGAAGTATGAATATCAAAAAAGAGAGGAAAAATGGGAAGCAAATCCTGGAGTACTGCTGCTTCTGTTCTTCTGTTCTGAATCTTGTTCACTGGAGCTGTCTGTCTTTTATGACAAGGAATGCTTTGTTTGAACAGGACCTTCATTGATACCTTGAGCTACATAGAGTTCCCCTTAGATGAAAATATTCTTGTGACTGGCAGTCCTCCAGATTTTGTGATGAAACTGAAATTTTTGGACCTTGTTTAGTGAGGAAAATGGAAACATTGGGACACACTTGTGTGTGAGTGCATTGGAACTAGATGTAAAACTTCATTTTGAGATAATTTTTGTATTCAAGGATGTGCTGAAAGGTGAATCTGTAATACTGCAGCATGCAAAGGTCAAGTGTAAATCATCAAAAATCATGGACTATTACATAATTCTCAAAAATGTTAAAAAAATCATCTTATGCTAGTATGCAGTTGAAGTGTCAATCAATTTCAAAACAATACTAGGCAATGGTGAGGTGATCTTCAAATTAAGGGAAATTTTGCTTTGAAATAGACCAATTTTAAATTTCTGCATGGAGCAGTATTATGCAATAGGTAAGAAAGCAATGGGTAACACTTTTGCCCATGTTTCAGCTGATGGCAGGATGCCCCCCTGTGGGCTGGGGGTTATAGAATATGCCCATGGTATTTCCTGCCTGTTGTTAGAGGCCACTAAACGGAAACCTTAGAACTTGAACCGCACTTAAATATGGATTTAAACTTTGAACTTTTTATTGAGTTGACTGACACTATGTAACACATTTGTGTTGGTTTGTCGTTAAATCTCATCTAACGAACCAACTAACTGATGGTAGGAATGTAAACACTCATAAAAACAGTGTGCTATGTGCAGTGGATTCAGCACTCAGATGTTTTGTTACCAGTTGACTAAAACAGAAAGGTCATGCATGCCCTGATATAAACTACCTTGCATAGACATTGTAAGGGTGCAAGATTCAATGTCTTTGGAGAACTGGCACAGATAACAAGCAAATTTTTAGATTAGATTTTTTCACCTGCATCCATGAGAAAAAATATAAAAAAACTGTTGCTAATGTGAAGTTGGGGGACTTTGCATTCTTGTCAAAATTGCAACAGACATCTTCAGTTTATCAAAGGTTTAATTTCAGTCAAGAAATATTGTGATTAAGTTTTTGGCACTGCTTGACTTTGAAGAAATTATAAGGCAAAGGTAGTTGCTTGTAAGAAACAAACTTGACCTGTTATTCCATGGATAACTTCAATCTTGTAGAACATAATACAGAATTGAGAAATGAATGAAACTTGATGATGCTGCTTGCTTTAACATGGTGCATTAAGATGACACTAACAGGTCCTTCAGAAGCATGAGGACTGGTGCTTCTGCAGGTCTAGTAACTGAATTTAAAGCTAAGGTAGAGATATGCAGGGTTTGTACAGGTCCCTGAAATCCGGGAATGTCAGGGAAAATGGTAGTTTGACTTTCCAGGCCTAGGAAGTTGGGGAAAATGAGCACTATTTCAAAAGATCCTGCAAAAGTCAGGGAATTTTTGGAAGAGGACTTATTCTTCTGATATTATCAATGTCAAATACATTATTTTGTGGTAAAAAGATGGAAATAAGGGATCTGCCTGTTTTTGATTCCTTGTCCAAGGATATACTTTCAAGTTGGAAATGTTAACAAATGTTGACCATTTTTTTTTGGAGGACATTTTGATGAGGAGCGTCTTTATTTTGGACTCTACGACCTGAAGATGGTCTCTTTTGTACATCCTTGAGAGATACCAGGAGTTACTTCACTCGCCAGGCCCTTTTACCCCTCCTGTTAAGCCTGGTTTACAGTTCATTGTACGCCTGTGGTTTTATTTTTCATTCTGATATTTTTAAAGTGGACAGCCACTTCTGTAAAAATACAAATACATGTGAATTGCAATCCATATTTCACAGTCAACCTGTTGTCTTGTTTTTTTTTTGTATTTTTCTAGTCCTTGATGTTATCAGGGTTCTAGCTATGCTGGCCAGAGATGATTGTCCTTAGGCAACACTGATGCTTTCAGACCGGCATGAAGAGCAAGTTGCCAGACTTCTGGCTGGCACAAAATTCAATGAAAACTACATGGAAAGTGTCTGAAAATTCATGGATTTATATATATATGACAAGCCACACTTTTTATCTGGTCGTTTGATGCAAGGAGAAATTCAGTCCCAAGTCATCACTAATGTTGGGAGGAAAATTTTCTAAAGATCCCTGCTCTGATTATGGTTATAGCTGCATCTTCTTTGTACCTTGTGCTGATGATGCCTATCTGGAAGAGTTTTGTAGTAATTTATACAGTGCTACACCATGAGTCATAGGCCTAATTTGTTGGTAGGGACTGAACCTTTGAAACGTGGTATCATGGTATCTTGTGGATTTTCATGAGTGTTCTGACAACACAGTTCCTTAGACAATGCCACCATAAAAGGCAGCTCAAGCACAGGTCAGTGGTAGCACCAGGGGCATGGGTCAGAATTCCCCCTATTCAGAGTTTTTCCCCCACATCTTTTCATCCCAAAATATATATTAAAGTTTCAAAACTTCTAGGGTCTTTGTCCCCTTGAACTTTACTGGGTCATTCCCCATGTGAGCCAACAGATCTTTACTGGGCCCCTGAACCTTGTCTGCTATGCAAACCATACCTTTCCTGAAATTATTTTTTAGCCAGATGCATACTTAAACCTCAGTGCTTCTGGAGATCCTCAGGCTCTCCCTGAGATCCCACCCATAGAATCCTTAAGGGGCCCTTACCAGGCCCAGAAACACTTCTGCTAAAGCCAAATACCAATCCTGGAACTTACATTTTTAACTCAGAGCTATGCTGCTACCCCAGAGCTCCTAGAGGCTTCCCCTACCACCGGAAACCAACCAGGGTTTTTCACCCGGACCCTACAAACTGATAGAATTATCAGGGGATAATGACACAACATTAGCTCATTTTAGGCCAAAAAGTGTAACTTTTAAACCTGTCATTTCGTTATTGCTAGATTGAATTGAATGTCCTTGAAATATTGTCTTTGATTCAACCTTTGACATATATAGTCAATAATTCCCCCCACCTGTCTAAAGTAAAAATATGTTCATTCACTTAATATTTTAAAAATTAAAAGTGTGTGGCAAATTTTCGTGGGCACAACTTCGTGAGACATATTTCTCAATTTTTCACTGATGTTTTCTTTTAGAGTAAACGAAGTTATGTGTTCTTGTTTCATTTCCTTAACTAAAGAATGATATGAAGTGGATAACGTCACGGTTTCACAATACATAAGCCAACCAATCGCACGACTTGTTGGCAATTTGTTCAATTATTTTTAATGTTACATGTATGGGACGACACTGTGTTTTCATCCCAGGCTGTGTGACTGCATTTGAGTCGTTAATTAAGTAAACGTTTACTCTCAGTAGCCTTGTGTCACAAAAAAAAAATATGTGAAGCCTTGCAAAACGATGTACCCTTGAAAAAATTCTCCTAGCCCTCCTTCCCCAACAAGTGACATTTATGACGGCACCTTTGCGAATAATATAGGAGGGCGTTTTTCCTCAAAAATGGTAGTCGTATATTTTATCTGATAAGTCTGATCAATTTGCAGTATGCTTTTGTTTCAATGAAGTGAACATTTTCTGCAAACAAATACCCGAACTAACGAGTGGTTAGATTTTACTTACAGGCCATGGAAATACCATTTGCGGCGGTCTCGACTTTCCAAATTTTTGTACGCGCAGCACCAACCACTGGTGATGCACTGCTTATAAAGTTTTTGGCATTGGCGTAGCCACGGGACGGTTGAGGGGGGGGGGGGAGTTAGAACCCCCCCCCCCATGACCCAGCCTTGCAATGCAAATAAATACCTAAAATAGCGGGTTTTCTCTTTATCCTTAGACTTTCCCTCATATCGTGCCCCACCCCCCACCCCCATCACACCAAAACCCTCCCCATGACATATTCCTACCTACGCGCCTGGTTTTCGAGAAGCATAACCTATTTGTCCCCCAGCAAAAAAGTTGCCTTTCTTTTCAAACTGCCCCCTTTGAAGCAGAGGCTGGATGCAGTCTTGGGCGAAGTCCTTCTAAACACTGCATGGAAAAGTAGATCTCCAAACAACCTAAATAGATAATTGGCTTCTCCCCTAAATTAAAATTCCTACACCCTTCCCTGAACCTAATATTCGCTAGGTGACGTGTACCGCCAATGGTTAGTTAGTGGAGGTGGCGGGTTATCTTGAAAGGTTTGTCAGTTTTAATTTTCATTTCTCAAAAAGCTTGGCAGAGGTGAAACGTCACTGTCTGGGGGCGCACTTACCCAGTCGATTCCTTACAGAATTTCTTATTTCTTCGACAATATGCAAACCGTAAGAGGTATAAATTTATGTAGGGTGGAGTGTGTTTTCGACAGAGTAATGGATCTTTTTTTCTTACAAAGTTTTCAAACTTGATCAAAGATTCAAACCCTTCACAAACTATCAAAATTTTCACGCTTTAAATCCTTTATCCAACTGTTCTTTCCTTCAAAATAGCACCATTTTGCATAACAGTCGTCACCTGGAAAGTTTCCATAGCCTTTAACATCTCCCTTAGAAAGAGAGAAAAAATCCAGACACCTTCAATTTTGGGAAGCCTGTCGCTTAAAAGAACGAACCATTTGTTCAGTCTCTTATTTTGATCTCTTGCAACGTATAATGCCCGAAATGGTCGGTTAGTTTATTACTTTCAAACCATTGCCCCCAAAAAACAGAAAACGCTATGTTCAAAGAATTTTTTTCTAAAATAAAAATGATAACTTACAAAAATTTGGCACACCTTCGGGTAGCTTGTGAAAAAAGGTTTTGCTCAGTTTCACTTCATATTTATAGGCTTGCAAAAACTTTGCCCGGAATGGAAAAATTATTGGGCGAAGGTTGAAAATATGCTGAGCGGACGTTTTCAATTGCCAAATTAATTCAAGGGACAGACGGGAGGGTGTTCGGATACAGTTCCCAATAATTTGCCATTTATTCTTTCTCTTGAGCCAAATTCGGACAATGGTTATGAAAATCGGATAATTGTTTGTCAGTACTTCGCTATAATGATACAGTGTGAGTATGTCTTCCTATAACGTCTGCCTGAAAAATCCTTTAATTAAACCCACCTCGTAACGTGACATTTTTTTTTTCAAAAGGTGTTACTCATAGAAGTAAAATCATTTTTAGTCGAATTCGGGCAGTTCCACATATACAATTTCATCAATTCAATACATGTTAAATTTAGCCAAGAGTGTCAATGGAGTAGAATACATTCGCGGATCCAGAAATTCTGAGTCAAAGGGAGAGGGGTGACCTAAGGAAAAGCAGGGGTGTAAGGGAATTACACTGCTAATTTCCCTCACATTTTATTGTTGATGCGGCGAAAATGGGAAGGCTGTCCCCTCCTGGATCCTCGCATAAGTGGGTTTCAGTTCCATTTTTCCCTTAAAAGTACAAGACCACTTTGTCCAATGGCAGTGACAGTTTTCGAATCAAAATAGCGACTGCTTAGTAGGCCCATATGCCATCTGAAGGTGCCGATTTTTTCAAAATTTTCTCTTACGCTCAACTAATGGTGGTGCTCCGCTTACTTATAGTCTATCAGGTAGAATTATATTTTTCCGGCAAAAATTCTTCTGCCCTCTCTAAAAAAAATGATTTGCGCCCGCGTCTATGGGTAGAACACAAATATGTGACGCATTTAACATGTTCACTACATAGGCCTAGACCAATCTGAGCAGCTGGTGAAGACGGCCATTAAGTGGGGTCCTTCAGTCTTAAATCGTCTCAATTCTATTGTCTATATGCAATTGTAAGCCCTCATATTCAGTGAACTTGAGGGAACCAACGACTATTTAAGAGTGCAGTCATCCTTGATACAGTGAAGCAAAGAATTTGAAAGATGAATGTTAATGAAAGCCTCCAATAATCAGACCATTACTAGATTATTCGATTCGAAGCTGATTTGAAGCTGCTCGGGAAGCAGTTTCGAGTTTTGTTTCGCCGAACGGTCCTTTGCCAGAGGGCGGGAGGACTTTAAAAGTAGATTTGAAATACTGCTAGCAATAGCTGTTCAAGTTTTCATCCAGTCTAGAAAGGAGCCATACCGTCATGACAGACCAGTGATGAAAATGGTCTGATGGCTGTGAGGTTGGTCATCAAAGCGGCTCATTGAGTTGGTTCGTGAATTTCTACATTTTTTCCGTACAAATAGCGAATGGTCAAACCAGGGAGTTGCAACTCCCTGGTCAAACTAAGACAATCCCCTCACCTCTACATACGAATAACTGTTTTAGGAGTTAGTACTTGACAGTTCAATTCGGCTTTCAAAAATTCGTGACCAGACATTTTTCCAAATTGTGCACAAACCGTTGCAAGTCAGGGTATTACAAAATGCAAAATTTTAACTGTTTATGCATGAAACTTGACCCATTATACTCAGTATACATTGTCCTGTGGTAGTGACCCTTTTATTTTAACACTTTCAGTACTGAAGTTACAAATATCAACTCAATGAGCCCCTTCAAGTATTGTCCTTCAGTGGACGTAATGGCTTTTCGGGAGAAGCAGTTTCAAGTTTAGTTTCGTCGAACGGCCGTTTGCCAGAGGGTCGGGAGGATTTAAAGGCACATTCTGGAGACAAAATTCTTCAAAATACGGAGAAAAATTTCCTCTTTCAGAAGGTGAACACGGCAGCTCCATAGCTTACAACATTCGGAAGATACAAATAATTATTGCAAAATTTTCTTGGGATTTGATGCATCATGGGCAATCTGTGATGTCATCGTGGCACATTAACTTTTTACATTGTGTTCAATTTATTTATAATTATGATGCCGCTGCAGGCAAGATTAAGCAATATTGTTGGTTGTACTCTATGTATGATGTATGTTCGGCTAGGTCTACAGGAAAAGATATTCACAAACATTCAAACAGTATCAAATTTCAAGGACAAACAGGACGTTCAATTATAAAGAAAAACAAAAGGAATTTGAAGCAATGCGTCCTCATTGCATAACTTTTTGTGGCTTTGTTGAAAAGAAGAGGTATTTTTTAGCAAAAGTAACCAATCTTTAAAGTGAGATATCTTGAGTTAGGAAAATGGTTGTGTGACAGGTTTTAAAGGGCATGGTGGAATATTTTTGTTCGTCATCTTACAAGACAGAAGCGAAAATCCACCAGAACATGCTTTTAAGAAGACTACTGCCAGCAAGGAAGTATCTAGCCAAATTTGAGTGCCGGGTAATTGTCTGATCTGGGTAGTGGCATAAGCACGGGGTGGTTTTGGGGGTTAAAACCCCTCTCCCATGACCCAACCTTGCCATGCAAAAAACACCTAAAATAGCAGTTTTTTCTATCCGACTTTTCCTCATGTCGTGCCCCAATCGCCCCCAAGACACAATTCTGGCTACTCTACTGGATCTCGGAGAAGCACTTCACCCCAACCCCATGGCATCTGCCCCATTTTTTCGATTCAGCCTTTAATTTTTTCATTTCTACTTTTCGGGAGTGAATTTGGGGCTATAGTTTTAGGTCTAGTAATTAGGAAGATTTGTGGTGGGTGGGCAAGGTGTATTTGCCTGGAATTCTGCTGGATGGGGAAATATGGAGTGCTGGGTGTCACCAGCAACACTACTGTACTGTAGCTACAAACCTGACTGCTAGCAATTTTACCATGTCCCAGACAAAAGAGTGAACGCTGTTGCAGGATTTGAAAAATGTGTACAAAAGGGATTTTTTCAATCATGTGGAAACACTGAGCAGACCTTCCCACTTGATTGCGTAATACTTTGGCCGGTTGTAGTGTATTGATGCTTTTGTTTTCATGCGCTGAGGGTACGATACTAGTATTGCCAGTGATTATCGCCCGGATCACAAGGTCGTAAAGTTGTTTCTGTTCCGGAAAGTTACGCCCACTTTATTGTTTGATATATGTTAGTACAACAGTCATTACGCTTTGGCTTAGGCCAGATTGCAAGGAGAGTTTTTCTCCAGGAATCGCATCTTGCGCGCTGTTTTGTGACTACTACCAAACTGGATCTTCAAAAAGGTACAAAGATGAGATTTGTTCAGTTCGTACATGATGGAGAGCACAAAGTTGGTGTTGAGCAAGGGAATGGTGACATCGTTGATCTAAATGTAGATCCCACCATACCAAGGGATATGGTTAACCTTTTGAAAGGAGGAGATGCTTTACTTAGAAAAGCAAAGGAGTAAGTGTTGTCCTAGCCCTTGAACAGGGCTGTGTGTTACATGAGCTTAGGCCATGTAACGTAACACACAGCCCAGTTCAAGGGCTAGTGTTGTCCATACTTTTATGAAATCAACTGTTAGCTAGGCTATAGCCTTACGGAAGATGCGAAGTCAGGTCCTGTGTGAACTAAAGGTTAAGTAAACTACAGCTTAGGCCTATTTTGTTTCATGTGTACAGGCCGGCGTCCCATTCCATACTTACTAACATACGGTATATAACAGGTTAGTTGTTGAAGTGTATAAAGGAAGGCAAAGGCCCCATATGATACCCTGTAGTCCAAACCATTAAAACAAGCAATTCTAGCCTATTGCGACCTCATCCTTAAGATTGTACAAATGTTAACTCTACTTCTTGTGTCAAGTACGTACTTGGGAGCCAGGTTAGAATCATCTATCAGGTGAGAACATTTGGTAAGTCATGATATCATAAAAGATTTAACACTAGGTTAAAATTTCTTTATAGGAAAGGCAATCGCCTTGATTTGAGTTCTAGAAAGTTACTGGCCAACTCACTTGTTCCATGTGTTTTTGATTATAGCTTGTTGTTGGTGGTTTAGTGGACTTTCATTAAAGACCCAAAATATGCTTCAGGTTTGTCAAAATAAAGTTTTGAATTTTGTTCTTGATTTGCATATTGCACCACATAAAATTGTTCACATTTTTTTAATACGAATCAGCTCCTGCTTAAGCTTAGAGTTTAAAGTCAGATCATATGTAGGATCCTTAACGGTGTGGCTCCCGGGTAAGTTATCACTCGATATTCTGTCTGCAAATCACTCTTATAATACTACCTAGTCTCATCTGTGTTTGTACTAAGGTTTTCCACAAATGGTGGAGATTAAACTTTTAGATTAACAGGTTGGAAGTTGTGAAATTCTTTACCTGCCAAAATTCATAGGTGCAGTAATTTTAGCTCTTTTAAAACTTTAATAAGAAGATATTAAATACCACATTAACAGAGGAAGAGAGCTCCATATTTTTACACTTTTAATTTTTAGATGTTCTTGTGAGCCAGCTGTCCTATGCTTTATGTTGTGTCTATTTTATGTTCTAGGGACCCCTAGTAGAAATAAGTCTGCTTGTCAGACTTTTCTGTGTCATCCCTGCACATGTCCATATCTTATTCTGTTATTGTTGCTGTCCTTCATTGTCTGTCTTGATGTTTTTTGTTGTACAAGTAAATTCAAATCAAATCAAATCATCAGTTTTAAAATTAGGCCTAGGCTATTCTACCACACTGACAGTCATGCAAGAACTTGTCAATGTTAGCCTTAAAGCATTGCAAAAATGGGAGTTTCCTAACCTTTATTCACTGTCACATGGTCAAGAGTTTACCACTCTCCCAGATTCATAGTCTGTTATTTCCGCTGTTCTGCCGACCCTCGAAATGCACAACTTGCCCTGATTGAAAAATATTAGTGGAGAGTAACTGGATGGTAAATTATTGCCACATTGGTATTTTATCTCCTGAAAATTGTCAAGTTTTTTTTTTTTATTGTTGTAGACTTACTACCGCAGCAAAGAGTGTGCTTCCAAAGGACAGCATTAAACTCATGTCTCCCATCACAAATCCTGAGAAAGTTCTCTGCATTGGTATGAATTATGTAGATCATTGCGAAGAGCAGAACCAGCCCGTGCCTAAAGAGCCAGTTGTCTTCAACAAGTTTGCTAGTTGCATTGTGGGACCAACAGATGATATTATTTACCCAGATGAGACAGAGCAGTTAGACTGGGAAGTGGAACTCGTAATTGTCATCGGTAAATCAGGGAAAAATATTAAGGTATAGCTCAACTAAATTGTTGTGTAACTTTTTTGTGGCAGCACATACTGCAGTTCAATTAAGACTGTGTGACAATCAGGGGTGACTCCAGGGTAGAGTATTTTGATGGGGAGGGGACAAAGAATGATTTGAGTCCTGCTTTTTTTCTTGTTCATCATTTCCTTCTCTTTTCACATTTTCTAGCAAATATAGCTGCCCCCACCGCTGATGTTTCCCCTGGTGACACCCTTTTACACCTAGCTAATTACAAATTGTTCATGTACATTCTTTTTTGCTACAGTAAAATGCCAGAAAAGGAAAAGAATGTATACCATTGCAAAACCTATCCCACAATCCTTTGTGATTGCTGTTTGAAAAAGTTTGTTAAATGAGATAAATGAAACACCAACATAAAATATGTGTTATATTGTGTCAAGTGTCAACTAGATAAGAAGGTTGAGTGTAAATACTGTTTCAAACACAGTTCAAATACAGTACAACTCCTTCCCTGCACTTTTCTCTTGTAGTGTGATAGGCTAGATGTACTGTGGGCTTATACTACTGTTACAGTGGCCTGCCCGCAATGGGTTCCCAACCAAAAACCACAATAAAAAAAGGAGAGAAGTCTACCTTCATGTTTTTGCAAATATAATTCAGAAATTAAAACCTGTACTTTCAGGTAACAAAATAGCAGAGAAACAGGAATTCAAGAAAGGTAAAATAACTTAAAATAACTTAAAACAACTTACTCACTTAACTCTTCCTTCTAGAAAATAATCAAAGTCCAAGAGAACAAAATCCAAACAAATATCACAACTGAGACCAGACCCTCTCACCTTGGCAGCTAGGACAGCTCTAATTACACCTATAAAATCAAGAGCCTATCCCCTGAACCAACACAAAAAGATACAATTGCTGCCCTAGCCAGCCAGGTGTACAAACAATATGTCTCTCATAACTAACCTACTTAGGCAGAGCAGTGCAGTGAAATGAAAGGATGGAATGAGTTGGAATGGCTTGTTAGTCAATGAGATGAGAATGCAAGGGTTAGTGTTGGGCCCTGGATGAAAAGGTGGAGATGGGTGAAAATGTATTACAGGTGAGATGGGATGTTAGTTACACTACAAAAGGCAGCCCAAAGGGGGCTATTTGGAAAAGAGGCTAGGTTTAAGTTAAGACAGTCATGATCTTAATTTCAAAATTTTACATAATGTCCTGTTTACCAACGCAAAACTTCACGCATGTAGCCTTGTAGATTCCCCTTTATGTAGCCTATGCGGAATCGAAAATGAAACCATTTTCCATCTCTTTATAGCCTGCCCAGAGGTGAACCCCCTATGGGGTAAAATTGTCTTGAAACAAAAGGGCACTGTAAATGTGAATAATTTAAATTCATGGGTCTTAATTACCCTTTTGGGGGCTGATATGTCACATAACAATCATAATCGTTTGCTCATAGACTTTGTACTTACCTCCTACAAATACAGTGTATTTAAGATTCGTTTATTCATTCTTGATGGCATTCCAGATGTGAACATCGAAAATTATTTCTATAGTTCCCTTAACCCTCTACCGTTGTGCTCCGATCGGGGCATGTTTGCACGCCTCGGGAGTGGGCGGAAAAGCGGACGTAGCCCGCCCCGCATCGGCTTCCGTAGGTCATTGACCCTGTGACCTTAAACGATTGTCTCTCTCGTTGTTGTGGCCGAATTTTCGGGTAGCTACTCGCAGTTTCGAGCTCCGCGTGAAACAGTAAAGATGGGTGACAGCCGAGCTCTCCGCATGGGTCCAAAAGGACCCAAACAACGGTAAAGGGTTAAAATAAGCCTGTGGAGTGTGTTTACTGCAAAGCTGATGCCACTGTCTCTGCGTGTGTGCACGCAACCCTTTAGCTGACTGGTGCAGATATTTTAGATTAACCCTTTACCTTTGTGCTCCGATCGGGGCATGTTTGCACGCCTCGGGAGTGGGCGGAAAAGCGGACGTAGCCCGCCCCGCATCGGCTTCCGTAGGGCATTGACCCCATGACCTTAAACTATTGTCTCTCTGGTTGTTGTGGCCGAATTTTCGGGTAGCTACTTGCAGTTTTGAGCTCCGCGTGAAACAGTAAAGATGGGTGACAGCCGAGCTCTCCGCATGGGTCCAAAAGGACCCAAACAACGGTAAAGGGTTAAGAATAAACTTGAAGGTTTGTTTCATTACTTTCAGGAAATGGGTAACCTTTCACAGTTCTGGGATATTTTTGAAGGTTCATGTGTGTTAAAAGTGGACACAGAGGAGGATTCTTGCTATCGTTTTGTATTTGACACTGGATAGTCTAAATTACGATGGGTATACGATGGGAATTGATTGATTGATTGATTGATTCATTCATTCATTAAGTAATCAACATTGATTCGTACCCAATTTAATTATAGTTGTAAATATATTGTACATTTTATTGTAAATATTATTTTCAATGAGTGAGCAAGATAACTCATTTTGTGATCGAACAATAGGTGAGCCATTGGGCTTGCCTCCCAATAGAAGAGAAAAAAATAACAGTCACTCAGGAATGGGTCACACATGACAGACTGGTGGTGTTGAGGCTCAAAGGTTGTGAGTGGTGTTTGGTCTAAGTTGTTCCTTGGAGAGGTACTTACTGGAGCTGGCAGTATTTCCAGGAGCAGATTCCTATGAGAATATTCATTAGGTGTTCACCTCTTGTACTTTAGAGTTGGCTGGAACTTATAGAAAAAATTCATGTCGAGAAGCCTAACTGCCTTTTGGCTAAGATCATGCATAGTGGCTGTTCTTTTCAACAGAGAGGTCTGTGGCAGACCTAAAGTATGATGTACAGTTAGGGAGTTAAGAGATTGTTCTTGTGTGAGCATGCATTCATTTCCAGCCCATGAAGGTTGAGGAGTGCAATCTCACAATACCACTAGCCTCAAATCACTGTAAAGAGTGCCATTTTTGGCTCACCTAGATAAGAATTGGAGCTCAGATGATCTATAAAAGTTCAATAAAACAATACACCTACAGTACCACACTCCTTTTTTTTCTGAGGAGAACGATTTGTAATAGAAATTCTTGTTTGTGAGCAGACCAGAGGTGGGGGGCGGGGGGGAGGGGGGGGGAGAAACTACTGCCTCCCTGAGATTTCCAAATTATATGTGCTCCACATTCAAAGTGATGGTGGAACTCTACAATGTTCATTGACTGAAAAGTCATATGTTTTGAATGTTGAGGAGTGCAATCTCACACTACCACTAGCCTCAAATCACTGTGAGGAGTGCCGTTTTTGGCTCACCTAGATAAAGAATTGGAGCTCAGATATAGTCTGAATTTAATAAAATGGTACACCTACCACACTCCTTAATTTCAGAGGAAAATGATTTGTAGTAGAAATTCTTTCCTGTTATAGGTCCAGGGCTAAACCCTTTGTGGGATGGGGGGGGGGGGAACTATCGCTTGCCTGACATTTCCAAATCATCAGTGCAACCCATGCAAAGTGTTGGTGGCACTCTACCATGTTTATTGACTGAAAGCCATATTTAAAGGGCAGGAGCAGTCATCCCAAATTGAAGTAGTGTGGTAGACTGTTCAGTTTCATGATTGGCTGTTGGAAGTCATGTGACAATGTTTTTTTCTCTTCAAATAACTGCTTGGTTTACCTTGAATATGCAAAAGTTAAATCATAACATGTAATGAAAGATACTTTGAAGAGAAATAAGACGAAAATTGTGCTTTTTAGCTTTTTCTTCAAATCAAATTTGGGATGACTGCTCCTGCCCTTTAACAACCAGAAAACATGGTTTATCAACAGGCGCATTTAAATCTTCAATTGAAAATTCCTGCTTTCCTCGGAAAAATCATGTTGATCAACAGATGATCCAAAATTGATCACCAGTAAACAAGGTTTATCACCATTCAACTTGGATTATCAACCCATAAATATGGTTTATCAGTGAAAACCTAGTTAATCAGCAACAAACCATAGGCTATTTATCAGTAGGTGATAAACTTCGATTTTCAACTGTGAAACATGGTCTGTCAGTGAAACACTAGTTAATCCCAGAGTATAGGCAATAAACTTAGATATTTGGTTGTTCAGTATTTTGAATGAAAATCAAAGTTTTTCAGCATTTCTCTTGGATAATTGTTCACAAAACATGGTCTCTTGGTCTTATAAAAAATTAACTTACAATTTCAAATCCATGTTTTTGGTTGATAATCCATGTTATGCAAATTTAGCTTGCTATAAGACGCTGCTTAGTTTTGCATCTGTTCTGATTTTTGTTACCCGACAAATAACCAAAAACTGTATCATGAGATAGTAATTAAGGCAAAAATCATGTTTCTTCTCACTTGAAAGACCTCTCCAAATTTCGGTCAACAATCAGTTCAGATGAGGTGCTGGAACAAAAAGGTTAATATTCTCTGT
Organism: Holothuria scabra; assembly: GCA_037179385.1. Taxonomy (NCBI): domain Eukaryota; kingdom Metazoa; phylum Echinodermata; class Holothuroidea; order Aspidochirotida; family Holothuriidae; genus Holothuria; species Holothuria scabra. The sequence goes on along the minus strand of CM074194.1, from coordinate 18,319,386 downwards.
CAAACTCAGATTGCCCCTGTAAAGGAAATAAAGGCTTTTGTTTTGGATGAATAGTTTATGACATTTGTTCATCTTGACCAGTCACCCTTTTGCTCTTTTTTAAAACAGGAGGAAGATGCCTTGAGTCACATATTTGGATACACTGTAGCTCATGATGTCAGTGCTAGAGACTGGCAGATGTATCGTAATGGCAAGCAGTGGCTTCTGGGAAAAGCTATGGATTCATTTTGTCCTCTGGGGCCTGCCATAGTTACAACAGACTCATTATCAGGTATGTTATGGTTAACAAAGAACAGGAATGGGGGCAATCCAAATGAAAAGACCTAAGGAAGAATTGCTCACAGGATTGAATGTAGGACTCCTCCACCTGTATATCAGCTGCACTCATAATAGACCTAATGTGTATGATTGTCACAGCGCAAAAAGTATGCCCTCCTTTGGTGGGAAACAAACCAATGCCAACAAATGCAGACAGCTCATTTGTCATCCAGTTATCCATTCAAATAAATTCATAGTCTGCTACACGTGCATGGTGGATTCTTAGGTGTGCGGCCACTTGTTCCATTGTTTTGCCCCCTAGGATGATGTCAGTGTGTCGTCAATGCATAAGGTCTATTACAGCTTATGTGAACCTTCTCAAGGGCTATTCTATGCACCACAGAAAGCAATATGGTTTTAAAAAATATTGGTATATTTTTTAAATAAATTCATAAAAACTACAAATAAAATAAATATTCAATGACAAAATTGACTACAGCGAGTCTGATTATGATGTAATTGAACAAAGTCAATAGGAATTTAGTGTGTGATTTGTCCTGCTTCAGGCTCACACAATGAACTCCTTTGATTTATTATTTAAAAGTATGTTGGCTGCAGAACAACTCTACAGTTGAAGCCTTATTCAGCAAATATTTGTTCATTAAATCAAAACCAGTCAACAGCTCGGAGTTAATTTCAAGTTTGACTCTTGCATGTAGCAAAGTTGGGTGGATCTTTTATCGCTCGTCCAAAGAGAACTACATGTTTGACATCTGCTATGAATGTAAAAGGTGTCAAGTTAGTAAGTTAGATGGAGTTTTACGGCCCAGTTTCCAATCAATTGGTTTAAGTTGAGCCAGCCAGGACCTTTTTTCCAGTTGTGGCTACTAGCTAAAAGGTGTGAATGGCATATAGTATGCAATTACCCAATGCCAATTTTACAAGACACATAAAGGGAAATAATGCATTAATTTAACATACATTATAGCTCTAGTTGCTTTCAAAGCATTCAGTCTCAACTATAAACCTCAAGAATAGATAGTTTTGACTGACATCACAGTGAGGCATTAGCAACTGCCATGTCTGAGGGCAAGTTTGTTCATATGATTGGTTGCCTCAAACATTGCTGAAATATGCCACATTGTTGAAAAATTTTGTGAAGTTATGTGAGGACTATCTACTTCCCTTACTCAAATTATGGTGTACTACCAAAGTTACAGAAGTCGCATGATTTCAATTTTTAGCTCATACCAGCATGCTGGTGTGAGCTGTTGTGATCATGCAGCGTCTATCCATGCAACAGTCCGACCATTTGTCTTTCCATCCATCCATCATCCATCAAACAACTGTGGGCTTTGGTGAGTGGGTTGGGAGAATTGGAACCATTTGGGGTGACAGGATAAGGCCTTGACAGTAAAGTTTCTTTTTTTTTTAATTTTTGTGTTTCAGATCCACATAACCTAGGACTCAGATGCAGGGTTAACGGAAAGACAATGCAAGACAGTACGACTAAAAATCTAGTATTTAAATCAGAACAGTTAATTGCTTTTGTTTCTCGGTAAGTGCATTTTCTTTCAATTTAAAGGCTTTCAAAGGCAGATGTTTAGCTTTCAGTGTGCTTGCAGTTGGTTGGGAGAGCTCTGCAGATAGCTCCTGACTTCAAGTTGTTATGATGTCATGAGTTGGAAGTTGGAACCTCAGTTTTCTGTAACTTTTTGGTTATGCTGTTGGGTGCTCAGACTGATCACAAAAAAATTGCTCCAGACTACTTTGGCACAAGTTACTTAAGGAGGACAAGGTTTGTGGTCCTTTACACCCACATGGCACACCAAAATGCTCCTGGTGGACCCAGGATTTGAACTAAAGTGGGGGAGGACTGAGAATTAAGGGAAAATTAAAAGTAGTCCTACAATCATTGATTACAGTGGAGAGGGAATTTTAAGGCCCAAAGCACCCCCCAGATCAGCAGAAATGGCATTTCGGTACCCTTTTGAATTCTTTCTGTTTATTTATTTCTCACCCTACCCCACATAAATGTTGCTTAAATACATTTTCAAGATTTTTCTTTGGTCAAAATAGGATTGGGAGTCATATCCCATCATGACCCCTTGTGGTCAGAGAGGTACAGAGCCCTGTAGACCTCTGAGCAAATCGATAGTTACATTCAAAGAACTGACTCTTTAGGACTTTTTCGGATTCAACCTAAAGAAACTAGTTAAAGGAACAAACATTGCACTATTTTGCATTTAGACACCCTCGAAAGCAGAATAAATTTTTAAAGGGAAGGCCCTTCTCCTTAGACCCCTCGCTTAACCCTTTGTCAGCTGAGCATTTACATTTTAATACATGTTCTAAATATTTTTGTAGTCGACTAACCACATACTGTACATCTAGTGTTTTGCAACTCATTTTTGAAAGACTCAGCCCTTCATGAAAATTTCACAAATACCCTTGATCTATCTTCCATATGAAAATCGAGTGCATGCCTTTAAAGAAATTTATATCAAACGAAAGACATGAGATGGAATATTAACCGCAAAAGATTCTGTTATAAAATATCAGCGTAACTGATCTGTTTTCTAAAATTGCATCTTAAAAGGATTACAAATGATTATGTTAATAGCAATCCATATTTTTGTCTGTACAGATGTTAGAGTTTCTATTTGTTACTACTTATATTCACAATGTGTTTACTGTGATTTCATGGTCAAGTGGTTAGAGCATCACATTTACAGCTGGGAGGTCTAGAGTTTGACTCCTGGCCAGGTCATACCAAAGATTGTGAAAATAGAAACTACTGCCATTGTGCTTGGTACTCGGAATAAGCAGTGGATTAGTCAAAACAAGCCAGTGAACCACAAACTGTAAAAGAGGCTGTGGCTTCCCACACTTAAACCAATTGGTAAGAAACAGAGCCATTAAACCTCATCTGAGTAACTACCCTAAATTCCATGGTTTGCTTGCAATTCCTTATTTCCTCGTAGATTCATGACATTGACTCCAGGCGATATAATTTTGACCGGAACTCCTCCAGGTGTTGGTGTCTTCCGTAAACCAGAACCAATCTTTTTGAAGGTAAGCGTATTGTATGAAGAACCTTTACCCCCACCTATTGAGCTTTGCAATGTTTAAGTGTAAACTCTCTTTCTTTCATGTGGCAGGTCCTTGGTATGACGTTAAACTGCATCCAGGTATGGTGAGGAGATTGTGTGTGGCCAGTAGTTTGTTCCCAACTATTCCCAGTATAATAGACACAAAGACTGTTATAACTCATCTTATAACCGGCGGGTTTTCAGTGCCACAAAACTGAGCTAGCCCCTCCATGATTGGTCCCCTGTGGGCTGGGGTTTGTAGGATGTGCTCATGGTATTTCCCCCTTGTCATTAGAGGCCACTAAAGGGAAACCAAATTTGTACTTGAACAATACTGAAATGGAAATTTAAAGGGCCAAACCTCACACCCCAAACTACAATTTTGGGCACTGGTGTATGAAAATTCTCAATTGGCTGAACTCTTTGATTGACAGCTAATTCAAACAATGCAGAGTACCAAAGCTTTTATTACACAGCATGAACTGTACTAAGAGTGTTTTGATTATATTCATTGAGTTTTTTATACTCAACAGAGATTATACTGGATGAGGATGAAGACAATTGTAGGAGGGGCTTAGTTATAAGAGGTTAGCAGAATTGGTACTGTTTGGGGTGAGAGAACTGGGCCTTTAAACTTTATTTTACTTTTATCAAGTTTTAAACTTTTTATTTTTATCAAGTTGACTGACACTTAATAACACATTCATGTTGGTTTGTTATTAAATCTCATCAAATTAACTCCTTCATTTGGCAACCACAGCAATCTTAAGGTCTCAAAAATAATTTAAAAGTCAACCTTTCAGTTGGGAGGCATCAACTTAACACAGTCTAAAGTTGGACCCTCCGGTTAAGACAGACAAGTGTCATTGATGCTTCCATCAACAAAGGAAGGCTGCTGATTTATTTAACAGTTGGATACATACATACTCTCTTGAAGATAGCAGGCCGTCAGATTTCACAGGAACGATTGTTCCCCATCACTTGGTGGTCCCGTGATGATTTAATCACAAAACCCCAAAACTGGTCACCACCAATCAGTTCCCACCTATGCATTTTGTAACAGAACCCAAAAGCGGGTTCCGAGGGGTTACCATGGTGAAAAATGACGGAACCCACAAATGGGTTTCCGTGCTCTTTGAAATCCAACAGCTTGAGATAGTTTTATGTGATGTGGTATGAGCTTTTCACATGGCTTGTTTCAGTGATGTTTGAGGGCAACCCCCATGTGTGCATACAGGTTTACCCTCAGACATGACAGTTGCTATTTCCTGGTTATGACATTACTGAGAAGTTTTTTTCATGTGTGTTCTGTATTGTTCATGCTGTATACTACATTGTTTTGCCTTCAAATTGCTGATATTTGGGGGTAGGGTAGGGGTCAGGGCCTTGAAAAAATATTGGTTTTGTAGTGTGGAGTACCCCATAGTATCACAAAAAAAAAAGTATTGTGCAATATCAACTTAATCATTTTACATTTGTTTCATTTACAGAGAGGCGACATTGTAGAATGTGAAATTGATGAAATTGGAACTATCACAAATAAAATTGTTTAGCAAGGAGGAACCTTGATAAGGACAAGAAATAGAAGAAGTGTTACTTCAAAAAGAAACTGTGCATTATCTGAAAGATAATATTTTTACATAAAGGTGGATTCAGTCTATTGGACTATGTTGAGGCAGATGGGAAATTGGATACAATATCAACCAGTAAAAATGAGCAACACAGTAATGAGATTATCAGTCAAGCTTGTTGCATTGAGAGGTGACCTACTCATTTAGTGTACAGTACCTTTTAAGCAGTCACTTTGATATCTGATGCAATTTTCTTGAGACTGTGTAAGTATGTTTGCCTTATCATGAGATACCCCGATCTTAGCCAACTATTATGTATTATGTAAAGTCTCTTAATTTTTAGTTTCCAGAGGTGACTATTGAATTATTACTGTTCATCTCATTCTTATAGAAATTAAATATTGTCATGTGAGCATTAGCTCTATTGATATCCAACAGTTATCCTACCATTATCATTATAGACCAGTACTGGAGTTGTTTGGAATGTGGTGCTAACAGGTTGTTTGAGTTTAATGTTTTAGAATTAAGAAACCAATATCTCATCTGGTACCCTTTAACCAGAGTGAGAGTAGACAAATGATGGAGAAATACATCTGCTCTTTGGCCCTGCACCTGCCCAGTAAGATTTCATGTATCGAGTTTTGTTCCGTTTGTATAGGCTACTACAAATAGGAGACTTAAAGTACAATGTTATCTACTTATAATACAGCAAATATCTTACATTGAAGTACATTACAGAAGTGGTATCAGTCTATGTGACTGGTGTGGGGAGAAGGAGCCAGGGTGAAGGGTTCAGGTCTATTGTCGTCAGTTTGTGTGTTTAATATAAATTTTCTTGCTGCAGAGAAAAGATGGTTTATTTTTATGGTAACTTTGTACACATATCTGAAATTCAATTCTTTTTTGTTCTGAGATATCACTTACAATTGTTAATTCTTATCAATTTATTCCCACATTCATGATGTGGTCTAGTGCTAGCTCTACTGATTCATTCATCCCAGGAAGTCCAGGGTCCCATTCCCAGAATTAGTCATGGAAAGACTTTAAAAATGGAACGTACTGCCATTGTGCATTGCTCAAGTTGTGCCTTGTAAGGAATGGATTTGGTATAACACAAACTGGAAAAGGGGCAATGGGCATCACTAGATTAAACCAAAAGGTTAAAGGGTTTAATTCCAAAAATTAAAATTATGTCAAATCCCTGCCATGATCCTTTCTTGGCATCAAAATATAAATACTTGCAACTTGAATTGGCTTAATTTGTAAAAAAAAAAATGTCCCTCGCAAAAAGTATACAAAGAGTCATTAATGATGAGCCAAGCGTCCTGCCTTTGCCAGTAAGAATTATTGTATTGTCTATGAGCTATGAAATAGTAAAGGAGTAAATAAAATAAAGTGAAGGTGAAACCTCTAACACAAAATAAAATGTCTTTTGTTGTCTATACACTACCTCTGCATCTATCGCCCCGTCTGAGATGAGTGCAGATGTAGACGAATCCAAACATTTAAGTGATGGTCTGATTAAATCAGCCATAACTGGGGTGCATCAGCTTCAATCTTTCCAATTCTTTGCTTAATTGTATCATGGACGATTGTACACTAAAATACCTCTCCATTCCCTTCATGTCACTGAATATTGGGTTTTGCATTGGATGTGGACAATGAAATTAAGACGATATAAGGCTGCAGGACCCCACTAATGGTCACCTTCACTAGCGGTGCTGATTCCTCTGTAAAAAATGAACAGCTTCCTGGTAGTACCAAAATACTAGTCAAATCACATAGTCTGAAATTTTATTTAAGTATCTCTCGTCCCTAAAAAATTACATAGAACCTTTCTCACTCACCCGTAGCTAACTGGTTTGAAGCTGGGCGGTGAAACCCCATCTAACTAATTTCTCACCCATTGCCCCAGTACCTTGTCTGGCTACAGGCCTGGATAGAATTAGCTTGAAATATTGCAAAATCTAAGCAGGGTAAGATTTTTTTCAGTTGGGGGAGGGGCCATTTAACAAAAGGAAACATTGTAGTGAAAGGCAAAATGAGTCGGCGTGTATTTAGTGAAGCTTTTCTGAAATTTGCTTGCCCAATTGCCAGAAATGGCTGCACATGGCCTGTAAATAAGATTGCATTAACTGCAATATGTTTGGTCCTTGAGCAAAGATGTTTTCCAATAACTCTCTATTGCTTGCATAAAGAAGGCAGTGCCTCCACTGGCGGTGTGCATCCAAGATTTTGGACCAGAGGCTGAGAACTTTAGGGGCACTATCTAAGAGGAGCGCCACCATGAGTTGGATAACACTATTTTTGGTCACAAATACCCCATAGATAGCCAAAAATCGCCCTTTCCAGGTTCAGGAAGAAAGCTCTTGGTGTATTTTCTTGGAAGGAAACCCTTCATCTTAACCTTAAGATTGTGGCCAAATGTGACGATGTCTGTTTCGTTTCGCAAAGAGTCTGACGAAATGAGTTCAATTGGCGTGTTGGTGACAAAAAGCATTCGGGCCCCTTACCTGTGTAAAAAAACTATAGTTCAAATTTATTTTATGTGACAAAAACACGACGACTCTTGTGACTGATGGTTGGAGTCTGCCCTTTATCCTTCTCCCTCATGGGTGCACCACTGATTTCGATGATGTAAAAACAAAATATTGATGAAGAAGGAGCCATACTTGGAGAAAAGCTAACTGGGTGGTTGTCTATGCCATATGCCCCGCGTATGTGTGTTAAAAAGGCCCGTAGTCTAGAAATAACCTAATCATTCTCAAGAAACTGAAACGGGTTGGAGGCTTATTTGACACTTACATCTCTAAAGCAATAATTTAAGGGGCATAATTTGGGAAGGGGGGGGGGTAAAATTAGGTAATTTCTGAGCACATGTAGGTCTTTATATCCTACACAGAACTTTGGGGACAAACCCCTGCCCCATCTCGTCGATTCTCTTGCTCTTTCAGCTTTGAGTCAACATTACGCCGTACGTGCGTGCATGTGGTCGAGTTTCCCAAAACTGCGCCCGACATAAGTGTTTTGCTGCTAGACCAGGGAGAGTTATGTATTTTCTGCTCACGATCCGTTACTTATGTCCGATTTTTGAAAAGTGGGCAGTCTTAGCCAAACCATATTTTGAAAATGTCTAGTTGACAAAACTTTCAACACACACTTGACTTAAAACAGGGATTCGTGACCCGCAGACCGGTGACAATTTTACTTCTCTGTTTAATGGACTGACAAATATTTATCTTCGGGTTCTTCCTTAACAAACCGTCTTAGCTACAAAGCTGACATTCACAGTCAAGTAATGTTTACTTATCCTTTACTTTAACACTCCTTGAAATTGTAGCTATTACTGGACTCACGGACTCCATCAAAGATTTACCCAGAGATGTATACAGTCAAGTCTCTCTTTTCTCTGCAAGTCAAGTCATCTGCAGATACTTTGGTGTTGAGAGGGTAAAATTCCCCGTGTTTTTTCAAGTCAGATCATCGAGTTGTCAGAGACAACTTTTTTGTCAGGTACAGATGCGGACTTATGATTTTACATGATTTCAAGTCTGAGGGAAGCAACTTTTTGACAGACCGATGATGTAGCGGTTGGGGGTATCCATGAAATTTTTGTCCTCTTCCGGTGACGTAGATTCTTTGGGAAGCAGACACTCCTTGAGTAAACTTTTGATTTTACCTCATAGCTCTTCACCACAGAGTCGAGGGGATTTAAGTATTTTGTGTTCGGACGATGATGTATGCTGTGTTCTCTTCTTCGGATATAAAACCTCATACATTCAGCGCGCCCTCATTCGATATCAGATTAATCGTAACGGTACAAAACATCAGGTTCGTAGTCTAGTTGACAGGCGCCCTTATTTTTGACCAAGACTAAGGGGACTTAAAAAAACTTGGTTCGTTATGTTCAGGGGCGTAACCAGTGGGGTGGCCAAGGGGTAGCTTGCCTCCCCAACGTCCAAAAATGGAAAGGGGGCCAAAAAAAAAGAAAACGGGAAGGGAAGAAGAGCAGGAAAGAAGGGAAGAAAGGGAAACTGGTACGAAACCTGAAAACTCATGAGTCTTGCCCCAATTTTCCAATATCGTCCGCATATTCTGCGTAATGATATTCTGTAACCAGGATAACCCTAACAAACTACAAGACGATTTAAAAATTTCATTGCAGGAGGAAATTTTGCTTACAGTCCTGAGGAATGGCATTTCTGGCTGTCTGAGAAATTTTCCAAAATTTCCTGAACTCTCCGCGCCAACTGATGGTGGCGCTCTGCTTAGATAGTCCTTCTGGCATTCACCCTCCTTATATTTTTAACCATCCTCCCTCAGACTGACTCCCCCTTCTGACACCAGTAAATCCTGGATTTCCCACTGCGACGTACTTTATTTTGCTCATGAAGAAAGGTCCGTTGGAATATAAAATAAAAACCAAAAATTTGTCATACAATTACAAATTTTTCTCCAATATCAGCTTCAGATTTTCAAGTGTTTGTTAAAAATGGGAACCAAAAAATCCGTAAATTTTCCAATTTCGGTGGATGCGCCGTACAATAAAAATGGGAGGAAGTGTATATAATGTTTGCAGCTTTATCTTTTACGGAATTGCTTTTATACAGCCCGTCATTTCACATAATTTCTAAAGAAGATCAGAATTTCGGTCATTGCACTGTCCGTCTTTCCTTAATGTTTTGGGTAGGGGTACGGAATGCAGTTGTGATATGCCTGGGATTAACCCCAGAGGCAAACTTTTCACTGCAACATAAGTTCCCAATAAAACTAGACCCAGATCCGAAGCCACACTAAATACTGAGAAGAGGGGTGGAATGGCTTCAGGGGCGAAAATTATTCAGGGGACCAAATGTGTACAAATTTATCAAGTCAATCTGTCAATGGCAAGTTGAAGCTTTCTAGAGGACAAAAAATTTCTGAGGGCTTCTCCCCCTCCTCCCCATAGATGGCTAGATCCACACTGTCTATGACTTATATTTTCATTGTTTGGTCCTACATCCACTTATAGAGGGAAAATGCAGTCACACGACTTTAATTACTAGGCCTATAGACAATCCTGTGTCATGACTGAGTGGCTCTTGAGAATCAAGTGACAATATTTTTCTCCGCAATTGTGAAATTTTCTGCAACTGTCCCGTTTACTTTGCATATACAACAGGCGTGTAGCCAGGATTGTGTCATGGGAGGGGAGTTCGGTGTCATGGGCTGTTTGGGGGCACTACATGAGGGAAAAGTCTAAGGATAGAGAGGAAAAACCGCTATTTTGGGTTTTTTTGCATTGCAAGGTTGGATCATGGGGGTTCTAAACCCAACCTCCCCTCCGTGGCTACGCCACTGATATACAATATTGAAGTCCTGAAATATCATGAGAGATGGTTGTAAGAGAAATAAGAAAAAAAATAACATTGTGAGATTAAAATGTTCAAAAAAGTTTGGGGCCACTGCCTTTGTCCCTTTAAGGATCAATCAAACACATATACTTTATTCAGCCAAGTAATGAGATAATGAAGAACGACAGACCAATCACATTTTCGGTCTTAAGTACATATTCGAATTATTAAGTCATCATGTTTCTTTGTTTGAGGTCAATACGACCCTTGAAAATGCCTCTCGAGTTATCTAAAGATACACAGCAGTGGGGCTTTGATAAATTAAACTGTCCCATCGACCGGGAGAGGGTCTAATTCTGAATTTGCATGCATCCTTGAGGAATCGACCCGTCTCTTTTTACGGATCTTCTTCAGTCCTCGAGAAACAATGAAATGCAAACAAGAACTGGTATTTCAATAGGCTCCCCAGGAGATCCTAAAGTCACAGAGATGAAGATGTTGAAAGAACTGGGTTCATTTCAGGCGTGACTCTTCCCTCTAAATATCGATTAGTTTTTGACTGGTGTCTGCAGGCCAACAAATTTCGAGACTGTTAATATAACTTCTCCAATATGCCCTTTATAGTCTCCTAAAACATACAGCAGAGCATTGCTGCGCGTAAAATCAACCGACGTTTTGGGGGACTTCCTCGTTCTAAAACAGAGTCACTAGCAGAGGAAGGAAATTGCTTTGAATTGTACTTTATGCCTTGAAGGTAATGCTAATGAAGGTATGTGCCATTTTTTTTATCACAGACCATTGCCAAATAGCAATTACCAGACTTGTGTGACAGAGTTCAAGGGGGTGCGTCTGGTTTGACAGCAGCAAAATAGGCCAATAGACAAAAACGACGTTTATCAAAAAAATCATCACATAATTCTTTGTAAATGCTATTTGGAAAAGGGTCTATATGTCGGATTGTCCATGTTCGGAATATCGTGTTACCAGGGTTCAAATAGTTGAAGGTAAGCTGTAAGCTTTGTCAAGTCTTTAATTAGAAGCAAAGTACATATTTCGAATGATTGATTTTGATCTCATCTGTACATTAGCTCCGTAGCAGGTGATGTCAAATCACGCCACTTCTTTGAACGTACACACTTTATTACGCATGCAGCAATACAGGTACAGAAGTAGCCACATCGTCGAATTGGGCAAATTTGAAAAACACATTTTAACTAGCTTATCCCCCGCTTCCACCCTCAAAAAACTACAATTTTTGCAGTAGTCACCAGAAATTTCCAAGTAGGCCCCTTGATTGACAGAAGTTCGACAAATGCAGAGTACCAAGCTCATACTACAAAGCAACTTCTGTACTGAGAGCGTTTTGATTTCACATTGGGGTCTAGCATACTCACCCCGAAGCAGTAAACTGCGATTCGGCGTATCTAACCAGAGTGCTGCTACAGAACTCTCTGATCTAACGAGATATTTGTTTTCAGTGTTTGCAGAGATGTGATATGTGAAAAAACCCATAAAATACCCGATTCAAGCGGGCTCCGAAATGCCATTCCCTATCTTCCGTGAGATATTTTCGGCCAAAAAGTTTCCATTGGGCACCCGGCCAACTGGAAGTGGCACCCCTGTGTATAACGGTGTCCAAAGTTTTGCCCGAAGAATGGTAGTGGACATGGGCGTTCGGAAGGGGGGGGGGGGGCAAGAGGGGCACTCCCCCCAACCCTGGAAAATCAAACTTGTGAAAAAATTAATTAAAAATTGAAATAAAAAAAATTAGAAATAAATCATCAAAATATCTTCACTCACAGCGTCAGTTTCTACTCGTGAAATATGCGGACATTTGACCAAGAATAGCAAATGAGAAGATGGTATGCTGATCGTGAAATCGTAATTTTGGGACCATCATTTGTGACATCTACTGGAAATTTGTAATTGTAAAAACTATGCCAAAATTGTACTAGTTGTCGGGTATGTATTGATGAATGCGTTGGTCTTGGTTTGGTCCCGTGCTGATCTCAAGTGGCCACGCGCGGATGTAACTGGGATAATAAAGGTGAATATGGAGGGGGGGGGGGGATGTGATTCATAATTGGGTAATGGATATAGGCCTATATAGGCTGTTTGACAGTTGTATGTTTTATCGTGCATAGGCGTGCGAGGCCGTGACCGAGAGGCGGGTTTCCCTAAACAATTTTTTGCATTGGAAATTCTAAAAATCTAAAAATTACAGACATGAAATTCCTGTTTCAGGGCTGGGTACATGCAGCTTTGAACACTCGCCAAGTGTCGTTTCCGGCCATCTGGAGGGTTTGTAAGGCCCAAAATTTTCCTGTTCGCTCCGCGCCAACTGATGGTGGCGCTCCGCTTAGATAATGTACACAATTCAATCATCCATGAATGACCTTGCCCCCCCCCCCTTGTAAAAAATTTCTGCGGACGCCCATGGTAGTGGAACATTTTATTGTGTTATGTGCCATTTTGCAATAAACTCATCTTTTATTGAAGTAAACATTTTTGCAAACAAAAGTTCAAGCTAACGATCGGTTTGATTTAATTACAAGCTTGAAAAATGCCATTCCGACTGTCTTATGGGTCGCCATTTTCAAAATTTTCTGTTCGTTTCGTGCCAACTGGTGGCGCTCCAGTTATATATGTCTTTGGACAGAATGAAACATTTTCTGCCCCAGCCAAAAATGACACCCCTTTCGCAAACTGTACATGAGCCAAAGTCTGAAATCGCTCCTTAGGCTGTTAGGTCGGACAAATAAGAAACACTGTAGGCGGTCCGTCAGGGAAATGTCCTATGGCTCGCTGACAGTCCGCTGGTGGGCATGATGCTGATTGGTTTAAAATTTCCTACACATCATGCACCTCTGCGAATTGCAGCGTAGTCTTGGGCGGCTCACTGTCGGCCATGAAAGCCGACAGAGGACTGCCAGATATCGCAACTGGGTTAGCACATGCTGGTCATCGGACATTGGAGCCATCCCCTAGCAAGATATCCTAGATTCACCACTGAAAGTTATTCCATTCTTTGGGTGTTGCGGGGACATGAAGATCTCATATAAATTAAACATAATCTCGCTCGAAATATTCGTCAGTTCTTGGCTATTGTACATATTTTCTGACTGAAACCATTGCAAAGTATAAGTTGTATTAAATGCGAAAGGAGCTAAAGTATGCTACCTGAAAAAAAAAAACAAAGCATGTTTTAAATAATTTCAAAGGCCTACTCCTTTCACCCCAGACAGTTAGAATTATCCAAACCCATAGGCGTAGGAAGCGGGGGGGGGGGGGGGAGGGGGCTGGGCGACAGCATATCGAAATGTTTTGTACAAAAACGATCATTTGCTCATTCTACATCAAAAAATTTCAAATGTTCTAATTAAGGTAAGCTAAATCGATTATGCTTTGGAATGATATGCATATGGAAAACTTTGGCCCCTATTCTTGCAGAAAGTCAGCTCTCACACGGTTCACACACAGCGGAGCGGATATCGAATAGATTATTTACTTTGATAAGCTTGGGTGAACACAGGGCTGCTGGTGGACTGTTCCATTATTGTAGATAGGGAGGATGGGATAAAATGACAACACAAAATCTTCGTTTCAAAGATCTTGAGAAAAGATGCTTTATTCCTTTTGAAAGACAAATAATTCACCGGAAATTGGAAAGGAAAAGGGGAATTAATACTACGCTAACCTAAAACCAATTATCGAAGAAAACAATTAATGGCAAATTTCAATTTTTCATGGTGCAGTAAGTACGATAATGCAATTGTCGGTAGGGTATTTGAGATTTTTTTTTTTTTATGGGGGGGGGGGGGTACTAGCTTCAGTGCTCCGAAATTTTAAGTTTTATGAAATACATCATATTGCGCATAGAAAGCTATAGGTCTATGTTTTGGCTAATACCAATGACTATTTCAGAATAAGAACTGAAATAAAAAATTAAAAATTAAGCTAACTGAAGTTATCCAAAATCTACATTTTAAGGATGTCAAGTCATTATTCTGTTCCAATAGTAGCTGCAAGAAGGAAGGGGCGGGGGACTAGAAGTATGGGACGGGGGACTGGCATTCTGCAGATAAGACCTTAAACTATTCCTGCCGTCTTTCCTTCTAGCATATTTTGTGCCCCTTGGACCAACTTTAAACAGACTATCTAGCCTTCTAAAATTGAAATGCCTGCTAACACAACGGTAGTAACACAACTTTTCTCGATGGTCACTTGGACTTTTTCTTCCAAATGTCCTCAGACTCTGTGGCAAAGAGCCAGGGGCGAAAAACCAAACAGCACTCCCGAAGGATTTCTGCTCCCAAAAGAAGCTATTTCCCCAAGCGACATCTCAACTCAACATGACCAACTGAACGATCTGACGTGCGGAATCTCGTTCTAGACTAGCTGAATAGAACGGCCTCCAAGTTTACATTTTCACCACACATGATCTCAGCCAAAAGCCGAGAGACTCTTGACGAAACGGGAGCTAGGGGGCACAGAAGTAACCTAATTTAGTGTGCAAGTCAAAGGCTTTGTTTATGAATCTAGGTGTATCTGAAGTTGTGCATGTTCCTCTAGGCCCTATGACGACTAATTATCCAGCCCTGGCAGAAAATTAATAGATTACGAAGAGGACAAGGCTTTTGCCGTTTTACCTCAGTAATGATCCATGTAATCCTTTTAGTAATATATTTAAACATGATTCTAATATGTTTTAGTAATGCGAAAAGAAAAACTTTAGAGAATACATATAAATAAGTATTAGAGGCTGCTTACTCTTCTTGATGCAACACTGTTAGGCCAACATCTCCCTGAACAAAGTGGACTAGTCCATAGTCCACGCGACACTCGGTTTGAACAACTGGAGAGAGCCGTGATCTCCGTTTAAAAATCATGCAATTGTTCCTCTTGAAAGATGTAATTTCGCAGTAAATGAAATTTATAGTCCTCCTTCCAATACAAACCAACAGTAAAGGAACATAAATCTATCTAACACTGGTGAAATCTTGTAGGCAAGCTGACTACTTCCTGCTTGTGTGTCGCTACTTGGCATTATCCCGGTAGGATGAAGCATGCTATTAGGCAATAAGCAATCAATCTTTGGGATCGATGCCCAAGTCGACCAAAAATGCTAGAAAAGGGTCCCTTATTGGATGGGAAATTTACGAGATGTTCCTCTAAACCAATCAAAACTTGGCTTATATCATTGGAAAGAGAATAAAAGGGCCTTTGTTTGGAAGTGCGACGTAGGAATGAAGAGCACCCACGTTTTTGATGGTATTGAGGAGAAGGAGTCAACTTCCGGGCAAGCAGTGTTTGTTTACATTGACAAAAGGTGATTATCGGCAAAAGAAGGGCTTAAATACCTTTAATTTACGAGACCTTCCCCTAATCTGATGAAGTTAAAAGTTATACCATTGGAAAGAAGAAGAATTTGTCATTCGATTACTGGGCGACGTCGTTGAAAACCACCCCTAGTCTCTGAATAAACGGTAGAAGTATGTGGAAACTACGAAAATGCCAGTGGGATTTCACGTGCTTAAAGTATACAAGGGCAACTTGGTGAGCAGATGCAATGAAGTTTTCCATATGCAAGGTGATAGGAACTCATGAAATGCCGATTTCCATTCAAAATACATGATTTTTGACGATTTCAAAATTTTGTGACGTCATAATTTGGGGAATTTCCCCAAAATAATGGACCATTTTATGCCTTTACTTCACGCATTTTACGACAAAAATATAGATCCAAATAAAACCAATTCTTCTCCTCCTGTTACCTGTGACATGCAGCTCCCAGAAACGCGTTTAGCCGTGTCAATATATTCGTGGCTAGAAGTGTTAATCCTATAAATTTTGTAAAATTGGGATGAAAAACGTTTTTTAGCCCATAGACATCCCATTAATTAATGATCCATCTACGACAAAAGTAAGGGGTGTGCCCAAGCAAAAAAACATTCACTAGATGTGCAAAAGCATGAACATCACAAATTCAGCTTAGCCAGACCTTAAAACACAACCCCGAATACTACATAAAGCGAAAAACTAAAAATGCAAAATGGGCCCGCACACTGTAACGCATTTGGGAGGTTTATGATCAAAACTTTTCGATATGCCCCCAGTGAAAAATGAAGGGGCGGAAGCATGCTTCCGCCCCTCACTTCCCGGGTCTGAAACCCCCTTTTTTGATCTTTTAAGATCCTAAAAGAGCAAAATTTCCGGCCCGCTTCGCTCGCCGCAAAGTGTTATATAGGTTAGAATACATTTGTTCTTGCTCGTAAATCAGTTTGATAAACTTTTCCGAGCTCTGGAAATGACAAATTCGTATACGTACCATATGTGATACCACATCATCAAAAGACACCGGCAGTTATATTGCTATTTTAAACTGTCTTTCATAGAGTTCCAAATTTTCTTCTATGAAAGCTCTTGATTTTGAAATATTTTGTCTAAAAAGGACAACAAAGTTTGGGAAACTTTTAAAATGTCATCGGAGAGTGTCAGTTCGTAGGCCTTAGAAAACATTATGTAGCAACAACGATTCAGTCGTGGTGCAATCATCCTCAGATTTGCCACCAATATATATGAAGGAAGTGGACATTCTTCAGTAATCCCAAAACTCTATAAATTTCGTTACAGGAAACCCGGATTCCAAACCTTTCTGCACTCTCTACCTACATGTATTTGTTCAAACTGCAATACCTGAGTGTGGTGTAAATTAAATTTTGTTTGTTTAAAAAAAGGATAGTAACTAACCAAGTTTTCTTATTATGATTCCATCATCAAATAGCCTCGGTCTCAACAAACATACATTTCTTTTCATTTGCAGTGAAAGCTGGAAAATGGCGATGCATTTGGATTTACTCAGCATCAACCAGTGACCTCTTCATGTTGCGACGTGTCCGATCCGAGACAGAACTACGGGTAACATCACCAAAATCGTCCAATCGCCATTCGTCGGGTCATCGGTCATTGAAGGGTCACGCGACGTCACGTGAAGATGTGGTAGAACACAGAAGGAGTTGCAGACATGACTTTCAAAGAGAAATAACAAATCGAGGACAAAGTGAAGAATATAACCAACCAGATGTAACGCTGTGTCTTGGCAGTCCCGCATCTATTACGTCAGGTTCGTCAACTAGTCTGACGTCACCCAAGTCGGCGCCTGTCATAACAAGTAACATTTCATATAAACGTCTTCAATTTGACGTCACCGAAAAGCTTTATCTGACAAGCACAGGGGAAAGTCGCCCAGTCAGATTGAAGAATCTGCATTCGTCTCCAGGAGAAGCTCAAAGAGGTAAACTTTCTTTCACGAGAGATAGGATGTGGGTCAGGGGCACTGGTGATTTCCCTGAAGGGAGGCCGTGCAGTATGCGGGGATCGCTGGCCTGGGGGAGGGGTTTTTGAATCTTTTAAAAAGTTGGGTGTCTTTGCATGCAATCTTGTGCTATATATGCTACCTTTTTTAAGTAAAATTGGAGTGCTACACAATATGCGTACTTTTCGTAACTAAAAAAAAGGCATCAGTAAGGGAGCCTGGGAAGGCAATCTCCCCCCTTTGAAAATTTTTGAGAAGTTATGTACGCTAAATGCAATCTAGTGCCACATATGCTACCCTTTGAAGTAAAATTGCCCAATTACATACTTTTTAGGATCTAAAAAATGGCATCCCCCAGGGAGCATGGCCTTATTGCCCAGCTGCGCACATCACTTGTTTGGGGATAGGTATGACTTCTGACATAGAGGTTAGATGGTCATGAGGTTGTTCGGGTAAAGGTGCCCTTCCGCCAAGCAACATTTTTAACAGGGTTGGAATGACCAAATCATGCCAATGGATGAGCCGGTTCCTTGGAAATAGGCCACACCCTTAATCCACATTGACATTTTATCAACTTTTTTGTTGTAATTCTTGACACCGGATTATGAAAGAATGGACCAAATGTCCTTCACTGGCTGACCCCAACCTATAATGTTAAATCTAAACTTATGAAAAAATATGAAGAAATATTAGCTTCCTTGGAAGTAGAAGTTCTTCAAGGATTCAACGTTTGACGTTTGGTTTCGCCCCAGAGAGAAGATCGTACATTAGAAATAGAAAAATGCGGGCTATGGCGTTTGTAGCAGGTGCGGAGAGGGAGGACCAAGCTTGAAAAACCCTAAACATGGCAAATATCAATACACACTAAGTTCATTACGCATGAGAAACAAACATTTCATCATATTTTCCCAAAGAAGAGGGTAAACCCCTTCCCTTAGACCCCTCCTCTGTATCAGACCCCAACAAACTCTTCTGTGACACAATCCCGGCTACGCGGTTGACACCATCCATAAATGAATCTGGACAGTCAAGTGACAGTTTGCTTTAGTCTGACGTAGACTGGGGTCCATCACCGATAATCTTTTAAACTGCTTACCCGTATCATGGATGGTTTTATTCTAAATTATCTCCTGATTCCCTCAATTTTCCTCAAATTCATTGAATAAGGTTTAAATCTGCATGTTGACAACGAAATTAAGACAATGTAAGGCTGATGGACCCCACTAATGGCCGACCGCACTAGCGACTCCGATTCCCCTAAACCGCTATAGGAAATCGTGACCATAATATTGTTTTTATTTGTTGTAAATGTTCAGTAGTAGTCATTTGACTAACGTACTTCAAACATTTGTTCGCAGAAAGCTTGCAGAGGTATCAATACAGTGAAAGAGATGGTTCTAAACTAAGTGGACAGTACAAAGATGTTAACGGCAATGACACAAGACATAAGATTAGTAACGAGCTAAGAAAGTCAAACTTGAAAGCGTCCACGTCGAAGATGTCTCCTCTAACAAGAGGTCATTCAGCTCAGACCCATGATAGACTGGATGAAAGAAATGATTTATCGAGGCTTAATCCTTCAATTTCGGAAGAATTGGGAAAGAAAGTTTCAGATTGGCTGGCGGGTTTGGATGAAGATGCAAGCCGAAGGTACGCGAGAAAGCAAATGGCAGGATCATCGCATGAACAGCCAACAGGGACAGACCAATAGTATTTTTTTTTAAAAACAAACAACTAATGGCTCAAACAACGTGATGTTGACTTTTTATTGAAAAGTAAAAATGGTCCAATAGATGTCGTAGCTGATGTACTCGAGACAAATTTGCTAGAGTACAGAGATTATTTTATGTATGGAATATTTATAGCGAAAAGATAAGACAATAGATTTTCTGCATGAATAATTTTTACATTCCCTTAGGACGAAGATGCACTCTTAAAACAAATGAGCAAACATAGAACATGCTGAATTGTTGAGAAAGAAAATTGCTACGGTTAGGACAAACCATAAGGATTTACATGGATTATTGTGCAAAAATTGCGCAATAAATTTATGATCATCGAAGCTTGCTAAAAAGTTTGGCGTGTGCTATGTTCCTTCAACATTGAGAATTTTTTTGGTCATTTTTTCTTACTGTAAAGTGAGTGGATAACAGAAACCAGAGATAATAGGAACTAGTGTGAAAGTGAAGGCCGTAGTGACAGTGTGTGTGTGTGTGTGTGTGTGTGTGTGAGGTGGGGCGGCTGGCCAAGGGGAACGAGCCCCCTAAAAGTTTGAACCCCCTAAGGAGTTTTAAGTTTGCCATTCACTTAATAAATTATTACACATTTGTGCCCACTGGAAAAAATTCCGCCTCCTTCAGGACATCCTCTTCATACGGTCCTGGTGACACGTTTTCGGCTAGACCCTTTCAATGGGGTTTTACGGCTCATTTTCTAACCTATTGGTTTAAGTCGGGTCGTTAGCTTGTTTTCCTTACTCCATTACTTATGCAGAACACCAAGCACAATAGCAGTAGGTTCAATTTTAAAGGCTTCGGTATGATCCGGCCAGGAGTAGAACTCCGACATCCCGACTGCAAGTCAGATACTCTAACCGCTTAACCATGGAGTCTGTCCTTACAATATAATATGTCCCTTTTGTAGACAAACCTTACAAACTGTGTATTTGAAAATTTTGCATTTGCTGTTTGTGTAGGTATACTGGAAGGTGGGGGGACAATGTGTAATATCGGCTAATTTGCCTTTATATTTGATACATGATATATCTAGGTCAACTCATTGCTCATTAACATTCCTTTGTGTAGATCGGGTGTGGAAGGGATCAAGCGGCGGTCACACTACAACGAATTCGGATCAGATTCCGATCCGATTTTTCGGGTTTTTGTTAAAATCTTCCCCATCTCTGGTTGGAAAGAGCCTAAAATTTGTCAGTCATTATAAGTTTACGATATGAAAACCGGCACACGTTTTTTATCAGATAGCGTAGTCCAATGAAATTTGTCTATCAATGTGACGTCACGAAATTATTAGCATAAAGTTAATTTTCATAGCCATATATTTAGACAGACTTAAAATTTTGGCTCTTTCCGACAAGAAAGGGAGAAGATGTTAACAAAAACTCCCCAAAATAGGATTGGAATCCGATCCGAAATCGTTAAAGTGTGACCGCGGCTTTAGTATAGTGCCTTTGGTCCTTTTCGATGTTTCCATATGTGTACTGAGATTTGTGACTGGAGCAGGTATACTTGAAGCAAGTACATTCTATCTCCCAGGAAGTATTTTTTTAGTTAGCAGAATACTGAAACATTCAATTAGGGAATTTCCCCTTCCCCAAAACTCTTAAGTATATTTTCATCGATGAAGAAGCTGATTGCCTTTGAAAACCCAATGCTTTTTGCTATGCTACAATGAAGCAAGTTTTAAGCCAAGGTTTTCACAACTCGTTCAGATATTAATTTTTTAAGGCTTGGAAGAAGTCACCATATTTGTTTCTTTCAAAACGCAAAAGTTTATGCGCATAATCCTTTTCCTATTTACGGAGTCTAGTCTATATGCACAGCCCTATTCCTGCATCTGCTCATGGATGTCATACCCATTGGGCACGGAGACACAGGTCCACGAATTTCGTGTGAAGAGTGCCATTAAAGTTGTTTGAAAATAAATTTGAAACTGCTTCACACATGTAAATTGAAAAAAGAAAATGATAAATTCAGTTTCTTCACAATTCACAATTACTTTTATAATTGCAGTATGACCTGGAAATGGAGTAAATGCCCCAAGTTTGGGTCCCAAACTTCATTTTTGCACGACGCACTTGCTCCTGTCTCAGTTGTCTTGGGGGGGGGGGGGGTCGAAAGGGTGGGGCACTGTGTTTGCCCAGAGGAGAGGTTTTTCTCTCCTTTAAACGTGCATTCTGCTGTTGTGACTTGCATACTGCCGTTGAAACAAAAGGTTCTGTGATGTAACCTTGCAAATAATTGACAAAATAAAACTTTATATAATGCATTTGGATTTTCAAAATATTTCAAAATATAATGCATTTGGATTTTCAAAACTTTTCTATAGTATGCATCTTGTTCTTGGCATTATCCTGTTACTAGGGCTTTAGGGTCTTCGAGGTGTCCCCTCCATATTTAAATGTGACCTCAAGATTAGCTTGAACGTTGAAAGACGGTTATAACGAGTACCAGTGCTCATTTATAGGCACAGAAACAACGAAACAAAGGGATAAATATTAAAGGTTTTTCCCCAAACAGTTCCCGAACCTACTTACTTACCCCCCTCCCACAACTGTCCTATACCGATTCTCATCCAGACACAACTTCTCAGCTTACTGCTTCAGGGTGGGTGTACAAGACCCCAACCTGTTATATAAAACACTCTCAGTGCAGTACATGCTGTTTAATATGAGCTACAGTACTCTGCCTTTTTTAACTTGCTGTCAATCAAAGAACTGTGCCAATTGATAATTTCTTTAGACTATTAAAGGGACTTAATTGTAGACCTGTTTGGTCTGAAAATTCAGAAAATTTAAATGCAACCACCCATGCTTTACGTTATGAAAATTTAAAAGAAGGGCTTAAGGGTCACATCAAGTTTTAATATGTTAGAGGGGTATTTATTCAAAACATTTCGCCGAAATATGCATTGAAATTCGATGTGGAATTCTCAAAATATGAGCAAGTTAAATTTGTCACATTTGCGACAAAACGTTAACTTGAAATAAGCACATAAAACTTCATATCCCCCTATCAATGGACAGTCTTGTTTTTCTTTAAACTTTACAGCCAATTTTCGCCTTAAGAATTCCATAGCAACAGAATGTGATTGCATAAATAGCATGAGAACTTAACAAACGTTGCATTCTCTACAGGAAGGTCCTATTCCCATAAGATGTTTTTTTTGTCAAAGTGAGGAAATGATATAAACTCTACTGTCCTGAAGCCATTTGGATCACAAATCTAGTGCCTTCATCGACTGATATCCCGAGAAATACGTGTCCGATTTGAATAAAAGGTTCACTACACTGTGCAGTTTTGTTTCCTCTTTCATAAACAAAATTTAATTCTTTGCTTAAACTTTGGTACTTCAAATTTTCCACCATTCTTAAGATGAATCTCGTCAACTAAGTTTGATCTTTTTATATGATTTCGTAGCAATAAAAATGGGGTACATGTCTACTCGGGGTGACACCATGTAGGAATATCGACAGGGTTCAATACCACCACACCCCTTCGGGGAAGGCTTGTACTTTCAGAAAATGACCCAATACGGACGGTGAGCTTTAGCATCAATAACTTTCAGATCCCCGATCTTCTTGATTTTGCTTACAACAAAGGCCGGGTTCTTCAATAAATACCTCAAATTTGTTAAAACCCCTTACCGAAAAACGAAAAATTATTTCTTCAATGTATCCGACATTTCCCTCTCTCGGCTTTGAAGTTTCTCAAATCACATTGAAATTGTGCATATGAAACACCTTACTTGAAAAACCCTCCCAGGGATGTAGGCAGGGGGTGGGGATGCGTACCCATCCCAACCCCAACAGAAGCAAGAGTTTCGCTAGAGTTTCGTTCGAGCCTGTTAATTATTTTCAATATGAACTGTATTTTACATTCAATTCTCAGCATCATATAAAAGCAGGTCAGTTTTAAGGCATTAAAAGTATGAAAATCCCAAATCTCTCAGGGGTTTCACTTCCTGGCCGCTTTAGGAACACTAAGGCGGGCTCTTGGAACGGCTTGTTTTGAAGATATTACCTAATATTTTCCCCCAATTTTATATTATACTACCTAATATTTCCCCCACCTTCAGTTTATTTCTAGCCGTTATTTTTTTATCAATTTAGGCATTCAAACAATGGAAGTCGCAGAACTTCTGGAAGCTTCACCCTGGACCCCCCGGTGGGGGGGGGGGGGGGCTTTGCTCCAAGATCACGCTCCTTATGATCTCAAAATTTTCTCTCGAAACATCATCTTCACTCAACCACTAGCCATTATTTTAGGTCAACTTTAAAACATTCAAAGCATGGTAACCACAGGCCTTCCGGCCGCTGGACTCCCCACCAGGACTCTGCCTATGAACCCCAAGCCTCGTATTTAAAATATTATTTCAAAATTGTCTATCCAATCATCATCTTCACCCTACCACTAGCCAATATTTTAGGTCACCTTAAAGAAATTGAAAGCATAGAAAATCGCAGAGCTGCTGGGGATTTTTGGATCCCATTAGGGGTCCTTAGGCGGTGCCAATAACACGACACAGGATAATATTATCCCATTTTCAAGTTCCACTTTTAACAACTTTGCACCCACCAATCTCATGTCTGGCTTCGCCCTTGTCTCCCCCAGGAAAGGCGTTCGATGACCAAGTTAATGCGTCTAGATTGCGTATCGTATCCCCCCCCCCCCACCCTCTAAACCGAATCGTCGCTCTTGCTTCTCGTCGATGACATTCCCAAGAAATTCACCTGTACCGGACAGATATTGTGTAACAAAAGTTTTACTTAGTTATAGGGTTTAACGCCCTATCTGGTCATGCAAAGTTATAACTATTTAGAGTAAATAAACCAAGGAAGTCTTATTTTCATCGTGAGGGAGCTCATAAAATTAGAGGTATATTTTGCTAAACTCGTTTGGACATTGTTAACGAGCAAGTCCGAATTGCAATAGGAGAATAAAAGGTTCCTATCATTAGCAGGCGCGTAGCAAAGTAATGGGCCTGAAACCGCCAATACAAGTTTGATAAATTGCAAAATTACTAAGAGCGAATATTGCAAAACGAGTGATCACTGTAAACTTTATTACGTTCAAGGCACAAATTTTGCATCGGGAAACCTAAAAAAGAGAGTTAGTCAGAAAAAGTTCTACGGTTCAGTTTCTATAACCAATTGGTTAAAAGGGGAATCAAAGTTTGACAGCGAGTATTTACCATACGTTCCAGCACTTTGTTTTTTTCTTCTTTTTTTTTAACGGTTTGGTCATTGAAATAATTCAGTACACGTGAAAACACCGATAGTGTTCCCGGCCGTAGGGGAGGGTGGGGATCTTCCCTCCCCGAGATTTCCAAATCGTAAAGACGACAAATGCTGAGTGATTGTGGCGCCCGCCTACAAATGCAGTGTTTTAACTGCTCTCTAGAGTTCTTGCTCTGATATTCTACTTTCACATTTGCAAATTTTTACATGCAGGAGGTTCTTTTAGTCTCAAACCACTTCCATAGTTTGATTGGTGTGAGAGAATACATAATTAATCGCTACACTTTCAGTTCCAAGAGTATTGAGCTAGAGTGGCTGTTTCACATTTTTCGAGTCACACTTAAACTACGTTTAACCAGGGCCGTCATCAGGGGGTGCGGAGGGTGCGAACGCACCCCCCTCCAGACTTGCCCGCCAAAAAAATTGGGGCCAAAAAAAATTGTGGGAAGGGGCGTCGCCACCGGGTGTGGAGATTGTTTTAAAATGCGGTCGGGATTGTGCATGGAACGACCAAACGGTAAGTTTCCTACGTTTTCACTACTTCTAGACTATCATATGGCGAAGTTTCAGCTCGTCGTCGATCTCACAAGTATCTTCGAGAGATCTGTCACTATTCGCGTCTGTGAATCCAGGGCTGCATTTACATCAGTCATTTCCGCTCAACCTTCCTCCCAGCCTAGTCTTCGAGTTCGAAGTGTCGCAGGCCATAGCACAGTTTTAGTTCCCCTCAGTTAAAGTCAGTTTGTAGCAGTACGGGTTGGCGTTTTACGCTACCGAATCCTTCTGACCGCGTGCTTGGTCTAACGGTAAGAGCATCCGCCTCTCATGCGGAAAGCCCGGGTTCGCTTCCCAGGTCGAGTCATCAGTGGCGTGGGCTAGTCCCCCTCCCCGATTTTCTACAGGTCCCCAAGATTTTTTTGCCTCATGATAAAGTAATTGAGAAAAAAATTAAGTGTTTGAACGGAAAACACTTTGAAGTATTTCCTTAAAAATAAATAAAAGTATAGAAAAGCTCAATATTTATAAACAAAACACTCTCAGTACAGTTCATAATGTGTAATAAAAGCTTTGGTATTCTGCATTGTTTGAATTAGCTGTCAATTAAGGAGATGAGCCAATGGAAAAAGTCAGTACACCGCCTACCAAAATTGTGGTTTGGGGTGAGAGGATTGGCCCTTCAAGGGTAAGGTACTGCCTTCGAATAATTCTTCCCATCCATCCCTAACAACTGGGTCTATGTCGTGCCTCACTCCTTCCCATGACAAGTGCCACTGTAGAACGATTTCTTCAAGAAGTCCTCTTTTTACTAGTTGGCACTGGCGTCCGGGCGGATTTGTAAAATGTCCACAAGGTCCGCGTTTCATGATCCACATGATCCATACTTCGAATTTGCGGTTGAAATGTTTTGAGAGATTTTAATTATGACTACGTAACATACCGATGACTGAACAAATACTGCACCATTTTCCATTTAAACACCACTGAAAACCGGAAAAAATTGTTTCTTTGGTAGTATGTATGTCACGTGTAAAATCTCTACAAAGAATAAAAATGAGTATTTTGAAAATTTTCATGTTCCCCAAATAGGAAAATTCAAAAACGTAGGCCTTTAATCAGTTCAAATTTTGCGAAACATAGCACCATTTTGCACAGAGCAAATATATAGCAAAAAAGTTTCTCGGAGGGGGACACAACTAATTTTGGTTTCCCTATTGAAGCTGAAATCTGTTCAAATATTGCCGCATTTGCGATCTACGTTCTCCTGAATTTCAAAATTTTTTCCCAAGAGAAAGGGAGATAACGGTTCCCTGCAGTTTCATCCTCCAGGCCATGGCACAGATCAGAAATGCCCAGATTTTGGGTCCCCAAAAAGTGTATGTATTATCATTTATAGATTGGTTTTATATTCACACTATTTGAGAAGTGGCAGACATGAGATTCGTATTTCAAGGCTGGGCGCAACCGGCTTAAAACACGTGTGAAGTGCCGTTTCCAGCCATCTGGAGGGTTTGTAAAAGCCCAAATTTTCTTGCGCGCTCCGCGCCAACCGATGGTGGCGCTCCGCTTAGATAGTCTTGCCGCGCCTGACCCTCGGAGGTACCAGCCCCCCACTAATTATTACCTATCCCCCCGGAAATTCCATCTTTGGCTACGCCGCTGCGAGTCATCCCAAAGACTCTAAAAAGGAACCTACTGCCGTTGTACGTGATGCTCAGCATAAGCAATGGGGTAGAGGGAACAATCCAGGGAGCCGCAACTGGAGAAAGACCGTGGCCGGTGGCCGCCTGGACTTGAACCAATAGGTTGGAACTGGGCCCTTAAACTCTATGTAACTAGCTAACTAGCTACCGAATCCTTCGCAGATTTAGCAGTACAACACTGTGGCCTAGTTATTGTCTAGTCCAGGTGCCAGTATTTCTTTTCACAGGAATTAGTCATTTCATCCAAGTTGTGTGTTAGTGTAAAACAGTTTATAGTTTATAGTCCCCGTCAGGACATTGATTCATAATCGTGGACAGACTTATTACTGGAGGAGTGAACCAAATTAGAAACCGACTAAATTTTGAACTGTGAGTGCTTCTTCATACTTAATACAGTTGACAATTGTGTTAGGAGTCAAACTTATTTGTGAGTTAATCATTCATATGTGTTTTCAAGGAGAATATAATGATTACAATTATCAATCACCCCCCCCCCCCCAGAAGCAGTTAATCCTACGCCTGAATTTCCTCTCTTGGTATGTACCAGGTTGTGCCATTCTAAGTTGAAAAATTGCAAAGCTCCCAACCATGGGAGGGGGCCACCTCCCATGCCCACCCCCTTCTGCTACTTCGTGGCCTCGTCCATAACAACTTTCTCACTCACATGCCCGAGTTTCAAAACGCACCCCCTTTTGAAAGAAAACTGGTGACGGCCCTGGTTTGACCATTTCTGAGTTAGACTTCCTGGCTACCATTTAAACACGCAATCAAACATTTGTCCCTAGCTTTTTAGGGAAATTGGGGTGGCTGCAATGGTATGATGTTTCGAAGGATTTGAAAAGGTCCGTCGTTGAAGGGTCAGTCACAGACTCCAACTTGGCTAAATTGTATAGAACTAATGCGGCTTATCGCGTATGTTCTAATAATAATAACTTGAATATCTTTCGCTCTCCAAATTGTGTATTTAGCTTCTATAGCGTAACGCATGTTTCATACCGGTTTTGTGCATAGCCGGATAACAAATGGGAGCAGATTATCCCTAACCTGTTTCAGTGTTTGTTTTTGACGTGAGTTGGTACTTTTGTATCGTGTAATGCTAGCGCGTTATTAGTACGGCATACGGAAATACACTGCATCATTCTTTTGCCTCGTTAAATAGAACACTCCATCTCAGTTCAACTAGTGAAATTATTCATGTACATGGCTATTGCACTCATAAATATTCATGATTTGGGAAACTCAACTCCGTGTTTCTTTACAAAGGATGTTTTTGTCTGCTGAGTGATACTTCAGACAAGGTAATTTTTGGTCTCCCGAGCTTTTCCCGATAACTTAGTGTCTGAGAATATTTCTGAGCCATGCATGTGCCATGTGGTGGCGCTCATAAAAAATTGACATTGCATTAACCATACCAGTAATGCGTTGTAAAACAGGGACTGTTGTTGGTCCAAATAACAGCTCCCTGATCTAGACTACTTCTTCTTCCCCTAAAAGTTCCCTTCCTCGAAGATATCCCAAGCATCACGTTCGATACGCTGTCTGGTTGTGGGTCGAGTCTGGTTCACAGTCCTGTCTATACACATCAGATAACTTTTAAGGGTCATTGTTCTAGTGCAGTTAAGGTTCCCAGGGATTTAGGCCAACAACAATTTTCGTGTGAACTGATGCATGACATAAATATATGGAGATCTTTGCTTCGAGCAATATTGCTAATATACTAAATGACCCTAAATAACAATGCAACGGCACCTTATCATTTCGCTGATATCCATGGGACAACAACAATGAATTTTCTAAAAACGCCTACAGCCTGGCGATATTCTCCCAAACCGTTTGAATCAAATCAAATGAAAAAACATCAAACGCACCGTTGGTTCATTTAATTGAGCCTATTTGTAAACAACGTTTACGAATTAAGTACAATATTGGTGTGATCGACCGTCGGACCATCCGTCGGTCCATATACTTAACTCTTTTTATTCCAAGTAATTTGACCTTTTTCAATTCTTTGTATCCCCCTGTACGTCATAAAGAAGTCATACAGATCAGTATTATTCAAACGTTTCTTCTAGAACCCAGCAAGACCGATATTCATAAAACCAGGGAGGTGTTATTAGACCTCCCTGATAAAACCGTGCTAGGCCCTAGTTGGCAACTACCGTATCTTAGGTCCTTCGCTGCCAACTAAGACTAGTTAGATACTGAACGTTATTCATAAAATGCTGCTGAGCTTACTTAGAGCTTACTTAATTGGTTGCTAAGGTACATGCCAACTTTAGAGGTGATCTTGGACACTTCTAAGTCACGAGTTGACAACTAAATATCCTTCATTGTTCAAGGCTGTTTGACTCCAACGTGAAAGCACGGCTAGACGATTGCTTGAACTGGTTTAATAACATCGTGCAATGAGGAGGGGAAGAGACAGGCGTAGTCCAATTGATATTTTTACTGATGCAAAACTGATCCAGACAGGGAACGGCAAAACTTCATTATTGGGGTCATCATTGCCATCATGTGTGATATACCATCTAGTATCTACACACACAGACCTATAGTCAATTTTTATTGTTTTAGAGCTAACTGCGGGGCCTGATCTCCGGCATGGGAGGGGGGGGGGGGGTCTAAGCTGGTAAGGGTAGGAAGACGTCAACCTCCGGCCTTTTGAGATTTTTTCGTTTTCAAGGGTTAGTTAGAGGGAAGTTTACGCCCCAGTTTCCAACCTATTGGTTCGAATCGAGCCGGCCACGGTTTTTTTTTTTCCAGTTGTGGCTCACTGGTTTGTTTTACCTACTCCATTGCTTATGCGGACTGCATTGCGCACAACGGCAGTAGGTTCCGTTTTATAGTCTTTGGTGTGACTCTACCTGGGAATAGAACCCTGGCCTTCCGCGTGAGAGGCGGATGCTCTTACCGTTAGACCAAACACGGCACGCGGTCGTTTATAAATGCAAAAGAGTGCGAAATAGAGCAAAAGTGCAATATACCGACCTCCGTCCTTTTAGTCTTATGTCATGAGTTGGGGCCTTGGTAGATTCGCAGCTTTATGACCGTTTTGCTGCAGGGAGCTGCAACAGTCAGTCTGTCATTGGTAGGTTTGCTGATTCGCCGTCTCCGAAAACACTGTGTTTTCGGAGACAGCGAAGGCAGATTTGGTGTCTTCGTTGATCACGTGACACCCGGAATATAGCGAAGGCAGATTTGGTGTCTTCGTTGATCACGTAACACCCGGAATATCGTTTTATTTTCCGGGGGTAGACCAAGCGCCAAGAAACCGAGCCGCACGCGTCACGCGTTACACACTGTAGATTTATATATCATACTATAGTATCACAGCCGTGCGTGTTTATCGAAAACAGCAGACCAGTTTGATCAGAGAGTTCTGTGGCAACTCTCTGGTTTGATTGAACTCTCTGCACAGACTTTCGAGGTAATCTTTTAAGGTCTTACAAACGAAGGTCGGGCATGTAGGCCATCAGTCAATAGTCGGTGGCGTATTGACTTGTTGCGTTGGACTTGTGATCCGAGGATCGCCGCTTCGACTCCAGCCTGGGTAATGATACCATGTGCAGTGGACAAGGCGCTTTATCTCAACTGCTTCTCTACATCCAGGTGTGAAAAGTGTACCCCTTTAAGTGTAGTTGTCATCAATGGCGTCGCCAGATTTTTCATTCTCAGGGGACTCTGGGGGAACAGATTTTCCACAGGCACTGCTAGACAGCACTCATGGCGGCGGAGACACCACTGATCACGAAGCGCTTGGCCCTAACGGGTGGGGTCCAGGGGTCCGCCGCGCCCCGGTAAGGCCCAGGAGTAAAGCCCCGTTGGTGGCGAAGTCTCTGGAAGCTCCTGGGTTTTAGGGTATTTGTGAGGTTTTAAAGTCATCATTTTGAGGGTAATTATGCTACTAAACACTGGTCTAAAAATTAGTTGAGCCACTTCATGAAAGGTTTTGTTGGTACGGCAACAGAATGACTACAGAAGCGGACTTTTAAGGCAGACATTTTGGAAGAGGGGAGGGGAACTGAACCAAAGAGAAAGCGGTAATGGACAGTTAAATGTGTTTCTCTAAAGGAAGCATGTCATCCTGCTCGAGATGCTACCTCAACTGGATGCCACCTTGTATTTGCACAGAGCGTATAGGAAATTTTGAAACAAAACTCAACCCTCAAACAACCGGAAATGGCATTTCCCGGGTGTTTGGGCGAGTTTTATTTTGGAAAAAATATAAATTTGCTGCCTTTCCTTGTCCAAAGAAGAATCAAATCATAATAAATCTGATAGTCGCACTCTCACTACAGAAGACACCTTTTTTTAAAAAAATCCTAAATCTCAGTTGGGGACATGGGGGCAGGTTTTCCAGGGGCACGTGCTACCCCGGCCCTGGCGACGCCGCTGAGACAATTTATTGTCGATCAGGGTTATATTGCGCGACGTAATGAATGTTATGGCATTGTGATTTAGTTATTAAAATCAAATAGTATACATAGGGCTACATAGGGCATTCGCATACTTCTGTGTGTTGCTGATATACGGTATTGTTGTAAACAGAGACTGTTGTACTAATGGCCAAGTAAAAGGAAATTTGGTTGACAACTTAGTGCTTGTCATTATAATTTTTGTGCTAGTAGACGTGCCTAGGCTAGCTATCTGGTATTGTAGGCCAACTTGGTTAGCCTTGTGCTATTGTTGCACGACAGGACAATCAAGTAGGCCTAACGGGCATGTACCGTATCTGGGCTGAAGTTAGGGCTGAACTTAAAGGGCCAAACCTCTCATCCCAAACTTAACTTTTGGTACCCGGGTACCCAAATTCTCAATTGGCTCAGCTCTTTAATTGACAGCTAATTCAAACAATGCAGAGTGCCAAAGCTTATATTACACAACATGAACGGTACTGGGAGTGTTTTGATTATAAAAAATTGAGTTTTTCTATGCTCACCCTGAAGCAATAAACTGTCTGGATGAGGATAAATTTCAGACAACTGTGGGAGGGGCTTCAGTAAGAAGGTTAGGAGAATTGGTACTATTTGGGGTGAGAGAACTGGGCCTTTAATATTCGTCGGTCATCATTCGTCAGAGAGAATATATTCACCTCAGAGGGTCATTGGTTGAAATGATTTTATGACAATGAAAATCATTTAATTTTACAGTAAAAATCACTTGATCGAGTGAAATGGATCACTGTAACTTTGGAGTGAAAAGTAATTCTCGCGTCGAGTATAAAGTGTATATCCCATGCTAATTTTAGATCCGTCCCCAATTCACTCTTATGGATTTAGAGAGCAGGTTCTGACAGCTAGCCGTCAGCGTTTTTCGTTGCCAACTGTATCCATACTTCAATTCCAGCATAGATAATACTTTCACGGTCATCTAGCTAGTAAAATACCAATCGCATCCATAAACAGTGGTTATGGTTGCCGTAACCAAATATCTAGTTTGGAACTGCTAAGCTAACAACTAACTTACCCTTAGTTGACAACTACTTAACAGTGTCCCTTGCGAGATTTTGTAAAATGGCCAGGAAAATAGCAGTAAACTATGGAACAGGCAACTAGCCACTTAGCAGGCAGCTCAGGCCTAGTTGGCTGCTAAGTAAGCAGGCTTTTACGAGAATCGGCCCAGGTTGGTCAAACTCTCTGTATATACAGTTATGGAATCATAGTTCCATTGTATGCTCGACAGGGAAGAGGTGGATTTAATTACAACTATATCTATACACCTATACACTCTCGATTTAGAGGCCTGAACTCTTTACGTACGGTGCATATTTGAGGGCGGTTTGATGGTGCTTCTGTGCGGATAGGCCTATTGGTTTGAAATTATCCCGATACTAATTAATATACAAGCATATTTCAAAACGGTTTGTTTAAAACAATAGCTCAATGACACCTCCTTCACTCGGCGGATTATTGATATTTGAGGTACGTATGAAATCATGAGATTTTTCTTGAAATTGTAAAGCCTTCCTAGTTTTGACGTATAAAGGTTCGTTCATGACAAAGTCAAATTCTTCCGTGGTTTGTGAAAGGGACCCGTACTTTTACTCTTAGGGTAAAGGGGGAAAATTTCGTCCATAGAAAATTTCAAAGAATAGCCAGTTTTCGTACTAAGAATGGATGTAGAAAAATAACGTCTTGTCCACAAACCGCAGCAGATTCCGGCTTTCGTGTACACATTTTAGGCATAATTTGACTGACAACTGATTACATTTCCAATATTTTCAATTAGTTTTTTCAGTTAATAAGATTTATAGCGGTAAACGAAGTTTTTCGTTAAAGAACGCTTTTCGCAAAATTTAGGTTTGAGACCCATTAACCCGGTTTTCGGCAAACTAGAATTGGTCAATTTAAGAGATTGTTTCTTACACTAGTACAAACTGGACCACTATTTTTTCAATAAACTGACGTCAAAACGTAGTCGAGTTTATCGAAAAATTGCCTCTTTCGGAAGACTATATTTTTCAATCGACAAATTTTGTTTATCGAATAACCTAGTCTTTTCCCTCTGAGGTTATCGAATACTGCTGTTTATCGATGTAGTGTGTTTTACACTGAAAACACTTGTTCATCCGAGGAGGAACTATGTGTTCGCTCGATCATGATCATTGTTTTAAGTGTGTTTTTCGTTCGAAAAATGTGTTTTTAAAAGGCTGAGTTTTTCGCTCGACATCAGGCGAGTAACCAAGGGGACGGCGGGTCGAAACCCCCCTATGTACAGTATTACCCAAATAAAACGTAAGGAAAAGGGAAAAACAGAGACCTTTATGAAACTTTCTACGATCGAGGTACAAATATTAAACCACTTTGGGATCTGGAGACTGACCAAATACCTCCTACATGCCTTTACCGTTTCACACTCATAGACGTAAGGCTTTTGCCCCAATAATGACACCATTTATCATGTTTTGTCCATGTTTTGCCCGAATGGACCAACTGTATTACCCGGATTGGGAGGGCGTGTGCCCCCTGCACCCCACTTCGTACGTTTATGGCCTTCACACTCCCAAAGTTTCTCCCTTGACAAAATCCTAGCCACGTGACTGCCCGACATGTTTATCGAAAAAATTAGGGTTTTGCTCTTTTAAGTGAGTTTATCGAAAAATGTTTTTTCGGTAAAAAAACCGAGTTTATCAAAAGACCGAGTTAAATCACTAACTGAGTTTTCGCTCCTTAAGCCATGGTTTACCGAATAAATTTTCGCTGTTGCGCTTCTATGACGGTTGTTGCTGTGAGACAAACGGTATATAGGCCTATATTCTTGTCTTCTTCTTCCAAAGCTCTTTTTTTTTACTTCAACATCTTAACTTTATTATCATATGTCATACATAAAAAAATTATATTGTCTTGTACGTGACGTTATTTTACATCCTGATGTGAAGGTCAGGTCAAGGTTGTGGTCGCCTGCTGTTAGCAGGCTATTGTAAAGTCTAATCAACTGCACGAAACAATTCAGTCCTAATATAGGCTTACCACTAACGTAGTACAGTATAGTATACTACGGACACACTGTAATGTAATGCAACTGTGCGTTAATAGTTGGCCAACTTTAGTTTCCAACAAAAATAACTCCATGATAATGAAATCACATGTCATCAGCGGTGTCAAGTAGTGGATTTAAAGGCCCAAATCTCTCACCCCAAACAGTACCAATTCTTCTAAACTTCTTACTGAACCCCCTCCCACAACTGTTTGAAATTCGTCCTCATCCAGATACAATTTCAGTTTATTGCCTCAACTGCTCAAGGTGAGTATAGAAAAACTCAATTTATATAGTCAGAACACCCTCAGTACCCTTCATGCTGTGTAATATAAGCTTTCGTACTCTGCATTGTTTGAACTTGCTGTCAATCAAAGAACTGAACCAATTGAGAATTTCGGTAACCCCGTACCAAAATTATAGTTTGGGGTGAGAGGGTTCGCCCTTTAACATAGCGAACTGTTGCTTCGCCTGCACACAATATTTTTTCACTGTTGTATTTGTATGTTAGCCTACAATTTATATATACAGTCGGCCTACGCCGGCTTACAGTAAACGGCTCGCCGCATTGTCAACTGATACCGTGTACATCGGCCTACATAAACCTAAAATCGCCGCCAAAAGTGACTGGAAACAATCCCCTTTCCCCCGTATAATGTTATTATACCATGAAGTGCAAAACACTGTCCCGACATTTCAAACGACTATTTTTGCAAGCGATCACCATGATCATGGCTATAGACCAATTCTGATAATTTATGCAAATGAGCAAAAGGGGAATGAAATGACTCAATAACAACGATTGGAGTCATTATCTGACACTATCTATCAACAAAAAAAAAAAACATTTACTTTAAAAAATCCTGCCCCACAAAAGAGAAATGCTCAAGTAAAATGGTACCCCTTTCAGCACAACAGCTGAAAAATGTGAAAGATATAAAAGTGCATTGAACCAAAAATGACATCATCACAGGAACCCAACTTCACAGTGTGTGTATTATAATGCCATGCTTAAGTAACATTTTGCTCACAGATTGCGTAGCATGACACCGGTACTGGCCAAATAGTTTCTGAATTATATCTGAAGAATGTCCCAGTATTTTAGCCAAAAATATATCAATCAAAATTTGAAATTCTCACTCCCAATATCTCAAAAGAGGAATTTTTTCATTATTTACTCAAGCTGTCCCATTCATGTTAGGCCTATCAGTTTGAATTTTTGGTTCCAGCAGTCTAGTCGATTTATGACTAGACAGCAATTCTTTCAACCAGAAAAAGAAAATATTTCAACTCACATTCAATCAGATTGTTGAATAAGAAGACTGATATCTCACCCGGATTCCTTTGAAAGGCATCTCTTCCAAGTAAATTTCTCAAAAACATTAACGTGGAAATCATACAACGGATCTTGTACTAGCATAGACTTCAAAATGCATGAAGTTGAAATAGTAACTGCATGCCAACTTTTGATAAAAATACAGAATACTTCCGTGACCAAAATATTAGCTAGTCTCCTTTCTCACTGTAATCACTGTTCCTTTTCTTTGAACCAAGTCAAATTTCAGCATTAGCACATGCATCCAAAACAACACAGAACCTGTTGGTAGTATTTAAGACACTGTGCAGAATGGTATACAGTATTGCATATGCTCCTGTGTAATGAGAGAATCACTGCTTCCTTCCCAATAAAAATAATAGTTACATAACACTGGAGGACAAATGGATGCAATTACATCCCCCAGGAGCCTAAGGTATTTTTCTGTGTATATAACCTCTTACCAGGGAACTTCCAAACACTTTTATGATATATACCAAACAATTTTCCCTGCTAGTTGGCTCAAGTAATATTGAAGAGTCACAAAACTCCATCTGTTGAACAGGGGTATTCCTAGGTGTTGAAACCTCCTTTTTCACTAGTTTTGTGAAGCAAACATAGGTTTAAGTTTTGTATTGTTGATTATATCAATCATTTTAGGCCATCTATACACGCAAGATTCCGCATCAACAGAGCAGGGCATACTCCAAGTACACTATTATTACACACACTGTGAAGTTGGGTTCCTGAGATGATGTCATTCTTGGTTCAATGCACTTTTACATTTTTCAGTTGTTGTGCTGGAAGGGATACCATTTCACTTGAGCATTTCCCTTTCGTGGGTGGGATTTTTTAAAATAAATGCTATTTTTGTTGATAGATAGTGTCAGAGAATGACCCTAAATCATTGTTACTAAGTCATTTCATGGGCTCTCTAACATACCGGTAGCTATCAGATCATTTCATTTACACTTGCATTCTCTCGCATGTTCTAAAAAGCGCACCCAAATAAATTAAAATACAGGGAAATGATAATTAGGTTGTAATCCGCGTCCAAATGCGTCCAGACCGTCAAATGAATTTACTGACAATCTTTTTTCTAAAAGTCCCCACGACTCTCTGGCGAAGAGCCAAGGGGCGAAAACCAAACGATTACTCCCGGAGGAGTTCTGCTCCCTTAAGGAGCTTTACGTCCCAAATGGACAAGTACGCCCTCCAAAGGGCAAACACTGAGTGGTCCTACTGACAATCTTAACACAAGGGGCAAATATCCCGATCTGCGGCTGCTCGACATCTATTAGACGACATAACAGGCTTGAACTTAGTTCCTAACACCTGTTTATCCTACGTACTGATTCAGTCATGAACAACCGCACAAAAGAGATAAGTGTCGGCAACCATTAGGACTCAGCAAAATATGCAAAATATCTGATGGCTTGAGTACCATTTGGTCAGTGATAGACTAGATCCATCCCTTTGTCGAAAACAAACCCCACCCCTACCTGAATCTATGGCTTAACAGGCCGCCTTAGTTGTTGCTTAAAAAGAAAAGACTTAAAATCGATGGGGGAGTTGCAACTTGCAAGCACCATTCTATATATAAATGCATGCTATAAATAGAAGAGTTTGAAATATTTGTGCCCATGCAGAGAATCATAGAAATATGAAGTATCCCTTATAGGCAATTTGCGTTCAAATCTTAGACTGTATTACATTACAATGAAAATGAAAACGTTTTACTGGTGACATGGCTGGGGAGGGAGTTGTGGGCCTTGACTCACTGATGCTATTTTTAGCTCCTAATAAGACAGGTACGTAAAATACTTTAACACAAATTTTACTTCAAAGGAAGCACACGTACCACCAAATAGCATAAAACAGGTTTTAATTTCAAAATGGATTACCAAAATCCACGTTTTCTCACTATTTTTATGAACTTGTTTGTTTTCTTTGGGATTCATGTTGACAATACCCAGAAAAAGTGCCACCTGTGGCACTAACCCGCCACTATTTGTCGCACGTGCGACAAGTAGTAAGTCCGTTCATCCTAACTACTTGTAACACGTGAGACAAGGAGACATCATTGTCATGGAATGCCATTTTAAGAAACAGTCGTCGACTCCTCGTCGCACGTGTGACAAGAAGTCGGTCCTTTTCCCATGGAATAACGTATGAGAATCTCGTATTGGGCTACAATTTTTTCAAAAAAGAGGAAAAGTTATGCAAAATGAGCTGTCCAGACAGAGTTAGAAAATCCATATTGAAAATGGAACTTGTTATAACATAAGACACTTAATTCTTTAAAAATGAGAAGGAGACACCCTTCCCGCAGACCCTCCCCCGGTCAGCGATCGCATATTGCATGCCCCCTCATAGGCGTACGAGGCGGGGTGCAAGGGGTATTCGCCCTCCCAATTCGGGCCAAAGCAGTTGGTCCTTTCGCGCAAAACATGGCAGAACATGATAAACGGTGACATTATTCAGGTAAAAAATGATCTTTCCCCCTCATGTAAAATTACACCCGTACGCCTATGGCCCCCATCAAATTGAGAGAGAGATCCCGGGTACACCACCGCCATCCCCTGTCCAATTTAAAGTGGAGTATAAGTTATTGTTGAAGCTGATACGGACCAATACATAGGAACTTTCCTTATTTTAAGATTATTGTTATTTTCATTGACAGTTTTGAAAAGAATAGAGTCGAGTAACAGGAGTCGCTGCTGTGCTGGTCACTTTTGTTACAATTGCTTTCTATGAACGAATTATCAGGATGTCATCTTCACGACTTAATTACGGTTACGTCATAGTTACAGCTGGATTCTTTGTCTTTGGTGGCCTTCTATCACCGATCAACTCGTATGGTAGAATATTTACAAGTATACAACAAGACTTAAACACCACGGCATTACAAGCAGGTAGGTGACGTTTCTCGTTGAAGGTCCCAGCTGAAAATTCCCTTTGGAATCCTTCCAGGTATAACCCTTTGAACCCAACGAGTTTCAAATGGAACCTTTGGAAAAAAACCCTTTTCATTCAAAGGGTTGCCTTTGGCTGCATGGAAATTGGACGAGTCTCAAAGGAAGTTATAAAATTACCCTTTGCATAAACCAAACCTCTTTTGAAAACCCGTAAGAACGATTTGAAACCCTTTGCTAAATGAAAATTGGACAAAGGGTCTCAAAGGGAATTTTTTGATGGGATTGAAAGAGTCAAGGTATTCTACAAAATCATTTTGTTGTCTTCGTTTAAAGGTCAATAACAGTCCCCCTCTTTGAAGCAAGAGCTAAATTTTACTATTTTCTTAATTCTCTTGAAAGTATCTTTCATTATACCTCATGACTTAACTTTGGAAAATTGAGTGATGTGCAGATGTTGGGAATTTTTAATGTGGCTAATACCACAAAGCTTCTTTTTCACATATGAAAAAGCCAAACATCCTTTCAATTTTTGGCGCTACACATGAAACATTATATTTTTAAATGTAAATTGGTAAAAAGTATACCTGAGGTGAATGCTTTCTTTCGTATATTTAAATTTAATGTTAAAGTGGAACAATATAAAAAAGTAAAAAACAAGAATATCGTAAATATTTTTGATACCAGAGAAGCATTTGCTTCCAGTGGGAATTTATTTTCAGATTAGCTTTGCAAAACCAGAAGAACTCTGGCATTGTATATTAGATTCGTTGAGATATTTTCATTTGCATTTGTGAAGGACATAACATTTATGTTATTTGTATATTATATCACGATGGATGTACTGTATGTATATAAGCTGACACTAATAATTAAGAATAAAAGGAGAAAAAGTGGCTTAGATCCAACAATTCGAAACGAAAGGGGCTTACCGAAAAGGGTTGTGTCAGCGGGGGCAGGAGCATGGTCTCCATTGGGGAAGACTGGTCCCCAACAGAAATATTTTTCATTGTCGTCGGGCCTTAATTTGCAGGATGACATATGTAATCACGACAACCCTCTGTCGCCTCGACAGTCTGATCAATTCTATTCATAGTAAGGGCACGTTCTTCAGTAAAAAACTAAAATTGGCTAAAAGTCCAACTTTTAGATTTAAACTTAAACAAAAACTTTTGAAAATTTTTTTCAGTAATAATGTCATATTCATTTTTTCATATTTTAAGCCATTTTTAAGCGCGCTGAAACAATGATTTTAACGCCGAAATTAAATAGATTTCTTCCTCCTCTGTTTGGTGACTCGTCGTTTTTGCCGAGACTTCAGACACTTACAGAGTACCTCAAGTCTAAAATTTCAAAATACATATTAAAAAGCATGAAAACAGAATTCAAACAGTCAGCTTCCATCTTCATATGAAATTCCTAAGCTGAGAAATAAAATGATGTCGTTTATTCACTCAATTTAAAACGGTACTGGAACATCGAGAAATTTGTGGTGTAATTGTCTTAATTTCAAAGGGAAACAACGCAGGTTATGTACAACCCTCTGACAACACTGGTGCAACAAGAAGGTCACACATTACTGCACAATGGACTATTTTGTTAAAAACGTAGTGTGCCTTGTGAGCAAAAAGTCCTGACTTTTTTGGCAGTTAAGGGGCAAGATTTCCTAGTGAAAAATCATTTGGAATTGTGTCAGTATTCTATAAACCCTTTTCAACTTAATGATGTTGAGTTTTATACGATGTTGACATTTCTTTTGTTTACCCTTTATTAATTATCTCTTAATTACTCATCAGATAGTTTATGATTTTGTTTATACTAATGCCTCCCAAGAGCACAATGTAAACTTTCAAAATAAAACCCTTAGGACATACCAATGTTACAATTGTCCTTGAAATGAAGATTGCCGAAAGAAAGGATAGCATTTGCCATATATGGCATGTCACTCCCTAGACATCACACGATTTCCATATTGAGCTCATATCTATTAATGATTAAGTGCAAATCAGAAATTACCCTTTAAAAAGGTCAATTTTTATGAATTTATGAGAGTTGCGGGCAGTTTTTGTTTTTAATGCTTTTCACATTAATTACTCAACTTTGTCATTTTCATGTCACACGAACTTCAAGTGAATGAATTCCAAAATGTAATAAACATGTAATATTTCAACCATGGAACAAGCTATGGCAATGAGAGTTGGTCGAATAAGATTCATTTTGCAACCTCTTAAATATATATATTTTTAAATTCTGTACTTGTGGTACACTACAATCGAAATCTTAAATAAAAAAATCCAGTCCAGTTTAGAAAATAACTTACCTTGAATATGCAGTATTGAAGTACTCAAATACTAGTTGAAAACTACTTTGAAGAGAAATACAAATTGATTTGTCTCGGTGAGATTTAGCTGTTGCTTCAAGTGCTGTAAGTTTGGTGCCACCGCTCTTGCCCTTTAAAGGGAAAGTTAAAAGTAAAAAAAAAAATAATTTTAACTTGTTAAAGAAGTATCCGAGATCTACACAGCATTATGAAATTCCCATTCAAGTCGGTCATGTATTTTTAGAGATATCGGTAACAGGAGTTACAAGATTTTTGTTCCAAAGTGAATGGGGGGGGGGGGCGCAAAGGTTTTATCAGAGTCCTCACATCGAGAAGGAATGGTTTGTTTACCTTTGTCTTTCAGACTGCTGTGTTGACCTAGAAGCTAATAGGAAAAGACTCCCTGTAAGGAATGCAAAGTTTGTAAAGTCCTCCTACCACTTATGTTATCACATTATGATAGCAAGCGATCAGTTGTCGAGAAGAAAATCCGTTACAAAGTTTAAATGAAAACAAGAGACTCTCCATTAATGTGAGGATATGAAGTCATATATGCTTGCGGCAAGATCACTTTTTGTTGAAAATGGGACAATTTTACTTGTTTATATCTTCATAACCACACATGGGATTTCGATGGAAATTTCACCAAAATGCGTAGAATAAGAACTGCTCTAACATATCGAAACACGATGTAACATTGAACCCTTTTTTGAAGATATATGTTCATGTCATTTTACGATGGTTTAGTTTGCATTTTATTTTTTTATTCTTGATGTTATCGAACAGGATGGATTGGTTCTATCGCTTGGGCATCAAACTTTCTCATCGGTCCATTAGCAGTCGTCGTGGAGAGTCACATTGGTTATTGTGCGACAACAGTCTTGGGTTCTGTGATTACGTCAGCTGGATATTTAATTTCCTCCTTCATGGGGTCGTTTGGGTGGCTTCTACTCGTACTTGGTATCGTCTGCGGAAGTGGATCAGGGATGTGCATTCACTCGTGCTTTTGTGTCTTGTTGAAGTACTTTAAAATTTCAAATCAAACTGGAGCAGCTGGTTTCGTGGCTTCAGGAGCTTCAGTCGGTAAGAGAGCACCCTCATTTATTCTATCAGTCTAGCCATTGAACAGGTCAGTGTCGAGAAAGGAAGCGTAGATACCCAATAAACAATCGACGCACATATAGCGCTGAAACGTGCGGATGCGTGACTTTATGTGACAACGTGACAAGGGTGGCCCCAGGACACAGGGGTCTTTTTTCAATACCCCAATCTCACCCCAACAGCGTGTGGCGTGATAAAGCCGGCACATAATTTGAGTAGAACATTGAAAGATAAAAAGTCATGCAGGTCGCCATGCATGGCACTTTACGAGTTCCAAACTAAGTTCGCGAAACTGTTGGACCACGCGCCCCTACTTTCACTTTATTCGGCAGGGCATTCTGATGTCTAATTGCCTACATGCGATGAGCATTGTGTTCATTTTCAACCTATAGCCTACGTCCAGTTTGCTCAATGGCAATGGATGTGTATACTGGCTTTTATCCCTATTTAGTGATCATAAATTAATAACGATCCTTTAGATCAGGGGTGTGTAAACTGCCGTCTCCTCTTGTGCAGTCCGCCAAAGAATTTCGATTTGCACAACTTTCCATACTCTAACTTCTCGTAAGCCTCGTGGTATGAAATTTTCATATTAATTATTTTATTCTTTAAAACCATAACTAAAATATTCACTTGACGCACGAAATCTAAATTTGAATTGGGCGTTAAATTTTTGGTCGACAAAATAAAGTTGTAACCACACCAACGAACAGATGTGGGTCTGCCTAGGTGACATATTTGTCACCCTATTCGTCCCCGGTATTCCAAACGTTTGCCCACCCGTGCTATAGACGAATCGAAAGCCAAGTGGCGTCAAAATAATGTTGGCCCGGCAAAACTGGGGTTTGCCAGCCTTACTTTTCTGAACTATGTGGTTTACCTTTGCCATAATTGACAACCGACAATCTAATCCACAAACATTAAGCAGGTTTACGTCGAACCACGGACTTCCTTTACATGATTGTCGCCATCATACTTATGAGTATCATGCGAAGCAACATGGCTTGTCTGGTTTGGTTTTGTGTGTGTGGAAGTTTGGACTTGCTCAGGTAGCTAAAATCAATAGATTTTGCATGAAGCTTGAAATATTTTCGAAATAATGCAAGGTAAGATCAAAATCAGTACACGTATTGCGGGAATATGATTTTGTTTAAAATAATACAGAATCGTAGTCAAATCATACAAATCACAGCTTCACGGCGGCTATCTTGGTGCGTCTGTTTTGTCCCAGTCGGTAGCGACAATCTACGCATACGACGTGCATGCTCTGTCCATGTGTATAGGAAGTCTATGCGTCGAACTGAGGGCAACTATCACGTGGTGCAGATAGCCTTGAAAAGGAAAAAAGGTTAACAATATAGTCTCGAAGTCACATAGGTGGACCATGAGACTGTTTTAAAACCGCGGGGACATTACAACGAATTTGCTTCGGATGACGATCCGATTTTTGTGCGTTTTTTTAATTAAAATATTCCCATCTCTTGTCGAAAGGGTCCAAAGTTTGCCAACCTGTGTCAATATGATTTGTGTTGCAGGACAAAGAAAATTTAATTTATACTTAATAAAACGGTGTTTCGTAACGGCACACCGATTGACAACTTTTTATCGGACTGCGTGTCCAATGAACCGTCTGTCAATGTGATGTCACGAAGAAATCAGTTACCTTTTTATTTTCATAGACCTCTGAAGCACATCGCATATTTGCACTGGTTGGAAATTTTATTGGCTCTTTAGTCCGACCAGACATACAAGCACTTAAATAGAACTCAAAAAACTCACGAAATCTAATCCGAATTTGTTGTAGAGTGACCGCTGCCTTACTCCTCCCGTCCCAACTATGAAATAGCATAGTCAAGATTTAGGTCAAAGGTCAAATTTCGTACTTTTTTGACTTTTAATGACCTCAAAAGTCACGTGATTCTCAAAATCTGTATATCAACCAAACGACAATTTCTTTGCAAGTATTTTGAGGGGTAGTTTGCAACTCTCGAGTTTCTAGATGAAAAATAATGGCAATTTTACTTTCCCCTACCCCTTAAATTTTTGATTTTCAGCACCCTGACTCTTGGCAGATACCCCGCTATATTTCCCCAACCCACCCGAAGATACCTATATACCTGAATTATTCTTCTATTTACAGACATGTCAGGGAATCGAAAAAACATGGTGGCATTAATGACCATTCCAGGTGGCACTTGCCTCAATCTGAAGCCGGGCTATATGGGCAAATTCAAAAACGTTTTATACGCGACAGCTGAAATTCTGTTGGGATTAATTGTTCAAGTCCTACGTACTAAGGTCTCAATACGAGACTAGAAGTTTGCCCGAAAGGTTTTTCGCCTTTTTTGAACGAAGATTTGGAAATTAAGAGCTTATTTTATTGCAGAAATTTTGGAATTTAATATAAGAATATTTGGTTTTTGGTAAGGTTATAATAAAATTGTGTTCTTTATTAAGTGGTACGCCTTTAAGAGCAGAACTAGGTAGAATGTTGGGGGATTAACAGAGTTGTCTCGTTATTTGTTTCACTGAGTATCCATTCAAATAATTTTGTAACTTTTAACAATCTGAACC
The DNA here is from genome assembly GCA_037179385.1 of Holothuria scabra. Lineage (NCBI taxonomy): Eukaryota > Metazoa > Echinodermata > Holothuroidea > Aspidochirotida > Holothuriidae > Holothuria > Holothuria scabra. The sequence goes on along the minus strand of CM074194.1, from coordinate 18,274,939 downwards.
TTGTACTGGACAGTTGGAGATAAATTGTAATTTTGTAACTGATTTTTGTTTTTTTCATGGAAGAATTTTACCTCCTTTTAAGAAAAACCATATAGGGGGTGATCTGTAGTTTTGTTGGGGTTACTCGATATCATTTGGCAGATTTAATGCCCTGGGACCATACTGGAAAATTTTGGCTTAAAATATATTTGAAGTTTTATTTATACTGAAATAGGTGTACGGGACCGTTTAAGTTTGGGAGTGAACAAAATCGTCTTTTTTCTCTTGTCCGAAAAATGTACTACTGCTCAAAAGATTATTTAAGTTGAGCGTACAGAATTTTTTGAAAAATTGAGAATCCCCAGACAGCAGGAAAAGGAATTTCTCCGACTGGTACATAGAAACACAGTAGTCATTATTTTGAGCTTTCTTTCGCCATAAAATTTTTACTTTATAATACTGCCCCAAAACGAAGACAAATTTGCAAGCAAGTATTGTTCTGTTAAGTAATTTGTTTGACCAAATCACTATCTAAGCGGAGCGCCACCATCAATTGGCGTCGAACGAAGGGAAATTTGCTAACAAATCTAACCCCTTAGACAGCCAAAAATGGCATCCCCCAGGCTTGTAACTAGAAATGGAGTAGTCGTTATTTTGAGCTTTCCTTTGGAATGAAAGTTTCACTTCAATATAAAAAGATCCAACTGCTTAAGTGATCAGAAAATTACCAGATGAAAGGTAAATAAGACGAAATGGTCTTGTCTTTTTTAAGGGAAAACTATGCAACGGTATTGAAAACATTCTGTTTTTTTAACTCTTCTTGCAATATTCGTTGTATTCACTTCACTCTAAAAAATATTTAAGCGATTTTGTTTAAAAATTAGGATACTCACGAAGATGAGTATTTCTACTCGAAATAAGTGAGTACTTCAACTCAATATGTGAAAAATTTTGCACAAATTCAGCAATTTGTGTTAACTTTTGCACAAATTCAGTTGAAGTACTCACTTATTTCGAGTAGAAATACTCATCTTCGTGAGTATCCTAATTTTTAAACAAAATCGTTTAAATATTTTTTAGAGTGTTGCAATATCCTCTAAACAGATGGAATTTCCTACGTAACTGCCCCAACTCCAGACTATAAATGATTTTACTTTCAACGTATTTGAAAATATGTCACGTTAAAAGGTGGTTTCAAATGAATTTTCAATCAGACTTATGGGGAGACCTATTCACGCTACTGTTTATCATTATGTGCAGCTGAAAACTGCCCACATTGTTAATCGAAGGCATGTAGATGAAGGCTGCCCGACGAAATTGGATTTTCTCAACATCAGGGGAGGGTCAGTCTCCCCGACGAGGGCATGACCTTGCGCGTACGGATTGAAGATGGGGTGAGGGATAGCAGAGCTAGTAAGAAGTGATTAAAACCGATTCAGATATGCATTAACACAGGGGTAACAAAAAGAAAAAAAATTATAAAAAAAAAAACAGTTCATGATCATCCATCCAGTAACTTCACGGTCCTTTACTTTTTTCATTTTTAGGACTCCCACAAAAAATGCCGTCCTTCCCCGACGAAGGATGAGATATGACAAAGTAAATGGAATGAGATATAACAGAGTTAAAAAGAAGTGATTGAAAATTGATTTCAATATGCTTCAAAATATCATTATAAAACAAAAAAATATGTTCAAAATCGCCCAGCATGTTATTTCAGTCCTTTTAGGGATTTTTTTTATTTTTTTTTTTTTGCTATTTTTAGGCCTCCCCAACGACACCGTCGACCTTCCCCGACGGGGGGGGGGGCAGTGTTCCCCGACGGTGGGCCATGGCCCCCTGGCCCCCCGCTGGCGCCACCCCTGATTCGACCACTGGTCATATGAGTTAATATAATTCGAAAAGTTATGATTTCAATTTATTTCCAATAAAACGGTGTGCAGTTCCTTGAAACAAAAAAGTCCAGAACGAATTTATGTTTGATATTTTGAAGAGGAACATATTCTAGGCATAGCTTACCGGGGAAATTTTTACTCATTTCCTACGTTTGGTTCTCGAGATATTAGATTTGAAGTTGACATATTTTCTACAAAGAGTGAACTTGCAACAAGTAGACGTGATGTCATGTATTCACATTGATGGAACTTTTTAGTTGTTTTTCTCTAAAATTTGACACCATATTTAGACAATAAAACTGTGATATATTGTAACCATAAGTGCATCCCTAGCAATGGAAGTTTAAAAACTTAATTTGCCTTAAGGGCAAGATAGCATCCCTAACCAATTCAAGATCAAACAGCAGGATCAAAAATAAGTAAAAAACAAAACAAAACAAAACATTTACCATCACTATGAATACATGACATACCACCTGCTTGGTTCAAGTTTACCTTTTGCAGAAAATCAGTTGCTAATATCTCGAGAACAGAACATAAAAAATGAATGAAAACTTCACCAGAGGGCTAAGAATATGTTCGTTTTTAGTATATTAAACAAAAATTTGGTTCTGGTCTATTCTTTTTTAATTGAGATTTTACTTTGCGACAAAGAAAATGATAAAATGTCACATCGTCCTTCATTTTTACCAGTACATTTTATCTGGTAATTTTCTGATCATTTTGCAATTTGATTTTCTTTCTATTAAAATGAAGATTTTATTGCAAAGGAAAGCTGAAAATAACGACTGCTTAAATTCTACTTACAAGCCTGGCAAATGCAATTTCCGGCTATCTGAGAGGTCGCGATTTTCAAAATTTTCTGTCCGCTCCGCGCCTTTCGGGCAGTCAGTCACCTTCTCGTGCCCCTCCACCCCCCCCCCCCCAAAAAAAAAAAAAAAAATTGGACGACATCCCATGATACTATTTGAGACGTCTTGGTCTCAAGTTGAGTTTGCCCCTCCAAACATATTTCCTTATATCCGCCCTTGCCTCTCAATGTTTCAAATCTCGTCCTTTTAACTGGATTCGTCGCTTAGCCTACCTCTGTTGATAAGACGGTTTGACGGTCTCTCTGCTCTCTCAACTCTTGAAACATCTTTGCTCTATTATCGGCAGGTGTGTCACTGATTCCTTGAATTATGATTTCGATGATATAAATTTATCTAACGAATATTAAAGGGAATTATTGCTTTAATTCCAAAGCCATACGAAAAATCATACTCTTATTAAGAACTACCACTCCATTTCTTTGTTTAACATAGATTATAAGATATGTGCCAAGGTTGTCGCCACAAGATTGAGGCAAGACATAGGCCTACCCTCTTTTAATTATAATTCCAACCTAGTGTAAGTTCTGTTGATATTTGTAAACTCGGTAGATCCTGACATGTTAAGCTGTCACTTCATTTACTGTTTTATGAACTTCTTTCACTTTAATGCTGGTTTTATTTAATGGATGCGTACTGTATTTTAAATGCCTCTATTTATGTTTACAATAAAGGCCACTCTTCTACATTTTTAAAAATTTGTTGGAAATTATGGTTGTCCGTTAAGCCCCTATACTTTTTTATAATTTGTGCTGAGGTTGTGCAATTAATGTTACAGACCAAACCTCGATCAGGAACATACTAGTATTGGTGATTGTGCAATCAAAATACTACAGTATGCAGACTCAGTGGCGTAGCCACGGGGAGGGTTTTGGGGGTTAGAACCCCCGATGACACAACCTTGCACTCTGTCCTTAGACTTTTCCCTCATGTCATGCCCCCCCCCCCCATGATACCAAAACTCCCCCGTGACACAATCCTGGCTACGCGCCTGTCAGCAGACTACAACACTATTTTCTTGGATGGGAGCTATGTTTCTTTTTGTAAGGTCTGAGGGCCGTGAGGTTGATCAAGTTTGTCGTTCAGTGGACGTAATAGCTTCTTCGGATCGGGAAGCAGTTTAAAGCAATTTGTCAGAGGGTGGGGAGGACTTTAGAAAAAGGTATGTTTCTGTATGTGAAACTTCAAAAGTTTTAAAATTTCGAACAGTTTTCAGGATTTAAGATCAACTACTAAAAAACTTTTTTCAGTAGGCCCCTTTGTTCATAGCAAGCCAACTAATTTGCTTTTATAAGGACTGCCCTTTATATGGTGAGATGACCCAGTCACCTCACAAGGTACTACTCTTTGGAAAGACGGAGACAGCCTATGTAGTCTAAATTTCTGAGAGAAACTGACTGTCACGTTTAAAATCTACGCCAAGTACTTGTTCACAGCGGGACATCACTCCGAAAGGTAAAACCGGGCCACGTTTGTAAGACTTTGCTATATCTAAGTTTGTGTTTTTGTGCCAAGTCCTTCCAGATCCGCCGCTTCAATTTGCCAGTCACTGAACTTGAACTTCGATCTTGTCTGTTTTTATTTCGTCTGTAAAACCCGATAAAACCAAACGAAGCACTTTCATTAAAGGGGAAGTTAAAGCAGAAATTTAATTTTCATATGTGAAAGAAGAAGCAAATCTACACAGTGTGGTGAAAGTTCCATTCAAATCGGACATTTAAATATTGAGATATCAGTAAATGAAGTGAGTAGATTTGTCTTCAAAGGTGAGTTTGAGGGCAGCAGAGCTTTCATCACTTCCTCACATTGACAAGGAATGCTTTGTTTCCCTTTGTTTTATTAGACTGTTGTGTTGACCTTGAAGTTAATAGGAGTATGACCTCACTGTGAGTGATGCAAAGTTTGTAAAATTCTCATGTTACTTATGCAATCACATTTTAATAATATGGGATTGTTTAGGAAAAAATCCAGTCTAAAGTTTCAAGAAAAACAAAAGACTACCCATTAATGTGGGGATGTGATGTCATATGTGCTTGCTTCAAGTTCCCTTTTTGTTGAAAATGTGAAAATTTACGTGCTCATATCTTGAGAACCACACATCGGATTTCAATGCAAATTTCACCAAAATGATGCTCAGAATAAGCATCCCTCTAACATACCAAAGTTGCAGCCCCCTTTAGGCTGCCGCACCTAAGTTTTTCGTAACGATGAGCTGAACGAAAAGACTTTGTCCGCTCCGCGGGCTAGGTGCAGCCATGCAGTCATATTTTCAGCTTTATACAAGGTACTTTACGGTACCACATGCATCTGGGAGAAAAGGTACTGTTACAACAGAAAAAAAAACTTACTGGAAAGTGTTCTTCGATTTACTCCTAAAGGACCAATCCTCACCCCAAATAACAGTTTTTATAGTTTGAGGTGAGAGGATTGTTTACGGAAATTCTCAATTGGCTCAGCTCTTTGACTGACAGCTAGTTAAAACAATGCAAAGTACCATAGGCTGGCTCATATTACAAAGCCTGTAACGTTACTCGATGAGAGTGTTTTGATTACACTTTGGGGTCTTGAATACTCACATGAGGCAATAAACTGAGGATAGTTGTGTCTGGATGAGGATGAATTTTAAACAGTTGTGGGAGGGGCTTAAGTTAGTGGGTTAGGAAAATTATTTACTGTTTAGGGTGAGAGGATTAGGCCTTTAAAATGAATTTGGGGCAAAGGTTTTGTATCAGAGTAGTTTTAAAGAAAAAGATGTGATTTCTAATAACAGTTTGTTACTATAATATTTGCCATGCATTGTCCCTTTGTAACTTCAAAGAGCCTGTTTAGCAGGGAAAACCTATATTTTCCCCCAATATTTTCATTTGTGGGGCAATTGCCCCTTCATCCCCTCCCCCAGGATCGACATGCCTTCTTCTTGTCTCTCAATGCTACCTGCGAGGTATTAGGGAGAAAGTGGCTCACGGAACACAATGGATCACATCAAATATCCCACAAGTGTTGGGCGGACAGAAATAATCATATGGTTATTTACTTTATAGTTACTCAATTACCTGTGTATCTTTTGACCAGCTGATGAGCATTTTGTTTGTTTTGACGAATTTCTCTTTCACACTCAACATAAGTTCACCATTTCACAACTTCTTGCAGACCGCGTGTTTTTCTAACGGTAGAGCACCCGTCTCTCACACGGAATGCCCGGGTTCGATCCCCAGGTCGAGCTATACCAAAGACTCTAAAAATGGAACCTTCTGCCGTTGTGCATGATGCTCCGCATAAGCAATGGAGTAGGGAAAACAAGCCAGAGAGCCACAACCTGGAAAAAAAGCCGTGGCTCGACTTGAGCCAAAAGGTTGGAAACTGGGCAGTAAAACTCCATCTAACTTACTAACTAACACAACTTCTTGCAATTGCTATACATTCAAAATTCCACATGCAGTACATGAAGTACTCGTCAGGGAATGCAAAAGAACATAACTTAGATTAGTATTTTGATAATTATGTTTAAAAGGTACATGCGAGGCACGATAGATCGGTATACACTGTATCAGTGGTATAAAATAATTCAACAGTGTTTTGGAAGGGTTTATGTGCATATACATTCCATATTAAGTATTAATACCAGTGTATGATGTCTACTTACTACAGAAGCAGGCCTATACAGATGGTTCCTTGTGCATGGTAACAAAATAATTGAAAGTTAAATTGATCCACCGTGCGCCGGTGGTCCACTGTGCCCCACTCACCGGTCAGTCTACGCTGAAGTGAAATGAAACATTTAATGTAAAAGTTTCGTTCCATAACATGTTAGTTTTCTTGTTAATTGACTATTTATATCAAATTTTATGACTGGGGTGTGATCCGCTGTGTAGACCTACGGCACAATATAAAGAATTGATCAATACCTCGAAAACCAAGGAATAATATTTGTACAAAGATTTTTCTCTTTAGATTTGGTAACGCACCGCACGTATTAAACATACATTAAGAATAATATGTATGCATTAAAAGGGTGTGATTTCGGGCCCCAAAAGTCTTGCCCACTGTACCACACTCTCCCCCTTGTCAGGTTTTAGATAATTTCCAACCAAGCAGCCGGAATCTGTCAAACGGGTGGGACGCAGAACCTGTAGATAGATTCTGCAAGGGTAGCGCCACCATATGTTGGTGAATACTATTTAAGGTCACAAAGAGTTTTGATATGTTAAAGCGGAGATTATTCTGAGCATTTCAGTTAAATTTGCACTCAAATCCAATGTATGATTCTCAAGATATAAGCTGGTAGAATTGTCTCATTTTCAACAAACACTGAGTGAACATATGACATCATATTCTCATAATGTACAATCTTTTGTTTTTCTTGAAAGTTTACAACCAATTCTGTCCTCAAAATTCCATATTATCAGAATGTGATTGCATAAGTGACATGAAAACTTTACAAACTTTTCATTCCCAACAGGGAGCATCTATCCCTATGAACTTCAAGGTCAACACAATAGTCTGAAAAAATGAACAAATCATTCCGTCAATATAAGGAATTGATATGACCAAAGCCAAATATTTAATGACTGTGCATATGACCTATAAATGTTGCCCTCAAACTCACTTTGGAACACAAATCTAGTAATTCAATTTACTGATATCTCGAGAAATACATGTTCTATTTAAATGAAAGTTTCACCACACTGTTAAAAGTGATTTGGTCCCTGTTTCCCACATGAAAATTAAATATTTGCTTCAACTTCCCTCTTAACGGTCAGCTAGGCTAGTCCGCCAGGATTGACGCCCTGTATGCAAAGGGATGTAGAATGTGCCCACGGTATTTCCCGCCCGTCGTAAAAGGCGACTAAAGGGAAACCAAGTTTGAACTTGAACAATACTTGAAAATAAATTTAAACTTTTTATCGGGTTGACTGACACTATGTAATACATTTGTGTTGGTGTGTCGTGCAATCTCATCTAACCAACTACGGTAACTAACCAGCCTTCATTATTTCATTTGTTGATTCACTTCACAACAAAATGCCATACATGTGAGAAAGATCAATTGCATCAAATAAGAAAAAGTCGTGAAAAGGGAAGTGTGTTAAAAACCCTTGAGGGTTTGTCTAGAACATACTCCCCAGAAAGCATTAAACCAAAATAATTTTTTTAAGTATACAGTAATTACAAAAGTTACAATAAAATAAGTTCACTTATGTCTAACTTAAATTCAATACCAGTCCACCCCCTTCTTCTTCCCTCCCCCCAAAAACCTTACCCCCCTCCTTATCTTAGGAAACTACGAGAGGATACTTAGTACAGGTTTATCATTGGCCTAAGTGACAGCTCATTAGATTGGGCACTTGGAGGTACGGTATATTCAGTTCGTCAGGATTTTAAATTTATACAAAATAGACGGAATCGTCAGGCGTGGATCCAGACATTCCAAAACGGGGGGCCGAGTTAAGGGAAAACAGGAGTGTGAGGTAGGTGCGCTGCCAATTTTCGTGTGTTTTATTGTTGATGGGCGGAAAAGGGAGGGCTGAGGCCGTAAAAGCCCCCCCCCCCCTCATCCGGGCCTGTTCCTAGTTACATCTGTTTCTTTCATGTCTTGTGAAAGCAACTTTGTTTCATGTGCATGTTTACCAGTTGTATTCATCACGCGTTTACCAAATCTAGGCTGGCTTCGAAATTTGGAAGACAAAACTAGTTGCATGCCAGTGAGACTGACAAATTACATGGGATCTGGGACTAGCCTGTATAATGAACTTTTCATCTGAAAGAGGAAGTACTTATCCTGCATATCATGTGCAAAGTAGCAACTAAGTTATACAATATTTCTCAAGTTAAACACAAGGACACATAGTTTTTTTTATTTGATGTAACATGAAATAAGAAATTAAACAGAATGTGGCAGACTGTTCGTTTCAAGTGGGCTGTTGTGTTTACCTGCTGGCAGTAAATGCAGCACCGTAAATGTGCACAATTTGAAGACCACCTAACACATGGGAGGAATGATAACCACACATGCACTTTCTCGAAGATAGACTTCACGTTATGCACGTACAGCCTCTTACAGAAAATAAAATCCATGTGTGCCAAGTAGGTCTACATGTAAACTGCACGGTGCAGATAACACAAAACCAACAAAATAACCCCCTCATGCCCTATAATGGATACCATGTCAAAGCTATCTATTCTATAGTCCCCATACAGGATCCATGCGTTTTTTGTGTTAAATATTGGCCCTATGAGGGCCCCATTTCCAGTGCATGTGGAATCCCCTTACTCGAAATCCATACTAAGATCATATATGGAAATTTATATCTGGACCATATCTGGACCAAATATGGAATTTGTGTCCGGCTTTAACAACATTAGGGCAGTACTTGCACAAATGCCATTTTAACAAATGCCGTCACGGTTGTGCGTTAAAAGAGTTGGTAAAGCGCGCCAACACTATCGTCACACTGAAATGTGGATTACAATTGTTTTCCTTTCTGCGTGCAATCGTACAAGCGTTAACACCCGCAAAACCTAACATACACGTATGTGTTCTTGCGCATGCTCTATGCCAACAACTGCCAACCAGTGGCGTTAGCGTGAAAACCCCAGGGAAATTCTAAGCCTAGGATTTCTATGGAACACGCTTGTAACAAACCAACACCAACAAATGCAGACAGCTGATTGGTTGGTAAACCAATCTAATCGGATGCGAGAATAAGTCTTCGATCTTACACACATGGGGTGAATGTCACTACGTGTGGTCCACCGATCTATATATGTCTTTCACAGAGTTCGGTGGTGCAGACTGTTTTTTCCTCAAACATGATGCATAAGGTCCCGACTGACATTTCATATCGGTATATTTCGTAGTTATGGAATAATGGAAATACATATGTGTTTACCTAATTGATTTTTCCAATTCTTATTCACTTCATCAGCGACAATAGTTGTCAGCATCGGCTACGAAAAGTTGGTGCCAGCATATGGTTGGAGAACGACATTACAGTTCACATCTGTCTTCGCAGCGGTTATGGCTATACCTGCCTCTTTCGCCATCAGTCCTGACCGCCATTTGGGAGAAGATGAGATAAAAAATAAGGCTGACGTGAAGCAAGATAAAGAAACAAACCCTGCGAAAAGTACAGAAACTAATGACATCAAGTCTGAGATATCACGTGACGATGGAAATAATCTACATAACAATAGCTGGGTCATTATGTTCTTTTCATGGAGGGTGTGGTTAATACTTTTCGCCCTTTTGTTTCCTGCAATGTGTTGGTCGGTGTATTGGGTGAATACTGTAAGTACAGAAAACTTATCAACTATTTCTACATCTAGCATGAAGAGTAGTCTTTGTCAAGGTGTCAGAAAAGTCCTACTTCTTACTTGTGGAATGACTGCATTTGTCAGTAAAACTGTATGAACCACATAAATTCACTTGTTGACAGTGAACAGGCGAACAGCTTGTAATCTGGATATGAGAAAGAAAGCACTATGAATAAATGAGTTTTTAGAATGTGTATGATACGAAAATAATATCCTGACCAAATATATATAAATCACTGACCTGCACCCAACACCCCTTAGATAATTTGTCGTCCGAATTCGATAGTGGATAATGTTTCAAGGATTTCTTTATATAACAGAGTACATCGCAAGCATGCTTTGCATTCTTTATGAACAGTCTTAATAAATATGCCGACTTCATATGGTACGAAATACCGATAAAAACTGGGGAGTTTATTGATTCCATGGTTGTTTTGATACAGTGAATTCTATATACTTCAAATATGTTCATGATAGCTTTCGATCAGATTAAAAGATTAACAAACTAGGAGGCAGGAAGAGACGGGGAATGTGTGCTCGGAATAGACCTCGTACATTTGATGTAACAGAGCGGAAAGTACTCCTTTCTTTGGGGGCAAAACAAACCGACACAGACAAATGCAGACAACTGATTTGTCAACCAGTCAAATAAGCACATTATCTGCTACAGGTAAAGGGCGAAGTTTTATGCGTGTTCCCACGTGTTCCATTGTTCTGCCCAAAGGTTGACGTCAGTATGCAGTAATCAATGCACAAGGTCTATTACTTATTAGGGCAAAACCGTGGTCCTTTTCGGGCAAATGAGAAAGAAAACGTATTTTATTCCAAAATTCTAACTTTAAACAAAGTTATCGCTTTCACCCCTCCCCAGAAATATCTAACATCGAGGACCTATTTAAATAATAATGAAGTTTTCAAAAACGTCATTTTTATCATCTAACAGATAAGTTACTTCGAGAGTATAGCGATACCTGAGAGCGATATCCTTATCTGCATCACTGTAATGACGGTAACCGATGTATTGGGGAAAACCCTCGTGGCTCTTTTCATGGACAAACTACCATTTGGAGTAACAAGCTTGCTGTGTCTCTGCAACTTCATTCTCTTCGGCGTAACGGTCATTTTTGTAGTTTTTCCGTCCACGCCAGTTTTTGTGATATGCAGTGTTTGTGAGTACAAAACCTCTAAAAGCATTATGGAATTTGTATATGATAAGTTGTGGTTACATTAAACTGTTGACTTGGTTGGTTGGTGGATCGATCGGTTGGTCGTTCGGCCGGTGGGTGGCTCGATGGGTCGGTTAGTTGGTGAGTTGGTTTGTTGGTTATTTAAATGAGATTTAATGAACAACACGAATATGTTAAATATTGTCAAATAGAAAACAAAGTTTAAATACTGTTTCGTATACGTTTTTAATACCGACTGCATAGTCAAATGTTTAGAGCATCAGACTCGCAGTCGGGAGTTCGAGTGATCGGGTCATACCAAAGACTTTACAAACGGGACCTACTGTCATTGTTCTTGGTGCTCAGCATAAGCAATGGAGAAGGGAAACAAGCCAGTCATCCACAACCGGGAAAAGGGCGTTGCCGGCTCGACTTGAACCAATTGGTTAGAAACTGGGCCGTAAAACTCCATCTAACCTAACCGTATACGTTTCAAGTTTATTCGGTTTCGAAAAGCATACCGTTCAAATACAGTTAGTGGCCTTTTTCATCAGGCATGAAATACCGTGGACATATTCTACAACATCAAGCCCATTGGGGGATTGAACTGTTGAGGCAATTAATGCTATCGCTAGAATCACTAGGATAGGTCCTGGAGCATCGCTTGCATTGAAAGAAGGGTTTAATGTCACATCAAGATTTGATATGTTAGAAGTCACTAGATTTGTGTTCCAGGGTAAACTTGAGGGTAGCATAGGTTAAACCACTTACGTTACTATGTAGGCTACGGTACTAAGGGTTTTGGTAAAAATTGATTTGAAATCCGATCTGTGATTGTCAAAAGCTGAAATTGAAGCAAACACATATGACATCAAGAGGGAGTCTTTTGTCCTTTCAAACCAATTTTCTCCTCAACTACAATCACATATTATAAAAAATGTGATTGAATAAGCGGGAGGAGAACTTTACAAACTTTGCTTTCCTCACAAGGATGTTCTATTCCTCTCAACTTAAGGCCAAATCAACAGCCTGAAAACAAAGCATTCGTTGTCAATATGAGGGAGTGATATCACTTGTGCTGCCCTTAAGTTGACTCTGGAACACAAAACTAGTGACTTCATTTGCTGACTTTTACAGAAATATAATATGCCCGATTTGAATGTAAGTTTCACCACACTGTGTATATTTGATTCCTCTTGCACCTACAAATGAAATTTTTGTTTTAACTTCCCCTTTAAAATTTAGATCAAGCATTATCCTTGTTAATGCATGGTTCATAATTGTTTTATCCTTCTCAGTTTAATTTATCAACATTTTTTATTATTCTCAACAGTTATAGGAGTGGGTAGAGGTTGGTACAACCTTCTACCTTATCTAGTATCCGTGGACTTATTGGGGTCTAGTAATTCAGACCACGGTGTTACTTTGGCAATGGTAGCCCTCGGTATTGGTTTCACAGTTGGAACGTTGCCTGCAGGTAACTTTAAAATGACAATAGTCTGTTATCTTTTGTATGAAAAAAATCATTGAATCATTTGTACGAGGAAATAAATCATTTGTACGAAGAATAAATCATTTGTACGAAGAAAGTTTGTCATAATTCAAAAGCTTTTTATCACCACCCTAGTTTTCAAACACATTTTAGATGTAAGGGAAGCCGAAATTCGTCTTTTTTTCGGTGTACTCACAAAGGCCCAACCCCGAATGTCACAATTCTGTGGTTTTCAATTTCAAATGCATACCGTAGTGAAGAATGTATGATATCAGTCGGGGGATACTTGCTTAATCAATTGTTTACATATTTTGAATTGTAGAATTAAATTGCAGACTACGATGGAAAGCAAAGCCTACATTAGCAAAGCAAAGGGGGGTTGGGGCAGCCTTACAGGTACTATCCTGCGTAGCGTCTCAGTGGCTGCAGCCCCCTTTACACTGCCGCCTCAAAGATGTTTTTTTTTCAGCGATGAGCTAAACGAAAAGACTTCGTCCCCTCCGTGGACTATACCGGTACTGCATCTAGCGGTGTCATTAGTTCTCGGCCATTTTCTAAGATCGTGTTTAGTATCTGTTCTTTTCATCCACTCTAGAATGGAGCCATACATGATAGACAAATAATGTAAATGATCTGAAGAACGTGAGGTTGGTTAAGTGTTGTCCTTCAGTTGTCCGGACGTAGGCCTATAGCTTCTTTGGGAAGCAGTTTAAAGTTTGGTTTCGCCGAATGGCTCTTTGCCAGAGAGAAACTTTGCTAGAGTCCAACTTTAGGAAAAGTTGTGCCCGAGAGTGCAACATAGTCATACACAGGTCCGGGTCATTGATAAAAAAATATTTTGCTTCTAAAGACTGAAAAAGAAATACAATTTCGTTTGTTAATAACTGCTTTAAAATAATGCAACCCTGAGTACAATGGAACAGTCCAAAATATCAAGCCAGGATAATGCACGAATTGCACGGTCACCTGACCGTTATGGACCAATAAAAGTTCAGGATTACCAAGTATAAATCAAAATAAACTATAAAGTCACCTTAGTCCTGTATACCAAGGTAAACAAATTCGGGAAAAATTTGTATTCGTCACTATACGCCAAATCAGCCAAAATGTCAAACAAACACATTCTTCTGTAAGCCACGTTGCGATTCGTCATAGGCCAAAAATTGATGACTGCACTTTGACCAGACTTACTGCACGGGCACTGATATATGCCACAGGTTGGTCAGACAAACTTGTCAAAATGGCCTTAATTTTGCCTTTTTCCGATCATAAAGATCTGAAAAATTTAACTAGGATGTGTTTTTGCAATTGGTGACTGCATAGTTTTCAACAAAAACCTTAAATTTCCTTTTATTCGTTAGCACGAGTTGAAGAAAGGTGAAAAATTCAACAAACCACGTGATATGACATTATAACAATGTGCGTTTTACTTTTTACGGGTCGAGGTTAGAGGTCAATGATAGCGAAGAAAATGTTTACGAGGGAAATTATTTCCAAGTCTTACTGAAATAAATACCACTTCACTATTTTACTACGTAACTACTTGACTCAGACATGACAACTTGGATCTTGGTCAAGACCGTAATACTGAAGTCAGAATTTCTGTATGGCACGCTAAAAGGCTCACTGAGGTGTTATTCTAAAAATACGCTGCGTACCAGCTGGTACATCTGCATAATGAAAAGTAACAAAAACGCCGGTGTCATTGAGATTGAATTTAATGTGTCTTATGGTGTTCGGTGCTTTTTGCCCACATTAGGGCCCTGGGCCTGGAACTTTCAATATGCTACCATGCCGCAATAAACTTTTCATGCATAGATTATGTCTACCTGTCGTGAACAGACCCAATGATGATTCAGTACTTTCGGTTCTTCAACTAAGTTTTTCCATGAGCAGGACCCATGATTTTGCCGTTAGACCCCTTGGCCATATTACGTCAAGAAAATTAGACGAAAAAGAGTTATGTTCTCCTAACTGGTTTAATGCTATTTACCAATGTAATGTCCGATTGGATCGAAACTTTCACAGGTTATAGCTTCAACAATATTTCTTTGGGCCCTTCGTGTTGTCAAGAATCTACTGCCATTATTTAATTCTCTAAACAGTTTTAAGCTTTCTCAAAGAGAGTACCACTATGAATCTTTTCAATCTTACACAAAAAAATATTCTCAAAGGTGTGCAGTCATCCGTCCTGTAACTAACCAATTCAAAAAAAGAAAGAAAGAAATGAATGAAATAAAATAAAAATAAAAAAAGGAATTGTGGAATTTTTTATCATATGATCAGTCCCCAGATTGGGCAAAGTCGGACACGAAACAATTTTCACCTCAACGACCGCACGTAAACGTTACGTCCTCTCGCTAAATATCTCCTCATCAGCCTTTCCCCTCATCATGTCGGTATTGGAAGTACACCCGTAGCCAGACAAGGATCTGGATGAGGGGACAAATTTTAATGGGACCAAATGTACAAAACCGTACCAAGTCATTGACAAACTGTAAAAGGGGATTTTTTTTCGAATGAACCCCCTATTGGCTACTGTCCTGATTAGGAGGCAAAATGGTCCACTTGACTGCAGAGCATGTAAAGTGTACGTCCTATCCGCAGATGGTGGCAACCGACTGAAACAAAAAAGGCGCACCAAGATGGCCGCCGTGAACCTATAAATCGTCTGATTTGACGACGATTCTGTAATATTCCAAGCAAAAGTTAAACTTGAATGGGGAAAAATATTTTCCTGCAATACGTGAAGTGATTTTTACCTTTTCTTGCCATATTTCAAAAATATTTCAACCTTCTTGCAAAATATGACGATATACTTGAGCAAGTCCAAACTTTCACACAAAACCATAGCAGACAGCCATCTTGGTGCGGTTTTTCTCACACGTACGGTAGCGACAATGTATCGTATAGTATGCTCTGTCCATGTATAGGAAGTCCGTGGTGTGTCCAAATATCGTCGACATTTCATATCGAAGATCTCAATTTCCTCCTTTTAATTACAGGTGCAACTTATGATGCCATTGGATCTTACACTTACTCATTCATCTTGAACGCTGTTTTGTATCTTTTTGGCGCCGTTCTGCTTCTGTTTTTGCAAATGAAGAGACATATGCAAAATGTGAAAAAGCGACATCGTCGTGGACCGACAGAAGTGTACACCATTGAAGGAACTAAGACAGCTACGCAGGGCTGAAAAATTATTGACAGGAATTTCTTGGAGTTAGTTTGATGGAGTTTTACCTACCAGTGTCTAGCCAATAGATCAGTTCGAAATTTCTTCATGGAACAGTATTACGCAATAGGTCAAAGGGTAACACTTTTAAGCGTGTTCACAGCTTATGTTGGGATGCAAACACATTCAAAACGGTATGCCATGAACGGCCGACGCAGCCCTCAGATGTTTTGTTACCACTTGACATGAAGAGAGAAGCCACGAATGCATGCGCAAATATAAAATTCAAACTCGTCTATTGGTTTTAGTCTAGCCGGCTACGGCTCCTTTTTCCAGTTGTGGCCAACGGAATTTCCTGGAGTTGAACCCACTATCTGAACGGTGACAGCACTTAGAGACAGATGGGGAGGTTGTAACACGCACCAGGGAATTGCCATTGTCAAAGATACCACACCACCCGAAATAGTGCGTCCTATGAGGGTAACTAAAATATCCAACCATGGAGTAGCCAGTGAAACATGCACCCTTAGGTACATCCACGGACTTATATACATGGACAGAGCATGTAACGTGTAAGTCCTATACGTAGATTGTCGCTACCGAATGGGACAAAAAGGGCGCACCAAGATGGCCACCGTGAAGCTATAAATCATCTGATTTTAATGACGACTTTGTTATATTTTAAATAAAAGTTTAACTTAAATGGGAAGCAATATCATATTCCTGCAATGCGTGGAGTGATTTTGACCTTACCTTGCCATATTTCAAAAATATTTCAACTTCCTTGCAAAATATGGTGATATACTTGAGGAAGTCCAAACTTCCACAAAAAACCATAGCAGACGGCCATCTTGGTGCGCCTTTTCTCACACTATGGTAGCGACAATGTACCGTGCAGTATGCTCTGTCCATGTATACAAAGTCCGTGGGTACGACCCCAAGTCAAAAAAATATATATATATATATATTACAGAACATGAAAAATTAGTTCTAACAGTCCTGTTCTTATCTTCATAGGACATTGTTGAGCCGAGATGTAAAACTTTGAAGTTTATTCACTCAGTTTTAGATGGCACCTTGCGCAATGATTTTTGATGTCATTGTTGTACTACTCAAACTAAATTCTTTCAATTTTTTGTGTTTCTGAAAGTTACTGCACATTGTAATAAGGTTTGATAGTACAAATTATTGTTCAATTGACTTACTTAAATTAATTTCAACATTGAATATTTCAACGATAGAATGAGCTATGACAATTGAGACTGGACTGTTAAAATTCATTTTGTATCATCTAAAATATATATTTTTAAAACTCTAGACTTGAGGTACCCTTTAACAGAACTCATCTGTGGCAAGGTGAAGCGACTCGGACTCCAGTTTGCCAAAAGTCTAACATGCTTTTTCCTGCAAATCACCATGACATAACTTCTATCCTTTTGGCATTTTTAGCAGTTACTACGGCCTGTATTGCCCAACCTTTCCTTTCACAGACAGTGGTTTATCAGATTCTGACACACTCCTCCGAGCTCCCGTTCAGCCGTTTCTCGTCTTCCAAACTGTCACAGTCCATTTAAAGGGCTTGTCCTCTCACCCCATTGACCCAAAATATAAATTTTTTAGTAGTGTACAGAAATTTTCTATTGGCTCAGCTTTTAGACTGGCAGCTAGTTCAAACAATGTAGACTACCAATGCTTATATTACACAGCTGGAACTGTACTGAGTGTAGTGATAATACACATTGAACTTTTCTACACCCAGAAGCACTAAACTGCGATTGTGTACGGGTGAGGTTGAATTTTAGACAATTGTGGGAGGGGCTCAAGTAAGAAGGTTACGAGAATTGGTACTGTTTGGGGTGAGAGAATTGAGCCTTTAAGTAAGCAGTAGATGCCAATGCCGTTGGAGTTGAATCAAATATTGCAATATGATGAAATTTGTTAAAGTTGGACAAGCCTTGGTCACACTTCAACGAATTCGGATCGGAATCCGTTCCAACTTTTTTTTTTTGAGATTTTGTTAAAACCTTAGCCATCTCAAATCGGAAAAGGGCCAAACATTTGCCAACCTGTGTAAAAACATAAGTTGTATCGTAGGACTATGAAAATTAAACTAATGCTAATTACTTCGTGACGTCACAATGACCACAGATTTTATCGGACTACGCTATCCGATATAAAGTGTACATCGGTGTGACGTCACTTCATAAGACTAAACACCGAGTAAACTGGGCGACATTCACGGGATATTACCAAAGAGACTTGGGCATTACTTTTTGCAAATGTTTGATATTTTTATTTGGAATTCTCATTAAAATGTAAAAAATTAACCAGATAACTTGTTCACACTTTAAAGACCGTCAATTTTCACCCCAAACCACAATTTTTGTTGTCAGTGTCCACAGAAATTCTCAATTGACACAGCTCTTTGATTGACAGCAAACTCAGAATTGCAAAAGGTACTGCGTAGTTCATACTACATATCATTTACTGAACTGAGAGTGTTCTGATTTCAAATTGGGCTCTTGTATGCTCCCCCTAAAGCAATGAACAGAGATCATTGTGCCTGAACAACTTTGGGAGGGAACTTCAAGTAGGTAGGTTAGGAGAATTGGAAATGTCTGGGATGAGAAGATATGGCCTTCAAAGAACTATAATATCATACTTGTGTAGAGTGATATGTTTCGTTTTCAATAATATTCAAGAGAAGAAAAATATCTTTGTGGATATTTTGCCCCGTGAGATTTTATTTGCACGCTTTTGCAATGTTCCAATGTTCTCTTTATCGTTTCAATATCTTCCCTTAGATTTTAAAAATGTAGCGTACATTTAATAAAACGATAAACAACAAAGAGCCGTGAATTATCTTATCTATTCATACAGTGGTGTAACTGCCGGGTGTTTGGGTGACTGGGTTAGAGAATTCTGCCCCTTGAAAGTGGACCCGCATGACTTGGCCGATAGCGCAACGACTTGGCCGATTTTACAACAATAGAAAGCCGCAGCCAGCAATAGGCGGTCACTGGACCATGTGATTTTCAACAATGTTGTTTTTTGCCAGTTGTACAGCAAACAAGGACTTCAAGGACAGGATAAGTTTGTCCAAGCTTCCAGGGAGTGGATTCTCTAATATGAGTCCCCCCCCCCCCCTTCATGCATGAAAGTGTCAATCTCCCAGCAGCTCCACTAGCTATTGGAGTTACAAACTATAGAGTTAAAGAAAAAATAGACAGGCACATGAAAATGTAACAAAATAAAATAAACAACGAAAACTAAATGTACAACAATCTTAGTGAAATGCTGTAGACAAATTGTCTGATTACTCTTGCCTATAGATTTGAATTAAATGGAAAAGAACTTAAGACTCTGTAATCTGGTTATTAAGATTCGGACTTTGGGGCCGCGACATGGCCTTTCAACTTTTTTATCAAATTAGTATGGTCGGTGCTAATTTCTAGCAGAATTGACATGGCCTTGTGCTCAAAACAAATAATTTAACAAACTTAGTGTGGGTAGTTATGCAGAGCAATAAGCTCCCTGTTTTCAAATGTCGAGTTTCTGTACATGCCAAAAATGTGTACAGATACAGGAAACGTAAAAATTGAAACTCAAACCTCTCTGTGGAACAACTTGTACGCAGATGCGCCACAAGGTCCTCGGCCCCAACACCGTGCTCTTCAAATCATTTTGCAACATGCTCTCTTTTTCTGTTTCTTCTTTCTTTGTTGGCGCGAAAACTATTGCAAAGCTTTAAAATAAAGACTGCGGAATGGTGGCGCTAGGGCTTGGATGGTAGACCGCAACAAGCTGCCGGTATAAAGAGGGAGTTGTCAGGGATAACTCCTTGGTATAATATTCATTTTGGACAAAAGTTGCAAAATGTCTTTGGACGTTTTCAATGGTCGGATAGCACGGGCGACGGAAGGATATACAGGCGTATAAAGTGCACAAAATTTTGCCAGGAAAATGGAAGTGGTAAATGTAATCTGGTATAATTTTTTATCATTTTTCACTTGGGTCATTTTTTTCAATTGAAGTAAACGTTTTATTTCAAACAAAAGCTCAAACAAACGGTTCTGCTTACAAATTTTCCGTTTAGATAGTGGACCCGTCGCGTCAAAAGTCCAGTACCACCACACAAGTGTGCAGCCCTCTTTCATCCCCGACCACTGAGAAAATTCTGGTTAAGCAACTTTTGATTTTGATTAAAAAGAATAAGAAGAGGCAAACTTTCGATTTATAAACAACACAATCGCTGAGTAAAATGGAGAGTGCGTTTATTAATTACCTTGAATAAATTGCATAATGAGGCATCGTCATTTCACCATACATTGAGGATTATCACTGGACAGCTATGGGATTTTCCTGTAACATGTCTTTAATTCTGTATGTCGATTCTGGGCACGTCGATTAGTAGTAGGAAACATAGGAATGCAAGCTATGTCTAAAAGACAAAGGGAGCTTTTGATTTCGCGGCCCTCATCTTTAACGAAGTGACGCCATTTGTGTCTATGCCGTTTCGATTGCAACGCGAAATAATGCTACATTGGCAAGCTGTGAAATGACAGGGGCACCGCAGGAGGTGACGTCATTACGTTGTAGATTGACGTCGTGCAATACGAAGCTCACTAAAAATTACATGCACCCAGGATGTGGGTGTCATCTTCATTTGGCAGATTCAAAATACAGATGGTGAAAATAAAGTTTATAAGCAGGCTCTTATTGGGTTTCCGTACCGAGTTGCAGGGTTAGGGTTACGTACGCATTGAGGTTAGGGTTACTTACGTATAGTAATTAGGGTTAAGGTTACGCACGCACAATAGTACGGGGTTAGGGTTAGTATTAAAAATAGGAGTATGTGAGTGTATATGCATACCTGAGCATAGGTATGTCACTTCCAGGTACGGAAACCCAATTAGTACCTTTAAGCATGTTACTGGTGGTAGCTAAGAGTAAATCATATTCTACCACCTTTGCTGACTGGTTCTTTAGGATCCTGCGTTCTGATTGGTTAAATACTGACAGGTTATTCTCCAACACACTGGCCATTAAGATGATTTGCAGAAGCCACTAGAAGGTAAACCCCCAAAAGGCCATTTTTAGGTGGTAAAAATGGAATGAACCACATTTGTCGGATGATTATTGTTGTTGAATAACCCGTCTTGACTCTAAATTTAAAAAAAAATTACCGACTCGGCGTCGCCTCTTCCGTCATTTTCCGTCAAATTTGGAACCTCGACGGTTTATTCACCAACATTCAACGTTCGAAAAATGCAGTTTATTTAGTCAGATCCTACTTTTCCGTACTGAACCGTCCCGACTCCAAATTTGATGGAAAATGATGGACTCAGCTTCGCCTCGGCCGTCATTTTTCTAGATATGTACTCTCTACCTTTAAATAACTAAAAATGAACACATAAATGCAATCTATTCCATATACTTGATACCATTTGATACGTATTCAATCCTCTTTTACGTTATACGGAGTTTCTGCTTCGAGGTCTCTCCGTTGTGTATCTATCTGTGTATTTTGCCATCGTTTTGCTCATTGTACAACAATTGTTCATTTAGGGTGCTGCTGTGCATGCGTATCGGAAACAAACCTTCTGCGCACCATCAATGGCATCCATTATGTCAAATTGACAAAGCTGATGTTAGGTGCACGATCTGTATAGACGAAACAAAGTCATGTTGAAAAATTGGTAGGGTTCATCAGCCTTTATTTTAGTTATCATTTTGATTACAAAAAACCACATATTCGTGCAGTCAACTCCAACGCCTTCCCATAAGTAGCAGATTTGAGTTCTGAATTGACTAAAACTATTCATGGTACATGTAGATGAAAGAATTAAGAACCCTCCAAATTGCCGACAACTCTCTACATCCGCAGTACACCGCATTCGCGTACATGCCATAGACCCGAATCCACGAGGAGGAGGTGAAATGAATTTTAATGCTTTTTGAGCAAATATTTACGAAAAATTATAACCAGTTTTGACATATCTTCCAAAGTAGGAAAAGGACCCGTGGAAATTTTATATTTGAGCGTCTAAATCTATGTTGGTTCAATCTGGTGAAAATTTGAAAAAAAATCGAGACAAAATTACGGCAAATGCCTCCCGTTTTTTACAAAGGGAAAAAGTAAGGGGATTTAATGGGAAATGGAGTCCCATGACTAGGGGATAAGTCCTCCCTTCTTATGTACTTGAGGTCCCAGTTTTAGAAACTGTCCTAAAGAGTGTGTCTTTAACTTCGGGAGAACCGCTGACCGTCTTCCAAAGAAGTTGAATTTCCGAGGTAGTTTTGACACTTTCATCAGCCTCAACCAAATTGGACCACGGAGGAGTTGTGATGATGTCACGCATAGTTACCTTATACACAGGTCTCGTGGAATGACTGCAACTTTCAAGTTGTGGACAATCACGTAAAGGTTCTAAACGATCAGATGGCTTCGATGAGTTGGCCAAAAATACTGTGACGTCGTCACGTGTTCGTGCTGCCAGAATTCGTCTCCGCCGCTTTATTCGTTCAAATTTGATTTTTTGCATTACTTCTAATTCCTGTTCTCTTTTTACAGTATTATGATGTTCCAATGATTCCACTCCTCTCAGCGTGTGACCTCCAAGTTGTTCTTTTGACAAAGGTGTTCCTTCAAGTTCATGATCATCCTTCCGAATAACATCCTCCGGTGCTTTTTCAAAACCTGGTTGAATTGTATTTTTGTCACTTTCTAAAGAAATATTTTGCAATCTGAAGAAAGCACGACACTCCTCGTGAGAACATGGCGAATTAGCTCCGGGAGGGCTCATCATGCAAGGCTCTTTACAGACGATTTTCACTTTTTCCTGTATAGGTATATCCAAGGCTTTGTGTCGCTTCTGGATTCTGAACCACCATTTAGTTCTATTTTGTTTTAAGTAAGGCCAAGTGTCTACAGCGTTTCTCTCCAGAGCTAATGTTCGGGAAGTGTCTCTACTAGGCCACAGCGGAGACATAGTGTTGTCAACAATGGGGGTAGTGGGTGGATTATACAAAACCGATCCCCCTCCTCGTGCAAAAGCAGTTGTGATATTTAACTTGTCGGTGTGTGCCTGTAGTCTGACGGGTGCACAAATAGGCGGTAAAAACTCTCTCTGATGTAAAGTTCGGGGAGTTTCCTTCTCGGAATAACAAGTACACATTTCTGCGTTACGTAGAACTTTAAAGGTACACTTCGGCTTTGAGTTAGCTAGCTGCTCTTTTCAGTTTGAGAAGGCCTTCTAAATTCCTTTTGACTTCTAGCTCAACAAGTTTGGCACAATTAACCAGCCGATAATAATTGTGACACCTATAAGAATATTTGACGAAGAGAAGAATTACAAAACTAAAAGTGTGAAAGTCAAACGCAGAAACATTTTCCAAATCCACTGGCGGTTGGCAATAGTCAACTGTTGCTATGAAGAACGAAAACCATAAAACTTCAACTATAACACCACGTAATATCGACAAGGCTACACAACATTTGGTATGCCTTCCAGTCAGTACGTGTGACTGTAATAGAGATCCTGCTAAGTGATGACCTACTAAGGTCATTTTTGGTATGAATTATGATTTGAAAGACGAAAATTGAAAATATCATGTTCCTTGATATAAGACCTTAAGGTCAACCAAACATTCGAAAGTTGGGTTCGGTGGGTTAGCTTGATATCAACTGAAAAAACGTACTTCGGGCTACTATTCTTCCAGGAACATGGATAAACTCTGCCACGCGATAAAATATGCAAGTTAGTTAGTTAGTAAAAGGAGATTTTACGGCTCAGTTTCTAATCAAGTGGTTCAAGTCCAGTCGGTCAGGGCCACTTTTTTCAGTTATGGCGCAATGGCTTATTTTCTGTAATCCATTGCTAATGCCCAGCAGCTGCGAGCACCATGCAAGCAAAAGTAACAGTGAGTTCTATTTTTTATGTCTTCGAAATAATCCGTCCAGGAGTGGGACTCCTCTGAGACCCGCTCCCAACTGCAAGTGGGATGCTCTAAACCCTTGACCAATTAATTGAAGCAGTCGGTAAAATATGTTAGCGTATTATGGGAGTCTGCGTGTCTATAGACAAATCCGAGATACTAGTTGAGGTCCTCGAAATCCTCGGTCTTAATTTTATTGTCTACATACAATGCTATACCCTCATATTCAGTGAAATTGAGGGAATCCAGAGGTATTTAACGTTTACAATCATGCACGGTACATGTAAGCAAAGAATTTGAAAGATTAAAGCCGACGGACCCCATGATGACAGACTTATTCAGACTACCACTCAGGGATCGCGGAGACGCGAGGATTGCGGGGGCTTTGGCCCCTACACTCTTTCTGAAGGGGGATTTTGGGCCGACTTTAACTGCATTTTGGGCCTCCTTAAACTACATTTATTTTATTGAAGTATTTGGCCGTTTCGATGGTCAGCCCCCAGCTCTTCAACATTGGCTCCGCGGTCTCTGCCACTTGACTATTCGGATCCGCCAAGAGCCACACACTTAGTGTGGTCAGTTTTGTGAACCATGACTGTTTTCAAATTTTTATTCCAAATTGATTGACTAAAATATTGAACTGCAAATGATTCTGTTTTAAACTTTTCTCCCCATGTGACAATTCACTCAAAATATACCTCTCTTAGACAAAAGGGCATAAAAGTTTGGAAATTTTCCTTAACACATGGACGTACTATAAAATATGTAATCGAAGCAAACTTCAGTCGCCCGTCATTGTGGTTAATTTGGCTCTTTAAATTATACAAATTATACAAAATTCCCAGCACATAAGCCCCTGTTTATCTAATATTTCTCAATAAAGACCAGTACATTTCCGTAAACCGAAGTTTCGAGATTTTTCAAAGAGCCTTAATCTTTGAGATACAACGTTCAACCCCAAAGATATTCAGTCACGTGAACCCGTTGGTCTACGTGACAGAATTAATGCAGAAAACTATTGGTAAGTTGGTTGATTTTGCTACTAGGAAGGGCAGATTCTTCAATAAAAAACTCAACACTAAAAAAAATCAAATTTACTTACAAAAAGTCCAAACCCTTCTCCAATATAAGCTCTATTTTGTTGGAATTCCAGGAGCATGAAGCTGTTACTTCCCCGTACTCTCGTCAATATATTATCTTTGTCGGTACTCCTAGCCCCCCCCCCCTCTTTTCCATCGGGAAGCTTCCCCCTGTCGGGTAAATCAAACCTTGGATAACCACAGCAACATGCCGAGCAAAAGAAAAAGTTGTAGCACTTGAGAACATGGAAAGAAAACTCATTTCATTTGGTACCCGTTTCAACATTTATTCCAACAGTCCAATTTGGCTTACCAGTGGAATGAAAAGATGCTTTAGAAAAAGTTCGGTGATTCGTTTGGTGGCTATGCACATGCGCATATCCTCCAAATCCTCGGGATAAACAAACCATTACCGCATCTACAATACGTGTTCCAAAATTTGAGTTTACATGAAAATTTGGTGACACCATTCTTTCTTAATCCAACAATTATAGCATAAAGGAGGAATCGTAAGTGTGGTTCCCTGCAGTGGTATTTGTCTCAATGGCCTTTTGGCATCAAAAGACGCATTTTAATCTGCTCAAATAGGGATGAGACACGGACTTCCTATACATGGACAGCCCATACTGCACGGTACATTGTCGCTGCCGTACGTGTGAGAAAAAGCGCACCAAGATGGCTGTCTGCTATGGTTTTGTGTGAAAGTTTGGACTTGCTCAAGTATAGTCCCATATTTTGCCAGAAGGTTGAAATATTTTTGAAATATGGCAAGGTAAGGCCAAAGTCACTTCACGTATTGCAGAAATATGATATTTTTTCTCATTGAAGTTTAACTTTTGTTTAAAATATTGCAGAGTCGTCGTCAAATCAGACGATTTATAGGTTCACGGAGGCCATCTTGGTGCGCCTTTTTACCCCAGTCGGTGGCGACCATCTACGGATGGGACGTATGCGTTATATACAGTGCAGCGGCGTAGCCACGGGGGGGGGGGGGGCACGTGCCCCCACAGCAAAGTTGTGCCCCCAGGTGCCCCCCAAACCCCATTGCAATCTGTCCCGCTCAACATGTTGTGAGCATGCGCACTTACATTTTATCTGCTGAAATGATGAAAGGTGAGTGGCCAATTTCTTCGAACTACGGGCAGCCTTTCACTTGCCCTCCCTGGTCTCGCTTCGTGGCACTGTATGTATACACCGATAATTAAGAACGCGTTAATCAGCCACGTGTTTATCCTTTGTAGAAAACTATGTTGCGGTCTCACAAAATCACGGTGAGTCAGGTCAAAATGCTTACAGCAGCTTGGGTATACATGGGCACTCAATCGTGCTCGGGGCTCTTCGTATGTTAAGTCTCATCTAGCTCCCGAAACCCTCTCAATGTGAGACATGAGTGCAACATGAATACTGTTAAAAGTTTACAAACTTGTCCATTTTCAATGAGGAGTCTTGAAGAAAAATTGGAAATCAAACGATTAGGACCACATAGGCCGCAAATACTGTATGTATCGTCTTCACGTAGGTTTTCACCCAGCTCGTACACAAAGTACGAATGATGATAGGTTAAACGCTTTAGCTATGCTATCAATTGAAAAGAAGTTCATAAGAGAAAATTCAAATTTTAATCAACGTGTAATTGAAATGTTTGCTCATCTCAAAGAAAGACGAATACATTGTCATAGCCATAACCTTGAGCCAGTTGTAAGACTAAATTCAGTGTATTATGGTGAAGTTTGCAGTCAGTTTAATGCTCATCAAATGCCATGTGAAGGCAGAGAAATGCTTCGCTCTATAACCCCAATTTTGTAAATATCGCGGAGCTTCCGGAGGAATCTCCCCCTGGACCCCCACCGGGGCGTTGCCCCTGGACCCCACGCCGCCTTGGACGCCGTTGGTTTATTCCCACCCGTACCAATTTGCCCTCCATGTATTTAGACCACGAGCCGCCACTGCCTGTCGTCAGACTCAACAAAATGTAGTTCTAATAGTCTCACCATAGTTATCCCTGAGTTATATGTTGTGCCCCCTATAAAAAGTCTGTTCCCCCAGTGCTCCCTGGTGAAAAAATCCTGGCTACGCCACTGATGCTGTGTCCATGTATATAAGTCCGTGGGCTGAGACCATATTTTCGTTTGGGTTGGCTATTCAGATAATGCTTAGTGTTGTATGCACACTACAGCACGAAAATCAGGGAACGCCGTACATTATGTGCTGAGCTCGGTTTGTGTACCCCACGCTGCGCCCCAAAATACCATAAGCCAAGGAATATCCGAACAGGCATATTCAGTCAATATAGCCTCTCAACACAAACTACACCGATGCTATCGCTTGAGACATTAGCAACCAGTAATATTTATACTAAATACGAAGTATCCTTTTCATGGTAAAACAGAACAAAAAAACAGTATTTAATTGAAAATCGTTTACAAATGTGTTCCAAACTTTGGATTTATAGTAGAATAAAGTTTTACTCTTTAAAAGTTTGTAAATTCTAGTTAAAGAAAGACAATAACCCCACTGCGTGCAATACTCAGACTGTATTGCTCTAGGTGTTTGCGGCCTAATGCTATATGTATGTATCAAATATGAAACAGTTGTTTTATTAAATGATGTCTCCTTCGAACAAAATAATAGGTGATTGATTGATCGAGAAGAAATTGCAATTTTAAAGAATTTCGAGGTAAATGCTGAGGGACGTGGAAGTCTGCATGGGTGTTGAATAAAAAATTAAAAAAGGTGTTGAATAAGAAAATGGCCCTAAAGAAAAAGAAAAAGAAACAACATTTTTGTAAGATAACCCTATAAAATTTTCAGAGCTTACGATCTCTTAAGCAGAACATTCTTAGATGTAACCTACAAGGCATGCTTAGGGACCTCTTCAGCGACCTGGATATCCTTTTTGGCCAAAATTTTCCTGACACTTTACCAAGAACTTCGGTGACGATGGTTTGCCAAGGGGTTTTGTCCCCATAACCTGCGTAGCGCCTCCGTGACGGACGTTCAGCTTAGGCTACCGTTATTTTTTTCGGAGCGATAAGCTGGAGGAAAAAAGTTTGTCCGCTCCCCGGGTTTTCAGTTCAGTGCAGTGTAACTTTATTTAAATCTCAAATCAAATTTAATGGCAATAACATAATGTGACAAAAGTACAGTCTGAAACGTAAAGATCGGGACCTTTTGTGAAAAAAGGAAAAATACTAGATGAGATGATGAGGTGAGATAGAGGAGTGAAAACTGAAGTTCTTGGAGCTTGTGGAAGTTGACATCCCTTAACAACAGAAAAAACAAAGACAAAACATAAGCCTAACTAGAAAGGAAAGAAACAAACACGGAGAAAAAAATCACTACAAAAAACTCAGAAAAAAAGAAAAGGAAAAAATCAAAAGTATAGTTTGCAGTGAAATAAGCTTTTAACTTAAAAAAAACACTGTAGGCCTTCTGTTTTACATGTAGTAATCAAAGAGGATAAAGTATTCCAGAGTTTTGCGCATATAAACCTAAGACTTAGTTGCAAAGACCTTAGCATACACAATGGTGTGGAGAGCTGATCCACCGGAGCACGACTGACGACTGAGGTAGGGAAAACGAGTACAGCGAAAGCTAAATAGATCACTAAAGATTGATGGGGTTTTATTATGTAGCCAATTAAAAATAAACGTCCCCAAATGATACAGGTACCGATTTAAGTCATAGATATTAAGAAAGTTTAGGCTAGCGAAAAGGGGCGCGGTAGAATGTAGGATGAACATTGTTTGTGAATCTATCAGGACTCGTCTGGGGTATACAAATGGTTTTCAAGACAATGGGGTACCAGTTAACTAGTTTATTGATTGACCATGAGGTACGCGCTCCCCCAGTCATTTTTATTGGGTTACGAAAAAAATCACAAAATCAGTCTTCTTTACATTAAGGGATAATTTGTTAGCACAGAACCAGTTGTGAATATTGATAAAATCATTACTTGTACAATATCTAGTAAACATCTGAAGTCATTACAATTGAACAATGAAATTGCATATGAAATTACATGAAATTTGTTACTTGCCTCGTGGAGATGATTAATATATAAATAATAAAAGACTAAAAATTGATCCCTGAGGAACACCACATGTGAAACGTTTCTGCAATGATTTAACATTATTGATGCCAACAAATCGGTAACGGTCTTTATTATAACTTTAAAAACAGTCCAAAGCAGAATACCATAGTGATCAAGCCTGTTAACTGGTTAAGTAAAATATTATGATCTAATGTGTCAAAAGCCTTTGACTAGTCGAGAAAAAAACTAATACGTACTGATTTTTTAGAAGGCTTCTGTAACTTGATTTACAAAAAGGAAAATAGTGTGCGAAGTCAACGACCGGCAAGGAACCCAACATATAGAAGGTCTCGCTTCGTAAAGAAACGAATAAAAGCGAGTAAACATGAGTTTTTCTAGTATTTTTGAGAAACACGGCAAAATTAAAATGGATCTGTAATTATTTACCGAGTCTTTAATCACCGGACCGGGACGACACGTGCAATTTTCAGGGAATTTGGAACAATACCCTTCTCCAATGAAAGATTAAAGAGATGGGTGAGTAGGGTACACAGAGAATGGGTGACATGTTTGACAACAACGGTGGTGATGTACCTGGGCATAGTTTTAGGAGAAAGTGTTACATTTGAAGCTTCCTCGGGTGTTGTTGGGCTAATAAAGAGAGAGTCAGCAACAGGAAGGGGCATATATATATTGCCTAGTAGTTAAATTAATTCCTGGCAACACCGTGATTCGGCAAATAAACAATTCGCCCGCAGCATTTAATATTGCAGACGTGTAAACTTTTAAGAACTCTGAAAATTACGGAAGCGTAGGAGGGACATGCGAAAGAAAAAAAGCTCTCTCAGCAAAATGACAATTTTCGTAGAACTGACATTTTGAGGACTAAAATTATGTCTTCAAAATGACAAAAATCCGTAATTTGGCGTTTTAATTAACTTGTCAAAACGTTAAAATTCCGAAAGTTGTCATTTTGCCGACTTAAAAATCTCGACAAAATGACAAAATTCAGAAAGTTTTCACTTTGCTGAGTTAGAACATCTCGTCAAAATAGCAAAATTCAGAAAATTGTCATTTTGCCGAAATAGATCATCTCGTCTAAATGCCAAAATTCAGAAGAATGTCATTTTGACGAGTTTGAACATCTCGTCAAAATGGCAAAATTCAGAAAAATGACATTTTGACGAGTGTAAACATCTCGTCAAAATCGTAAAATTCGGAAAAATGTCATATTGGCAAATTACAACTTCTCGTCAAAATGGCAAAATTCGAAAAATTGTCATCTTACCGAGTTAGATCATCTCGTCAAAACGGCAATATTCAGGGAAATGTCATTTTGCCGGGTAAGAACTTTTCGTCAAAATGGCAAAATTCAGAAAGTTGCCATCTTGTCGAGTTAGATCATCTTGTTTAAACGGCGAAACTCTATGGAAGCATTAAGGTGCCATCAAGTTAAGAACTTAGTCACAAAATGATGAAATGTTTACTTATTTTCCTAGCATTTTGCAGAAAATGATGAAATGGAAACTAACAATATATCAACGATTCAAAATTTCACAGAAAATTGATGAATTACGCATTTAGCGAACGTTATTTATTCCTCATTTTGCAGAAAAATAATGAATTACTCATGTACACCAAATTTTTTGTATCATAATTATGTTCTTTCCCCAATTTGGTGAGTTTATAGTACAATCATGAGTGAAGGTGCTTTACGAACATGAAGAAGAAATATGTAAACCGTGGAATCATTAGGTAATAAAATTATGCTAAAAAGTATTCCAAATTTTTGACAGTTCATTTTTCAATGCAATATGTACATTCGGTCTCAGTCTCGGTCTTGGACTTTGTCGGTCTGGGTCTCGAATTCTGCCATGGTCTCGGTCTCGACACGTTTTGGGCTCGGTCTTGAATATGCTGGTTTCGACTAAAACACTGGTTCAGATACCCTGCTTCTATAAGGGTAAATAAATCCCAGTTGTTGATTTTGTCTTAAACCAAGCCCGGACTTGTTCAGCATTCAGGTAGAAATTATGACAAACTTAGCTGTTGTGTCCATTTTTAAGGGTGTTTAGACTTTGCTGATATTAACGTCCCAGTAACAACGAAAAAAGCTATTAAAGGGGTCCTTTTGAGAAGGTAGCAGGGAATAGAAGGGAAGTGAATTAGTTGTAGGGTCTGATATGTTGCTACACCTTGTACACATATCACACTAGAAGCATAGCAAGAGGGGAAGGGGCAAAGTGCCCCCGGAAAAAAAGTAAAAGGTAAAATTGTTGAGACAGTAAAATGAAAGAGAGAGATTGCCCCGACCCCAAATTCGAATTTGAGGGGCTCTATGAAGTCTGGAAGTTTTATTCCCGCCTCCTGCCTCAAGAGGTCAGATTGCCCCAAACAGATAAACAGAAATGTTTCGTTATGAAAATATGTGTATTAGTTTTAATGACGGCGCGCTTTATTCTACCCCTTTAAAATGTGGAAATAGGAATCTAAAACAGATCCGTAATTCGTCATTTTTCTGCAAATTGACAATATGCTAAATTTATCACTTGCAATATGTGAGTAATTCAGTGCAAAAATGTTGAACTGTTGAAATATTGTACGTTTGCATTTTATCATTTACATGCAAAATGTTAAAATAATAAGACTCATTTCATTACTTTGTTGCAAAATGTTAAGAAAATGCGATGGTCATAATTTGATGGCACCTTAACGTTTCCATACAATTGCCCCCTGAAGGTTCTAACTAGGCGAAATTGTAATCATCCAAATTTTGCCGTTTTGACAAGATGTTTTTTCTGGGCAAAATGTCATATTTTCCGAATTTTGCCATCTCGACGAGATGTTCTAACTCGGCAAAATGACAAAATTCCAAATTTTGCCACGTTGACGAGATGTTCTAACTCCGCAAAATGGCAATTTTCCGAAATTTGCTATTTTGACAATATGTTGTGACTCGGCAAAATGACAATTTTCTGAATTTTGCCATTCTGACGAAATGTTCTTACTCGGCAAAATAACAATTTTGGGAACTTTGTCATTTTGACGAGATGTTGTTTGGTCGGCAAAATATAAATTTTCCGAATTTTTGCCTTTTAGACGAGATGTTTTATCTTGTCAAAATGACAATTTTCCGAATTTTGCCTTTTTAAGGAGTCCATTAAGTCGTCAAAATGTCAATTTTACGAAAATTGTCACTTTGCCGAGGCAGTTCTTTTTTCTTTTGAGTGGCCCTTCTACGCTTCCGTAGAAAATAAAACAAATTGCCAGATCATTAGGTTCTTAAATTGTAAGACAAGTACTGAGTGGTCCTGCTCTAGACTGGCTGAATCCAATAATAGCTGCACACTTAATTTTATAAAAATTTGCCTAAGAGGGGCAGAGAATTTGACGAACTTTTCATGCTACAAATCACGTCCCCAGGGAAAGGTGTTCACACTTTAAAAAATAACCCCCCCCCCCCCCCCCGGAAAAATGTCCAACTACGCCATTGAGAGTTGCCCTGTCTATGTTTTGCTGTAAGAAATTGGGGTTGATGCGCACTGTTTCTCTGATTGGTTGTTGCCATTGTATTGTATCGATCGTATTCTTTGTTTAGGGATAAGGGTTATTGTTAGCTAGGTAGGAAATATCTTGTTAAACAGTGCGCATCACCTCCGACGATTACATTGTAACTGTTTCTGTGTAGAACACAGGGGTGACTGGGAAAATAAATTGGAGGAAGAGGGGATCCCGGGAAGTGGTATAAGAACAGTGACTTAACCCACATTTGGTAGTAGGAGCACGGCCAAAGTTAATACCACGCCGTCTTCCTATACATGATGGACAGAGCATACTGCACGGTAGACTGTCGCTACTGTACGTGTGAGAAAAAGCGCACCAAGATGGTTGTATGCTAAGATTTTGTGTAAAAAGTTTGGACTTGCTCAAGTCAATTCCCAGATTTTGCAAGAAAAGCTGAAATATTTTCGAAATAGTGCAAGGTAAATTCAAAATCACTACACGTATTGCAGGAATATGATATTGTTTCCCACTCAAGTTTATACCCTGGAGTATACCGATTGCCACACTTATCTGGGAGTTGACATCTCTAATACCCTTACCTGGAATAGACATGTTAATCGTATCACTTCGTCAGCAAATTGGTCTTTGGCTTTTATTAAAAGAAATTTATACTCCTGCCCCAGGAGTGTTAAAGCTAATGCCTATCTCACACTTGTTAGGCCTTTATTGGAGTATTCATCTTCTGTTTGGGATCCCGACATCGTTTCCCTATCCAATAAGGTTGAGCAAATTCAACGCAGGGCTGCTAGGTTTGTTTATAATGACTATTCCCCCCCCCCCCATAGTAGTGTGACGGAAATGTTAAATGATATAGGGTGGGATAGTCTCAAAAACAGGCGTACCACCAGCAGGCTAGCAATTCTTCACAAAGCCAGATTGGGCCTCCTAGCCTTGCCAATCAACAACCTACAACCGCTCCGGCGGCCCTCCAGGCATCACCATTCTAATAGCTTTACACATATACCAACCAATAAGGACTGCTACAAATACGGTTTTTTTCCTCGGACCGTCAGAGACTGGAACCTACTCCCCCAGAACATTACAGATCTCGAGGACCCCAAGCAGTTCGACAGCGCAGCCTTGAGGATCCTCAGACGGGACGACATGCGCACACTCAACCCTGCACGTTTGACTCCACCAGGAGTGTTGTTCAGTACTCTTCCAGATCCAGATCAAGTTTAACTTTTGTTTAACATATTACAGAGTCGTCGTCAAATCACCAATTATAGCTTTACGGCGACTAGAGTACCTTAATAAAGGTACTCTCTAACGGCGGCCATCTTAGTGCGCCTTTTTTTTTTTTTATCCCAGACGGTTGCGACAATCTACGGATAGGACGTACGCGTTACATGTTCTGTCCGTGTACAGATGAAGTCCGTGGTTAATACCCATACATATCCGGGTAAATTGTTGAGTGCTTTTAAGGAGCCATATGAACAGTTTGAGAGTGAGAGATTCCTTTGTTACTCTACGAAACGATCTTCCCCTATTGAGATTTTCTATTTTAGATGGCTTAGATGCAGAGTTGGGTTACATTTGGGGAAATTAGTGCGTATTATAAGCCTAACAGTAAGGATAAATGGGATTGAGTAATGAAGACCACGAGCAAAACTCGCTGATCTATTTTGTTTAAACTAAATACCATCTCCATGACAACAAAAGCACCGAGGGAGTTACAATATCCTATCTGCCAATCAGACGGTGGGTGTTCTACCTGGCCAATTCGTTAGAAAAAATATTGTTAACTTTTTACTACTGTGCTTCTTCGGAGGATCGTAGCTGTAAGTATTGATTATAATCAGGGAAGGTTTGAAGCGCACGGGGGGCCTAAAATTTTGGTACGAGGATTTGTTAAATTCTGCTTGTTTGAGGACCTTTAGTGACACAACATAAATTAACATCCAACCATTATGACAAACATACGCACAGCACATGACATACTTCTTGGCACATTTGAAAACAATTGAGGACCTGTCCCCCCTGGGCCCCAATCAGCACGAAACCATTGGTGGAGGAAATGAGTTGAATCTATCCAACAATTTGACAATGCAGACGATTGGCTCTAATGGCTCTATTTGAAACAGATGGCGCTGCCTCAGAAAGCAGAATAAAGAAATACCTTTGGACTTGCATTTTTTATAAGTGTAGGTAACAACTATACGTATTTTACCAAACAAATGGATGCAAATAGCCGAACTACGAATAGGGACTAATCTGAGTGGGATTTTTACCTACCTGAGGGTGGGGTTTAATGGGAGAGCTGTCCCATCCCCTTTTAAAGACAAATCGTCTTTTCAAGGATTCTATAGATGCAAAATAATGCAAGATTTTGAAAGTCCTTTTTGTCCTCTCAACCAATTCCCATAACCCTATACCAACCTATACTTCATCCTCTCCCACGATTGTATTAATGTCATCTTCATCCAGACACACTACCAGGTTATTGCTTTAGGGTGAGTATATAAGACCCGGATGTGTAATCAAAACACTCTCAGTACGGTACATACTGCATGCTGTGTAAAAGAGCTACAGCACTCTGCATTTTGTGAACTTGCTGTCAATCACAGATCTGTGCCAATTGAGAATTTCTGTGGACTACTAAAAAATTGTATATAGATTGGGGTGAGAGTTAACTGCCTTAAAATAAAGGTTGACATATTTATCATCTAAGCCGAATTTTGTGAAGCGCAACTTTTTTCAATATGGATGTCAATTGTAACACATGTAGGTCAAAGTAGTACACAATACAGCTCACTTAAAGATGACATATCGTCTCTTCAAAAATGCAATAATGCAATGCTGGATTTTGGATGACGTCATAGATTTCCCAGATTTTCGTAACTCCGATTGCGAACCGATTCGATACATTGAAGATAATGTCGCATCAGTGGCAGCATATCGAAAACGTTCGCATTATCGACGTAGCATTGAACCAGTTCGCAATTGAAGTAAGACCAAATTGTGATGACACCCAGAATCCAGCATAGTTTTAACTGAATTTTCATGAGACAACAGGTCATTTTTAACAAGTAACAGCTTTTAGTATATTATGTAAATTATCTCACACGACATATGGTAATATCACTGAAATTGACGCATTTTCAACGAAAAAGAAACTTAGACAATTTCCACATCTCTCAGTATTCGTTTTTCTAGTTATTTTTTAATTGACAATAATTGCTTTTTCCCGATATCTCATACTTTTGTAATGAATTTGCATGAAAGACATCATATTTTTGCATAGGCATAGTAATTTGCTCTCGGTCATGAGGATGAGGGTTGCATGTTCTTTCGAAACGCGGTCCTGAAGAAGGATCTAGGGGTGTCCCTGTCTTTTTTTGGAAATATTGATTTTTGAAAATTCTTGGATGACCCTGGTGCAACATGTATAGGCTAAAGCTTAAGAAGATTTACTACAAAGTTTTCAAGGTTTACGCTGGAAGTTAGAAAGGTTTTCGCACCACTTGAGGCATACTTCCGCCCACATTTTGCAATGAAGGAGTCATTAGCCCTTTTAGAGCCCCGCTCTCTATGCCTTTGCAGATTTCGTTTCTCAGGTGAATTGTTAAAGTTAAAAGTAGATTGTAAATCACAAAGATTACACTCTAAAACATCCTGGTTAAATTTAGCCAGGATCAGGGGCAATAATTTTCCTTACATTTCCTGGTTGAAATAAAGCGGAAAATAACGCAAAATTGACATTTCCCTTGTTAAATTAACGACTGGTTAGAATCCCTGATAAGAATTTAACATTTTCCTGGCTAATTTTTTCTTTTTAACCAGGAAATGTGTGGTTAATTATTGACCCCATCTTGGTTAAATTAATCAGGATTTAACCCTGCAGGATGTTTGTAGAGTGATTGGAATTCCAAAGAATTTTGTTGACCTCCGTTTGTAGAGTGTACTAAGAATTGCTCACATACAGACTCTTTCCGTATCACCTTTACAATGGATTGTGGGGTACAATTTTGGTATGCATCGTTTTTAATTGCAGAAAAATGCCTTTGACGACAATGAGGCATCCAATTATCCTCCTAATGAATAGTTCTATGATTGTCATTTGGAAAAGGGTCCACGTAAGAAGATGACACCACGTGATTGCTTCAAGAAGGTCCGACTATCGGACTATGAACGTTTAACTTCTTACATCTAGAGAACCACGCAGCTGCAATAAATAAAACGTTTACCAGAGCGCCCGCACTGTTTCTTTACTACATATATAAGAAGGAATACTTGTTTTCCTAACCCATTCTGCTTAAAAACTGTCTGCTGATATTGTTATCAAATCAGTGTGATACTGTGTTGTGATTCAGTGGGTAAAGGCGGTGGCATTTGAAGCAATGCAGCTTAGCAACCAAGAGGTTGGAGGTTTGATCCTCGGGTCAAAGTAAGGTGTGTTTTCATCCAAGAGCTATCTTAAGTTATCCCTGAGCTGGTCTTTCAACAGATACCAAATTTTGCCTAAATTGTTGAGTAGATTAGCCAATCGACGTGGAGTTGTAATTCATTCATAATGTCATAGGCGTGAACTTCCTGGTCTCTTTTAGTCCCGGTTAAATGACGCCACAAGGTCAGAAAAAAAAGTTCAATGACAAACATTAATACGTCGGCGCTATACTTCAGTCTCCCTTTCAGTGGCACTGTCGACTGCTATCCACCCATGCCCACGGCGTTTACGTTTTCTTTTTCTGTGAAGACGTCTCGTCACTTGTAAAAATGAAAGTATTGCGGCACCCACTAAATACAAAATGGCGTTAATGAGGAATGCGTAAGTGTAGGAATTTGTTGCGTCATAAATTGCACCTATGAAAAGAACGAAGAAAACATGGCGGTTTGCTATAACATCACCGAAAATATCAAGGACCTAACTCATCATGTCCCTTTGGTATTAAACACGAGATCGTGCAAAGGACTCTCTTCTGAACGAATCAATGTGTACAGGCTTCGAGTGCTTTGCTTCGAAGCCCTCACTACCTTCGGCGGGCAAGAAGGGCGGCTTGGACTCCACTATAGGACCTTAAAAACTGGCTTAAAATTAATTTTCTCTGCCATTATACACAAGTGGTAGTTAAACGTTTATGCCGACGGACAGACAAAGGCCACTGTTTTTCAGGTCACCTGCGAATTTCCCAGTGATGTTCTCTTTCATATTCCACTGAACAAAATCTTTTCACCCCAGACAGTTTCGACCTTTCCAACCTACTTATTTCTAGCCCCAACCAGAATTTCTAAAACTTCCCTTTGGGCCGAGACACAATCATAGTTACTGGCTGAGTGCAACCATACCCAACCATACCCCAAGGAAAGGTATAATCAGAGCACCATCTGTGCATGTTAAGCAATATGAGCCGCTCTGTATTTTTTGAACTTTACGTCAATCAAAGAGCAGCTATACCAATTGTTAATTTTGCTTCCCCCTTTCAGAAATGTACTTTGGTCTTTGAGATGAGTTTTAATGTAAATGTTATCTTTCACCCCACGATAACGGTTCAGGTAACCAATTAATTACTTGAAAATAATATTTAATTAATTGTAAAAAAGTACTCATTTACCTGCAGGCAACGTCCCAATAGTGAAACCGACACCGAGGGCTACCATTGCCAATGTTATACCCTGGTCCGTGTTATCAGACTCCAGCAAGTCCACGGATACCCGATATGGAAGAACGTTGTACCATCCTCTCCCTATTCCGATTACTGTAAAAAAAAGAGAAGTCTGGATTTAAAAATCAGTGCTAAATTCATATTCTCTTTTATTGTGTGAAAGTTGAATGCGTAATGCATTCGGCAAGATGTTTTAATAGATCTCTGAAGGGGTTATGTAGGGTGGGGGAAAAGGAGAAGATCTTATTGTGGATTGGGGAGCTAGAAAGTTCCAACTGCTAGAACCCTAAGTCATGTCCCGGACCGGAATCGTCTTTAAACAATGAACCGAAACGAACGCGAGTGCAAACGTGTACACCCAAACACACATACACACTCACATTGACGAGCATAAACGCAAAACATAGACAAATAGCCCAATTAAAACTTCAATAGACATAAATTGACTTTGGCGAAGCCCTTAAGACATCTGTGTACCACAATATGATGTTTTGTTTATTCTGCCTGAGGAACTGGGGTAAAACGATAGGTTTGCTCTCCATATTTTCATTGGTGGGTCCAATTCTCCCTTCCACCATAATAGACAACCCTGGGGTGGCTTTACACTTAGGAGGGCCAGGTGAGTTTTCTCAACGCACTGAAACAATTTAAATTTGCCACCACAATTGGCAAGAAAGGGCACGGACGTGTATTAAATTTAAGTTCTCTTTTGTTAGGAGAGGGGGATAAATGACGTGTAGAAGGGACACCCGTCTCTGATGTCCTTTGGAAAATAGTCTTGGTCGAGACCCTAACACCAGTAGTGCAGCATATGCTACACTCTTTTGAGTACGCCTGCTTTATAAATTCTCAGCTCCGTATTACTATTAGGTTATTTCTGAAGAAAAACTCACTGCAAAGTGATCAAGTTTAAAGCTCGCCCTCTATTTTGAACTATTGAGAGAAAAGGTGTCTCATGAGTCAGTCTCCCGGGGAGCTGACAACTGCCTCTACAAAATCCCTACAATGTTTAGAAGTGATACAATTAATAGACCTATAGAGGGCGTATTAAAAAGGAAAATACGGTATGCTCTACTGTGCTGAAGTGGGGTAGTTTGAAGAGGTAGTTGCCAGCTCCAGGGGAACATTCACGAGAGACTTGGCCAAGTCTACAATGAACATGGAGTGTATTTGGGCACTGCACACAGCCTGAGTTGTAGCGCTACTGGTAGAAAGAAGTCGGTCGTGGGAAGTGGAATCATCTGGAGTGATAAATATGTGTGTTGCATTTACACTGAAAAGTGCAATTTTACATTAAAATCACTGGCAGCTGGGATTCCGTGTGTCGAACGTTATTTTAGTTTTGAAGAAGATACTTATTTACCGTACAATAACTCTACGTATATGTAACCATTTCATCCCTTAAAGTGAAATGCTGTGTTTAAGATGTTAATCATAAACACTAGCAATAGCTACATCTTCAAAATACTAGCGCAACTTAAGAGCCATGGATGCTGCATCATTTGAAATGTTTGAAGTTTGGGTCAACAAGTTATTCTTGAGCAACAAACAACTGAATTCTGTGGCAAACTTATTTCTTGAAAAGAAGTCTACCGTACTATCTTGTTTTTGATAATCTATCACCCTGTGTGAATAAGTATTAGTGTTAAGAGGATAAATTTTTCAAAACAAATGCAATATTTCCCTTTATACTAACACTTGAAGGTCATTTTATTGTCTAGGAACTGAAGGGTTTCACAGGTACCCTTAGCTATTATCGGATTGACGCGCGATTGTAAAATAACAGGACGAGCATCGGAATCCTAGCTGCCAGTATTACCGCAAAATAAATACATTTTTAGCAGCGTACCGCCAAGTGACTGGTAAATACTACCATGTACTTCAAAGAAAGCTGCTATATTCTATTTAATGAGTTCTCATTCCACGCGGAGATGTGATATTGTCGTTAAAACTTTGCATATCACATCATATATAAATGGCCATATAGCGAAGACGTGTAGCATTTACCGACAGCAGGGTAAATACTTGCATGCCCTTAAGTTCAGATGAACAGTTTACTAGGCTGTGAGTAGGAGGGGTTCCTGTCTGATATTTTTGTCAACAGTCTAAGTGGCAATCAAATGATGTAACGTTTTGATATAAATTCAAGAGTTTGCCCAGAGTTGGTAAACTTCTTGAACGCAATTGGTTTAGGCCTACATGTACATCATAAAAATGCATATGCGAATGTTTAGTGCATATGTGTTCAGTGTACACGCTTATACTGTGTCAATCGCTATGAAAATATGGTACGCTCGGACGAACTGAGCCTCTCCTGCCCAAACACATAATAAATAAACACGTTTCACTCACGATTGATTTTCTTAAACAGTTCCCTTTAAACTGTTTTAAGTCTAATTAATATAGTGAGAAAAGATCTCATCAATTTCCAGTCAAAAACGAAGTGGTTTTATGATTTTCCTGTTGGAAACACATATTTTAGGGTGTTTCGGTTGAAAGTAGCAAAAAAAAACTTAATAATTATATAATTCTTGCCTAGTGTCATTGGTCAAATAATTTCAAGTGAAATAAAAAATTGCATACCTTTCCCAAAACATTTTTAAGATTCAGTTTGATTGGACAGAGAAAACCCTCGTCATTTTGACATCGAATTGGAAAGAAGCTAAAAATCTTTCAATTAGATTACCTAATACCGTTTTTGCGTGCGAACTCACAGACCGATTTCGCAAAAAGTCTTGCTACGCGCGATTTAGGGGTAAACATTCCATATGTTCTTATGAACAAGACATAAAAGAAATACATGCGACTACTTATCCGTCTATGAAAAATAAGTTCGAATCATAAGAGCAGTTCCTGCCACATTTTCCAACAGCACTCTTTTTCACATCCAACGTACACGCCCAATTTCGTTGAAGTTTAATCCCTGAAGAACACATTCTGCTTAGAGTGCCCGATCCCAACGACCTGCTACTTATTCTTTGGTAGGCGGCTTATCTCACTGTTAAGCAAAATATTACTTTATAAGATAAATTTGCACTTAAGCTTTGCCATGAATTCGTTTAGACCAATGATTACAATCACTGCCCTAGTGCATTGGTGCATTTAATGTCCAACACACCCCGTGCTTACCACACACAATGTTGACTCACGCTGCAAAATGCTTCAAGCAGCCAACTCCTGCAGGTCTAGAGTCAGGGGCGCAGTCAAGGGGACGGAGGGGAGAGCTGCCCTCTTGAGCAAACTTTTCGATTTTTTTTAAATATTGTGAGTAGGTTCTATTCTACTATTTATGTGCATTAAATAGGCATTTCAAGCTATTTGGGAGGTATTTCATATCAGACACACATAACATTTAGTGGTAAGCCTATGTAAAAAAGCATAACCTTACACTTCTTTGGAACTGTAATGTTATCCTGCATACTATTACGGGCCCGTAGCCAGGGGGGTCGGAACGTTCGAACGACCCACCCCAACTTGAGGGGGGTCCATTTTTCCAGCCATGTGTTTGAAGGGTCAGCTATGAAATATTTTTTATCTTGACATATTGAGGACGAATTTCCCTTCACTTTTTTTAAAAGTGGTGTAGGCTACTGTGTGGAATTCCTGGGGAAAAAAGGACTTCTGTTGTGTTCAGAAGTCCTCTAAAATGCTCCAGATTGCAGGAGATCTCCAGATTTTAAACTTTTCCGGGGAAGCATGCCCCGGACCCCTAGCAACTGCATGCTTACGGCACGCGCCAGCCGCCTCCGTATTTGGGAAAAGGTCCACATTATGGAAAAAAGACCCACCCCTCCACATGGGCTGGCTACGGGCCTGCATCACTTGTGGAATGGTAAATTATTTACCATAAGCAATGTGTTTTTTATTTTTTTTATGGTTATTCCTATAAAATAGTATATAAAATACATAGTAATATATCTCCTTATGCGGACATTGGAAATCCTTTCGCCGGTCTGGCAGTGTGTCCGTTTTTAGCACGTAAAAACACCAAGGAGTTATACATTATCGGACAACCAGGGTGAGTTTTGTACATCTAAACTTTGACTTCTGAACACTTTATGCAGATGACATCACAGTTCAGAAATTGCGCCTTCAATGGATTAAAGAGCGCATTATTGCATGTTTCACCAGCCAAAGCCGACAACTGATTTGCACCCTCGTCGTCTTCTATGTGCTATAAGACGTGCTTCACCTATGTTACCTTCAAATAGACCCTCTATACTGACGTCACACTGACGTCACGTTTTTAGGAAAGGTAATGAGCACGTGGCTGTAGGCTGTAGAATTCACCGCTCATGAGTAGTAGAGTGCATTGGTATCCGATTCGTTGACAAATCAGCTGTTTGCATTCTTCGACCTTAGGCGTGTGATGTCACAAAGCAAAAAGTATGCCCTCCTTTGGGAGCAAAACAAACCAACGCCGACAAATGCAGACATCTGATTTGTCAACCAGTAGGACATGCGCACAGCTAGTCTGCTACACGTGCGAATTGCTATGCGTGCGGCCACGTGTTCCATTGTTAAGCCCCCAAGGATGACGTCAATTTATCGTCAATGAATAAGGTCTATAGCACAGACACTTGTTCCTCCAAAAGAGGTCGCACTTTTTGCTCTGCGACACCCTATGCATAAGGGCTGTTGAGGTCTCGTGACCTGGTTACGTCAGTGAATAATTTATTCTCTGAAGGCGAACTTGAGAAATGTGAGCAAAAACGTGCTATGCATAATCTAAAACAAATGATACATTTTCGTAATTTCTTTCACTTGTGCCAGTTTGGAGTGGTTAATAAGAAGACGAATGTTTTGTACTTACATACACTGCATATAAAAAGTACTGGTTTAGACGGGAAAAGCACGAAAGAGATTGTAACGGCAACGAAAAGGAAGTTGCAAGCACATAGCAAGCTGGTTTCTCCGAAAGGCATCTTTTGCATGAACAGCCCGAGGAGAATTCTTCCCAATAAATCGTTTATAGTCATAACCATTACAAATAGTAGGATATCGTGTTCAGGTATCGCGATACTCTCGAAATAACTTATCTGTTGAACGGAAGAGAATGGCAAATATGTTACGTTTTCGATGAGATTACTCACGCCTTTTCAACATACATTCCATATATTCCATGATCAATTTGACCATTGCTTGACCAACTATGCACCAACCAAAAAATATGGTCAAATTTTTTTCCAAACTGATCAAAAGTTACCAAATTATGGTTAAATCTAACTATCAACTGGTTACTTTTGACCACAAATATGGTAAAAAAATTGACCACTGTTAAACATAGTTGACCGTATGAGTGCAGATTAATCGAAACACTCCTTGCAAACAGCTGAGGGGATCATGACTTCGGGTCCACCATCCTTTTGTTATCACTCTTTGAGGGGTCCCAAAGCTGTACAACAGTTTCTCAAATTTCATTGCTAGATGCAAGAAAATAGGTTTTAACGGCTCGCGCTTTAAAATTTCCACGGGATACATCACTCTCTATGGAGTCTTCGTGCATTATTTTGACGCCCGCAGATTCCTATTTTGCTCTCCGAGGACGGGCGGGGAAATACCGTGGGTATATTCTGCAACCTCCAGTACACAAGGATTTTATGATCTACAAATACACGAATCCTGACAATCGAAAAGTGGCATACGTTGACTGAAAAATATAGGTACATTCTATCTGCAATCACGCACAAAAAATATTTGGGACCGCCGAACGTCCCCGTTCAATGTTGAAGTTCTAGAAATTTGGAGTATATTTTGTCAAGGACAATGCTGATTTAGGGGATGGGATTATGAAAGACCATCGAATCTGTAATACGTGTTGCATTTGGTCAAAAGTATCACTGCATTTTTGTCTTTGAATGTTGCCATGATGATTGCAAAGTGGCACTCTGCTAAAAGAAATACGACCAGAACTCAAGCCCAACTATAACGTCACATATGTCAATAATAAATAATAAATTAAAGGGACAAACAGAATTTCACAGAGAATTTAACCTTATGTTCCAGCAACGTTGTTTCCCTTTTTAACTGTTAATGTAAAGACATGAAAGGGAAAGTTTAAGGAAAAATTTATTTTCACATGTGAAACAGGAACCAAATCTGCGCAGTGTGTTGAAAGTTCCATTCAGATCGGACATGAATTTCTCGAGATATCAGTAAATAAAGTCAGTACATTTGTGTTCTTAAGTTAGTTTGAGAGCTGCAGAGCTTATATCTCATCCTCACATTGAGAAGGGATATGCTTTGTTTCCCTTTGTTTTATTAGATTGTTGTGTTGACTTTGAATTTAATAGGAGTTAAACCTCCCTGTTGGGGACACAAAGTTTGGAAGTTCTCATGTCAC
The DNA here is from genome assembly GCA_037179385.1 of Holothuria scabra. Taxonomy (NCBI): domain Eukaryota; kingdom Metazoa; phylum Echinodermata; class Holothuroidea; order Aspidochirotida; family Holothuriidae; genus Holothuria; species Holothuria scabra. The sequence continues at coordinate 18,230,489 of CM074194.1, read as the reverse complement.
TTATGCAATCACATTTAAATAATATTGGATTGTTAAGGAGAAAATCGACTCTAAAGTTTAAAGAAACAGAAAAGACTACCCATTAATGTGGGGATGTGATGTCATACGTGCTTGCTTCAAGTTCACTTTTTGTTGAAAATGTGAAAACTTAACGTGCTCATATCTTGACTGAGAGCCACACATCGGATTTTAATGCAAATTTGACCCTTGAAATGAAGGTAAGCAAGTAAAAATAAATTCATCTTTGCTGAATTTAAGACTGTCACAGGATAAAATGATATTCTTATATGTATACTTACAATATTTACCCAATACACCGACCAGCACATCGCTGGAAATAGAATGGCTAACAGAATTAACCACGTCCTCCAGAGAAAGCACACTTTCAACCAGTTATGGAAACCATCTTCCTTTTCACAATGCTCTTCTGCGTGGAATTCATCAGTTTCGGTAGATTTGTATGAAAACGATTCTTCCGGCCCACCAAGTGTTTCGCCATCTTTAATCCCGTCCTGTTTCTTCTCCATTTTGTTTATATCAATGTCAAGGCTGGGTCTGATGGCGAAAGAGGCGGGTATAGCCAGCGCAGCAGCGAAGGCGGATGTGGCCTGCAGCGTTATTCTCCAACCGAACGTTGGCACAAACGTCTCATAACTTATGCTCAAGAATATTGTCGCTAATTGGAAATTAGAAAACAGTTAACAGCATAGAATGGGAAAGAAATCAAAACCTACAATATGAAGTGCTTCTCTAGTTGAAGTCGTGACAATATTTAATTTTTACTGACAATTTTGGCATGCATTTGCATTCTGTTCTACAAGATGAACAGCCAATAAGAGCTGCAGGGCCTTCTTAATACACCCCTTCCCTGGAGAACCCAGTTTCGCATTGCAATAACAGTAAAACCAAGCGTAATAAAGGAGCTGCCACTAGAACAGCTTCCTAACATAAATAATGCAAAATAATGTTCAGGTCCAAACGTCGGCATGAGGAGTTTAACTTGGAAAATGGATTCATTACATTACTTTTCAGGGGAATGATGAAAGGGTAGCCAATTTTGTTTTTGATTTGATCAAGAGGATCATATTCTAAGCATTCTAGTGAACTTTTTATTCATTTCCTATGTTCGGTTTTTCGAGATATTAGCAATTATATTAGGCAATTTTTCTACATAGGATGGACTGGAAGCCAACAGGGTCGGGTTATACTGAAGACTTTAAAAACGGAACCTACTGTCTTTGTGCTTGGTGCTCAGCAAAAGAAATGGAGTAGGGAAAACACGCCAGTGAGCCACAACTGGAAAAAGGGCCTTGGCCGGCTCGACTTGAACCAGTTGATTGGAAACTGGGTCCCAAAGCTCCATCTAACCTAACCTAATTACCCAAGGGTATAATGAGGAACGCAATAAATTATCCTGCACTTGAATTCCATACCCTGCGCCGCGTTGTGATGCATTAGGTCTGTACATAAACCTTGAAGGCATTAACATAAGTACATATTGCACTTACTTGCATATTGGCGTCATGGACAAGTCCTGTTGACATAACATCGCAAAACAATTGAGTGAATTATCCAGTTTTTAGCCTCCTGAAGGCACCTTCACTGAACTTAAGTTGTTTGGAAGGTGCGGTGGATCGCAAAAAAAAAAATTGGAAGGAGACTGAGTTCTTGCAAGATTATTAAACCGGAGCACCAATATCAGCTGGCGCGGAGCGTGCAAGAATTTTTAACTTTACAAACCCCTGGGTAGTCGGAAAGGGCACTTCTCAATTGTTCTTGGCGGCATGAACACACCTCTTGGAGCCGCACTTTGCAAATATTGGGGCCACTTTTTCATTGACCCTCCAAACCTCCCGGTTCCTCCACCACTGCTGCTTATTGTCTTTCGCAGAGTGCACAATAATTTGTACACAGCTGACTGTGCAAGCCATTGTTGACCAACCAGAGTGAAGAGACAAGTGTATTGTTTGAATGAAATTCAAAACGACCTACCGTGTTTAGAACTCTAGGCCAAGGGTTATGTTCGAATATGTTTTGGGAGAGCTTTGTTGGAATGTTGGCTTTTCCTTGAATAAAGGAATGTCGTATACCCTTTAAACATATCCAATCAGAGACGGAATCACCAGAGGAATACATCAAGATAAACTTCACTTCAGCACGGGCCCGCAGCCAGGTCAGATTCTTACGGAGGGGGTCGAAATAGGGGAGAAGGACTCACCGGAAAATGTGCGTCAATGTTAGGTTGCATTTTGTTCAGTAGCACATAGTCTTGGGAAGGGGGAGGGGTCTCGAAACTTCACCCCAGTTTTTGCAACAAATGAAGAAAACGATGTGATGAATAGTTTCATGCTTAATTTCTTTATTTCCATAAGCATACACCAATTTATGTTACCTTTCCCCCCACATCAAATTCTAGGTGGGCGAAAAAAAAATAATTCTGGAGGAGCCCCCTGAACTCCTGGCTACGGACATGCCTGCCAGAACAATTTTGCACTCTCTTACCAATTGATGCACCAGTTGACATCACTGAAGTGGCTTTGGTTTGGTGTTTAGGTGAAAAATACTTGTACAGGACACATAACGATGAATGAATGCATAAACCGGCTGCACTCCCACACACAAAACCTAGAACAAGCAGGACCAGTCCGAACGACCCCATAAATGAAGAAAGCAGATAGGCCAATGACGTAATCATAGAACCTATGACTGTGGTAGCACAATAGCCAATATGGGTCTCCACGAAGACTGCTAATGGGCTGACGAGAAAGTTTGTTGCCCATGCTACTGATCCGATCCATCCTAAGTAAAAAAAAAAAAGAAGCAAAAACATGCAACAAATAGAGGCTGCAACCACCATAATTTTGATAACTCTACCCATACGTTCACTGGCGTACGCAGGGGGATTGAGCTCCTCAAGGACCCAATTTTTCAGATCCTAAAAATACGTAACTTAGTAACACAACTTTTGCTTCAAAATGTAGCACATGTGACACCAGATTACATAAGGTCACATAATTTACCCCTCCTCCGACCGGGGTCATCTGATACCCTTTTGCTTTACTTCCTAAAATAGCAAATTTTGTAACAAATTTTACTTTAAGAAATCGTATTTGTAGACTAACATAACACCAGATCGCATGAAAAGACAACCAGTCCAATTGGCCAAAGGTGCCCCCTCCACTTAGACACCCAGGCCGGCGATCACTCAACATAGTGCACCCCCTCTGCAGACAAATCTGTCTAAGTTCGCAAATCATGTGAAAATGTGTTGTTGTTACTGAAAGGTGTCCCCTGTGGGCTGGGGGTTTCAAAATATGCCCACGGGATTTCCCGCCTGTCATAAGAGGCGACTAAAGTGGAACCAAATTTGCACCACTTGAACCATTGCCTATTTGAAAATAAATTTAACTTTGAACATTTTATCGAGTTGACTGACAATATACTACACATTCATGTTTGTTGGTCTTAAAGGAGAATTTTAAGCAAACATTTTATTTTCATATTTGATAGAGGAACCAAATCTACACAGTGTGGTGGAAGTCCCATTCAAATCGGACATTTATTTCTCGAGATATCAGTAAATGAAGTCAGTAGATTTGTGTTCCAAAGTGAGTTTGGGAGCAGCGAGGTTATATCACTTCCTCACATTAACAAGGAATGCTTTGTTTTCCTTTGAAATATCAGATTGTTGTGATGACCTTGAAGTTGATAGGAATAGGACCTCCCTGTGGGGAATGCAAAGTTTGTTAACTTCCCAAACCACTTGTGCAATAACATTTTAATAATATGGGATTGTTAAGGACAAAATCGAGTCTAAAGTTTAAAGAAAAACAAAAGACTGTGGGGAAATGATGTCACATGTGCTTGCTTCGAGTTCACTTTTTGTTGAAAATGTGATAACCACCCGTCGGATTTCAGTGCAAATTTCACAAAAACGCTTAGAACAAGTACCCCTCCAACAAAACAAATGCTGTTGTGACCTTAAACTCTTCTTTTAAATATCATCTCACTTCTTACTGAACGGGCAAGAGCAGTCAACAAGAAACAGCTACGTCTCCCAATTTTCTTTTCATTTCTCTTCTAAGAATCTTTCATGATATTTTAGTTCTTTAATATTTATTCATACAACACCATCTTAGTGTCTTAAGTTTCTCGCAAAAATAAATGGGACAAGTCACCAAGTCAACATGGCACGATTCAATGTTGAAGTTTCAGGACGCCTTTCAAGGCTGCCGAAACATTGGATGGGGGAGTGGGGGTGGTGATCCGTTCATGGTCATTTCTTGATTTGCTTGCAATGTTCCATCATTTTTGTTGAGGATTACAGCCAAGTCAAACGAAAATAGGGGTCCCAGTGCTACTTTACGGAATATTAAAATGTAAATTTTTACACCAAAAAGACAATTTCGACACAATCTACGGCGCACAACCTCACTTGGAATCCCTCCTTAGGTTATGGACGGATTAAAAAAGAATAATTTCACCAAATTTCATGATGTTAACTCAAATTTTGGAATACGTGTTGAAGGTGGAGGTTAGTTTGTTTATCGTTAAAATGTGATCACAGTTTGGCACCAGATGCAGTAGCTTTAAAAAAAAAACAAAGAAATACAAAGACTGTAATTTGAGTACAACAATGACGACACAAATTATTACAAAAGCTAAAACTAAAATCCAAACTTTTATATTGCAGCTCAGGAATGTCCTGTGAAGATGGGAGACTAGTTTGCTCTATTTCATGCTTTGTAATATATATACTTACGAAATTCATGCCTTAGTTCACTTTGATAGATCAGAAATTTCTGTTCTGTTTGCTCTATCATAGGAAAACCGGCACAGGCATGTGGGGTCTGGGTGGGTGAAACCATTACCCTATCCAGGGAGGTGTTAGGCTGCCCTATTCAACATCAGAACTGAAAGTTTGAGGGGAAACATGATCTTCCAGATCTTCTCTTTCTAAATTCCTTTATACTGTCTCCAATTTTACTCACTCTTTAAATTTTTCCTCTTACTGGACATGCCAGGAATTTTAAATTATCCCCAGTAAGTTACACTGAAAGTTCACAAGAATACTAGAACAGACTTACCTGTCTGAATAGCCGTAGTGTTTAAGTCGTTCTGAATACCCGTAAATAGTCGACCGTAAGAGTTGATTGGTGATAAAAGGCCACCGAAGACCAGAAACGCAGCTATTACCACAATGTATCCATAATTTTCTTTTAAACAGTCCATATTCTGGATAGGTCCGATCGGCAAGTTCCGGCAAATAGAACCTACTAGCATTCAGTTGCAGTAGCTACTAGAATTGCGCACAAACACCATCATATACGGTCATCTTCCGGTCTCTCATCTCGATTATTTCCTCCATTCTGATGACCTCTCCTGCAATAAACGGACATTCAGATGTTATGTGGATCGATCTTGACCAGCGTAGTCGACTATGTTTGTTTATGGTAATTTCAAGGCGAAGATGAAGAAACTTAAGTCTCTCGTGCACCGCACTACCCGTAATATATATACACCGATCGCACTTTGTTAGTGAGGTGTCAACCGTGTATAACAACTCCCTGACCGTATACGGTAAGAGCACCCTCGGTGCTTTTCGTAGAACGGTAAAATAATAGAGACGCCTGGCATTTGATTTGTATGTTCTCAGAGTTGAAACGAGTCACTTGCAGTCGAGTCGAGTTATTAACTACTTTTTATGTGACTCGAGTCGAATCAGTGAATCAAGTCGTAGCATTATTTCTGTGAGGAAAGCTATTGCACAATTCCTCGAGTCCGAGTCCGAGTCTCCCTTTTGAAAATCACTGTTTCTAGTCATGATTCCTTACAACTCTATAAGTGTAGAGACAAGAGGTGATCTTTAAAGACCCACTCCTTTCACTTCACAGAGCTCCGATCTTCCTCACCTGCTTATTTAAGCCCTTCCAACAACTGTGTAGAGCTCATCCTCATCCAGACACAAGTCCAGTTTGTTGCTTCAAGGTGCATATGCAATACCCTATGTGTCAGTCAGTCGGTCGGTCTGTCGGTCGGTCGGTCAGTCGGTTAGTTAGATGAGATTTAACGGTACACCACCACGAATGTGTTAAATCGTGTCAGTGAACTTGATAATAAGTTTACAGTTTAAATTTATTTTCCGATATGGTACAGGTTCCAATGTGGTTTCCCTTTCGTCACTTCTTACGTCAGGCGCGAAATACCGTGGACATATTCTACAACCCTCTGCCCAAATGGAGCCAACCATGGAGGGGCTTGCTCTGTTTTGTGGAACCGACAACACACGAGTCGTAAAATGGGTAAAAACGACCTTTGGTGTCCATTTTATAGGAGATAGTCGCACGCAAACTACTCGCCACACACGTCTTCCTCACCCTACCTGGATGCATTTAAACGTCATACCCAGGACCCACACTATGTGTCATCGAAACACACAGGTGATGGGGCAATTTAAATAGATAGGGAGGCGGAAGAAAATACACTCCTATATTTTACCTAAAACTTTTTTCGTATTTAAGCAGGGCTGGAGGACTCGATTAACGAGACTCATGTAAACTTTTTTGGACTCGGACTTGGACTTGGACTCGGGATCTCTGGACTTGGACCACTGATCTACATACCTGGATGTAAGTAAGTGCCGAAAAATTGAAGCAGCAGAGCCGCCATAGTGTGTGTGGCAAAAGCGTCGTGCAACAGCGCCGCTCTCCACACAGTTGGATAGGCAACTTGATTTGATGGTTTGATAAGTTGATGTTTTGCATTGAAATAAGGCCAAATATATTATGAAATGTGCTCATTTTCAACATAAAATGTCAATTACTTTGAAAATTGTACAAGATAATGTTATATTGGGAGCAAAAATTTCACTTAGGCCTAGTGCAGTTTGTTTTGGACTGAAGATCAACTTCACTGAGTGGCTACGGTCAGTCCTCTTTCACAGTGACAAGTCCAATAAAAGGTGGTGGTGGTGGTGGTGTGTGTGTGTGTGTGGGGGGGGGGGGGTGGTCGAGTCTCACCTTATAAATTCGAGCCCACATAGTCGCCCACATCCCACCCCCCTCTGAGAAAGTCTCCCCTGACAACTCTACCCCGCAGTTCATACCGGCCCTGTGACTTCAAATCCTTTTATGAATGAAAGTGAAATGGCTTCCACTGCCCTTATACTCCCACTCTCTATATATTCCGACACCCCTAAGTAATTCCGACGGACAATATCTACACTCATCAATGATCGAGATTTTGGAACATAGGGATGTTCCAACAAAGCATGTATTGTAACGTAATGGATTTGTCCCAATATAGGGGTGTCGGAATATAGGGATGTAACCAACTGAATTAAGCTTCACTCCATAGGTTGAAGTCAATAAATCACGCGAAGTAATCAACTCTTTCTCTACTGTTGAATATGTCACTATCCAAGTGAAGAGAGGCCTGCAGTTATTTAAGTACAAGCCAAATGCAGATGCTTCATTGTGGTCAATAAACCCTATATCAGGCGCTAATCCAAGTGGGTCTTTACGGCCTCAGCCCCCCTTTTTCGCCAAATTAACATAGTAAAACATATGGAAAATTAGCACTAAGGTGCAACGTTCTCCCCAACACCTCTGCTTTCTCTTAAATCAGCCCCCCCCCTTTGGAATATCTGGATCCGTGCCTGTTTATGGCCCAGTGGAAGCAATGGAATCACTCAAGTCGCCCCAACTAAAATTACCCCTTACAAATAAAGTCGCCTGCCACAAAGCCGCCCGTAACAAAGCTGTCCCTAACAAAACCGCCTCAGTCACGGTCCTGATAAAGTCGACGGTCCCTAATGTTAAGAAAGTTCTATCAAACAAAGGCAATAGACCTATATGGGTCCCTAATGGGTAAGGCCCCCTGTGGACTGGGGGTTGTAGAATATGTCCACTGTATTCATCCCAGCCCCTGTCGTAAGAGGCGACTAAACTGGAGGATTTGTGCTGCATTTGACTTATATGACACTATGTATTTATAACGAATTCGTGTTGGTGTGTCGTTAAATCTTATCTAACTAACCCTTATGGGTATAAGACCATAGAGGTGGGGGCATTTACCGATAAGATTGATAAGGGGCCCATATGGGTAGCCCACATGCAGGAGTGATATTAAAGAATTGAAGTTGACCCATATTCTCACCCAAAGGCTATCAGTTGTTTGAATGAGCCATAGAACTAGTTTCTCTTTCGCGTCATTTGGATTTTTTAAGGGGGCTGCCCATAGAACTCTTATAATATAATCCCGGATAAAATACCCCGTGGACCCTTATCCGGGGGGTATGAAATGGATCCAGTATAGATTCCTTAATGAGAATGTTAACGATTTAATGGTTTTTGTGTGTGTGTGTGGGGGGGGGGGTGAGTCTTTGGGAGGCATAAAACAGTAGAATCTTGTCGTAGGAGACTCAGGGAAACCTTGCTTGTCCGGCAGAGGATTTTTTTCAAGGTCAGACTTTGTTAGGAGGCAAGTTTGTCAGGAGTGACTTTGTAACTGGGTGTGACAATACTAAGGAGACTTTGTAGAGGATAGTTCGTTGCTGCATTGCCTTGTCAGTAAAAACTTGAAGTACTCTCCCTTTTTAACGGTGGGCCTATCATGAAACCAGCACAGGCGTCAATGTTACTAACTTCATATACTTGCAATCTGTTGATGCATAATTAAAACTAAAAGCAGTTCATGATCTTATCTTGGCATTTCTATTGTCCTTAATTTAGGTTGCATACAATGTAAACGTTTCAGTTAGAAAAATCCAGAAATGTAGCTGGTTTAGAAGTTTGTCAGTTGTTACCCAGTGTACATACGGCTTAACGAATAAGTGAAGTTTGTCCCGCGGCTGACTGCTTTTGCCACCTGCAAAATGGCCACCGCAAGACTTCCGGTTGCTTCAAGTTGTCAATACGCAGTTATATACACGCCTTACATCCAGGTGTGTGGATCAGTGACTTGGACTCTAGTCTTTTGGACTTTCGGACTTTAGGTTATTGACTTGGACTCGACTACAGCAGGGCAGTAGCCAGAGCGCGGCGTGTGGGGGACAACGGATTAGTGATCGCCGTCCTGGGGAAAAAGGTCTTAGGGGAGGGGGTCCCCCTTTACTTTGGAAAAGTTTTACCTATGTGAGAGGGCTAAGATGCAAAACGGTAGACTTTCTGACATAAATTCATTGTTATAGATGACACAGTGGCATGATAAGATATGGGCGGTACCGATAGGTTGCTCAAGTTGTTTTTGCATGTGTGTGTTACATTTTTCCATAGCAACAAAAATTCAACCCATACTTCGGTTTTTTTTGGGGGGGGGGGGCACGTGCTCCCCCGTTCCCCCGTTCTCCCCATCCCAGTGGCTAAGTGCCTGGACCACAGTCCTGATCGCAAGTGTTGCCGCTTACCTGGATTTCTTAAATTCCTTAGTCTGATACTCTGATTTACGCGCTATATTCTATAATGTTAGGTTAGCGGTTAGTTGGAGTTGGAGCCAAGTTTCCAACCAATTGGTTGAAGTCGATCCCGTTGCGGCCTTTTTTCCAGTCGTGGCTCACTGGCTTGTTTAATTATCCTACTCCATTATATAAGACGGGCTTGCTTGTTTAACGGGCAGTCAAGCCTCGCTGTAAGCGTTAATGAGGCTTGTGACGTCATCCTCTAAAATGGAAACTCCGCCCACAAGAGAAAATCATGAGTTTCGCAGAATAGGTACCTAACATGCTGGGGGAACTTCAAGCTTCTGAATAATGCATAAAAAGGCGCTCCTTGTTGCTGTATCCTTGGTCATTTGAAATCTGAAAGTCTTTTCTTTACTAAAAATATCGTGAGGTTTTGTTTCTTTCGCAATTTCACAGAGAAATTTTCCATCAAAAACAGGTCAACTTTTGGTGGGTTTTTTTGACTGGCCTCAAATTTTGCGAATACCTGACCGTATTCAGGATCATTGGGGTGTAAAACTTCCAAAATCGAGTGTTTGAGACATAAAGCTAACTACTGATACCTATTACACTACGAGCAAACCAACAACATAGCTGCAATGAACCTTTTTTGCAAGTTGGAATTTTGCACTTTTTGGCCACGTAGAGCATCGCACAAGGCGTTAACGTTATGGTTAACATATGGTAACATATGGTAAGCTATTGTCATTGTCTTTTGATTCTAGGCTGCTAACTAGGAGACTATTTTAGTCATTATGTCAAGTAATAAAGTGAATTTTAATACGACTGACAGGCCCTTTTAAGGTTTTAAACCACTAACAAATAACATTAAAATTTTACAGACAGGCCTAGTCTATACTAGGCCTTGGCCTATATGCATGCTAAAACTGCACACTATGGTACATAGTGAATGTATGAATGTGTACTGATGATCTGTGCAGTGATCATCATATACTACTTTACATAGTCCTTGCTTGCTGTATGAGTGAGTTTTCATTTTAGAAAAAAGCCTGTAAAAAATTTTAAGAGGCCTGTAGCACAAAATTATTGTGTCATATGCACCTTGTGAGTTGAATCAGGAGCAATGTACAGTACCAACGATGAAGATGAAGAACCAAAATAAGCAAATTAGTGTTACACTTACAGGTATTGCAGGCTACATGAAACAATTGATATAGGCCCTATAGCCATTTATTTACACATACACTTTACCAACCTGTCAGTTCTTTCATATGGTTTTACCAGACAAAGTCAAGAATTTTTAAAAGGGAAATGACTTGAGGAATATACTTAGAGTATATGGAATGCGCACCTATAAGAGCTCCATCAGTTTCAGGATTTTTTTGTTTATTATTTTGCCTGGGCCATTGTTCTCAGTTTTCTTACTTACCGTATTTTTGTACTGTTGTGCTGAATCATATTTCTACACAAATGAATTAATTGTGCCTTAGTTCTCAGCCTGTTCCTGTTGAAATGTAATTGCTAGTTATAGCCTACACCTACTAGTGCTCTAGGCCCATTTGGGGGTTAAGGTCAAGATTAGAGCTTGCATTGCTATATACCCTTTTCTTGTATAATGGCACAAATGGGATTCTGAGTCAGTGTATCCTAGAGGACCATTTTTCCCTACACAAGCAAAATGCCAATTTACTGACTTAAGAATTTTGGTTGTGCACTTGTGTCCTGTATCATCAGCTGTTAATTCTGATGGATGAAATCTCATATATTCTTCTGAGACTGCCTTCTCATTTGAAGTATAAACTGTTGTCATTTTACACCACTAACTGAGCAGAGGAGAGATGAATAATGTAGCAATTGCCCCATCATATAGTAATGGCATACTAGTTACAGAAGTTTTTGTCACTAACTTGAATTAACTTGATGGCCTGTTGTTACCTTGGACTCTCAGTTTATATGTCTCCAGTTGTGCATGGGGGTGGGGGTTGTGTACTGAGTACCCAGTTCCCTAAAAACTTAAGACCCACCCAGTTCCACGTGCTGTTCACAACTTATATTACTAAACAAAGTGTTTCTGATCCGAGGCTTCATTTCTTTGACCTCACCACCTAAGGATAAGGACTGACTGTATAGCGTTAAATACCCCAGAGTTCACTAACAAGCCTTACAAGAGAACTATACATTCCAATATCCCTCCATTTTACCTCTTTATTGTCTAGTTTAATGCCACAATTTTTCTGTCATGTTATTGTTTGCAATAATTTATGAGTCTAGTACAATAACTGTGATTTACTGATTGTATAATGTGGTAACGTGCAAAGTGTATGGCCATGTATGTCAAAAGGTTACCATGAGTCGGTCAATTAATAGGTGTTGTACATCGTGACGTACGTTGTATAACACTGTGGTGATCGACTCAAGGTACTGACGTACTTAAGATACAATCACTATAACCCTTGCATCGGTAGCCACTTAATCGTTACAAGGTTTTCAAAAATTGACTCTCAATGTAATTTTCCTGCTATATATGTGTAAATCAAACGTAAAGGAAGACTCGACGAGGTTAACATGATTAATACTTATGTGGAGGATATTTTCTCGCTCGGTGTAGTTCCATTTTCGCGCAACTAATGCAAACACCTCAGTACGGGAAATTGGGCTTTTCACATACGGTGCAAGGCAGTGTCAATACCTGCTCTAAAATTTGCGAATACCTGACCGTATTCAGAAATATTTCATGGTAATGTTAGATTTTTTAGGTGTATAAGGAAATTTCTGATGTACCCTCTTTCTGGCATACCGTGCCAAAAAACTTGTTTTCGAGAAAAAACCAAATTTTCCGAACAGAATGAAAACTGATTTTACGAGTTCAAAAAATCGTCTCAAATTCATTGCTTTGTGTATAAAATACTTCAAAAATGTTGCGAAACTATCGGAAAATGTGTTCTCTATTTATTTTAATGATGATTTTGTAAGATTATGTGTTTTTCATGTCGAAATTTGGATTTGAAAACAGTTAGTTTTTGCTAATTATATATGCAAAGGCTGTGACGTCATGCATACTCAAATTAGAAAAGAAGCGACTTTTGGTGGCTGTGCAGACTGGCTGCGGGTAGCCTATGGTCTTGCAATACATTACACTCTGAAAATTTCGCCAGATTACGGGTGTTAGCAGAGCAACCACAAAATCCTGATAAACCAGACACTGTTGTTCAAGTAAAAGAAGAAAAACAAGAAGAACTAAAGAAGATGTCTGGATAAATTCGTCAGTTCATTGGTTTAAGTTCTCGTGATTCTAGGGTAAAAGATTCAAAAAAGAAGAAAAACAGGATTACTGACTTTTGAAAATCGCTAAACGTAAAGTATATTGGCCCTCTTCAGGCTCTTCTTAAACTTTACCTGTACCTTTAAGTTTTTTTACGACTTCGAAACTATGTTAGGCTATCGTGTAACTGGTATTGTCGTGTCCGTTTTAAGCACGTAAAACACTCTGACACTTTTTGCAACCCTTTCGTGTAAAAGAAAGAACGAGATCTATGGTTTCTATTCTTTTGATAAAAAGACCTGGTCCTCTCACCCCAGACAGACCTAATTGTCCTACTTAAACCCCTCCCACAAGTGTCTAAAATTTAGGGCAATGATCCTCCCTTGTAATAACAACATGATATTAGTACAAGTACATGCTGTGTAACATTAGCTTCGGTACGGTACTCTGCATTTTTTGAACTGCAAATAGTTCTAGCTTACGGGGTGACAGAATTGCTCTGTAAATAACCGATCACATCTGTCTTCACTATCTCTGGAAACTAGAAAGCCAAAAGGCTTAGTGATTCCTTGCCATATGATATATTGTAATAATGAACATGGATGCCCACATGACAAGCATGAGATCCCTCACAAATACTGAGGTATACTAGTAAGGTCAAAACCTTTTGAGATCATGTGACCAAAATGACCTTTCCCCCTCACTTAAAACAATAGGGAGCAACTACCTAAAAAGACCATCAACATGCTAAATATGAGCAATTCACAAACTGAGTATGAGATCCCTCCACAGTTCAATAACCACACAAAAATGTCATGTCTACAAGGTTTTGCCCTTTTGTGACCCCAACCTTTGACCTCTACAAACAAGAGAAATCCCCCATGCAGTTATGATGCGGGTAAACTATGTTGTCTATTAACTTGATAAAGAGATATTTTTGAAACAAGCTCTTTTAAATCAAAATTTCGGGTACTGACGATGGCTCTCTATATAATGATGTCTCTATGATCCAAAAAGTTGACTGCATTGAGGTTAGTGTTAGAACAAGCCCTAATCCTAACAGTCATCCATGAATTGGAACATACAGTAGAGACATCTCAACAGAAAGGTGTAACCTTGGCTATTAGTGGTGGTCCTTTTGTATTTGTTTTTTGGTGTAATGCGCTTCCCAAAGGCTGTGATGTCCTTGAAAGTTAACAAAAATGGGAACCCTATTAATCCAGAAATTAACAAGATTTGTAATTTGCCTTAAATTGTATGCTTGTAGGAACACCACATAACAATGTACAAGTCAAGTGTCCTTTGTTTGATACACAGTAGATCCTATTATGCTTGTTTTGATTACATGAACTACAGTACTTTCTGAAAAGCAAGCCTTACTGAGAGGGCTAAATAAGCATCAGACACTATCTCCAGACAGGTAGGAAATTGTTAAATCCATTGAGCTGTATGATTCAATGAGAAAACCCCTCAGGACACTGTGGCAGTCAAATGTGATAAATTAGGTAAGATAACAGTGACCAGCAATTTTCACAGACTGGTGGGTCAGTTACAATTTGATTCATTCAATTAGACAATCTCATTTCAAGCATGCTCAGGGGTATTTGATCCAAATGATCAGTTATTTAGTTCTTTTTATAAAGTTAATTACCCGTGGTGTATTCAATTATCTAGTTCCCGCTTACTGTACATGTCCTTAGGAGGACAGTGGCACAAGGTTTGTCTGTAACTTTTAACAATCTTTGATACTACATTTAATGTTATCTTCATTTTTTCTTTAGGGTTATGGAAGAAACAATGTTTGTATACTCTAAAAGAAATTTTGGGCATCATACAGAGCACTTGATCTGTTCAAAATTTACACTTATGAAGTTCCCCACTGAACAATTCCTCTGCTTTGTGGGCATGGATTTTGTTCTACCCACTTACTCTTATGCGCATTAATACTGACACTACATGTTATAGAGCAAAACTTCAAACCAAAATCAACATAAATACTGTACTGAATGCACTTTTATGCACTTAAGACATTCTTAATACAGTGAGATTGCTTCAGTACATATTTTGAAATTACCCAACTTGATCATTTACATAATGAAGTGGATTCCAAAAGCTTACCTATGCATCTTACATTACCCATGCCATTCAAAACTCTTAACCCTATGCACTAATGAATATTAACCTTAACAGTTACCCTTTTTTGAATAAAGTATGTGCAAGGTTTAACCCCTGATGACCCTAAATGACCTTTGACCTCCAGTAAAAAACAATAGGGATCATCTACTCAATATGGACAATCCACTTGCTAAGTATGAGATCCCTCACAGTTACCCTTCTTGAGATATACTGTTTACAAAGTTTTGATATTTTGACCTCTGGTGACCCCAGATGACCTTTGACCTCCACCAAAAACAATAGGGACCATCTACTTATTATGGACAATCCACATGCTATGTATAAGAGCCCTCACAGTTACCCTTCTTGAGATACAGTGTTTACAAGGTTTTGACCTTTTTACCTCTGATGACCCCAAATGAGCTTTGACCTCCACCAAAAACAATAGGGATCATCTACTCAATATGGGCAATCCGCATGGTAAGTATGAGATTGCTCACATTTTTCCTTCTGGAGATATCGTGTTTACAAGCAATTTCCAAGGTATTTACCATTTGACCCCTGGTGACCCCAAATGACCTTTGATCTCCACCAAAAACAATAGGGATCTTCTACTCAATGTGGGCAATCTACATGCCAAGTTTGAGATCCCTCGGAGTTACCCTTCTTGAGATATCGTGTTTACAAGCGGGCGCCACATACGCACACACACACACACATACACACACACGACATCACCATCGCATAGATTCCTTGCCTGCCTTCGGCAAGGAATAAAAAATATCGATAATTTTTGTTCTCAATTATCTATATCGTGACTGTGAAAAAGGCCTACATTGCAAATAAGCTTAATGTATTGACTAAATTGTATGATGCAAAGTTGTACTGAGAAGGACTGATAAAAAAAAAACTGAAACTGAAATAATGAAACGTAAGCAAGATAGTAACTTACACAGAGCTGGAATAAACACCGTCGAACTAGTGTATAAACCATACAGAAAGGAAAGTATGGACTCTTCTTGCGTTGATCAACGATGTTTTATTGTAGTTGGAACTACAATAAAATGTCTTTATTATAACCCACTGTCAAGCTTTTAAAAGGGTTCGACCCTGATCCACTTTAATGCCTGAACTGTGTGCGGGTTGATGAACTGTGCTGGTTGACCATACCCTTCTTTTTATGCATGACATGTAAAGGTCTGTCTTCCAATTAGATGGGATTCTTAAAACGGTATATAGTATAGCCCAACCAGTATTGTAGTTATACCGGTATATAGTAGGCCTCGATAACCTCTGCAGATTTTTCAATATTTTGATGGGAGATGGAAGTACGAGTAAGGGAGAGATGCAATACAGTTTGAGGCCTTCAAAACGTTTGGCAGCTAGTATCGTGCTTCATGTTATCGATCAACGTCTTAACATCGGAGCATCTTACTTCGGGTCCTACAATCTGAGGTCTGGATTTCAACTCCGGGCCTAGTCTTTCCGTAAGAGTTCAAAAAAGGAACCTACGAATGGAACCAAGTGTGCTTGGTGCTCAGCATAAGCAATGGAGTAAGGGGAAACGAGTTAGTGAGTTACAACTGGAAAAAAGGCCGTGGCCGGCCCGACCTAAACCAGTTGGTTAGAAACAAGCCGCAATACCCCATTTTCTGACTTACTAACGCCCCACAGCATCGATTGTTGGGATTGCTTTCGTACTGGAGCAAATATCCTTGCCAAAGAGTATATCAAGTAAAAAAGCGCGTCCCTAATTTTGCTTCCTAAGCAGGAAAAGTTCAATGCCGTCTTGACCAAGACTATCTTTACTTGTTATCCCACACGGATGGTCACCTTATCACAACAGGGAGTTGTCAGATTGACCTGATTCGACCGACTGCATGGTCAAGTGGTTGGAGCATCGTACTTGCAGTCGGGAGATTGGGAGTTCCGAGTCCTGGCCTGGTCATATCGAAGACTGTAAAAACGGAACCTACTGTCATTGTGCTTGGTGCTCACCATAGGAAATGGGTACGGAATACAAGCCAGTGAGCCACAAGTGGAAAGGGGCTGTGATTGAAAAATGGGCCTTAAAACTTCACCTAACCTAACTTCACCCTTTCTAATCTTTAACTTAACCTAACCTAACCTTATCATGCAACAGGTGTTAGGAGAAAAATCATTTATAGTAGGGAGTTTGGTTTGGTCTTTGGTTCCTCAGTGGCGGGGAGATTATGCTCTGGTTGGGCACCTGGAGTTGGGAAATAGTAACCTCCCCGTGTGAGAAAGAGTTCTTTACGGCAACGATGGCCACATAGGAAACAAGAGGGCAATCCACGGAGTTGCATATCTCATAGCTAACATGTGCGCAAGTTGGTTACAGAACTTGAACTATGTATGAACTAGAAGTTTTATCTGTGCTGAATTTTATGCTACAGCAGAATGTCATTGACAAAAATTACCATACTAAAACTCCATGCCACAATCTTGAAGTTCAAGGGAAGGGACTTTTTTTCCGTTCCAGGGGACGGAAGTTTTTTTCGTAAGATAGCGAGGGGAAAGAATATGGCACAGACCATCAAGTTCTTGGAACAGGTGCACCCCTTATTCCAAAAACGTCATTTGGATATTTAAATTCTGAGACCGGATAATATAAGAACTGGAGAAATAGGCTACCCAACCTTTGTAACGCTTGCCCTTTTAATCCAGTAGGCCTATCTAAGATTTTGGAACAAATTTATTTTTTAAGATACTGTTATCCCCTTGCAACACTATGAAAAAAACAACGAGCTTGGCTGTTACACTAAACTGATACGATTAGATATGGACGCAACGATTATAAAAGAAAGACGCCTTCGGGGACGCTTTAGACAAGGGCGTAATTGTTATTATTTAGGCGCTAGCTGGGCGTACTCTCCATTTTAACGCGACGGCAAACTTCATGTGTGTCGAGCTGATATGCACATCAAGTGCGTCTTAATTAAAAAACTGGGCGTGTGCGTGATGTTGAACGTGTGGCGTTAGAAGATTTCCGGGCGACGCACAAACCTTTTCTGCGTACTGGCCTGTGGCCAATCCTAGCCCGTGGCAAGGAAATTGTCACGTACGTTTTTTTTTTTGGCGATGCTTCAGAACCGCCAAGTTTTAAGGGCACTAATATGTAAGATAGGTAGGCCTTATGCCTAACCTGATGTTAGTCACCCACAGTTTCATATCTTGGGTTATAACTTGAGCCTGTGAATGGCGTAGGTTTAGCCCCAGACCTAGCCTACATACTGTTTGCCAGCTTGAGATTTCAAGTCTAGCCCTAGGTTTGACTTTAACCTTCATACTACTAGGCCTAACAGTTACAGCAACTTTGGAGTGAAAACAACTGTCTGCATAAACCATATGAGAACACTCTAGATATAAGGGCCATCAAAGTGAAGTGCGAGCAGGAACTTCAAAATCTCACTGCAGCACTCAAGCTAGTGAAAAAAGAATTTGAGACTGTTACTACGAAGTACTAACCTAGGAGTCTAGCTTATTTATGATTAATTGATGAAAAATAGGCTAGTTACAAAACATTAAAGTGGGGATGACACGGCCAAAGTAAGTTCCTCGGTAATTGCTGTTCTTTGGGTACACCTTGACATAAAGTGAATGATTTCCCTACTAAATTATGTCCATAAGTACCGAAATACTACTTTTTGAATTCACAATTACATGCCAGGGTCAGACCATTTGAAATTCGAAAGCGAAAAAACGTATGTGAACGCGTCTCAAAATGGTGACGTCATTGGAGGCACGGTTAGCAACACTGTACCAGAGAGCTCACAATTAATCATCGAATCATGTGCATGGTAACGCGTGTTAGCGCATACATAATTGCAAACTGCTCCGATAGCAGTGAGCGTGGCCACTGACTACATTGTGAATTGTGCAATGCGCGGTGACTGCCTAGTATTCGCAATAACATCTTCATCAAACAGCTCATACAGCAAAGCTGGCTCGTAGTGGGGAAGCGCTAGTTGTAGTCTGCCATACATATTCATGACTGTTCTTTATAGAGGCTTTGCAATTACATCACGGAACCGCCATGGTGGAGGACAATCATGCCAAATACACGTGGCTTTGTGCCGAACGCGCTGCACAGTGTGCCCTTTGGTATGCACAGTGTGTACACGTTCAACGAGCAAGCGGGTCCAGTGTGGATTACTACGCAGTTACATGTACTCCAACATGGCCGCCGGAGAGTATTATGACGTCATGTGAAAAGCCTCTATAGCGACCGAACCGCGTCTTTCTTGCACAAAAACAGAACTATTTTACCCGCGCGCATGTACACGCGAACACGTTGGCCAATGATTTGCTCCGAATACCCACCATGGTCCGCGCCTTTCGCTCTGTATGTTGGACTCTCTATTGTGATGTAATCGTTTTCATGAGGTTGCTAAGATAACTTAACCGGTTACCGAATGTTACATTAGTTCCACATCTAGATGCGCGCCGTAGGGGGGGGGGGGGGTTGTGCCGCCAATTGCGTCATAAAAGTCAGGTGAGCTGTTGAGGCATTTTTCGAAATTGAATTTCGAATGCAGTTTTCCTTCGAATATCATTTATGCCGAATTGAACGGGTTTTTAATGGTATGTGTGATGATATTTGTAAAATACTGTATCTAATCTTGCAATACATAAAAGTTTTTGTGGCCGTGTCATGCCCACTTTAACCTTTGACAATCTGTCACGTGAACTATGTCCTTGGTTGCCATGACAACCACACATATCTGTACAACTTACAGTATCATGCCTAGGCTACTACACTTAAACTTTCAGATTTGTGGGATGCGTCCGTTAAGAGTTAAATTTAGTGAATACAAAAAGTATTTGACCCCCTGTCACGTGACCTTTGACCTTGGTTGCCATAGAAACTACATATTTTGGTAGAACTAGTCTACCCTATTGTACTTGTGAAGTTTCATGTAAAATGAAGGTTTTCTTTTGAAGTTTTAGTACAAAATAGGAAAAAAGTGTTTTTTTGCAAAATGTGACCTTTGACCTCTGACCTTTGACCTTTTCTTCCGAGGGTCTGGGAGACACAAGGTTCCCACCCTGGGGTACCCACCTACCAATTTTGAAAAGAATCGGTCCAGCCCACTAGGAGGATTTTGAGGGACAAAAACGTTGTTTTACGAACAAATTATCACTTGGAAATTTTTTGTTCCACTCTACCACTTGACCTTTGACCTCTTTTGCTATGACAACCACAGATTTTAGTAGGTTTAGATGCAATCATGTAAAGTTTCGTGTCAGGAGAACGTTTGGTTTTGGAAATATAGCAGAAAATGTGATTTCACTAAATTTGACCTTTGACCTGTAACCTTTGACCTTCACTTCCGGTTGTGTATTAAAAATGCAATTGTTCCACCTGAGGTACCATCTTACCAAGTTTGAAGAAAATCGGCCCAGCCGTTTACAAGAAATTAGGAAAACAAAATTGGACACACACACACACACACCCGCACCCACACACACTCACCCACCATCACACACACACACACACGGACAGGTTTTGACCCCTCTCTCAGCCATGGACCTTCAGTTACCCGTGGGTACCTCACCATGGGTTAGACCTCGAGACTATTAGCCTAGGAAAATTTACCATTACCATGGTAACCATTGCGATTTAAGCTGGCATTGCCATATATAGCCCCATAGGCAAAGTGACTACAGTATCTCATCCTCCTCACGGAGCGATGAGATAAAAACTTGGATTTGTGTTTAAAAGTTATTTTTCCTATGTTTGGTCAGGCAACTAGAAGCTCCCTAATTTCGCACATGACCATAACCATAAGGGACTTTTTTCTCGAGGGCGGTGACGTTTTGCACTTTTCTAGATCCCTAACTAGGGCATAATTTCTGCCCCACCGAGGCACTGAAGTCTTCCCGATTCAACAAGCAATGTCTTGGCCAATTGGGGGCCACGGCCCCCGGCCTCCTGTCTCATACAGTCATGCATATCATAAAACATGTACAAAGTCTGATGATGATGCACTTTTGGTGCTGCATGTCATTTTAGAGCATAAAGTAACAAAGGTTACGGTAGGTTTAAAGGTACAGTATTCAAAATTTTGGACAGTTCATTTTCCTATGCAACATGTATCTTCGGTCTCGGACCTTGTCGGTCTCGGCCTCGAATTTTATCCCTGGTCTCGGTTTCTACACCGGCTGGTCTCGGTTTTGGTCTCGGTCTCGGATATGTCGGTCTCGACTTCAAAACTGGTTCCAATGTCAATTCCAATTTGTGACAGTCCAGAACTTGACCAGTCTAGAAAAGGTATCGCTAAATTATATGTAACTCAACCCGTCCTGTTGCCGCATCAGCCGGAAGGACAGCACTCAACGGGAGGGAATATATATCCTCGTACTGTCGTGGAAGCAATGATTGCAGAAGTGTTTACTGTTAAAGTGATATTTTGATGGGGATAAACTGCTAGGACTCTTTGAGAAGACTGTAGAATCTAAGCAAAGACAGAAAGAGGAATGTTTGACTCCTAGTATTTGCAGTTTATATGGCACAGAATGACGTACATATATATTGGTTACAGTATTGGTTATATTGGGTACAGTGAAGGTGGTAAAGATTAAGATACCCCGGGTTAGTATAGGGAAAGCATGGAGAGCCTTGGGAAAGCAGGACGGGTTGTTGCTCCGCATTGACACTACCGTTTAAATGTAGACCTATTTACGGCAACTCACCAGAAATATATAAACAGTGGACGGTGTACAGGAGTTTTCATTGAAATACGCACATGCAGAGGCCCGACTTCTGCCTCAGCGGCTCAGTGTGGTTGGCAGAACTATGGAGATCGTTTGGTGTCAAGAAGAGGTGGGGGCCAAAATTCATCCTATAGGTGAGCACCACATGAATCTGCGGCAGTTGCAAAGAGTTGAGGTAAAGGGGACGGCAGAGAAGAAGTGGTTTTGGTTAAACAATCTGTTTATGGAATCATTCCATGGCAACCATTTACGTATTGTATTGATCTACCAAGTGCAGTGCTTTTCCGATTTTTTTTCCCTTTGGAAATGGGTTGCGGTCTACATAGTGTGTTAAAATTTCGGCTGCCAGGTCTGCACGGCCAGATTTGATGATAACATACTTTATACTGGAACCCATCTGCCTGATTATGGTCAATCACTTACACTCGCTACCACTTACGGTACTGAGAGACACTTGGGACATGGCAAGTTACCATGTCGGGGAGATATATAGCACTAGAATGAACAATAGGGGAAAGTTGTATATTTTGATACGTTTAGGCGAAAAGAAAAACAATTAATACATAATACATGTATATTTCGTACGTAAGTAAAAAAGATAAACATGTACGTAAATTCAATGTTTCACTAACCGTATGCGTTAACAGATAACGGCCCAGTTTCCAACCTATTGGTTCCAGTCGAGCCGGCCACCGTTTTTTCTAGTTGTGGCTCACTGGCTTGTTTTTACTACTCCATTGCTTATGCGGAGCATCACATACAACGGCAATAGGTTCCTTTTTAGAGTTTTTGGTATGACTCGACCTGGGGATCAAACCCAGGCCTTACGCGTGAGAGGCGGATTCTCTTACCGTTAGAACAAACACACGGTCTTTGGTCAACATTGAAGTAATTGCGCATGTTACGCGCCGTCACATGCACATTAACATACGGTAAGGTGTTCCCATTGAGAAAGTGTGTGAAAACGTTAAGGGGAAAGGCATTTTCCACCTATTGCCCCGTTACCAAACCGTTACTTGATTTATTGTAATAAATAAATTCGTCCAAACTCTGCAGGTCAACTTAACGTTTAACTGACCTATATGCACGTAAGTGCAATGTTCCCGCGGTTGGAGGAAAAATGGCATCAAATCACCACAAAAATGGGTCAACTCAACATAATGTGCATCCACATACCACTTGTGAAATCTATTTAAGTTTCCCACCTTAAGATGTGTTAACACCTAACAAGGTTTTCATTCACATTTGACCACCAGCCTGGTGACCCTAGATAACCTTTGACCTCCTTAAAAGCCAAAAATAGATAGATGTAAAAACATACATACAGACAGACAGACAGCTATGTTTAAATATTGCATTTCAAAAGGTTTTCGGACTACAAACCACACACACACACACAAAAAAAAAACAATAGGGACCATATCCTGACTATAACGCATCCACATGCCACATATGAAATCTATCCAAGTTTCCTATCTTGAGATGTCGTGTTAAGCGGATTTTCAGACTTTGACCCCAGTGACCCCAGATGACTTTTAACCTCCACTAAAAACAATAGGGACCGTCTCCTGACCATAACACATCCATATACAAAAAATCAAATCTATCCAATTTCCTGTCTTGAGATATTGTGTTAACAAGATTTTCAGACTCTCACCCCTGGTGACCCCATATGACCGTTGATCTCCGCCAAAACAATAGGGTACTTCCTCTTAATAGGGCACATTTATCTACCAAGTTTGAAAAGTGTTAGACATTACTACCTTAAGATATTGTGCGAACAAGCAAAGTGTCACAAACACACACGCACACCCACACACACCCACGCACCTACACACCCACACACACACACACATACACACACCATCATGATTGCATAGGTTTCTCTTATCATCGAAACCAAAAACGTTTAAAAATATTTGAAATAGTAGAATTATTTTACCACCTAGTCGTCTCCCAGAAGGAAAATTTTTCCAAACGGCGGAGCGGATGCTTCTTCCCTTAGACTCCCACAGGACACCCAGTAACCAAGCCTTGCGAACCCTCTTTACCCCAGTGAGTGGAATGTTCTAACCCCTACCTCACACATTCTGGGAACCTCACTAAGCAATAAGCCTAGATAATAGAGAGCAACTACTCGATCGGAGACAGCAGAGTTCTCGATCTATACAAAAATTCATTGAGACGCTACGGTGGGGCAAGAAAGGGCACTCCCCCCCCCAAGATTTTGTCCTTGCCCCCACTTGCCTCCCCCAAGTTAGATCAGTAAGGAGTTGGGTTAACCAAAAAATTAAGCAATAATGTACTTCTCCGGAGACTTAAATTTTCATCAAGAGATGTGCTTAACTAGCTCCCGGGCACGGCCTCCCGGACTCATACCTTAAAGGTACGGACGTTTTGAGCTCTTTTTCGCGCTGCCGCACAAAAATTTGTGCCTCCAACATTATCCTTTGCCCTTAGTTCCTCCACCCCCGATTGTTACGCTCTAGCGCCGCCAATGCAGAATATCAAAATCGTCAAAGGGATACTCAGGGGATGTGCAATATTTAACTACATGTGACGGAACTATACTAAAAGGCGGAAAGAGACGAAAACAGCCGATACAACTCTTTTAAAGCGGCTCATTGAGTTGGTTCATGAAATTCAACAACTTTTTCCAAACCTGTTGACTTTTCTTCACATAGCAATGACAAATGGTCAAACTTAGACAATCCCCATATCCTACATGCAAGTAACTGTTTTACAAGAAAGTACTTAACAGTGCAATTAGGTTTTGAAAAATTTGTGACCAGACACTTTTTCAAATTGTGAACAAAACCGTTACAAGTCAGGGCACCACAAAATTCAAAATTTTAACTTTGCCTGTAACAATTGGATATGAAACTTTTTAGTTGATTATGCTAATTATAAGCATTGTTATATGGTTTTGACTCTTAAATACTCAATGACTCAATCAACTCAATGAGCTCCTTCAAAAGGTCAGTGTTTAGTCTAAAATTTTCGCTATCTTCAAATATTAATAAACTACAAAACACATGATGCAAATATGTGTGGTTCATTTTATTGGTGTGATTTTAGTCGCCCACAACTGGGGCCTATTACCCTTTAATCTTACAATTTCTTTTCTTGCAGGTACCATGTATGATTGTACACTGTAATGCCCCTTGGTTTCCTCACTTTTACTGTAAATGAGGGTTCGAAATTACATTTAGACGATAAATGAAGACGATTTAAAGGACCAATCCTCTAACCGCAAACTACAGTTCTTGTAGGGGTTTACTAAAATTCTCAATTGGCTCAGGTCTTTGTTTGACAGCTAATTCAAACAATGCAGAGTACCAAAGCTCATATTACACAGGTCGTCGGACAGTAGCGTATCCAGAATTGGAGTACTGGGTACTCCATCAATTACTTAATAGAGGCTTTGCAATTGCGTCACGGAGCCGCCATGCTGGAGGACATTCACGCCAAATACACGTGGTTTTGTGCCGAACGCACTGCAAAGTGTGCACTGTGATATGCACGGTGTGTACAAATTCAACGAGCAAGCGCGTCCCGTATGGTTTACTACGTAGTTACATGTACTCCAACATGGCCGCCGGAGAGTATTATGACGTCATGTGAAAAGCCTCTATAGGAGGAGAAAAAATGCCCAAACGTTGGTTCCGTATGTCACCTGACCGAACTGGTTAATAAAATGGCCAATTTATTTGGTTAAGCGTTTTAGTCATTAGTTGAGCGAAAGAAATTCCCCATTTCACCCAACTAATTTTGCCCAACAAATGGTTAAAATTTGCCGTACTGTTGGGTAAGCATCCAGCAGTTAGGATTTCAATATAACCTGATGAATAATTATATGATTTGGACAAGAAGAAGATTTAACAAAGTACCCTAGAATTTTCACCGTTTGCCCTGCAGGAGTGGTTGGAACACCAGTGCTTTTTCTCAAGTACTCCCGACCCTCTCGCAAAGGGCCGTTCGGCGAAACCAAAATTTTAACTGCTTCTCGAATAAGCTATTACTTCCACTGAAGGGCTACACCTTACCAACCTCACGGCCTTCAGACCATTTACATCATTGGTCGGTCTGTCATGTATGGCTCCATGCTTGACTGGCTGAAAAGAACATATACTGCACATGATCTTAGCCAAAAGGCCGAGAAGGGGCCAGTGATAATACTTTTTCTAAAGTCCTCCCGACCCTCTGCCAAGGGGCCGTTCGGCGAAACCAAACTTGAAACTGCGCCCCGAAGAAGCTATTACGTCCACTGAAGGACCACTGAAAATGCACTTGGTTTATAAGGAGTTAAGTGTGTAGTTCGAAGTAATAATCCCATTCATGCACGTTGTATTTCTTGTCCATTCATTACGTAGTCAGGTAGTAGTGCAAACTTTTTTTTTCTATACGACCGTTGCTCTCTAAGTATTTTCGTCAAGATTTTCACTGCTATTCTAATGCTAGCTTTTTATTTACCAAATCAAATCTTATTCAACCATAGTTATTATACTGTACCCTGGTTGGGAAACTCAGCGTGTGAAGGCAGTATGTTGGAACCCACTTATTTAAAGGTCACGTGACTGTGAGAGTGCACACCCCGCTAGCACAGCAATGGTCGGTGCTGCATTCTCTAAACAGCACTGAGCTTATTCCTATTTAAGTCAAGTTAAGTTAAGTAAGTTAAGGTTCATATACTTTAACAGGGTAGGCCTATAACTCAGCATGAGGGTTTTCCCAGCCCTTAGGCTTTTTATTACGAGCGAATGCGAAGTATAGTAGCCGCTTTATGGACTTGTTACAGTGTTTTCATTCTGTGCCTTGTTGGTTTTGTTACTTTGTAAGTGTTAATAATTTAAAATGCGTTAACCATTAAAACGGATATATTTATTAAGGATGCCTCTGTGGTTTCATTACACATTGAAGCATATTACTTCAGGGCTATTTCAATTACATGGCTCTTGGAACGACTGTATGGGGTTTTCAGAAGCCCTTTCTATTGTTTTTGTCAACTGCCGTTCTTTATGGCATGGTCGTCCCCTTCTTTTCTTACAGTTTGAAACATCCGAGCAATCTGTAAAAGTTTAGACGCTGTTATAAGAAAAACATTGAACGGGTGATTTCTCTTCATAATCAAGCAACTTATTACTGTAACAAGAGCAACAAACTAAAGTTACATTTTATTTTGTTCAGAATTGAAGACCGTCACAGAGGGTTAGGAATAAAGAATGGATAAGACAATGTAATCTCCCGGATGGGAAAATTGCGCAATATTAACTTCGTAGTTTTCTTCTGACCCACGTTTCAACTGAAACTTAACCGTCCTTACCAATAGGCGCTTGCTTTGCCGATGGCCATGTGATCAGCCGAACGACATATGATCAGGGAGTTGCAACAGACACAGCTGATGATATCAAGTGTTACCGTGGCTTTAAAAGTCATTCGAGATTTTGATGTTTTTCAGTGGAAATTCAAATATGTGCCATGCGCAGGGCTTTATATGCTAAGCCGCATCTACATAATTTAGTTAACCTCAACCCGGGCAAACTTTTTGGTTCTGGATTGTGTAATTAAATTATTCTGGCCTTAAATTTTTTTTCATTGGTGGCTGTACTTTGCAGCATGGCATAATTAGATTTGGCAATCTTGTAAGACAAATTTAAAACCGTCCCTTGGAGCAACCGTACTGTAAGGGAAAAGACCTTCTAGCTGCGCACTTATCCAACCAAAGAAAGAGGAGGCGAGTGAGAAATTTCATACAGTTTATTACGAGCGAATGCGAAGTATAGCAGCCGCTTTATAGACTTGTTACAGTGTTTTTATTCTGTGCCTTGTTGGTTTTGTTACTTTTTAGTGTTTGTAAATTAAAAGGCGTTGACCATGAAAACAGATAATTTATTTAAGGATGTCTCAGGTTTCATCACACGATGAGGCATATTAATTCAGGGATATTTCAATTACATGGTTCTTGAAACGACCAGGGAGCGACTATATGGGGTTCTCAGAAGCCCTTTCTAAAGTTTTTGTCAACTGCCGTTCTTTATGACATGGTCGCTACCCTTCTTTTCTTACAGTTTGAAACATCCCAGTAATCTGTTGACGTGAAAGTTTCGGCGTTGTTGTAAAGAAAACATTGAACGGGTGATTTCTTTTCATGTCCAAGGAACTTATAACTGTAACAAGAGCGACAAACGTAAATTATACCTTATTTTGTTCAAAACTGAAGACGGTCACAGAGGGTTAGGAATAGAGAACGGATAAGATAACGTAGTCTCCCGGATGCGAAAATTGCGCAATAGTAACTGCGTAGTTTTCTTCTGACCTAAACGTTTCAACTGAAACTTGAATCGCCCTTACCAATATGCGCTTGCTTTGCCGGTTACCACCTGATCAGCCGAACGACATGTGATACAATTGATGATATCAAGTGCTACCGGGGCTTAAAAAGGTCATTTCGAGAGTCAGATGTGTTTCAGTGGAAAGTCAAATATGGGCCATGCGCAAGGCTTTATTTGCTTAGCCGCATCGAAATAACTTAGTTAACCTCAACCCAAGTTTTTTTTTTCTTTTACATTTTATAAATATTCTCACATTAGATTCTTTTATTGGTGGCTGTGCTAATAATTTAGCAATCTTGAAAGACAAATTTAAAATGGTTCCTTTGAGCAACCGTACTGTAAGGGAAAATACTTTCTAGCTGCGCACCTATTCAACCAAAGAAAGAAGAGGAAGGTGAGAAATTTTATACCGGTACTGTTTATGTTGTTGACAATTATGGTAGGAATGGGAAGAGAGATCTCTGACGAGGGAGTACCAAAATAAAAGACTGCGTAGTTATCTCTCTCTATTCATTAGCCACTCGAGATGATAGTTAAGTTATATCTCTTCTGATCTGAAAGTGCTTACTATGTTGGTGATAATGCGATGCATATACATACAGGTGATACGGTTGAACTGCCGAACCGTAATAAGCACTGCCCTCGAACAATACTGAGAACACTAAGGAAGTTTAAACAATGAAATTGTCATTCGTGAGGAAATTTTGATATTTTGAACTGCCAATAATATGTGTGAAATTCTGACAGTTTTGACTACGGTCGGAAATTATTAATAAAACAATTCTTCTGCAATCGAAGCACTTCTATTTTCTAGATCTAGTAGAAAATATCATCCACCACCTGTTTTGTTTAGTCAGTTTTAACATCATATATACGTATCACTCGTATGTACTTTTCTAAACGTCGAGCTTGTAGCATAAACAATTCTGTTTCCCTTTCTTCACATAACTAATGTTTCACCTGTATAAATTTTCAACACTGATATCCTTTTCTGAAATGCGCAAACATCTTCATCATAACAAATTCACCATCTACTGCCTGTTCGTATCAGGGAGTGGCTAAAATTTAGCAACTCTGTCAATATCACTAGAACCATTAGAAAGCGTCTATTCGCGAGTATGAATGCCTTGCATTCTGGTTTTGTTGACAATTATATTAGGAATGGGAAGAGAGATCTCTGATGAAGGAGTAGCAAAATAAAAGACTGTGTAGTTATCTCTCTCTGCCCTTAAACCTCATTAGCCAAGATGAAAGTTAAGTTACATGTCTTCTGATCTAAAAGTATATGCTTGCCTTGTTGGTGATCATGCGATGCATTCACATACAAGTGATCTGGTGACCGGTTAAACTGCCGAACCGTAACTTAGCACTGCCACCGAACAATACTGAGAACACTAAGGAAGTTAAAAAAAAACTGAAATTGTCATTCTTGAGGAAATTTTGATATGGTGAACTCCCAATGAAGTGAACTTCTGACAGTTTTGGCTACGGCCGGAAATTATTAATAAAACAACTCTTCTGCAGTCTAAACACGTCTATTTTTTAGATCTAGTAGATAATATCATTCACTGCCTCTTTTGTTCAGTCAATTTTAACATCATTGTAACGTATCACTCACATATACTGTCCGATTCGACTGAACCAATAGGTTGGAAACTGCCGTAAAACTCTATCTAGGCTAACTACTACATATACTTTTCTAAAACTCGAGCTTGTAGCATAAACATTTCTATTTCCCTCACCTCCCATCACTAATGTTTCATCTGTATAAATTTTCAACACTGATATCATTTTCTGAATTGCACAAACCTCATCATCATAACAATTTCACCAACTACCTGGTACTCATATCAGGGAGTGGCTAATATCACTAGAACTGTTAGACCGCCTAATTCGCGAGTATGAATGCCTTGCACTCAGGTTTGAGACACGTTCCTCTCTTTTATGGCATGCATTCCACTGTGAGTGACGAACACTGGCTATTCTTTCGTTAATCCCACACAGGCTAACACATATATGATAACATGCAGTGGTGGAGTTGCCATATGGTCAGGGGCCGTCGCCCCACTCCCCCCCCCCCTGACGGACCAAAATTGTCTGTCGGTACCCTTTTTATGTTTTTAAGTTAACTCTTGCACCATTATTGGCAAAAGACATATATTAATAGCGTTGCTTTAAGGCTAAGATAACTAAATGCTCAAACAGCCAACAGTTACTGTACTATCTGTACTTTATTCTAATGTAAAGGGTCTATTGCAATAAAGGGATAGGTTTTGCCGAAACGTGTCTTCATGCTTTATACGCACTAATGAATGTTGTCGCTGTGCTAAGTTAATTGCTTCCACACCAAGCGTGATTATAAGCTCACAAAATACACCGACCGACATTAAATCCACCCTCCTGGCCAATAAAAGATGTTGCAAAGGGCGCAACAATAACTGCAGTGCAAAAAGCCCTCTTGTTGTCGGGTATAATTGTCAACATAGACAAAAAGAGTTTATAAAGGTACCAAAATAGCTTCCACAACATTTTTCAAAATCATTTGAAGAGAACATTCAGGTTAAAATAAAACAAAACTGTTATCCTAGTGGTGATGATTTAAGGGTTTTAATGAGCAGTTTCTATTTTACGTGTAAACACGGCACTGTCAACCAACAGAAAAAGTACAAAAAGTTCGAACGAATAGATTGGTGTATGAGTACCCCGCGGAGCGGACGGTGGTTTTCTCAGCTTCTTAGCTTCCAAAACCACCGTTCGTCAAAGCGAACAGGACTGCGTCCAGTTTTAGAGGCAAACTTCGTTCCCATGATATGATTTATTCATGTAATGTCTATTCTCTAATGAATCCTGCTATTGTTTTTGAGTGAGTGTGCGTATGGGCGGCCAAAAGGGCAAAAAAGACAAAGTGCAAAATATTCATTTTAATTTCAAAAATAAAGTTTAAAGGTAAAAAAATATTCTAAGTGAGAAATTTAAAAATAAAATAAGCAATGATTACATTTTAAAAAACGAGCAATATTTATTACGTCCCCAAAACAAATTAAAAAACACTAAAAGTAGTATTTTATCCAAATGAAATATCAAAGCCCCCCAATAAATAAAAACTGGAAAACAAATAAAAAGAAATAAAATAAAAACGCAAATAGAGACGCAAATTTTGTGTTTTTGTTTTATCTTGTGTTTTCATTTTATTTCCAGTTATCTTTTTTTTTTTTTAATTCATTTGGGTTCCTTAATAGTTATTTGAAATCGTCTTTTTTTGCCCTTTTGGCGCACCATAGGTGGCCAAAAGGGCAAAAAAGACAATTTGCGAAAAAGACAAACGGTGAAAAAGACAAACTGCGAAAAAGACGATTCGTGAAAAATAATGAGGGCGTCCTGAGATTGACGGATTCAGAGCACCTAAATATGCTTGGAAATATGATTGGAAATCGCATTAGATATCCAAACCCGCACAACCAGTTAAAGCCAGCGCGAAGACTTGCTTGCAGCCATACACTCCCTTTGTTGAGGAGCATGTAGCAAGGCAGTACGCACATCAGTGGGCAGTCTGAGTCGATCAGGGAGGTGTTATTTGCTATTAAAACCTCCATGGAGTGATAACGTTTTCTCTCGGCCCGCAAAGCAACCAGTTAAGAGGTGGGGGAAGGGAATCACATGAAAGTGTGGGGGACTTTTTCACCATTTGTGGTGGAAGGGGAAACGGCGTCGTCAGAATTTTCGTCGCGGAGGGGGGGGGGGGGGAATAAGTTTTGGGATCGTTGGCATAAGGGAGGGGTCTAAAGGGACGGGGATAAGTATAAGGGGTCTCCCCCTCTCTTTTGGAAATTGTTTTAAAAAGTGAATGCCCTTGAATGTCCTTGGCGAGAGGGGCGTGGGACGCTTTCCAAGCATATTTAGGTGCTCTGAATCCATCAGTCTCAGGACGCCCTCATTATTTTTCACGAACCGTCTTTTTCGCCGTTTATCTTTTTCGCAAATTGTCTTTTTTGCCCTTTTGGTCACCTATGGTGCGCCAAAAGGGCAAAAAAAGACGATTTCAAATAACTATTAAGGAACCCAAATGAATTAAAAAAACGAAAACGGGAAATAAAATGAAAACACAAGATAAAACAAAAACACGAAATTGCGTCTCTATTTCCGTTTTTATTTTATTTCTTTTTATTTGTTTTCCAGTTTTTATTTATTGGGGGCTTTGATATTTCATTTGGATAAAACGGTAATGTGTTAATTTTAAGATTAATTATAACTACTTTTAGTGTTTTTTAATTTGTTTTGGGGACGTAATAAATATTGCTCGTTTTTTAAAATGTAATCATTGCTTATTTTATTTTTAAATTTCTCACTTAGAATATTTTTTTACCTTTAAACTTTATTTTTGAAATTAAAATGAATATTTTGCACTTTGTCTTTTTTGCCCTTTTGGCCGCCCATATGTGCGTACTCCTATGGTCGTAAACTGGAACTCTAGACTGAAACCTGAGATGCCCTATAATTATCGTGTTACATAAACACTGTGCAGTGGATAATACCAGGACGTGGGTATTACAATCACGTACCAACTCCGTGGATGGTATGGGCTACTACAAGGGACCAGTTGTTGCCGTCTTGTGAATATTCACAAACATTCAACCAGTCTCGATGCCACATTTTTCTATGAATATACAAAAAGAATTTATTCGGTGATCACTTTGGCAGGCGTTAGGCATATGACTGAAAAGGAATATGCCGTACAGCCTGCTACGCAGGTAAGTGTATGAGTGAACTGAAGTACCAGAGAGTAAGTGGTCACCTTTGCATGTACCCAAAGAGGCCATTCAAGTTCTTTTGCCCAGCTGTGTGGTGCCTATCCTAAAATACTTTGCAACCGGAATATGCCATGTTATCAGTGGCTGGGGATTTCGGTCAGAGGGGGGGGGGGGTGGTCTGCAGGGGTGCTTCGAAGTAGTAAATACCTTGAGCCTCAGGGCGATCGAAGCTACGGCTTTTCAGACTTTCCATATGATTTTCCGCACCAAGAAGAAGACTTCTTTGTCCTTTCTCCTCAGAAAGTATTTCTATTAAAACATGTTTAGATTTTCTATCCATGGGTCTCCGCAGAAGAAAATTCGGGGGTGGAGACAAAATTCTTTCAGGGGAAAGCTCCGCGCCACCATGAGTTGGCACGGAGCGCAAGAAAATTTTGGCCTAAATGCCTCTCAGATTGCTGGAAATGGCATTTCTAAAGCCTATTTACCGCATATATATAGGGAAAACACTGAGTGAACTGTTAAGAACTGTTGATGTTAATTGTTCTTCTTCTTTTTCTTTATGTTTTCTTCGTTTTTCGGGTTTTTTTATTTTCCAGTGAAGGGCAAGTCCCCCCTTGCCCCTACCTGCGGACGCCCATGTTTCGTGTTTACAATTCGATCGTGTGCACCATCAATGTCACGTGACGCACTCTTCTGAAGTTCTCAACATACGTGCTCGGGGTTGGACATGTGTGCGTATAGGTACACGTTGAGTTTCCCAATCAGGGAAGTATATATTAACTATGATTCAAACATGGCATCTTAATTAACCCATTACAATAGTTATCTGTAAAACTTAACCTATCTTTTACTAATCGTTTGATTGTTCAGTTACCTTTTACCCAAATGTTGGGTAGGTTAAAATTTGCTCAACACATTTTACCAGGACTTGGACGTTACCCAACCTAAATTTACCCAACAAATATGAGCATTTTTTTACCTATTTGTTGGACAATTATTTGACCATGTTGAACACTTTGGATTTCGCTCAACGCCTTTTACCCAACTGTTTTTAGCTCAAACCAGCTCAAAGAACTGTTTGAACTATTGTGATCTGCCACCATGACTCTGTCTATCCGTCTATCTATCATGTCTGTTCACAATTGCCTTTAATGCTCTCAGGGGCACATTTGTTGACGAATTGTAAGGAAACTTGGACACATTGGTCATTGGACATAAGGGCTACATGCTGTATTCAAAAGTTTGAGGTCCAAGTTCATGTAGGGGTCATTAGTGGCCATTTGGTGGATATTTTTTGAAGTGTAACTTCTCCCGCATATAGTGCTCAATGTCCTTGAAAGTTGACCATAATATTCCTCAGGTAGTGGATGTTAAATCTTGTACCTTACTTGTTTATCCGAGATCACTGAGGTCATTGAGGTCATCGGTGTAAATATTTTGAAATGCTATTTTCTTCTACATGCATTGCAAACTTGTTCTCAAAATTGTTCAGATGGGTGGCTGGCATGTGCTGATTACAATTTTTTGTCTGTTTTTGGATAAATAATAATTTTGACACCTTTTTGACCAGTTTTGTGCCACCCCTCTATTTCTACCAGTCTCACGAATTCAGTGTTCCCAATTGAACTGATCTCCCTTTTAAACTATCTGGGTGCAAAATTGTCAATCATGTGAGGTTGATTAGGTTAGTGTAAACAGATCTTGTTTGATGAGAAGAGAGGTTCACTGTGAGTGCATGCAGGGGCTTTGTAGTAGACATACTCAACTTCAGCTAGGAGGATGAGTTATAATACTTACTGGGTAAGGGTAGAGTCACCTTACACTGTTTCTAAACTAGATTTGCTTGAGGTAAGGATGAGGAGGGTCAATTTTTCAGAGAGGAAGCTCTTGCTTGTAAATTGTGTTGTTATAGCTCATTAGACCTGCTTTCTTCTTTGCTAACTAGACTTCCTGATTTGAGTAAAAATAGAAAGCAAGGCAACAGAGGCTTCTCACTTTAAGGCTACACCTTAGAGAAAGGTAACCATTCCAAAAAGTATTAAGTTCCTTGAAAAATTAAAACATTCTAAATTTTTGGTACGTTTGTTCGAGAAATAATAGCCATTTTTGACAAGTACAGTCCCTGTAGTGATTAGAATATTTTTGCTTGAGGAGTGAATTTCTTGGCATTGGTAGTCTTACTCTGCACTAATTCAACAGGTTTGCGCCAACAGCACTGATGGTGCTCTAGTTAGACCGTGGTTTGAATCAGGATAATAGATTCTTCTGTCAAAATAAAAGGTGTAGGAATGTTTGATTTAGTTGTACCATTCCCTGTCTGCTAGTTCTAGGTTGGATTTTATTTTATTTTTTTATACTTTCCATTGCCCAATTGGTTCGGCATTGTTGTATGATTGTGTGTGTTTCTATTGTCTGCTTATCTGTTGATCTGATTCTTCTTGCCAAGGCTCTGTGTTTGTGACAATTTTATTATTTCCTTTGTTTAGCTTTATATATACATACATACATACATATATATATATACATATATATATATATATATATATATATATATATATATATATATATATATATATATATATATATATATATATATATATATATATATATAACGCTAATTCCCACCTTAGGGGGAAATTGCTATATCTGCGCGTACATAGGGCGAAAAAATAACAATGAAATTCATAAGAAAAAGTATTCGCCCTAACGTCTAAAAATATAAACAACGTTATTTCAATGGCCAGCTATCCGTTCGTGCTAACTGCTAGGTGTCCGTAAATTTGACAACTTTGAAGTAATTGAATCTACTTTGCAAATCTAGGTGGGCGCCCTTGTCCGTTTACGTATTCCCATAGAAAAAGTGCGTGGAAACGTTACGGCGAAACTTATATTTCGCCTCAAAAAATTTGTCCCCTTAAGGTCGACTTTTCAACAACAACTTTCCCCGTAAGTGCCGAATTAGTGATTGTATATATATATATATATATGTATGTATATATGTATATATATATATATATATATATATATATATATATATATATATATATATATATATGTATGTATATATGTATATATATATCTTGGCTTCATGGCTCAGTGGTTAGAGCGTCCGCATTAGAAAGCGGGAGGTCCCGAGTTCGAATCCCGGTGGAGTCAACATCATTTTTTCACCTCAGCCAGATTTTCCAGCTTTACCAATTTGATATATATATATATATATATATATATATATATATATATAACCTCAGAGACTTAATTTTACTCAAAGTTCTCCTTACCCCCCCCCCCTTAGACCCCCTCCCCAATCCACGGTCTCCAAAAGTCTCTCCCATGACAGAATCATAGTTATTCGCCTATCACCGGTGACATGCATATATGGTTGTGGGGTAAATATACACTGTAAAAAATTACGGTATATTCACAGAACAAAAAATAAAGAGATAAATAAGGATAAAAGAAAAGTTCTGGAAACTTATCACCAAAACTTTGCTGTAATCTTAATGTTTCTCTTTATTTTTTGTTCTGTAAATTTCAAGTCATTTTTCAATGAGAACACCTCCCATTTAGAGAACTAGAACAGCAATGCTATTGTAGCTCACACATTCTCTCTTGTCTGTAAAAAATAGCAACTAAAAGAACCAACTTTTATTACTTTTTCATCTGTTTCCACAAAACCTCCTTACCTTAACAATGGTAAATAACAGGAACAAAAAGACCAAAGATTTCAAAACCCTACTGCAAAATCACAAGGTATGCTAAAAAGTCCCCCTCCCTCTTTCAAAAAGTGCAAACTTTTACATCAGAAAGAAAACAACCTAATTGACAGATCTACAAATACTACTGCGAAAGTTTGTAAAATTAAGAAAACCTGTTGGGCTATACAAACTTAATTAGGAGCATTTTGGAAAAAATTCTAAATATGTAGAATGTATCAAGCATATTTTAAAGTACTGCAAAGTACATTTAGTTTCTCCTATACATCCATAAGAAACACTGCAAGAATTTGCACTGGTAAAATAAAAACATGCACAGCTCCTCAAATGGCTCTCCCACTTCACTTGAACTCAAAGAGTTATCACAATTACTTGCCTTGACCAACTTAATTGATCTAGAAACAGAACAGATGTCCCCACCACATTAAGCCTATTTCCTTTCTTGTAGGCTACACTTGACCACAGAATTGCTCCCAATTTTGTGTGTCAAGTATCCCTAGCTGCTCAGTCCAAGAAGCTCTCTTCACAATACAGTGCTATTATCCCAAGACACTGTGATTGCAGAAACCACTGATCTGTGTCCACAGGTGAGTCAGACATCAAACAACAGACTGCTTGCAAGGCATTTGCAAGACAGCAATTGAACACACAACCAAGTACCCTGCAGTCAGCACAATGAATAAACAGCTAACTGTTAAGCAGGCACAATGAACTCTGCTCTACATAAATAGCTTAAAAATTATGCTTAACACTCCTACATTGGAATGAAAGTAGGTGGGTTATAATGCGGTACTGACCGTACAATCATATACCAAAATTTCAGAACCAAATCTCCACAAATGGAAAGGGAGAAGGCTTTTGCTAAAAAGTTGACGCCATCTGACCCATTTTATAACCTCACACATGTACTGTGTACATGTGTGAGCTAAAAACCTAATAATTTATCTGTATCTTCCAGTTAGTACCATACACTCATGGAGCAGTTCCTTCAACAGACATACTATTTGAATAAGTTTCTGAGGTCCTCCTTTCAAAAATTTGTAAAGTTCTAGTGACCTTTCCTCTTTTTTTGGAATGACTTTGTTTTCTTGGATCATGATGTCCCTTTAAAACAAAAACAAAACAAAAAAAAAATCTTTGTTAAGAAGCGCCTGACTTGCGGTCATAAGAAGTGCTATTTGCCATTCCCGTGATCTGGTGGGATATACCGGTATTTATTGTATATATCTAAACCAGTTTCCTTGCAAGTGTATTGAAAACGAAGACCGAATACCGATTATCTTAGAATAGTCTTAGTTCCATCTTCGTTCTTCGGGCTTTGCTTTTAACAAACCCACACAGGAATATTAGAAACGAAGACACTGCCCAGGAAAGTCCGAAAACAGTGTGAACTTTAAAAAAGTAGTGAGAACTAGAAATAATCGGGCAACAAACGGTAGTTGAAATAACTTGTTCTCACAGAATAAATTAATGTACGCATTTTAGGGACTATAAGGAAAGAAAGGAAGATGGTTTCATTGAGGGGCGGGGCATTACCCAGTACTCCAGTCCTGGATCCGCCACTGTCCGAAGACCGCCTGTGTAATATAAGCTCTGGTACTCTGCATTAAGTTGTTTGAATTAGCTGTCAATCAAAAAGCTGAGCCAATTGAGAATTTCGGTAAACCCCTACAAGAACTGTAGTTTGGGGTGAGATTGGTCCTTTACATCGCCTTCACTTTATTATCTAAATGTAATGGTAACGGTAAGCAAAGAAATTGAAAGATTAAAGGGTAATAGATTAAAATTATATCACTTGCTGTCCGGATTCGTCTTCAGGTTAGGTTAGGTTAGGTTAGGTTAGGTAAGATGGAGTTTTTCGGCCCAGTTTCCAACCAACTGTAAGCCAAGGCCTTCGCTCCAGTTGCGGCTCATTGGCTTGTTTCCATTGCTTATGCTGAGCACCAAGCACAGCAGCAGCAAGTTCCGTATACAGGCTACTGGTATGCCTACTGTATGTATATAATTCAAAATCATCATTTTATCTTGTTCGACAGTCTATTCTCATTGTGAAATAAAATGAACCACACATATTTGCATCATGCATTTTAAAGTTTATTTAGCCTATATTTAAAGATAGCGAAAATTTTAGACTAAACACTAACCTCTGTTATAGTTGTACCAGCTTTTGTTGACCTTTAAATTGTATATATTCCATCCGGCGGGTTTAACATAAGTGCGACCTTATATGGGCACAATAAGAATTTTTTATTTTTCTCAAAAAATCTGAAGTTTGTTGTCCGTGTATCTCTAGTGTGGGAAATCCTGCGTTAAAAAATTGTATCTCCAAAATAAGATCAAGTTCGGCAAAAGATTTGAAGATAGAAAATTGAAATTGAAAAAGATTCCTACTGTTTTCGTTTTTTAAGGATTTGACCT
Organism: Holothuria scabra; assembly: GCA_037179385.1. NCBI lineage: Eukaryota > Metazoa > Echinodermata > Holothuroidea > Aspidochirotida > Holothuriidae > Holothuria > Holothuria scabra. The sequence continues at coordinate 18,191,760 of CM074194.1, read as the reverse complement.
TATTATGTCTCGTCACTATTATGGATATAAGTCCCGAAAACAGGCCTTTTATTGAAGGCATGAGAGCTAAAATGCTGAGCGATTGTGTCAATGGTACCTAACCACAGACGACCAGTAAACACTGCACTGCACCCCACTGTAAATATGGCTAATACTGCAATATAGGTTTCTACAAGAACCATGGAAGTACTACCGAGGTAGTACTTCCATGGTTGCAACAGCCGCAAAAGCGACTGCGCTACTCAACAATGGGATTGACAGTCGTAGTTTCCATGGTTACACCTCCCTGGTCGTAGTAATGGAAATAAATAATTTTTAATTTAACACCACAAATTATGAATTAGTTTGATCATTTTGCAACAGAATTACGAACAGTAGCGTCAACTTTTCATCGAATGTGAGAAGGGGACACGGTCAATTCCGTTAAAAAAATGATCGTATAAAAGTCTTAAATCAATTGGTGTATTTAAAAATAGGGGAAGGGGAAGTGTCCCCCTGTCCCCTAAGGATTGGCTCCCGTGATTAACAAGAGCCCAATGGGCACTGTGGTTCCTTGCTGGATATTATAAGAACTGTACAGCCAGTCTCCCAAATAGAGCTAAGCAAAAGCTCATACTCGATGTTTGTAACATCGTCACAAGGGGTATTTTAGTACTAATATTACATGAAATCAAAGATTAAATTTCTGTGGCCTTACTTACATTCAACTTTTATAATGCTTGGTGATCCTTCAAAAACACTACCTCATTTCCATATGTATTTATGCTTGTAAACTAACTTGATATTATCACCATTAAACAATACACAATGTGGTCAAAGAGAGAAAAACACCCCTTGTATTTCTCTCACAAGTTATTTTTACCTGCTCTCAAATAAAACTTGCTATTACTTTAAAACAATCTACCATTTGTCCTGTTTTCTACCTCTACACAGAAAACAGGGTTTATTCAGCAGTTAAGCAGAAAGGAAGTGATTAATGGGTTGTGATGATAGAATGAGGATTAGGTTACCCCACAGAGCACAGCAGTATTAAAGAGACATACTGTATAATCCATGCATTGCTTCCACTGGCAGAGAGACCAGTTTAATGCAGAGTGACCTGTGCTCAGTGAAATCTACAGATTTCAGTTATTGCCCTCTTTAAACTTTGAATGATCCAAAATATGTGTACAACCTGAAAGAACCATTACTGAACGAACGTAAAGGCCAAAATTCTAAGGTGTTTGGGTGCGTAAGCATGCAAAACCAGGTGAGATAGAAAAATCTATTGAAACTATCTTTATCTAGCTTACAAGATTTTCTAAAATAACATTTCCAGCGGTTGACCTCCAGTGCCCTTGATGACCTTTGACCTTAACCAAACACAGATTGATATGAAATCTGTCCTTTCTACCTTAAAATACTGTGTTAAAACGTTTTTCAGTTTTTGACCCCTGGTGACCCCAGATGACCCCTTGACCTTCATCAAACATATCCAATTTCATCCTAACACCATAACACATCCACAAACCAAGTATGACATCTATCCAAGTTTCCTACCTAGAAATATCGTGTTGAGAAGGTTTTTAGTTTTTGACCTCTGGTGACCCCAAATGACCTTTGACCTTCACCAAAAACAATAGGGCACACCTTCTACCTATGACGAATCTATGTACCAAATCCAAGTTCCATCTGACCTTCCCTTGTTGAGTTAGAGTGTACCGAAGCAAGTGTCACACACACACACACACACACACCTACACACCCACACACACACACACGCCAAGCTGACTACATAGGTTCCTTTGCTACCGCAAGGAACCAAAAACGAATGCACAATAAGTCACTTTCAGAATCAGAACACTCCTTTCAAGTTGACCTTTCTTGCTTGACCAACAGTTGTCCCATGTGAACTGGGGATGTAGAGTATGCCCGACGTATTTTCCGCCTGTAGTGAGAGACGACTAAAGTGAAGGACTTGCATTGCATCACATTTGAAGTTTGAACTGAATTTAAAGTGTACCTCAAGTAAAAAAAAATCGAAAATATATATTAAAAAGTATGAAAAAGGAATTCTAATTGTCAACTCGGGTCTTCACAGGACATTCTTGAGCTGAGATATGAAATGTTAAAATTTAAGGAGTTTCCAACGTCGCTTTTCCAAAAATCTGGACCACGGTAGACTTGGCCGAGTCTGTCGTAAGTGTTCCCCGCGGGAGCTGACAACTACCTCTACAAAATCCCCTACTTCAGTACAGTACATCATACCATATTTGCATTTTAATATACCCTCTATAAGTCAATTCGCTGTATCAAAGCGATACAATTATTTTGCTGAGAGTGGTACATGAGGCGGTACATGTCAATGGTAAATTCTCAATACTAGGAATTCCCTTTTTACAGTGTATAGCTTTAGCTACAGTACTGCGGGTATGCAAGTGAGGAAACCCCCGGAATAAAAACCTCACCGAATCAAGCATCCTTAATAGCGGTGGTACATTAAAAGACGTTACCGGTACTCGACGAAGTGCTACAATAATAAAGTAGCTTAGTACAGAGAGTTGACAGGAAAACTCCCTGGTTAGGGGAGGCGGGAGACGATTAGGTATGTTTTCCGCGCAATTTCCTAATAATAAGGTCTTGACACTGAAAAATAAAAAATATTACCCACAAATCACCAAAACTGAATTTTCATGGCCATTTCTGTCAAATTCAAATGTCTCTTAGCCATTTACCATCTATGTTGTTGAAATGGCAAAGAGGTTTCACGGGGGGAGGTTTGTGTCCTTTCTTAGAGGGCCAGAGCAGTCACTCCAACTTGAAGTAGTGTAGTAGACTGTCCTGTCTCATGATTGGCTCTTGAGAGTCATGTGGCAGTATTTTTTACTCCTTAAATGTGAAATTCACTGCTTGGTTTACCTTGAATATGCAAAATTTAAGTCATAAAATATAATCAAAGATACTTTTCAGAGAAATAAGATGAAAATTGTGACATTTAGCTGTTGCTTAAGAGCAAGTTTTGGCGGACTGATTTAGACCTTTGAAGTTCCTTAAATTGTACCTCAAGTCAAAAAAATAAAAAATATATATTAAACAGCATAGAAATTGAATGGTAACAGTGCAACTCCCATCTTCATAGAACATTATTGAGCTGAGACATAAAATGTTGCATTTTATTCAATAAGAAAAATTATTCCATTGCACAATAACTTGTGACTTTCTTGTTGTACAACTCACATTATCTGATTTGTTTTCATTTAAAATTAAAAATGTTTTTACGACCTTGAACACTTCCTGTTTGCTTAAATAGCATGTTGCACAGAGTGGGCTAAAGTAATTACATCACCCCATAAAGAGAAGAATGCGATCGCACCTTTGAACAAGGTGCAGTAACTTTCAGAAAAAGAGAGAAATATATACAAAGATTGTAATTTGAGTAGTACAACAATAACATCACAAATCATTGGGCAGTGCACCGTTTTAATTTGAGTGGATAAACTTCAAAATTTTATATCTCGGCTCAAGAATGTCCTATGAAAATGGGAGTCGAACTGTTAGAATGTTAGAATTCATTTTCAGGCTCTTTGGTATATATTTTTGAATCTTTGACTTGAGATGCACTTTAAATTACTCCTCAGGCTGGAGAATCTGATCCACACAGTGAAAAATGTCTGTTAATTGACAAAACAAAAAATACAGGAATACATAAAGATTGAAGAAAAGTTGCTTGCTGGCAACCAAGTTTCAAAAGTTGTCAGCACTTTTTCTGTAATCTCTTTGTATTTCTTTTTAATACTCTGTAATTTTACAGACATTTTTACAGTATACATTGATGTGTCTACCCACGCCATTTAGTTACCGTGGCGCCTGTGACACAAAAACACTTTAATGAAACAGAAAATTGAAATTCAGGAAAGAATAGTCTTTTATAAAGTGTCGACGATTTTTTATTTTCTCTTCGAAAAGTAAGGTAATTATTCTCCTAGGGTTGATTTTGATAAAAACTTGACCTCCACGAAGCTCCAAAAGTTGCTAAATGGAAATATATAGGCCTGCTGAAATTTGTTACAAGGTGATGTTAGCATGTTTCCCTCTTGTTACAAGGTCGTACTAGGAGGGAGGCTGAGGGCTGTGTCTCCACTGACCACAACCTTGCTGAATCGGAGAGACTTCGATGCCTCAGTCGGGCAGAGGTTGGGGAACTGGACCTGGGTAAAAGGCGCCAAAGAAAAAGTACCCTACGGTCATGCCTTGTTGTGAAATATATCATGGGTTTTCAAAGCAGAACACCAACGGTGCAGTTCTTGAAAAACTTGTGGTTCTTGGATATCGGGCAGGGCATTGAAATTGTCCCAAATATAAGATCCAAATTTTACTGAGACAGAGGTCTGCAGCTATTTTTAAACTATTTTTTAAATATGACATTACACTTCTTTGCAAAGGTTAGACCTTCACTACTACACGAAGATATCCCGCTTTCAGAAAACCCTAAAACCGTTGTGTTATCATGCACAGCAATCTATTCAGTGCCATTGTAAAATAAAAATGGACTATAAAAAGCTACATTCCTGCCAGTTTTTACTTTAGGTCTATTACAATAAAAAAGTAAAACACTGACCTTTAAATAAAGTTGTACCAACTATCGAGTAGTGTTGATGTGGTATCCTTTAATTCGCCAAACGGATCATGGAGCTACCTTTAGTGAGATATAAACCCGAAGTCAGTTTAGGCCTATACTCTGATACTAGGACTGTGGGAAAACGAGTGCAGGGCAATTATTTCAATACAACTCAGTGTCATATATAGGTCTACGGTCAGTAAACACCGCATTATAAATGATTTTTGTTCATGCGTATTACTTTTACGTGAACAGAGTTATACAAAGCACCATTGGCACGAACAGCTGCCGTCAAGGCGATAAATGCTTACTAAAGATTTTCATTCGGTTTAATGGGGGCAAATTATTTTTAATATAACACGGCAACTTTCGAATTTGAGCCTCTTGCAGTAGGAATCACGAATAAACCATTTTTCAAATAGAAATAAAGATTTGTGGGGTAGTGTTTTTTGTGCGTGACGTTTTTTGGCCACTGAAAAATGACATAGACAAAAACGGGAACCTTTCGAACAATCCTTTGTAATTGCCAGGTTTTCGCCCCAAAACCAAGTTGATGCACAATCAGACTTTCAAGTAAGAATAATCCTTTCCTAGCCTGGTCTTCAATTACTAGTTCAGTGACGTGGTCACTCGTGACCATATGGATGCACAATCTGCTGAACTTTCAATGCTTCCGTTCTTTACATATCCCCCATCAATTTTCATACACATTTTGAAGGGCCAATTAAACTAACAAATGTCCAAACTTCTCTGAATTATAGCCACATGTGGACTGGGATTTGTAAAATATTGACAACTAAAAGACTTCCTTGCCTCCGCGGGCTACGGTTCCCCATCCTTGAGACATAACATCCCGAACTCATTTGGTTCAAAAATGTTTTACCATTTCTCTTACTATAGTGTATCCGTTTTCAATCATTCCTGTTCATGAACGGTGCAGTATGATGGGGACATTTAAATCTTATTTTTCAGACACAGATTCAGCTTTCCAGGATTTTACTAAAAGACGGGGTTAAGTTTGCTCATTTTGTGAGGGTGCAAGGTGAACCACGATAAAGCAAAAGCAAGAAAAACGACCCGGACATTTCCGATCAGGTGCTGCTCCCATTTCCCTGCTAAAGTGTATCGTTAAAAAAGAATTTTTGTTGGTTAGAAGGGAAGCAGTAAAGGCAGTGGCGTCACCAAGGAAGGGGGGGGGGCAGGGGGCACGACGTGCTCCCTCCCCTGAAAAAAATCGTGTAGCCCCGCCCCCGTGTGTCCCCCAAATGAGATTTGAGATTTTCAAAAAACGATATGCCTTCTTTAGTCAGAGCGTAACTATAAAAAATTTAAGAATGGTTTCTTCTTTTGACAAGAAAAGGCAGTAATTTTTATACTTTTCATTTGAAAATATTGCAAAAACACCCGGAAAATGTCATTTCCGGCTGTCTGAGGGGTTGCGTTTTTCAAGTTCTGCACACTTCCGACTTCGCCAACTGAAGGTGGTGCATAGCTCGGGTAACCGTTCAAGCAGGATTAGGCCTACCCTTTTCCTAAGGAGGATCACATTTAACTGCCCATCGACTGCTTTCTCTTTCTCTCTCAAGTTCAGCTCTCCTTCTTCAAAATATCAGCCGAATCCTCTCTTGAAAGTTGTTTCACTAGTTTTGTTAGAAATAAAATCTTAACTGAAGTTGCACTGGAAGTAGTTTTTTAGACCAGTGTAAAGACAATAGAATAACCCGTAAATTACGACCTTAATACATAACAAACCTCTTAAAACTCAGGAGCTTCCGGGGACTTCGCCCCCTGGACCCCCATTGAGACACACATTGAACTGCCCATTAAATCCTTTTCTCAATAGTTCATCTTGCCCTTTATCAAAATGTAAGCCGGATCTGCTCTTGGTAGTTGAATCACTTTTTAAGACTAAATGCCTTACTGGAAGTTACCCTTTAGGTATTTTTGTGACCAGAATTAAGTCAATAGAAGAACACTTAAATAGTGACTTTAATACGTCACAAACACGCTAAAACCCTGGAAACCCACCGGGACTTTGCCCCTGGACCCCATCAGGTGCCCTAAGGCGGGCCCCTGGACCCCACCAGGGTTGTCACATGACTCTCAAGAGCCAATCATGAAACAGGATGGTCCACTACTTTACTTAAACTTTGAGTGAATGCAAGTTCCCTTCAACGTTATCGTTGCTTGGTCCGTTTCAAGTGATTATGCCCTTGCAGAACTTCAGAATAAGTGATATTTACTTATTGATTATTAGGGAATAACAAGTTTTCAAATATTTTGCGACTACACGATAAGGGACCAGAAGGTTGGAAAACCATGGTTTTGCTTATAATCAGTGTTATATGTATGTAAGAAGCGGTGTACCCAGACGAGCGCAACATGCTTAAGTCCCCTCTGTTGGTCGTCATAGAAAGTCATACACAATTAAAAAATAATATAGAAGTCTACATGAATACAGTATCAAGTTTCAATATATTTTCTTTATTAACATATAGACATAGTTACAATTAAAAAGACGAGAGAGTGGAGGAGGGCTTGCGAAGCAGAATGCTTTTACGAGTAGCCCCTCCCCCGTTAAAAAATAACAAAAAAATAATGAAAGAACAACATAAAAACATGACATAAAGAGAGGTAGGTTAAGTTGAGATAGCTCTAGAGCGTAAATGTAAATAAGAATCATAAGAATTAAAATAGATCAACGGAGAACGCAACAAGAAACATTTTTAGGTAGGGAAGATTCCTTACTAATGTTACTAATTTTAATTTGTCTAGAGATAAGAGCAAAACCAATTAACTAATCAAGTGGCATTCCACGAATCCCACAATGAAAAATACCTTTGCAGACCCGATTTAAACAAATTGGTTTGAAACTAAGCCATATAGCCTTATCTAACTAACTAACTCGTAGTGAACAAATTTGCTCGAAATGTTGTGATTAACCGTCTTAAATGCTTTGGATAGATCGAGAAAAATGCTAAAAGTAACCTTCTTATTATTAAAACTTTTTGTGATGTACCTCTAAAAACAATGTCTGCGGCAGCCATATAGGTGGAAAGATTCTTACGGAATCCAAATTGACGATGGGAGAGAGCCTAGCATTAGTACCTAGCAACATAGAGGGCTACTCCTCTCCCCCAGACATTTCCAATTATCATAACCTACTTACTTAAAGGGCCAAACCTCTCACCTCAAACTACAATTCTGGTGCGGGAGTACCAAAAGTCTCAATTGGCTCAGCTCTTTGATTGACAGCTAACAATGTAGAGTACCAAAGCTTACATTACATGAACTGCACTGAAAGTGTTTTGATTATATAAATTGAGTTTTTCTTAACTCAACTTGAAGCAATCAACTGAGATTGTATCTGGATGAGCATGAATTTCAGACAATTGTGGGAGAGGTTTAAGTAAGAAGGTTAGGTGAATTAGTACTGTTTGGGGTGAGAGAACTGGGCCTTTAAGCCCCGCTCACACCTGTCTAAAATTCATCCTTATCCAGAGAATCTCAGTTTATTGCTTCAGGATGAGATACCACGGAAATATCACACTCATGCTTCCGGGAGTACAGAAGACCATTTATTTAAAGGGCAAGATCAGTCACCCCAACATTAAGAAGTGTAGTCTACTGTCCTGTTTATGATTGGCTGTTGAGAATCATGAGACAGCCATTTTTCTCTTAAAATGTGAAATTTGCTAGAAGTAACTGCTTGTTTTACATTGAATATGCAATATCGAAGTTATATAATGTAAAGAATGATACTTTGAACAGAAATAAGAGGAAAATTGTAATATTTACTTGCTCTTTTAAAATAGTCTGGGGACTGCTCTTGAACTTTAATAAAAAAAATCTCTCAGCATAGAAGCCTGCAAATAGGCGTAATATGAACTTCGGTAGGCTACTTTGCATCTTTTGAACTTGCTGTCCGAATCGAAGAGCTGTTGCAATTGAAAATTTCTGTGGACTACAATACAAAATTGTAGTTTGGGTGGGAGGATTAGGCCTTTAATCATACGATTATATAAAAGACTGTCAAGAATATTGGAAATACATCGTAGGATTGAAATGGAGAGTAAATTGGAAAAATGTATCCCTCAATAATGTGTTAAATATGGCTTTGCAATATAAATAAAAAAAACCTGTTTTCATCGAGCACCGAGATGCAGGAAAATCTCTCCAATATGCGGTTTATGTATTACCGCAAAGAGAAACATGCATGCACTATCCATTGGCGATGCAGCAACATCGTGGTGTAACAAAAGGTGACTCCACGTGCAAAACCAAGGAGTTTCCCGTTTATCCATCGAGGTAGAAAAAAGTCTCAACAGCGCGGGGAAAAATAAGGTGGATTATCGCACTTGGAATAGTTGAAACGAAACAAAAAACCACCAGTAAAATCAAAATCGAAACAAAGAAAGGCAAAAACGAAAATGTTAAACATGGAACCCGAAAATAAAGACAAAAAATAGACCTGTACTCTTATCGCCACGGTTCCAGGAAAGAAGTCATAACTTTTAGCTGTATCGAAGACAACATTGAACCACAGAAAATGAAACATTGAAACAGAAATAAAGAAACAAAATGCATCAAAACGAAAGGGTTAAAAAATATAGTAATGTTATTTTACGACAAAGTTAAGATAGAAGGTCACTACTTTAAAGACCAAATCTTCACAACACAGACAGTTCCAATCTAGCCTGTCGTGAAACTAAAGCTACAGTACTGTATTTTTTAGTTGCTGTCAAAGAGTTGCACCAATAACGAATTTGTGTAAACTACTGCAAACATTGTAGTTTTTGGGTGATAATTGACCGCCTGTACGTATTATTGAACACAGTTGTTGCTAGTTCATGGTCCAAAATAAAGTTTCTTTTCAAATGAGAGGGCGCTCTTTTCAAATGGTTGAAGAGCCGAATACAATGCCATGATGGCTTGGAAACTATAGTTTGCGCGGCCATTCCTTATCTAACGAGTGCTGAATGTTGTCTGTTTTTATTGCTAGGGTTCAAAGAGGAAGGAAGAGGAGTCAATATTATTTCAATTTTTCCCCAGATGAAGAGGTTTGGACAAACTTGCTCGAATTTTCATATCTCTGTGTCGGTTGTTAGGCCTATGGCCTGCAAAACGAGCATTTATTTTCTTGACTGTCCCGATTAGACTCACAATTATCATTGCCCGCAGTGGTAGGAAATATACCCCTTCGCATCCCCAACCTCATTCGGTTACGTCCACGTGGCCCAAAATCTAGGACAGGAGCAGAATAATTTCGCAACAATTGACATTTTATAACATTATGGAGTAATAACGGCAAGCATCCATTCACAAAGTTCCACAAGCGTCTGATAAATCGATCAACCAATAATTGAAATTTTTCAGTCAAGAAAAATTACATTTTTCGACAAACTTGAGAAAACAGAGTACTATTAAAAGAGGCAGACCTTGTCTTCCCTTGCCAGGAACGTATATGAAGGAATCGTTTGTACGTCTGTCTTTCTTAGTTAAACAACCTGACCGTAACATTTTCTCGTAAACTTACCGTTGTTATCACAGGTTTTAACCATTCTATGAGTGCTATTTAGTTTTGAAGATATTTTACCCCCAATAGAAAGGTTTTACCTGAATACTATCAGTTTGTTCTGCGTTAGTTTAACGCCTTAATGTGTAGTCTATTGGTCTAAAGGAGCAATCAGAGTTTGACAGCGAATTTGAACCTTTTGGAGGGTCAAGGACTTCGTTTTCATTTTTAAAGTAGTATATACCTAGAATCAACAGACATTGATGAGGTCTTTTAAGTGAGAAGAAACTGTAACTGTCGACTGTGGGATGAGGATTTCGCAATTTTGTTCGGGTACACAAAATTCCACCCAGATGCAAGACTGTGCAGCTTCATCCATACGGTAACCATCACAACGAAAGACTATGTTAACAGATGACTTCTTTGCTAGTTGTAACTCTATGTATGATTGTGGTTCAGAATTTAAGTCATGGATTACGCGTTGAAAATTCTGATTGTCTGTTTAATCTAGCGCCCTCTTTATCCGTTTTTGATACGCAACATCACTGCATATACAGAGCATTACGAACAATGGCAGTAGGTTCCATTTTTAAAGGCAGTTTACTCTCACCTCAAAGTACAATTTTTTAAGTATCCTGCAGAAATTCTCAATTGGCACAGCTCTTTGATTGACAGCAAATTCGAAAAAATGCAGAGTACTGTAGCTCATATTGCACAACATGCACTCTACTAATAGTGTTTGATTATACACGCTGACATATAGGCTTTGTGTACTCTGAGATTGTGTCTGGACGTGGATGAGGTTTGAGACAAATGTGGGAGGGCTAAAGAAGTAGGTTAAGAGAGTCGGAACCGTCTGAGAAGAGAAAATTAGGCCTTCAAGGTCTGTTGGAATGAATCGGTCTTTCCATTCGGATGTTATTACCCTTGATACAAGTGTGTGATTGCAGCTGTTCTTCGTAATGGTTTTGATGATTTTGACACACACAGGTCTTACCACATTCACATGACCTCATTCAAACTATTTGACCATTAATTTATTCATAAAAATTACTTAGTACCGTACTCTCCAACAATCCTATGTAATAGAATTTAACACCTCCATGCGGTGTTCCCCCTTTAGTAACTTTATTGTCAACACAATGGACTGCAGAAAACAAAAGAAAAGAAGTATTCTCATTAAAGGAAGTTGTCTCCCTCCCCTACAGTTTCAATTCTCCCGTCGTAGGTATTGCTAGCCCCGCCACAGCTGTCTGTAAGTCATACATTCAGTGATTCAGTATATATACAGTGGCGTAGCTAGACTTTTTCCGGCGGGGGCAAGCGCCCAAATTTTCCGATTATTTCTAAAGTTTAGGAACGTTTTCTGCAGTAAATATGGAGCTTCTACTGCAGAAAATATGGTCGATTTTGGATTTCCTGTAAGGAAATTTGAAAATTGGGAGACTATTGAAGAATCTGCATTTCCCATTAGCATATATCTGAAATAGTTTGTCGACTTTAGATCGTTGTTGAATTGAGCGTTTCTGGCGACATTCAGAAAGCTTCCGAATTTTTTTTTGCCCTTTTTAGGCTTTTTAGACAAAATATTTCAAAATTAAGAGACAATATTAAAGAAAACTTAAAGAATCGGCTCTGTGACGGCTCGGAAAAATTACCACTAGACTCTAGATCTATGAGCGGCCACTCACCGCAGTCAAGGTAGATACTGCAATTTGATGCACGCGAAGCATGCGGAAAATTTTGCCATTTTAAAACAATTAATAACAAATATACAGCTTTTCTTGGAAAGAATTCGGAATTTTGTGAAGGCAAATTAGGAAAACCGTCCTATAGTTGAACGGTGGCTCAAATGGCACATTTTCGAATTTTTCACTTTTTCTAGAAAGGGGGCCATTGCCGCCTGCCTTCCTGTAACTGAGTGGGAACTCTGGTGAGTCAGCACCCTTGGTGAGTATACAAGTCCCAAATATTGTGTACTCAGAACACTCTCAGAGCAGCAGCTGTGTAACATGTACAACTCTGCATGCCTTTTTGATTTGATGTCATCAAAGAGCAATATGAATTGAGGTTTGAATTGTAGTTTTGTCTGAGGAGAATCTGCCTGTAATGTAAGGAGCTGGTGTAACTCAGCTTGAAAGAAGCTCACTTTACGCTTAAAAGGTTATTAGTACAATTTCCACTATTTCGAAAAACATGCGTCCGGATAAAATGGTATAGTTTCACCAAATTGCGCAAATTAAGTCCATTGAAGTTTGACTTTGCTTTGACACTTCCTTATGTATACAGGACGTATTAGTGATTGTTAAAAAGGTAAAGAACAGTCCCCCAAACTTATTTTGAAGGAAAAGCTAAATAACACAATTTTCATCTATTTCTCTTCAAAGTATCTTTCATTACATTTTATGACTTTACAAATGCATATTCAAGGTAAACCAAGCAGTTATTTCTAGTAAATTTTACATTTGAAGAGAAAAAGCATTGTCACATGACTCCCAACAGCCAATCATGAAACTGGACAGTCTACTACACTTCTTCAATTTGGGATGACTGCTCCTGCCCTTTAAGGTTGGAAACCGCATAGTAACTCTCCTGAACACTTTCTTGAGCATCAATGTCACGTTAACAATAAGACGACCAATCAGGAGAAGCATACTCCAAATTCGGCCTTACACTCTAAAATCAAAAGAGTGAACTAAGTCATTTTTTGATAGCGTGAAAAGTGTGAATTCACTCCAGAAGGGTGATTAATCACTCCCAGGAGAGTGAAATCACTCCAAAAGGAGTGGATTTCCCTCTTAACGAGGGAAGTTTCACTCTTGATGGGGTGCCTACACTCTTGAAAAAGGGGTGTTCATTGCGGACACTCATGAAAGAGTGAATTTTCCCTCTTCCTGTAGTGAAGTTCACTCCTCTTCTTGGAGTGGATTTCACTCTTCTGGGAATGAATTAACACTCTAATGGAGTGAATTCGCACTTCCACTCTACTAGAGAGTGATCAAGCTCACTCTTTTGATTTAAGAGTGTACAATCATCTGTAATTATAGCTTAGAGATTTGCTCTTTCAAAAATGTATTGTCTATTGTTAGAGTTTTCATCAGGTGTTTATTTAAGCAGGAAAATGATAAATTTTAACAAGGACGTTCTTGTTTTTATTGATCAGTATATGGTTTAATTATTTTCATATCAATTTCAGTTAAATTTATTTGGAGGAAAATTTGTTTATTTTCTATTTTGTTGGTTTTAATTTGTTTATACTTTACGACGAATTCAAGTAGTACTGAAACCTCTCTTACAAATAATTAGAAGTGTCTATCTAGACAAGCAACTCAACTATTCCGATCGAAACTAATTTCTTGTGAAATGCCATGTAAAGTCTAAAGAGCAGTCCCCCAAACTTATTTTGAAGCAACAGTTAAATCTCACCATTTCCTTCTTATTTCTCTTCAAATAATCTCTTTTAATATTTTAGCACTTCAATATAGCATGTTTAAGGGAAACCAAGCAGTAACTACTAGTAAATTTCACATTTGAAGTGAAAAATATGGTCACATGACTCTCGCTAGCCAATCATGAAACAGGAAAATGTACTACACTGCATCAGGTTGGGATAACTGCACTTACTCTTTAAGCTGGAAACTCGAAACTGTTCATTGTTCCCTGAAACAGTGACGAGGAGGGTAGAAGCCCCCATGACTCAACCTTCCAATGCAAAAAACACCTAAAATAGTTGTTTTATTCTCTCTATACTCCCCTCCCACCACACAATCCTAGCTACGCGCCTTCCCTGAGAAGACCCATCGACTTTGACCAGGTCTTTAGGGTTCGAACCCGAACCCCGGCCCCTGTTGTTAAAAGGCAAAAGCATCGCCCCAAACGTTTTTGAAACAACAGTCAGGTCGCACAGATTTCTTTCTATTTTTTTCTTATTTCTAAATATCTTTCAGGTTAGTTCTGAAATTCAATATTGCACATTCAAAGTTAACCAGTTAGCTGCTACACTGCTTACCTTTTAGTGAGACTTGTGTTGTCACACGATTCACAAGAGCCAATCATGAAACACGACAGATAACTACAGCTTTTTCAGATGCAACCAACTTTATCCACTCTTGCCTACCTTCTCAGACTGTATGACAACTGTTTCTCAGTGTGATCACTGTTTACTTTTTACAAGAATGTAAATAAGAATAAATCTGTTCGGTATGTTTGGGAGATCTTTCCTCGGCCGATTTGTTTAATTCCAACAATCCTGACGTAATTCTACACATTGTGATTTCAGGCTCGTAGTACGTTGCCAAAAGGTTCCCTTCGACTCTACCTTCTTTTTTCCATTTGAAGTATTCATTATAGAGTTCATCGTTTTCATTTAATAAATTTAAGTAGCTAGCTAAATGTTTTATAGACGGAAAACTCTTAACGTGGATGTAAGAATTCGGGGGTGCCACTTTAGCGTAGTCTTCGGGTGTTCCTCCCCCGTACACCACGGGTACAATATTATATTTCAGGGCGTTATGCCAAAATTTTTCGGTTATATATCCTTTGCAATCACTATTTTCGAAGGCTAAATAGAACTTGTACTTTGACAACAGTTTATTACAGGCCTGGTTACGCGAACACTTTTTGGAACCACAGGAACCGTAAATATCCGTTGGTGTGTATGAAGCTATTTCGCGAATCATTTTCATTCTTGCCCACTCACCGCCACAGTTTGACACCATAGCACAAACTACACCCTGCTTCCCCTCGGCCCAGTTGGTAGTGTCACTGGCCAAAACTTCAGGCTTGTCCGTGAAGAAACCCCCATAAGGTGAAGGAAACGTAGCGTCAGCACGGTAAGTGAAGGTCCAATTGACATCTTTTAAAAGTACATCATGACTGAGCTTTGAAGTGTAAAGAGGACTTTCGAAAGACACGAAAATCCAGACCTGCCCGAGAGGACGATATCTGTACGAAAAACGACATGCAATTTGTAAGTGGGCTAGAGAGATTTCGATAACAGAAAAACTACAAAACAAATTGGCAGATTCGTCAATCTTTATTCAAATGAGGAGGTAAGTCAAGGTCACCTTCGTCAAAATCTTTCTGAGTAAAAATCTGAAGTCGAGGGGGATAAATTTCTAAAATGTGTTGTGTCCCAGTATCTCTCAGGATTGAATGCCATGCGTATAGAATTAAACAGTTAAATAAGATAGTAAAATTCCCAGAATGGTTTGAGTTAGATGAAGTTTTACGGTGTAGTTTCTTGAGTGAGTTTAAGTCGGATCGGCCTTTTTCCGGTTGTGGCTCTCTGGTTAAATGGCGGAGATTTATCGGGGTATAGCCTCGCTGTCTAACTGAACATACATGCATGCATGCAAATCCCATGTTGCAAAATGGTGCGTTAAGTTGAGGCCTTCTTAAATCGATTTTTAACAAAATAAAATTTTGAATGTATATTAACGGTCAAAATTTTCAGGCTGTTTATTATTATTTATTATTTTTCCCACGGTTTTAAATGGCCAAAGTCAACTTTTCAAAGATTTTAAAATTGAACTCCAGATCATGGTTAGGTTCAACATATTTTTGGCTTTGGCTAAATCAGTGAGGTAAATTTTATATAATCTTTATAATGGGTGTAAGAATCGGTGACAAAATGGTCAAAAAATTAGTAGTAATTTATTATCAGTGGCGGCGTCAGAATGTCAAAATTGATGAGGGAGGGAAGCAAAACAAGGGCAAAGTATAATGTTGGGCCCAAAAGTTTTGGGCGGAGCGCGAAACCGAGCAAAGTGAGTGCGGGTTCAGGGTGAAGCCCTGGGAAACTCTGAGGTTAAGTAAGGCATATCTCTGGATGGCAAATAAGTCTATGGAGAGAAAAATTATTCATTTTTTTGGAAAGGTCAACTCCTAACTGACCTGGGAGAGCAAAGACAAAATCGGTGGATGCCCTCTTTTGCCCCCCTGTTTTTGACTCATTGGTGTGACATATTGTTTCCAAGAAACTGGTTTGTGCTTCTGCATGATTTGGCCATTCGCAACATGAGAACAAAATGGCGCTACCACACTTTCTGGCTCGTATATCTACTCACGAGTGAATCTGAGATAAAAAGACGACTTCGTAGATTCTTCAAGGAGCAGTATTGCGCAATAGTTCAAAGGTTAACGGGTAACACTTTTTATTTTTGTTTCCAGCTGATGGTGGGATGTAAACACGCGAAAAAACAGAGTGCTATGTTCGGCCGTCCCAGCGGTCAGATGTTTTGTTACCAGTTGACCTGAACAGAAACGTCACTAACGCATGCGCAGGTATAATTTCGAACTCGTTTATAGATCTTATGCACTGACGACACACTGACGCCATCCTTAAGGCAAACAATGGAACACGTGGCCGTGCACACAAGAATTCGCCCTGCACATGAAGCAGACTTTGCACGTATTCGACTGGTTAACAAGTCAGCTGTCTGCATTTGTCTGTGTTTGTTTGTTTTGTCCCCAAAGGAGGGCTTACTTTTTTGTGACATCATAGGCATAAATTCTAATGAACACTGTTTCCGGAGTTAAAGTGGTGGTTAAACATGCAGGAACTAAACATACGGACCCCGTTTTTAATGTGTCTCGTTTAAGTGAAATTATTAGTAGAAAGGGCAAAATCATTCACCACAATCTTGCTTTTTTAAAACAACAGATATACTTTTTAATTTTCTTCATATGTCATGAAAATCACAATACGTTAAGACCTTTCGACTTTCGGCGGGTTTTACAGTTCACACCCCTTCATCATTATGCTGTCGAGACTCTTTTTCTAAAGGACGTTTATAGCAGAACTTATTTTCAAAGTCGTAATCATCATTCCAAAATCTTAAAACTAAAAATTTTAAATAAAAACTTGCAACGCATGGGAGGTGTAATTTCCTGATATCTTGAAGTCATTTTCGTGTGACACAAAGCGCCAACTAGTAGTGACTCTGCGCTTAGGTAATGCCTCGAAATGGGTCATCGCAGAGGAAAGCCAGCTAACCCTTTCAAAAATCTCCTTGCATCTTATAACGTTATCCTGCTGACATGCAGGGACGTCGTCAAACTCATTTCATCCGACCAAGAAAAATTCAAGTTGAAACCTTTTCAACAGGTTTGGACAGGTACAAAAGGTACTAAATTGGAAACAAATCAACAGGTTTCATCAGGATTTGAACCTGATACCAACGGTGACTGCTAGTTTCATAGGTGATACTGTTGCCGCTTGTTGATTTTCATCACTTCTAACGGTATTTGAAAAATTTCCGGTTGATAGCCTACGTGTGACCTGTTCAAACCTGTTGAAATATCAACATGGGTTAAAAAGAATTTTCCTGGGGAGTTAGGTTGTTATAAAAAGTTGGGACCCATTACTTGATCACCTTGACATAATTAGTTCGCATACTGACAAGGCAATTTAAATGAACTAAATGTTTTATTCTATTGGGAACAATGATTTTCAACTGTTTTATAATAATTATTGTTAGTAGTTTGCTCTTATACAGCGCTTTTACACCAAACTTATAGCTTTGGCTAAAACAATCGCCCCAAACTTACATTAATACAACAGGCATGTTCAGTCTTTCAAATTTAGCTCCCACATTACTGTTGAAAGCGCGGGTATCTTTAATGATATTTCAGGATATATATTCAGTGCATACTGAGGGTAATATTGAAGCAGTGACTATATGAAAAATTTCACAACTGAGTGAGAAAAGTCTTGTCACATGATTCTTAAGAGCCATTCATGAAACAGGATAGTCTTCTATGCTAATCCACATAAGGATGACTGCATTTCCCTTTAAATCGCTCTAAAAATCCCTTGCTCATCGACACCATGTCCCAGAGACAACATCCCTAGTTTACAACAGGTATAAATGGCGCATCTTGACAAAATATCTCACAGGTGCCCATTTAACCACTGTGTGAAGTCCTGCACTGAGATGATCTTGTCAATGGACACAAAGTAATTGGCGTTAAAAGTACACTATCTTGCACAGTGGCGAACCCACGGCGGCGGGGCGGGGGGTCAGAACCCCCATGACACAACCGTACAATGCAAAAAACGCCTAAAATAGCGGTTTTTCTCTCTCCATAGACTTTCTCTCTCCATAGACTTTTCCCTCATTTCGTGCCCCACGCCCCCTCCATGATACCAACCCCTCCCCCCACTGTCTACGCGCCTGACCTTGTCCTTTTCATTCTTTCCATTTTTCTAAGTCCTTGTTTCCCTATCTTGTTCTGTGATGTCTTGTTTTCGTCTGCCTTTACTTTGCACCAGTTCTCCTTGCGTAGGGAGGGGAAGCTCCCTCGTGTCTCTTTGTTCCACGATATGATCAAATGAGGAAATATAAAAAACCAAAATGACCATGGCAGAAAAACATATTTTTTCGTCAGAGAGCTAAGTCCTAGGCCTTTCTGGTTTACATCTAAAAAACTCACCTTTTAAGCCTCTCCCAAGAAAAGTCTGCAGAGTGAATAAGAAAAAGTGCGTCTGAATGTGATAGACGCTGGTAATCAGTCGTTTGAATGACTCGGACTTGAGTTCCAGATTCATTGCAGCTAAATAAACCTCCCCATTTGCCTTGTGAAGATTTTGCCCAAACTCCAATCTCCCTGTAGACCGAACGTTCACCAGCCACATATGTAACATTTTGGGGTGTCGCTCTGTATTCTCTAACGTTTAATGCTTCCCTCCATCTATTGAACTGGATTTCATGATTTCGAATGAAAATCATCCAAGGAATGTAGAGTACCAGACAGCCAAACAAAATCGCTACAGTGACCCCGAAATACCTTTGGCAAAACTTCATAACGCTTGTTATAATGTGGCTCCTGTTTGTACTGACGCCGATTCGGAAATTCCTGTAAAGAGGCCCAATAATTTGTCAAGTGTAAGTGATTGTAACGATCACTAAATAATATATGAAATTTAAATAATTTCATCTGTAAAAGAAACACGAAATATTTTCTTTTCTTTCTCATCCTCTTCATATTCATTTCAGACAAAAATTTAACTGTAACATGTCTGAAAATTTTGCGAGCAGATTCAATCTATTCAATTCTATTGCAATTTGCATATGTTTCTTCTTGAGAGCATATTCCAGAGACAAAATACATCGACTTTAAAATGAGAAAAAAAATTTCTTTCACTAGATGAAAACTGCACCTCGTTTAGCGTTTGGAGGATGCTAATTTTCAAAGTAATTCATTTTTTCTTCAGAATGGGTGCGTTATGGGAAATCTGTTATTTCATCGTGGCACATTCATTTGACATTGTGTTCAAATTGTTTGTGATTTTGACGTTATTACAGCTAATATTCATTCTTGTTATACTCTACCAAATGGTGTAGCGTTATGCAAGATCTACAGGTAGAGAAATTAAAACATTCAAAGAAACAAAGAAAAGAAAAATGAATCTGATCAATGTGCCCGTATTACATTTAGTCCGGGAGAGCAGAAGGGTTAATTGACCAGGGACGGAAGGTTACCAAGTTTTTATACTCATCACTGTGTCTGGTGTTGGTTCAATTAAGGAACCAGATGTCTACCGGGTTTTCATTGTTGGGTGTAGAAATGGGGTTCCACCTAACCCCAACTTCACAGATAGGCAGTGGCGTAGCCACTGGGTGGTTTGGGGGGGGGGGTAGACCCCATGACCCAACCTTGAAATGCAGAAAAAACACCTACAGTAGCGGTTTTTTCTCTCTCCCCTCAGAATTTTCCCTTATGTCGTGCTCAACCCCCCGACCCCCCGCCCTCCCCCACGTGACACAATCATGGCTACACTACTGCAGGTAGGCTAATTGACCTCGAAAGGTTGCGTCCTGAAATTATTTCACATTTTAAAGAAAACGTCATCGAGATCTTTGAATGAGGGTTGTGAAGGGTATGCCAGACGTCAGTGAAGAAGGCTAGATGACCTCAGAAGGTTACCCAACAAAGCGTATTGCAAATTATTTATCGTTCCGTAGTGTATAAGAAATGTCCATTCCCAGAAATTTTATATGTTGGGAGGTGTGCAGCCATAAGACCATTGATGAATTAACCTTACTACCCCGTAACTTTAGTCCCACTTTGCCTTACTTCCCCTTGGGAAGGTTTCTGGCAGAGCCCCCCCCCCGAGAAGTAAGGTAAATGCGACTTCTGGAGCTTATCCAATAAAATTTAGCTCCTAATGTTCGTTGTAAAAAGATATGACCATCACCCGGCACTTCAAGTGAAGGAAGGGGAAAGCCTGAAGCCACTGATACCCCTTCCCCTTACCAAGTAAAGTAAATTACCTTTTACGGTCGTGTGACGTAGCCTGCCACAAATTATTCAGCGTTGTCTTTCTAAAAACGTCACAGCAATACCCACACATTTTAATTTAGGAATGGGGTGTGCCAGAAGCCTTTAAATACATCCTTGTGGGACTTAGCTAGATATCAAAGGAAGGGTAGCCTATCAAAAGTATACTGGCGGTTAATGGTTCGTCGTGTCTTTGTGAATAAAAATGACCGTAAGCAGACGTTAAACATTCACATTGTCGCGCCGGGAGCTGAATCTGCCTAGAGTACGAGTAACCTTGAGCATGTTTGCCCCAGTGAATATTACGTGCATGAATGTTAGATTTTCAAATGAAAAGCTGTAATGCCTTTGTCAAAATGCTCTGCGAAGCCTCCTTTCTTGTTTTCTGAATACATGGCAACCATTCCAGTCAACCCTTAAATCTGTTAACTAGACGATATTCATTGCCATAGATGAATATGGAAAATGAATCATCACAAAGGGTCGATCAAGTAATCGCACAAACAACATCACATTCTGGCTCATCAAACGTGCACTGTTCAGGGAGGTGTGAGTAGATTACACCTCCCTCCACTGTCAATTAACCCTAAAGACGAATCCGATTAGCGCTTGTGTTTAGTGACAGTAGGCCGCCATTAGTGGGGTCCATCAGCCTAAAACCATCTTTATTTATTGTTTACATGAATTTCAAACCCTCATATTTCGTCAACTTGGATTATTTAAGATACAAATCAGTGTACAACCATCCATGATAGAGGTAAGCAAGGCAATCGAAAGATTTAAAGGTGATGTACCCCAGTTATGGCCGACTGAAATCAGACCATCACTTGCTGTCCGGATTCGTGTATATAATAAAAAGACCCGACGAAAAAATGTTGTCTGCCACATATAAAAGTGTTTACCCAAGTCAAAAAATTCAAGTATATATATTAAACAGCATGAAAAATTAATTCATGCAGTACAACTCCCTGTCTTCATGGGACATTCTTGAGCCGAGATATAAAATGTTGAAGTTTACTCACTCCAGTTAAAATGGTACATTGCGTAATGATTTGTGATGTCATTGTGGTACTACTCAAATTACTCGTATTTCTTTGTTTGTTTTTTTTCTGAAGTTAATGCACCTTGTAACAAGGTGTGATAGCACTCTTACTCCGATGGCGTAATGTAATTAAGCCCTATCTGTTTACCATGCTATAAAAGCAAACAGGAAGTTTTCAAGGTAATAAAAAATTTTGTTTTCAAGGGAAACAAACCAGGAAATGTGAGTTGT
This sequence comes from Holothuria scabra, assembly GCA_037179385.1. Classification (NCBI taxonomy): domain Eukaryota; kingdom Metazoa; phylum Echinodermata; class Holothuroidea; order Aspidochirotida; family Holothuriidae; genus Holothuria; species Holothuria scabra. The sequence continues at coordinate 18,170,091 of CM074194.1, read as the reverse complement.
ACAACAAGAAAGTTACAAAAGATAGCGCATTGGACTAATTTTTTCAAATGAATAAATTTCAACATATTTATATCTCTCGGCTCAATACCGTAAAACTCTATCTAACTAACTATCTCTCGGGCTCAAGAATGCCCTATGAATATAGGAGTTTGACTTCAAGAATTCATTATTTATACTGCTTAATATATATTTTTGATTTTGTTTTACTTAAAGCGGCTCAATGAGTTGGTTCTTGAAATTCAACATTTTTTTTTCAAACCTTATAAGTTTTCTTCACATACCAATAACAAATGTTCAAACTTAGACAATCTCCATATTCTTCAAACAAATAACTGTCTCATGAGATAGTATTTAATGGTTCAATTCCATTTTCAAAAATTCGTGACCAGACACTTTTTCAAACTATGCACAAAACCGTTACAAGTCGGGACACCACAAAATTCAAAATTTTATCTTTTTTCATAATTATTGGATATGAAATTTGACTCGTCATGCTAACGATAAGCATTCTATGTGTTATTGACCCTTTAAAACTCTCATTAAGTTATCAATATGAACTCAATGAGCCCCTTTAAGGTATATTTTAAGCACATGAAAGGTGAAAAGCATTGCAATCATACGTAACATGAGCTGAAGGCAGATGACGTCTCAAAGGAGCTGGAACTTAAAAAAGGCGTTAATAGTCAAATCATTATACCAGTAGGAGGCTTTATGGACAGTTTTTAAATTCAGGGGACATTGGATCAAGGCTAAGAAATTTTTATTGGGGGAGCGGCAGTCAACGAAAGGGACCATCTACACCGACGGTTTCTATAAGTCGGCTCATTTTTATGCAAGTAAAAACTGTCAGAAATGAGGTTTGCATATCTTAAGTCATGAAATGAAGTAGTTTTGTGATACTACCCTTGCTTTTATAAAATATGTCAGTGTCTCCACCCCCTGCTCACCGACACAGCCAGGATTTTGAACTGCAGGCTGAAAATGGGAAACCTATCTAAGCAGAGTGCCGCAGTCGGTGGTCTAGGAGCGCAAAAATTGCCAAAATGCCTCCCATCGGATATTGGGAGTACCAAACATATATGCTGCATATAATAGGGAAATTTTAGAAATATTTCAAAAATGAACATTACGAATTGCTAGAAATATAATCAAACGAAAGGAACAGCTTTCCCTTCGCCCTCTGGCTATGCGCGACGGAGAAAATGACTGTAAAAACATTGCTGCAGAGAAATTTATGGTGAAACCATACAAGAAAATCAGTTACGTCGTGCTTGATTTAGCAGAGGTTTGAAGCATAGTCCAAGTCTCGGTTTTCCACGCTGTGAAATAAAGGTTTCAGGTTTTGCCCACAAAGTAGCAGACTAAATGCACGCAAGGCATCATGGGAACTGGGAGTACAAAAACTTGGGCTGGTTTTGTTTTCATTCCCTTCTTATATGTTTGCCTACTTTTCAGCCAACAAATGCAACGCGTTTAAAAACTCTGACTGATACGCACGTTTTTCAAGGTACTTGTTTTCACGCAAGGAACGCGGTCCTTACTCAGTCACAATCAAACAATTAGAAACAATTTTGGCTACAGCTAGTGCAATATCCGAATACATGCTTTGTATTGAGATGATAAACTTGTGCCAATCCTTTCTGGGATGTATCGAGTACCTACCCCCTCCCCTCTCCCAGTTGGGTTGGCTAATGGATTCCACATTTAAATAGCAAAATTTCCAGGACAAAGGGAACATACTGGGGAAACAAATGTGCAAAATGAGGGTCGTTTATGGAACTTGTAGGGCCATTCCTCCAATTTGTATGTTGAAAAGGCTCTCCCTTGAAATCGGGTAAGAGTCAAAAAAGAGTAATAGGCAAAAGCATATTCTCAATACCATAGCATACATTTTTCTTTCGACACTACAGGAGAACATTTCATCCAACGGTAGTGGTAATTTTATCAGTGGTGTAGCCGTTGAAGGAGGGCTGAGGATTACCTGGTTGGATGGTAGAGGCTTAGAAGACGGTAATTAGGGAATAAAGTCTCCACCACGGACTTCCTTATACATGGACAGAGCATGTAACGCGTATGTCCCATCAGTAGATTGTCGCCGTCGCCTGGGGCAAAAAAGTGCATCAAGATGGCCGCCGTCGCCGTGAAACTATAATTTGTATGATTTGAAGACGACCCTGATTATATACTTTTTTACGTTTTCAGATGATTTCGAATAAAACATGTCGTGTCTTTTTTCTAAAAGTCCCCTCGACTCTCTGGCGAAGAGCTAAGGGGCGAAAACATGTCGCGTCATCTATTTACTTTCCGGGATAAAACTAACCTTGACTTAAGGTCTTGAAAACGTTTAAATGCAAATGTATCATCTTACCAGATACATTTTGTAATCAAGAATATTGATCTGCACATTGCAAATATGTATTTGTCATGGTGCAATAAATTTAATCGCAATGAGAGGAAATGATTTTGTAATGATTAAATGAATAAAAGTCAATGTGTTCATTTGTTATCGCCAATAAGTTAATTGCCATTTCTTAGCTGTGAAGGTAAGTTTCTCAACATATTTTTTTCATTAATTGATTTTCATTTGCCAGTGGCTCTTCATAACTTACAACCTTGGAACTTTAGGGGTCTAACTGAATGTAAATAGATGTGATTAAACTATTTCAGGTCTATACAAGCCGAATAGGCTCTTTAAAGGTAAGGAGCAGTCCCCCCAGGCTTATTTTGAAGAAAAAGCTAAATAATTCAGTTTTCATCTCATTTCTCTTCAAAGTATCTTTAATTACATTTTATGACTTTACGATTACATCTTTAAGGTAAACCAAGCAGTTATTTCTGGTAAATTTCACATTTGAAGAGAAAAAACATTGTCACATGACTCCCAACAGCCAATCATGAAATTGGACAGTCTACTACACTTCTTCAGTTTGGGATGACTGCTCCTGCCCTTTAACCTTGCACAATAACATTCTAAAAAGGCATAATCAAGAAGTAGGTCAAAGGTCAAATTTTGGAACTGTTTGAACTCTACTAACCTCATTTGTCACGTGATGCACATGATCTGCGTATTATTTGAAAGAACATTGTTTGACCTATAATTTGATGGGTCATTTGTTGTTCTCGACTTTCTGGATGTAAGAAATAAGAAAATAGTCATTAAACTTTCCCATAGCCTTTCCCATTTGAATTTGTAACACCTTGACTCTTGAGAGAAAGCCCCAGTGGCGTAGCCACGGGGGGGGGGGGGGGGGCAATGCAAAATCCTTTCCCTTATTTCGTTCCCCCATGACACCACCCCCCCTTCCATGACATAACCCTGGCTAGGCACCTGGAAAGCCCCTATATTTCGCCAACCAACCCGAACATCCCCATATACCTGAATTTTTCTGTTAATAGACATTTTTAGAATATGAAAAAACATAGTGGCATTACTGACCATTCCAGATGGCACTTAACTCAATCTGAAACCGGACTATTTAGGAAAACTTATTGTTAATACATTCATTTCGCAGTTATTAGGCCTACCTGTGTACTGTATCAATGAGATATATTCTCTCACCCTGACGATAACAATACAACTTACCAGACAATACACAAAACAGTGAAAAACCGGAGAATGTCTTTTGTAGAGTTAGACTGCTACATTTATACTATGCTTCACGTGTTCACCAGTGGAATGCTGTAAGGAACATGGGAGACATTCAAAGATTAATTCTCTTCATGTTTAAAATCTTTTGATGAACTTTGGAATCACTGGCACTTACATTGTATAAATTTGATAGTTGAGTAAATATTTAATAAAGGGCAAAGTTCATCATTGTTCGGAGACACGTAATCAACAATATGACAGGGCCATCACACCTTGGGGTGAAGCGGGGAAAGTCGGTAACTGTCAAGGCAAAATATTAATAGGTTCGTGGGGTTTCCTAACTGGCTCTCCGGTGATACTGAAGTTAACTCCACCATTTTTTTTAAGTAGACGTAGTGGGTATGGTATCCTAATAAAACTGTGTGAAAAGGGGATAGTATCTTGTCTCCCTAAGATAGTCGTCCAGGCAAATAGCGGCTTTGGCCCTCATCCCCCATCTTAGCCCCCATTTCCTTGGTGGTCCATCTCACTATAATTTCCTGTCCCACTGGTCCCGGGTCATCAGTCCATTTCATCTCATTAATCACCTGTGATAAGGTCTATTTGGTATATGGCTGTGTCCAAACTCTAATCTCAGTGGTTTGGTGTGCCATGCAAGCCAGATGACTTACGCGACGGGAGTAACCACCTCGAGGTGGTAACTCCATGGTAAGACTAATCGAACTAAATTATGGACCAATAGGACGAACCAATGAGACGGGGTCAGTGGCGTAGCCATGGGAAGGGTTTGGGGGTTGAAATCTTCACATGACCCAACTTTGAAAAAAAAATAATTGCAAAAAAATTCACATGATCACTATAAACTTTATTACATTTGAGGCATAAACATTGCATCATTTTGCATCTGGAGACGTAAAATAGCCGTTTTCTTCCATCCCCTTAGACCTTTCACGAATGTCGTGCTCCAAAACCATCGCCATGACACAATCCTGGCTACGCCACTGGACGGGGTTGTATATGGCTGTATATCGACAGTGGTCCTATGTGGTTTAGATGTTTTCCAATGTCATGGAATTAAAGATGGACGAAATGTACTTCCTATTCATCTTCCTATGCATCTTCATAATACAGTGAGGGACCCGTCCCAATAATGTCATTCTTCTGCCTTTCAAAGAGCAAGCTATGTGGCCAAGTGGTTGGGAGCAGGGAGCTTACAGGAGAATCCAACTTGCAACCGGGAGGTCTGGAATTCGACTCCTCCTGGGTGGTTTATACCGAAGAGTTTAAAAATGGAACCTACTGTTATTGTGCTCGGTGCTACGTATAAGCACATGGTGACCGAGATCTATATGTCTGTTGTTACGCAAATATCGCCGGACGGTTATGAAATCCCTTAAAAGTAACAGGGACATCATCATCAAACCAGCAGACAAGGGTGGAGCTGTCGTAGTTTGGCGAAAGGACTTGTATATTGCTGAGGCCAACAAACAGCTATCCGACCAATGTGCTTATTCAGAACTTCCCACTGACCCCACTCCTTATTACTCAAGGGTAGTTAAAAGACATTAACCCAACTCATGGACAATAACCAACTACCCAAAAACGCTACCTCTCTACTTCACCCTTGCCCACAGATTTCCAATTTCTACCTACTTCCCAAAATCCAAAAAGCAAACAACCCTGGTAGACCTATCGTTTCTTCACAGCTGCCCCACTGTACTTATTTCCGAGTATGTAGATTCCGTGCCCTCCCCTTTGGTTTCAGCCCTGCCGTCGTTTGTTCAAGACACACCACATTTCTTGAGACTTATTCGTGACTTTGAATTTCCTGAAAATTGTGGTGAACGTCTTTTATTCACCATGGATGTGTCCAGCCTCTACACGTCCATTCCTCATGATGCTGCCTTAACAGCTATCCGTTACTACCTAGACAAACGGCGTGATCCCTTAATACCGACTGACACCTTCCTACGTCTGACGGAACTTGTTCTCACACAAAATCGTTTTCAGTTTAATGGGCGTTTTTTCCGCTAAGTTAAAGGAGTGGCTATGAGAACCAAAATGGGTACTTCTGTTGCCTGTTTGACCATGGGTCACTTTGAAGAACAACTATTTTCTCAGTATACCGGGCCCCGACCTATACTTTACAAAAGGTATATTGATGATATTGTAGGAGTTGCCACTGGATCCCGCCGTGATTTAGAAACCTTTATCGACTTTGTTAATTCCTTTTGCCCCTTTTTGAAATTTACCCATTGTATCTCGGACTCATCTGTTGTTTTTCTCGACCTTAAACTGTCCATTAACAAACGTACAATTACCTCTAACTTACACTTTAAGCCAACCGACTCGCATAACTACCTATTGTACCCTTATAACCATCCCAAATCCTGCACTAAATCTATCCCTTATTCCCAGATCCTACGAGCCAGGCGAATATGTTCGGAGGATTCTGACTTCTCCACAGCCTCTGAAGAAATTTTATCCTTTTTTGAAAAACGCCTGTACCCTGCCAAAATCCTCTCTAATGCCCTGCGCAGAATTCAAGGAGAAAAAGAACAAATGTGGTTCAAATTTACGTATTCCTTTGGTTATTTCATATCACCCTTCGGTCCGTCCTATTTTACGTGCCATCTACAAAAATGTAGAGTCGCTCCGACAAGACCCTTCAACCCGTTATGTTTTCCCGGAACCCCCATTACTGCTTTTAGAGTTGAGAAAAATTTAGCCAGCCATCTAGTTCGGGCTTCCCACCCACTCAATTCTTTGTACGACACCCGTGGTACCTTTCCGTGTAATCGTCCGAGGTGTAATACATGCCCAGTTGTTGGCAAACACTACCTCGTCAACATTTCAGGCCCCAACGGCAATAGCTTCATTGTCAAACAAAGATTCTCCTGCATTTCCTCTAATATAGTTTATATTTTAGCTTGTGGGAGATGTAACTCGTTGTATGTGGGAGAGACCAAGCGCCGCCTCGCGGATCGAGTCACCGAGCACCTTAGGTCCATCAAACAGAACCTCCATGGATACCCGGTGGCTGCACATTTCAATCCCCCTTCACCTTGATCAATACAGCATTTTACCGTTACGGCAGCAGAGGCTCCGATCGTGACCGCCTTAGTGCTGAAAACCGACTGATCATGAGGCTAGGTACTCTCGCTCCACACGGCCTTAACGTTAGAATTGACCTTTTGTAATATTCACCGCTCTTTTGAACCAGTTTTTACTCCTTTTACACTTACCCGTTCGTGCTCGTTTTTTACTGTGTAGGCCATTTTTTTTTTTTTTTTGCCGGTCCTAGTTTTTGTCTACTTTTCCCCCCTTTTTTCCGACCATGTTCGATTTTTACGTGCACTTTTCATCCAGGACGCTCTTTTTCTTTTTTTGATTTGTGTTTTATCCTTCGCACTCATGTTTCCTGACTATCACTTTCGTCTGGTTCTGTTTTTACAGCGATCGCTTCGGATTTCATATTTGTCTTGTCCAATTGTCACTGTTAGTTGTTCAGTTTTTTTTTGCCACCTGATGAAGGGTTTATACCCGAAACGTCGTGGAGTTTTCCGCAAACTTTTAGGCACTTTTTACTACCTCTTTTCGACCTACACATTTCCACAGTGCTCCGCAGCATTTCGACCTTATATATATATATATATATATATATATATATATATATATATATATATATATATATATATATATATATATATATATATATATATATATATATATATATATATATATATATATATATATATATATATATATATATATATATATATATATATATATGTATGTAAGGTCGAATACTGCGTAGCACAGGTTAAGTATGAAGGTAAACAGACTGAAATGATAAAAAGTGCTAAAATTCGGAAGAAAGCTCCGCAACGTTTCGGTCATGTACCCTTCATCAGGCGGCAAAATAAAAACTGATCAAAAAAAACGATATTCAGTTTTTATTTTGCCGCCTGATGAAGGGCACATACCCGAAACGTTGCGGAGCTTTCTTCCGAATTTTAGCACTTTTTATCATTCCAGTCTGTTTACCTATATATGTATATATATATATATATATATATATATATATATATATATATATATATATATATATATATATATATATATATATATATATATATATATATATATATATATATATATATATATATATATATATATATATATATATATATATATATATATATATATATATAAAATTATGAATACGTTGAACACCAGAGGCACAGTAGAATGCTCAATACATAAAGTGCAGAGCATGTTTATTCCGCTACTTTAAGTTTGACGGGCGAGACCCGATCGTCAGGCGGTTGGCATTACGAATGATGGAACATCAAGCATAATAAACGACCATAGTTTTAGGAATGCAGCCGGCAATTAGTTTAATTGTAAGTAAGGGAGGTTGTACAAAACAAAACAAAACTTAGGCAGTATTAAATACGATGGAATGGCACAACTAGCCAATACGGGTTAAGTAAAAATATTTTTGAGTGCCTGCAAGTTGAAATAAATTCCGAACATTTGTTGAGAGAGCCACAGCCCGGTACGCAAATTATAACTACATTTTTTTCCAAAGGCAAAGGTCACAGCGTTTGGATGAATTAGTGTAAGGCTTAGCTATATATATATATATATATATATATGATAAAAGAAATATTTTTATCTTTAAGGGACCAAATGAATTTACTTAACTCAGTGTGCATTGCTATTACTTTATCATCATATGAAGGATAGTCTTGCGATATCCGCCATAAATATATTTTTATATATATATTCGGTAAAGCCAACATATATATATATGGCTATATATGTGGTGACGGTTGCTTGATATATTGACCACGCAGTTGTCGTCAGGCATTTACCTGGGCTTTCACAAGGTTTCTGTATCTTCTTCGGAGATCCGCTGGCAGTTACTATTATTTTCATTGGGGGTTGAGGAGAGCGATGACTTGATCTTTGGTGGAGTCTATACTAGTGCTGTTCCAATATTATCTATACAGCTATAACTAAGCTTGAGGTGAGTTGCGAGTTAAAAATCTTATGTCATTTGAAGGGGGAAGTGTCAAACCAATTAGTTTCAGAAATTCCCTACCTATATTAGTGGCCACACTTTTACTAAAAGGGGGGGGGGGGTTATACCAAGTGATGTTTCGTGGGCGGTTTCTTCGCTTTTTCGGTAGACTTTCCTGGTATTTTAACTGGTGAGGGTATCCACTATTATCAAGCGCCTGCTGGTACGGGTCGTTTATTATGCTTGATGTTCCATCAATCGTAATGCCAACCGCCTGACGATCGGGTTCTGCCCGTGAAACTTAAAGTAGCGGAAAACATGGATACCTGCTAACCGGTTCTTTTGTAATTATTTATATTTTGCTGTTTATGTATTGAGCACTCTACTATGCCTCTGGTGTGCAACGTATTCATAATTATACATACATATATATATATATATATATATATATATATATATATTGCGATTTGCTTCATCTGTTATTTGAACAAAGGCCAAACCAACTTGGCTTCATGGCTCAGTGGTTAGAGCGTCCGCACTAGAAAGCGGGAGGTCCCGAGTTCGAATCCCGGTGGAGTCAACATCGTTTTTTCACCTCAGCCAGATTTTCCAGCTTTACCAATTTGATTTATATATATATATATATATATTTATATATATATATATATATATATATATATATATATATATATATATATATATATATATATATATATATATATATATATATATATATAGATATATATATATATATATATATATATATATATATATATATATATATATATATATATATATATATATATATATATATATATATATATATATATAAACATATAAATCAAATTGGTAAAGCTGGAAAATCTTGCTGAGGTGAAAAAAACGATGCTGACACCACCGGGATACGAACTTGGGAACTCCCGCTTTCTAGTGCGGACGCTCTAACCACTGAGCCATGAAGCCAAGTTGGTTCAAATAACAGATGAAGCAACTCGCAATTCACCTCCTGAGCAGGCGCCTAATTTTTTGGAACAGCACTAGTTCTCGTTTGACGCAAGCCCAACCAGAGATCAAAGTTGATGCTATCCAGCTGAACACAATTGTTCATTCGCCAGCGGATCTCCGAAGAGATACAGAAACCTGTGAAAGCAGAGATGAAGTGAAAAAAAAACGCTGACGACAACTGCGTGGTATACATATATATATATATTTATATTTATGTTTATATTTATATATATTTAAGAGCATGAAAAATGAATTACAACAGTCCGACTCCCATCTTCATGGGACATTCCTGAGCTGTGACATAAAAAGTTGAAGTTTATTCACTTTTTTATTTATTTATTTATTCATTTATTCATCTATTTATTCATTTATTTATTCATTTATTTATTTATTTATTTATTCATTCATATATGTATTTATTTATTTATTGATTGATTGATTGATTTATTTATTTTTTGACTTGATGTGCACTTTAATGTTCTCCTATGTAGAGTTACAAGAGGTGTAACATAAGTCTATCTTTTACTAGCAAGTGAAAACAATTATCCGGCACTTGATGTGTAGTTGGGTAACAAAGTGGACAAACTTTGCTACGGGGCAGAATTGCAGCTTGACGAGTATGATACTGCATGCTGTCTGGTTGTACGCCTTCTTGAGTACAGCGGCAGTTTTTCTCAAATTTCGTCAATGTCTGAAGGTTTACTGGACAAGGGCATGCTACGGGCTGAAAGTTTAGATGGAGATTATGTTGCTGGCCCTTTTGACTCTGAAAGCGACAATGATTTTTCCCTTGCAGAAGCCTTAGAGAGTCCTGTGATAATGTCTGATAATTTAGGGAAATAGGGTTGTAAGATCTACATCTGGACAACCATAATACCACGGTGCTTTTTCCCTTCTGGATTTTCTGAAGTTTTCTGCCAATAAGAATGAAAGGCGGGAAAGTTTAAAAGAAATAATTATGACAGTTAAACTAAAACACACCAATGAATATTGGATTTGAAAGAACAGTCTAGAGTCAAATTTATTTTTGATAATTCCATTCATTTCCCATGTTCGGTTCCCAAGATATTAGCAATTGAAGTCGACGCATTTTCTATATCAAGTGAACTTGAAGCAAGAAGGTGTGATACCATGGATTTAAAGACAAACATTCTTGTCAAGCATGCACACAGTATTGTTTCGAAGATTTCTTGACGAGGTATCTGCTTGGCACAGATATGAGAGCCAGATCTGCTTTTGTAGAGCTAATAGCCGAATACTTTTTCGGCAAAAAGTTTCATGAAAGAGACTGTATTTTGCAAGCATATTTATACTAAGTCTTCATTCGATGTTACTTCATAACGTCCTGTATAGGCTATACTGAGCTCATTTCAGGAGACATGTATCGACACAAGTTGCCAAACCTCCTTGTGGCCAAAAATGTTGACAGTGCGTAATCAAGTTAGCATTAACCTGTGTTCTGTGTTGCATGTGTCAGATTTTAATTTTCAGGCAACCGTGTCCACGCTCTAACCCAGTGCTTCTCAACCTTTATGATCCACTTCCCCACTTGAGATATCTCTCTAAACACCAACTATTTGCGTTTATACACGCTATATTCTGGCCGATGGCTACCGGTCAGATGAAGCTATGGATTTTCAATTCTGAGTATGAAAACTCAATTCATGCAAATTTTCCCCTATTCACAAAATTCCCCCCTTTGTGTATAATTCACCCCCAATTCCTCAATTTTCCAAATCTCACCCCGAGCATTTCTAATTCACTCCTGGGGGTGCACTTGGACCCCTGTTGAGAAACACTGCTCTAACCGATTAAAGTCAAATTTGAATCAAGCTGGTCCACCACGTGATCTTGCTACCTTAACCCTTTACCGTTGTTTGGGTCCTTTTGGACCCATGCGGAGAGCTCGGCTGTCACACATCTTTACTGTTTCACGCGGAGCTCGAAACTGCGAGTAGCTACCCGAAAATTCGGCCACAAGAGCGAGAGAGACAATAGTTTAAGGTCACGGGGTCAATGGCCTACGGAAGCCGATGCGGGCGGGCTACGTCCGCTTTTCCGCCCAATCCCGAGGCGCGCAAATATGCCCCGATCGGAGCACAACGGTAAAGGGTTAACGTGTGACTTGCCTTATTAGATCATTACTAATTGGATAATGGCCCAGCAAAGAGATATTTTCCACACTTTTCATTGCAGATAATTATGCAGATTGTTAAAAGTAAACAGAAAACAAATTCGCAATGCCTCAACCACTGGCGGCTTTAGGGGTCCACCCCAGCCAGAACCTTAACACCTCGGTTTCCTCTTCTCGACTCCCAACGTACAGCGGCCTAAAGGGGAAAACATGTATTCAACTGTTCAATATAGTACACATAACTAGGTCGAAATTCGATCAGCGGAACACTGTAGAAATGTGTAGGTCGAAAAGAGGTAGTAGAAAGTGCTTAAAGTTTGCGGAAAACTCCACGACGTTTCGGATGTAAACCCTTCATCAAGTGGCAAACACTAAACTGAACAGACCAACAGTGGAATTGTACAGGACAAACAAAAAGCAAATCCGACCCGGTCCGTGCGACTGATGAAACACAAAACAAAAAGGGGTGGGGTGGTGGCGAGCATAGCCGAATCGGTGAAAAAAGAGTTCCTGAGATGAATAAAACTGGTTTTACAAGGATGAAAAGGGGAAATGGAGGTAGAAGTTACAAAAGATATAACATCAAGGCTGGGTGGAGAGTGAGTTCCGAGCCTCATTATTAGCGTTGCAAACACATAGTCGTCACGCGTCAGTCTCGACATGAGACGACTGTATTGAACAAGTCGAAAGGGGCCTTGAAATGTGCAAATGTCCTTGTAGTGAAGTTTCACATAGGCGGAAACAATCTGTTCTAGCAGAGAGTAAAAGTGTACTTACAATGGGTGCTGTTGACTAAGGCTTGCTTTCAGGGCGCAAATCTCTGTTTGAGAGTGGAGGGGGGGGGGGGGGCGAAAATGATGTGCCCATGAGTATTAAACTGTGCACGCGTGGCGGGCACCGCGAGCGCGAAGCCCCAAAGGGCCCCTGGTGGGATCCAGGGGCAAAGCCTCTGTGGGAGTCCAGGGGGTGAAGCCCCCGGAAGCTCTTGTGTTCTAGCATTTCCGAAGCTTCAGAAAAACTGTTTCGAACGAAAAAAAGGAAAAAGGGTGACCGTATTTTTAGGTCTACTCAATATTTTTTTTTTGGGGGGGGGGCAAGTACGGTTCTGAAGGCAGGAATAGCGTAGCATGCAACTAAATCAAAAGTCAGTCTATGCGTAACGACTGCACAAAGTGTAGCAGTTTTGGTCTTAGGTTAGTGGGCCAGTGGGTAGCGTAAAGATAACCACTACACAAGCTTGCGCTGCATTTTAAAGTTGCAATGACAGCAGCGGCGAAGTTAGACTTTTTCTGAATGGGGGAGGGGAGCGGGCAAGCAACCAGATTTTTCAGTTTTAATGTGTTAACACAACTACATTAATTAATATCGGGTCACTTTAACTCCGGCGCAGGAAGCGTGCCTTAAATTTGTGTTCTTTGAAACAAGTATTTTTTAATATGGGGTTACTTTGCAGAAAATTTTAGATTCTGGGTTTCCTGTAAGATAATTTGAAAATTTCGGTGATTATTGAAGAATCTGCTGCCTAAGGACATATATCGGCGCATGACGAGTGAAGGTCATTGTTGTTACATAATGCTGTCTATAGGGCTTATGGATTGAGTCTTCGCGTTGACATTTAAAAAAAAATCAGAATTTTTTAAGACAAAAGAAAGAACCTCTATGTTGAAGGGAATTTAAGAAAACGCCATTGTAGAGGCTCGGAAAATTTTGCTAGATTCATTTATGGGCGAGAACCTGTTCTGTAGAAGAAACCGCAATTTGGGACTGGCAAAGCGAGCGGAAAACGTTTTTAAAACTTAAAAAAAAACTAATTACAAATACAGAGCCTTCATTGGAAAAGGTTTAAAAATTTATGAAGGAACCTTTGGAAAACCGCACTGTTTTAGCTGATGTCTCATATTGCCAAATATGTCAAATATCTGATTTTTTTTTCATTTTTCTGTAGCCTCCCTGATCCCTTGCAACTGCCTCACTGAATGATAGAAGTTATACAAAACTGTTTTACTTTGAAAACTTTGGGAATGGTTCAACCTGTTTGGAGGATTGTTTTTTGATCACTTTGTCTAGAAAACTCATGTCAAGCCACTGTACTTTGGGAGCTTAGTGGGGGGGCAACCGGGGGAGCAAGGGTTCTAACGGGGGAAATGCCCACCCCTTTCCCCCGCTGGTGTCGTTACATTCCATGATAAGCGAGTTACAACTCCCACAAGGTAAACTGTAATTTATGGGGAAATGAAAAAACGTTTGTTGACAGTGAAACCGTTGTCGTTATGGCTATAAATGTTGACGAGATCGGTTTGCCAACCACTGTGCTTGTATAACACCTCGGACTATTACAGGAAAAGGTACCAGGGGTGTCGTTGAAGGTAGGTTGTGGGTGGGAAGTCCAAACCAAATGGTTTTACAAATTGCTCAACTCTAAATGCAGTTAATGGGGTTCATGTTCCGGGAAAACGTCACGGGCTGAAGGATCCTGTCTGAGTGACACTATGTTTTTGTAAATAGCGTGTATAATAGGGCTTATCAATGGGTGATATGAAATAACCAAAGGAATCCGAAGATTGATACAAGTTTAATCATATTTTCCCAAAGCTTCCGCTCTACCGGTTCCTTGAATTCTGCGTAGGGCATTAGAGAGGATTTTGGCCGTGTATTTGCTCAGAGGCAGTGGAAAAGTCAGAATCCTCTGAATATATCCGTCTTGCAAAATAAAAAAAAAAAAAAAAAAAAAACTGGAAATAGGCCTATGGGATAGTTTTAGTGCAAGAGATGTAATGGTTGGAAGGGTGCAACAGGTAGTTATGTGAGCCGGTCGGTTTCCGTGTCTGGGACAAGGAGACGAAGAATATCTTCCCGTTTCATACTACCCACGACTTCCTGTATAAATGAACAGAGCATGTGACGTGTACGTCCTATGAATAGTTTATGGCCGTCTCCTACGGCAAAAAAGGGGCACCAAGATGGTTGTCGTGACGCTATAACCCGCATGATTTGACGAATCTGTAATTTTTTAAACAAAATTTTAACTTAAATGGGAAACAATCAATATCATATTCCTGCAATAGGTGTATCGATTTCACCCTTACCTTGCATTATTTCGAAAGTATTTCATCTTTCTTGCAAAATCTGTTGATTTGAACTACTTGAGCAAGTCCAAACTTTTACACACAAAATCATAGAAGATAGCCATCTTCCTTCTCTTATACTCAAACGTACGGCAGCGATAATCTACGCCTGCAGTATGCTCTGTCCATGTGTATAGGAAGTCCGGGCTCCCCCTTTTTCAAAGGCACCCCATAGTATAGTCAAAGCTCGTGGTTTATTTAGATTGTAGGGTCATTTGAAGCTTGGCCTTTACAGGCGTTGGGGGGAGGGGGGGGGTCTCTGCCCGAAGCATTACCGTAACCTTGTCAGAAAATACTATGATTTAAGCGGACTTTCACCTTCAGCGCGGAGTGCACAGAAGTTGAAAAACATCCACTCATGGCCTGCGAGTAGAATCTACAAAGTAGTTTTTTATGTTAATTTTCTTTAAAATAATATGTAGAAAATTTTACCAGGCTTGTAAGTACCTGGTTTGAATTTGTGTTGCAATGAATTGTAACAAGAACATTTACTAAAAATGAAAAAAATACGAAATGATCCGTCAAAAAATGACAGAAAAATGTACCACTACCAGTTTTGCTGTTTTTGTTGCAGTGAAAATTTATTGAAAACGAAAACTCAACATGCATCAACTGATTTGTTTCTGGTAACAAGCCAAATGCTGTTACCTGGCTCTCTAGGAATTTCGAGTTTTCACTTGAAAATTTTCTGTACATTCGAATTCTACGCCGGCCGATGGCGGCCGCGCTCTCCTTAGATATTGTTCCGGTGGAACAGTTTAACTGAGAATATACCTTAAATTTGCACTAAGTTTTCGGTTTGTGTTGATATGGATTATTATACATCGATAATAAAAAGTAAAAGTAGTGCATCTCAGTCTAGTTAAAATTCTCCTAGTTTTTTATCTTCGATTTGTATTCTCTCTTACTCACCTGTCACTCTGTAGGTTTAGCAAGCGTTGCACATAGTTATGCCTTTTGTTTTGAGTTTAGTTCTGTTTTAATTTGTGTTAGAACAGTTTAGGTGTGTAGTGTTTGTGTGTGTTAATTTAAGTTATGGATAGTAAGAGAGGTGCAGGAGGGAGGTCACTTAAATTCAAAATGGGTTGAGAAACAGACGCGCTGAATAACTGATTTAAATGTTGAGTCCGTTTCGGTGTTTGTATCTTTGAACCCGAGTTGGGTTTTCCACTTTACAATAACATGTTATGTTAACTTTTTTTGGTAAGCAGTCTACGCCACTGCCTTAAAATCCTTAAGGTTTCACAATTAAATACACTCCCCAGAAGAAAGCAAGTAATTAAGGAAGAACATCAATGTAGCAGTATCGTACCTGCCGGGACGCCGGGAAATCAAATCCACCGGGTTGAAAAAGGGGAAAAATAAGGAAAGAAGGGAAAGAGAAACGGTGGGAAATGGAAAAGAAGAAGAGTAAAAAGATATTTAGCTTCAGACAGGCTGTAACTTTTTTTCTCGTTACTTATCCATCAGACTGGCTATTCTGTAAGTCTCCTTGTACGCATGCGTATTCTATTTGTCCACTTTAAGTATGCCTTTGTGGAGATATTCCTAAGATACTAGCCGGGCGGGCTGTGCGACATTGAGCAGTATATTTGCCGAGTAACTTCTTTCTTGTTCCATACTGTGGAGCAAGGGATTTGTCATAACCTTCTTCAGAAGAGAGACCTTAGAAGGTCTGAGCATTTTCTTAAAACCCATGGAAGTTTCAAGTGAAATTTCGCATAAATGTCCATCAGATTAAAGCACAGAAAAGTTCATAATAGTAGTTTTTAGCAATTCCCATCTTTTTAATCTGTAACATAACATTCCGATAGTATCGTATGTATAGCACTGATATCGCACTCAAAAGAATCAGTAGTTGTAGTTGCCCACTTTTCGAAAAGGACGGTACTAAGCTAATTTTCGCAGGACTTGAATTTCGGGCAAGAGCTTGGACAAAATTGGGAAAAATCTGGCATGTTCTTCATTACACTGAAAACTCTTACGAGTGTCCTAATCCTTTCAAAAATTTGTCCGAAAAAAAAACGTGAATGCATTATAGTCAAAACGATTACAAAAATCGCGACTAATTCGGGTAACTTAAGAAAACAATTTTGGTCAGCCTCACTTCATATAGTCTTGGTCAACATTTTGCCCAAAATGGAAGAATTGATTCGGGCGAAACTTGCAAAAATGTGGCGAGATGATTTCAATTGCCAGATTGTACGGGAAGACGGGGGTGTACGGAAGAACAAATGTGCTAAAACGTTTGTCGGAAAAATGGAAGTGGTACATTTGATATGTTTATTTTCTGATCATTTTGAATGCCAATTTGTTCTCATACTTGGTGTGTTGGAAGTGGTTATATAGAGTAGATGATTCCTATTGTTTTTGGTGGAGGTCAAATGTTATTTGGGGTCACGAGAGGTAAAAATGTCAAAAACATGTAAAAACGATATCTCCAGAAGTGTGAGTGTGACTAATCTCATATTTGGTGTGTGGATTGACTGTATCTAGTAAATGAACTTTTTTGATCATGGAGGACAAAGGGCATATGTTGTCAGAACAGATCTAATGGTAAACTCCTTAGAAATGGTTTGTAAACATGGTATCTCAGGAGGGGTAAGTGCGACTCATCTCATATTTGGTATGGGGGTGACTATATGTAGTAGAAGATTCCTATTGTTTTTGGTAGAGGTCATATGTCATGTGGGGTCACCCAACGTTACAGTCTAAAAACCTCACGATTTCTGAAGGTAAGAAGCTTGAACAGATTTCGTACTTAAGTTGGTATTTGAATGCGTTGTACTTATGAAGTGAAGGTTGTTGTTTTTGGTGGAGGTCAAATGTCATTTGGGGTCACCAGCAGTCGAAGTGTACAATTCTTGTTCACACGATATCTAATGGTGAGATCGAAGCTTGTATAGATTTCATACATGTTCTGTGGGTGCCGACATTACGGTGAGGAGTAGAATTTCAGTCTTGTTTTGGTGTAGGTCAAATGTCATTTGGGGTCACAAGGGGTCAAAGTCTCAGAACCATGTTTACCCTATTTCTCATGGTTGACGTCTTGGATACTGCAAAATTTAATTAATTATGTGGATGCGATTTGAGGAACAGAACCCTAGTTCAGGGTGGTCAAAGGTCATCTAGGGTGTTCAATGGTCCTAATATCTGAACCGAATTTACATGTTATCTCAATGCAGGAAGCTTTTACTTTGTGGGTACATTCAACAGCACTAGTGTCAATTTGAGACTGAAAAACACTATAGGCCTACATTTCAGCGGCAAGGAATTACCAAGCCTTTTGGCTTCCCTAAAATGAGCATGTTATTGCATGCAAACGAAAACTCAAGTGACGACTGCTTGGATTCTGTTCACAAGCCTGGGAGTGCCATTTCCGGCCGACGTGTCTGAGGGGTCGCAATTTTTCAAAATTTTCTGTACGCACCACGCGATCCGATGGTGGTTCTTTGCTTAGGTAGTCTTTCAGATAGAAGCTCCGCGATATTTACAAAATTGGGGTTATAGCTAGAACGAAGCATTTCTCTGCCTTCACATGGCATTTGATGAGCATTAAACTGACTGCAAACTTCACCATTATTTCATTGAATTTAGTCTTACAACTGGCTCAAGGTTCCCGTGGCTATGAAAATGCATTCGTCTTTCTTTGATACGAGCAATTTCAATTACACATTGATCAAAATTTGAATTTTCTCTTATGAACTGCTTTTCAGTTGATAGCATAGCTATAGCGTTTAACCTATTGTAAAAGGCGCGAGCCGGCAAAACTTAGAAAAATACAGGAAAGTAAAAGAGGAGAGTGAGACCGTGTTTAGGTGTGTCTCAGCCGGAGTGCAGACTCAATCTATATTCAACTACTGTGCTTGACTAATGTTCACAACGATAGTGCTATGCAAATTAACAGGTGCACATTTAAATGACAAGAGTGATTCAATTTCTTACATACCTCCCCCCTTTCTATTAAAATTGTCCTCAATTTTTTTTTTTATATTTAGCCTAAACCGAAAACAACCACGCAAAACATACACAAAATACGTCTAAGTAAACCAATTTTCCCAAACAAATTATTTAAGCACATAAACATAACATATTAACTCTACATATATACATTCAAAAACTGTTCCCAAAATCTTCTACCAACTTGTACAAAAAAAAAAGGATTTTGCTTTCATGCTAAAAATGGTACAAAAATATATTCATATATCCAGTTATATTTTTCATATAAGATTGCTTCCTTCTAGACATTTTAAATGGTACAGGATCATACATCAATAAGTTTGTTATTATATTTCAGTAATGTGTAACATGCATTCTTTACAAATATATATGATTGTAATAGCTCATCCAGATTATAATTAGTATTTTAAGCAAGATGATTGTAAATTTATAATGGATCTTTCCACATTTTTCTCTTAAATTGTTCTCTACCTTCCTGAGAAAAAAAAAATCAGTTGTATTTTCGACATGTATGCATTTTTGAAATTGTTCATAACGCCAATCAATCATACTCCCATTGACCGTAACGGTCTATGCTTTTCACCATACGTCCCGACCTTGACCTTACTTGTGTACCATTTGTGTCAATTCTCCTGCTGTCATTTATTGGGAAATCTGTTTGTACTTCTTTACTGGACATTGAACTATGGGACAAAAGACTGGAGTTTTTCCCATTTAGTGGTGAGGGGAAGGACGGCATGGATTGGCCTAAAATACCAGGTGGGCACTTCTTTAGTCGGTTGTGATGTACGACCAACGACTTGCGTGTATCGTAAACATTCTGTATTTCATAAGTGAGGATGTCTTATCCTAGGGTGTCTGCCATGTATAATGAAAAAAGGACTAATTCCTGTAGTTGAATGTTGGGCCGTATTGTAAGCAAACTCGACCTGTCCCAGGTACTCATCCCAGGATCCACCTTTTTCTGCCATGAACTTTGCCAGTTGATCTTTTAAAGTTCTGTTGAACCTTTCGATTAGTCCGTCGGATTGAGGATGATATGGTGTTGTTCTGGTTTTTGTAACACCTAGGGATTTGCATAACATTTGTACGAGATCTGCTTCAAACTGACGGCCTTGGTCCGTATGGATTTGCTCCGGAATACCATGTTGTTTGATGTATTCCTCGAACAAATATTTTGCCACTGTCGTTGCTTTTTGATCAGTCATCGGATAAAGATTTACATATTTCGAGAAATGATCCATTACCACGAGGATGTATCTATTTCCTCTTGGTGTCACTGGTAATTCTGTGATATCAGCACAAACTATTTGCATCGGTCGACTGACGATGATATTCTGTAGCGGTGCCTTGGTTCTTGGGGTTGGTTGTCTCCGGAGGTTACATGCTGCACAACGCAGACAATATTCTCTAACATCTTTTTGCATGAAAGGCCAGTAGCAGCATGTGCGTGCTTTCTCTAAAGTCTTCTCATATCCTAGGTGACCCGAATAGCCATTACCATGGAGTAAGTGGAGAGTCTCGGGGATCATTTCACGTGGAATTACCGTCTGTAAACAACTTCTTCCAGGTAGTAAAAGACGTCGATATAGTATCCCATCTACGAGGGTTAATTTAGGATACTCCCACCAAAGCTTTAGTAAGGACCTGTCTGTACCAAATATGTCTCCTCTTTGTGGTCTTCTGTTATTGAGGCACCATTGAATCACCTGACCCAAGTTTTTGTCAGCTCGTTGACGTGCCCTTAAAATGTCCGGTTCACCGGTAAACGATAGCATTTCGGGGGTGGCACTTGTCCGATTCGTATTTTCATTGTCTTCATCTGGTTTGCTATTCAACTGTGTGTTGATAGCAGGTGTGTTTGGTAAAGTCGTTGTACTTTCTTGGACTTTGAAAACGTTTTCCTGAACCACGATATGAACAGAAGGCACATTAACGTTATTGATTTTATCATCACTTTTACCTGAAGATGGTAGTGTCGTGTTAACGTCTGGTATTCTGGAAAGAGCATCTGCGTTACCATTCTGTTTACCTGGGCGGTATTTTACTTCCCATTCGTACAAATCTAACTCCAATGCCCATCTTGCTCTACGACCAGTAGGATCATTTTGAATTGGAATCTTACGTAAGCCTACAAGGGGTTTGTGATCTGTAAAAATTACAAACCTGGTGGTTGCAAGATAGTGTCGAAAGTGTCGGACAGCCCAAACAATCGCAAAAAGCTCCTTATCGTACGTCGACCAGTTCCTTTCTGTTCGGGTAAACATGTGGCTTGCGTAGGCAATTACGACATCCTTGCCATCACGATGCTGGCTGGGGACAGCTCCTGTAGCCGACGAAGATGCGTCTGTATGCAGAACAAATGGTTGACTGAAATCTGGAAAACCAAGAAGAGGGGTTGACATGCAGAAGTCCATTCAAAAACAGCATCTTTTCTGGTAAGCTCGTGGAGTGGTGACGCTATTTCGGCAAAGTTCTTTGTGAATTTCCTGTAATACGTCGCCAAACCGAGGAAAGAACGCACCTCTCCTACTGTTCGGGGGATTGGATGCTCTTTTACCTTTCTGCAGTTTTCTGGATCTGGAGATATTCCTTTGCCGTTAACAATGTGCCCAAGATATTGAACTTCCCGCTGAAAGAGATGACATTTTTCTGGCTTGACAGTGAGTCCAGCTTTTCTTAATCGTGTTAGTACTTCCGTGACGTTCTTGTAATGTTCTGTAAAGTCCTTACCTAAAACGATTATGTCATCGAGGTAAATGTAGCCCTTTTAAAACCAATTCCATCAGCCGCTGAAAAGTGGGCGGAGCGTTGGAAAGCCCCATCGGCATGACCTTGAAGTGGTAGAGCCCAAAACCTGTGGTGAAAGCCGTCTTTTCCTTGTCCACCTCGTCCATCTGAATCTGCCAGTATCCACTTGTGAGATCAATGGTGGTAAAGTAAAGGGATCCCGCAAGGGCATCAAGGGTGTCGTCTGTTCTTGGAAGGGGGTGGGAATCTCGAATAGTTTCTGCATTTAGTTTTCTGTAATCGACACAAAAACGGTATGTTCCATTCTTTTTCCTTACCATTACTATGGGAGATGCCCATGGACTGGAGTTGGATTCAATGACGTCATCTTTTAGAAGCTTTTCCACCTGTTTTTGAACTTCAGCCTTCATCTTTGGAGAAGTTCGGTATGCCCTTTGTCTAATTGGTTGCATATCTCCGGTACGGATCTTGTGACGAACCAAGTCAGTTCTTCCAGGAGTGTCACTAAATACATCTGAAAAAGAGCATAAGAGATGGTTAACTTCACTTAACTGCTGATTAGACAAATTCTTATGGTCAATATGAACACCAGGTACTCCAATAGGGTTATCATTCTTTAGAGTAGCATCCTCTTCTGTAGCTACCTCCTTCACAATTTCATACTCTGCTTCAGTGGAGTCAGTCACAGCATAAACTTGGCCAAGGAAAAAGTTTTCCTTTACTTTGACTGGTGTGCGTGTTGGATTGGTAATGGTTGTCCACGTACACCCTTCACGAACACTGGTGAGAGACCTTGGGATAAGAATTTCAGGCTCTTCAAATTGTCGTGGTTCTAATATGGCATCGTACTCCACTGGGTGTAGTCTGTGTTCTGGTAACTGTATTTTCGTTTTAACTCTCATTTCAGACTCGGGAGGAATTTCGACTGATCTCTCCATGATCAGATTGCAGCAGGTAGGGACATTCGCCTTTTTCCTGATCAAAGGAATTTTGTCACCTTCAACATAAAGTGTTCCGTCCAGGGGATTGATAGCACCTTTATGCTGTTTAAGGAAATCCCAACCAAGTATGATCGGCATTGAAATGTTTCGGACAATATAGAATTTATGCAACACACGTTTAGTACCAATGGTGAGAGTTGCTTCAACAGTTCCAACAGCATCAATATTGTGTCCTGTAGCTGATTTACCAACATTGTAAGGGGGTTCCTTAGGCCTCTTATTTAGGGAAGAGATCTTATTTCTCAACTGTTCACTTATGAGAGTTAAGTCTGAACCTGTATCAATAAATGCATCAACAGGACAGTCTTCAACTAAAATCGTGATGTACGGCATGGTGTCATTTTCTTGTAAAACATTAACTTCAGAAACATTGGCCTCGGATACATCGGCTCCGGAAGCGCTGAAGTCGGAGGCATGACTTTGAACATCATTTGCAAGTTGGGTCTCATTAAACATGCTAGTTGGGAAATGACCCTCTTCCCCAACTAATTCTCGTTTCCCTGGTCCTTAAAGTGAACCGACTTTCTTTCTGGGTTATTGCTTTCTACGTAGTATGACTCCCGTTTCTCTCTATTATTTGTGGCACGCCTACGACCATCATAACCGGGGGACCGTTGGGGTGAAAATCGCGTTGGTGAAAAATTTCTATTATATCGATCATCGCCATATCGCCGGTCATCCCGACATCTTCGGTCGTCCTGGTATGTTCGATAATCACGATAACGTCGGTCTGGGTAGTACCATGATTCGTCCCCTCTACGAGGTGAAGGTGATCGATAACGTGCACGCCTATCCCTAGTATTATGGTATCTGCTTGGAGAACTTGATATATGGGACTCGTATTGTCTCAAGGGTGAGTACGAAGGGCTCCGATTGCGCCGAAAATTCCTATCAAATGAACGGTCTCTTAGTTTAATCTCCATTTCATCTACTTTTTCAACCAAATTGTCTATTGTCCTTTGAAGTTTGCTCAATTTATTCTCCGATATGGATTTAACCGCTTCTACAGGGGTACTTTGCTTAGGTGGCTCGGGTTCAGATATAGTCGAAGGTGGTGGAGCTACCTGAACTTTAGCAGGAAAACTGTGAGGTGTTGAGATTTTACTGGCTTGATGAGCCCTCTCGATTCTTCCGGCATATTCTATAGCCTGCTTAAATGTTGTTGCACCAAGTTCGTGTACTTTCAGTTGCAAATATGGGTCAATTCCAGCCAAGAATCGTCTAAAACACTCGCCTTCTCGTGCATTTTTACCATACGTAGGGAATGCTTCCTCTACTAATTTTGAAAGTTCAGCAGCAAACACTTCAAGGGGTTCGCCAGGTAATCTCGGTCTGGCTGCAGTTTGGCTTTGAAATGTCATGATAAATTGCCTATTTCC
This sequence comes from Holothuria scabra, assembly GCA_037179385.1. Lineage (NCBI taxonomy): Eukaryota > Metazoa > Echinodermata > Holothuroidea > Aspidochirotida > Holothuriidae > Holothuria > Holothuria scabra. Next base: position 18,146,118 of record CM074194.1, on the reverse strand, counting down.
AAAAGTTGACTTTAAACTTTCCTTTGCTTTCTCATAATCTTCCTTTGTGGCATCCGTTAATGAGTCCCAATAATTGAACGCAGCCCCTGTCAACCTTGTTGGTAAGATATCCTTTAGATGAGCCTCTTGAAATTCTGGTGAAGCTTTAGCCGCAATTTCTAATCTTCTATGTATGTAGACTATGTATGTATGAATGTAGACGACTGCAGTTCGAAACACTTCCCTTATTATGAAAATGCGATGTACTTTAGTTATGTCCCTCGATCTCACTTTAATAGAGACTGCATAGACTTACACGAACAGGTGAAAATGTAACACAGGTAATACAAAATATCGAGAGTGCTTGTAATACAGTTTAAGTGGTAAAAATCAGATAAAGTTAATTATTCGGATTCAGTCTCTGTAAAATTTCAACCTGCTTTGATGATAAGTGCTAAAGTAAGTTCAGGATGCTAACGAAGGTGAATAAAACTTAACTCTTCCAATCCGGTACCACAAAACAGTATAATATTTCCAACTCCTTCAACACGTGAAGGGTTTAGTATTGATCACGTGATTACAGTTGCCGCGAAGCTAATTAAACGACAGTCAAGTTTCAATCAGATGTTTTTCCTCTTTTAAGAAAATTTTGAGATAATGTGGCATTCAGTATTAATAAGGAAGGAAGTTTGCGAGCAAAATATATTAAATAGAAGTTCACTTGATCACAAGTTTCGATGTAGCCTAAATGACAAGGCCACGCCCAAATCGGCGATGCATGTAAGTTCTCGTAGTATGTACGGTACATAGAAGAAAAGTTACTCACTATTTTAGAGATGACGGGTATGTAAAATACAATGAAATAAGTAGTAAAACAGTCCAAATGAAAAGGAAAAACTACAAAATTCTGCTTTCCAAACACCGCTGCCACCACTGTAAAAGGCGCGAGCCGGCAAAACTTAGAAAAATACAGGAAAGTAAAAGAGGAGAGTGAGACCGTGTTTAGGTGTGTCTCAGCCGGAGTGCAGACTCAATCTATATTCAACTACTGTGCTTGACTAATGTTCACAACGATAGTGCTATGCAAATTAACAGGTGCACATTTAAATGACAAGAGTGATTCAATTTCTTACACTATCATCATTCGTACTTAGTGTACCAGCTGGGTAAAAACCTACGTGAAGACGATACAGACAGTATTTGCGGCCTATGTGGTCCTAATCGTTTGATTTCCAATTTTTCTTCAAGACTCCTCTTTGAAAATTGACAAATTTGTAAACTTTTGACAGTATTAATGTTGCATTCATGTCTCACATTGAGAGGGTTTTGGGAGCTAGATGAGACTTAACACACGAAGAGCCGCAGAGCACGATTAAGTGCACATGTATACAAAGCTGCCGGCTATAAGCATTTTGACTCTCCGTGATTTTTTTTACAAAGGATACACACGTGGCTGATTAACGCGTTCTTAGTTACCTGTGTATGCATAGTGCCACGAAGCGAGATCAGGGAGGGCAAGTGAAAGGCTGCCCGTCGTTCGAAGAAATTGGCCACTCACCTTTCATTATTTCAGCAGATAAAATGTAAGTGCGCATGCTCACAACATGTTGAGCGAGGCAGATTGCAATGGGATGGGTGGGGGCACCTGGGGGGAACAACTTTGGGGGGGGGGGGGACGTGCCCCGATGACTGTAAATCTCCAGTAATTACAACACCCAGATCTTTCTCGAAGGTGAACTTTTAGGACCAAAATGAAGGACTTTGCACTTATCCACATTTGCCAAGCCTGAGCCATCTCGAGCCTTAAAGGCAGTCATTCGTCACCCCCAAACCACAGTTTCAGTATACATATATCAAAACTCTCAATTGGTACAGCTCTTTAATTGACATCACATTCAAACAATGCATCATAGCTAAATTACACAGCATGGGCACTGAGAGTGTCTTGATTACACATTATGGACTTGTATGGCCACTGGTACAAGCCATGAAGCAATAAACTAGGATTGTGTCTGGATAAAGATGAGTTTTAGATAAATGTGGGAGGGGCTAGAAGTTAGTAGGTTGGGAGAATTGGAACTGTTTGGGATAATGAAAATACGCCTTTAAAATCGAACGCACCTGTCTGATGATGACGTCATCTGACGTCATGAAAAAAGGCCTTTTTTTTTCATAAACATCAGAACAGATCTACAAATCATACACTGGTTGACAAATTTTGGGCCCTTTCCGACCACTGATGAAGAACAGATTTAATTATACAGACACTCACAAAATCGGATCTATGCTAGTGTGATTGCAAGCCGTGCAGCTAGCGTTCAGGAAAAAGTAAACCCTTTAGTGGAATCGAACCTATTCGTATACTTAGCATTCAACGTGGGAATCGGAGGAGCATCCTGTTCATGGTTTTCTCCTGAACTTTAGGGTAGAAATCATCCACGATGGCAGGGGCTACTGCCAGGTCACTGCAATATGAGTATAAAGCGGTATGGGCAATTTAATTTTTTTTTCTTGAGCAGACAATTGGAATTTGTTGAGGTCAAAACAACCTCGCAACGTTTTTCAAACGTATTGCTTGACCTAACGCTAACGTTAGGCCTAGCCTAACATGAAACCTTCGCATGAGAAAAGTTAGGATAGGCTAACGTTAGGCCTAATGTTACCAAGTTACCAACAATACACATTACACTAAGTTACCGTGACAGGTCAGTTCCTTCTGTATAGCCTACCACAATGTCAATGCGATACGCGTAGGCCTATTGCAAGCAAGGCTACTTCAGTACTTGCTCAAAAATTGGAAACACATAAATTTTCCACTACAAAACTTGTATCGAAATCCACGTTTTTGACTGAAATTTAAAAACCAAGGTAAAGTTAGCAATAATTTTCAATGCCTGTAGCCACCCTAGGCCACAGGTTGTCCTAGCTTTAGGCCTAGGCTATATTAGGGTTGTCGCACTGAAAATTCGACTACACGAAAAATATCAAATTTCAAGAATTTGACTGATTCATATTGTTAAGTACCCTTTTCTATGCAACCATGCCAAATTTTATCAAAATCCAACCAGTACTTTTCAAAATATAGCCGATTTTATGTCTCCATAATCCTTACAGTTTCTCCAAGTCGCCGTATGTTTCAGTGTTACGATCTGCCTTCAAAAGTTGGTCAAAAACAACATCGTAACTGCACACTCAGACGCTTTGATTATTCATCACTGTTACGTACATTAGATGTGCCGGCGTGAATATGCAACGTTACTGGGCAAGATACTCAGTGATCACGCGTCCGTGTCATGATAGCTTGCGTTCTGTGTACGTAACATGCATTAACAAGTCACACATAGCCTGCTAATGCACAGTCTATGCTATAGCAATCGGTACAAGTGCTTACGCATACGTACACAAGTACGTATTTTGCTAACCGTACTTCTGTATTGCACGTACAGGTATATACAATGCAGTACTGTATGTAAGCATATTGGTGGAGAATCCCTTGTTGCTAAGCTGAACAATGGGCTCATACATAAACATATCAATGTTGGCTCAGTACAAAAGGTGTAGGCGGGGATCGTTGGGCTGTTTCATTCAAATCGAGCGTGCATCGGGGCTGAGCGAAAAATCATTTTTTTTTTCTTCCGAAATGGAAAGATCATAAAAAACGCTACAAAATGATACCTGGAAGTAATTGCGGATTTTTTTGGAACCCATTGTAATCATGTCCTCAATGTTTTAAGCTCAAAAATGGTAAAGAAATATTATTTTTGGCGATCGCTTCCCTCCATTATAATGTAGAGTTCCTTTTCTTCTTTCTAACGATATATGGGTTGTAGGGGTCAAAGGTTCAGCCGCAATGCACGATCAAGTCAAAGATGGCTGTGTGTGGCATTTTACGTGTGACCAAATCACACTTTTGACTGTCACCGTTGCAACGATGCTTCAAAGGGATCGTTAGAAACTGTAACATATTTTTTCTTCTTTTTGTTTTAAAGCTTATTTGGTGAAATATTATAGTAGAAATATGTCTTTGGTGTACTATTTTACAGTGTAGGCAAAATTTCGACAATTTTGAGTGTCGTAAATTCAGTTTTTAAACACACTGTTTAAGCGACATCCTGTTTGGGTGTGAGTAGTTCCGCGAGAATTTTGGAGAAAAATTCTGTGTGCGTGCGACAACCCTATTTATATAGCCTAGGCCTAGCCTAGGCCTAACTAGTATCTATATATATAGCCTAGCCTAGGCCTAAAGAGGAGAAGGTAAGGTACCAATTTAAAATCAGTGCCCCGGAAGTGAGGTAAGTCTTCATAAAACTGTGATTGTGGCTGAATTTCACCTTAAACTTAACCCTAACCCTCAAAGTACAATATCGATTCATCGAGGTTAGCGCGATCGTCAGGTTGCGAATAGTCCAAGTTAGTCAAAGATTGTCAATGTACGTCAAAGCCCAAAGTTTCCCAAATGCGGTTGTTTGGTAATAAGCTTTGCGGTTTACTACTTGCTACATTTTTACTGACAACATGACAAAAGAAACAAAAGACCACAGCTGAATAGCAGTCTAATTCCCTTCACTAGTTAGCTCCACCCGCATTGCGTAGTTGAAAAGATTTTATATTTTTGGCAAAGCACATTTTAAGTACACAGAAATCAGTTAGCTTCCTCAGCGATCGTAGAGTATTGGCTTCCATCTTTGGGTGCACGTCACAACATCCCAGAAGTGCATGCAGATTGTCTTCAAAAATTTAGCATTTCTCATTTAAATCGCCACTTTTTATTTTTAGATCGTAGAAGTTATCGTGGCCTTTCTTCAATGTTTGTTTTGCACCTTCATTGCATTTTTCCGTATTGCTGTTTTACCAGCATACTTGTTTGGTATGGCGTTTTGTTTTTGATTTTTTCTCGCGCAAACATTCTGGTCATTAAGTTACAGGTGTCAGGAAATCCAAATCTTTTCAGAAATCGTGTTCAGTTGCTCCATACAGCTTTTGGTTATTTTTTTGCTTGCATGCTTTGGGTTTTTAATTGTTTCTTCTTGTTCTTGTTCTTCTTCTTTTTTTGTGTGCCTTTCAGTTTTTGACGATCGTGGAAAAATTGAAAGCGATTATTGTTGTGTTCATATTCTGTGAATACACTTCAGTTCCCCAACAGAAAAGTTAGAAATGAACTCTGGGGTAAAGTAAACATATACACAACTGTTTCCAGTTCGTGTATTTACTAGCAAATATAACCTTGCAAGCAGGAAACCGCTGACTTGTGAGTAGCGTTAAAAAGAACAAGTGGATATATTTTCTCCCTTTTTCCCCCATACTCACTGTTAACCCAATGATCTCGCCGAATTCCTCCATTGCATGTTAGACCTTAGCTATGTACATATAAATAAACCGAACACACGGTTAGCAAGAGTACTTAGCTTAGTTTCCCCAGCTTTTGCCGAGAATTTCCCCGCAAAGATGATCAATATTGCACTAGTCTGCTCTCCAACCTGTGCCTTCGACCGGTAATCCGACACAGTTTTATTGGACAAAACGATAGATCCAACTAATTATCAAGAGAAAATGGAAGAAAGGCCTGAGAAGAACAGCAAAAATTTCTTACTGTTGCTTCATATAAAATACTAAGAAACAAGCTGCAAACAGGCAGAATGTATCGCTTAAATGAGTAACTTTCACTTTTACACAAAATAAAAAAACCTCTTGGTCAAACCATCGATTAAAAAAGAATTTTTTTGAAGTTTTCCAGAAGTACCCCCGATTCTCGGTTAAGGGTCAAGCCGTTAAACCAAACCACTGTGTAATATGCATCGCGAACGGGTGTACCATCGGTTCTTCCCTCTTTCTGCCCGTAAAGAAAATGCCATCTATCATTAATGTTTAAGCCTACCTTATGCAGCATAATTTTATATTCTGTGCCTCTGTTTTTTTATAATACGAAGTATTAATCCTGCAGGTTGTGCCTTTAACCATATTAGGCCTGTTACATGGACGGTTCCCAAAGCATAACGGAAATAATCTCTTCGCAATAAATATTTACACAGACCTAAGCCAGTTGCAAAATAAAGTTATAAGGCCTGTCTCATAAGTATTAATACAGGACCCACTATATCTCCGCATCGGTGCAATAAGAGTCTTGCAAATTTCTGCACGGAGGTGACAGCTCTTTGACCCCTCAAAAACAGTGCTTAGGAATTCGTTTACCTTTTTAAAGTTTTTGTAAATTGCACAAACCGTTTTTGGTGAAATATTGTTTGCACCATATGTGGAAGCAATTAAAACCTCCCCCTCTGTAACAGATGTTGACAAATTGGACTTGCCTTGATCTGCCAACCAATCACACGCATATTTATCACCTACACAGAATAACTCATTTGCATGTGCAAAAATAACTACTGCCATATATGGCGCCCAAACTCGATCACCGCGAGGTTCACGTGGCCATGCTTGAGAATGAGATAACTGGACTCGTTCGTACTGTTTCAATGCTGCTATACTGTGTGTAGGACCGCAGTACACTCAAAATCATGCCCCAACATGTTTTAAGACAATACTGCATGGTCCCGCACGGCTGTACAGTTCGTTTTTAGCTTCCGAAGGTTCCACGTAAAACACACCTACCGTATATTCTGTAACAAACGCCCCCGGGAGCGTTACATTTTTGAAAAGGGGGCGTTTATTTGAGGGTATATTGTAATAAAAAATTAACTTATCGGCATCGGTAAAACTCTGCCATTCAACCCATCATTACCATTGATTATTCGTAAACTGAAAAAAAGGGCACAAATATACTTGAAACTTGCTCTTAATTTCGTTAAAATTCCTGTGTTTATACCGTACTCAATCCTTCCCGCCAAAACAGAATGCATTGATAAGCACAAACGTATAAATTATACCACTGCCACGAGCGCGATCGTTGGTTATTTTCCCCATAACAATGTAGTATAACCTGGAATTGTATTCCTTGCAGTCTGTAAAAAGTGCCGCGTAAGTTGCTGTGCAATTTGTTCTGTACAAAAGGACAAGTACGGACTATCCGAGCTGCAGTGTTTGCTGTATTTCCAAGTCCCAAAGCTTACCATGTATATCTGTGCACGTTTTGTACACGTAGCACCTAGAATCTTTGGAAGTTAGGTGGTTATTATCCTGCATAAATTAAGCCATTTCTCGCATTCCTTCCGTAATGTTATTTGCAGTAGGACTTATGAAATGTGAACGTCATCGCCAACGAAAACAGTGATGCACATGGTCTCGTGCAGGCTACTTCTTCGCCCACGCCCTTACGCGCATGTCCGTTTTTACCGCCAAACAAGGCATCATGTTTTGCTCGGTGACATCATATGCATACGATCCATTGCAAAATTTAAATTGCCCCTGCATCGTGATTGGTTCAAATGCGATGATTCTAGCCAGCCAATTACAACTCGCGCCATCGCCTATGTGATTTAGTGTGTGAAAATACTAAGCCTCGAGACGAATTTTTCTGTTGAGTTTTTATGTGATACGACGATCACATTTCTATGCTGATATAACTGGCTAGACCAGCCGGGTGAGCCCCGTGCTAAATTCAACAAGAAAGGACATCACAAACTCTGCGTACTTGGATTTTCCGGGGATTTCACTTGCATTTCAATTGCAGATTATTTTCAAACAAGACGTAAGTTTTGGACAAGAACTGCTAAAAATTTACGGGGATATTTATATCCGTAAGGAACCATAGGATACGTTAATTGGGTGCAATTGTTTTGCTGCCCCAGAACCGCTAAGATTATTATGATTGCGTATTTCTACATGGCCTCATTAAAGCAGGATTCTACAGTACATTAACACAACTACAACCCAGTACAGTAAAATACTGCAAATGTTCCGACATGATTGGGGGATGAAAACTAAACAGAGCATGATGTTTGCCAAGAGCTAAATTGTCAAAGGGTATGTGACATCGAATGAAAACAATCCTACTGTATTAACGATTGGTTTATATCTCCACATTTGAAAAGAAAATATTAGGCCTACAAAAATGATATTCCATTCGCAAAACAAACGGAACTATTCCCAATATTTTCCAACTTGAACGATATGCACAATGCAAGGGGCGCATACTTTAGAGACAAACGTGTGTCTTCCCTCTTTCTAATAATCGGTAATCGGCATCGGGCCGATTGTTACATTAAATAATGATTATGCAAAACCTGTCAAACACTAGCTTTATCTGTGGTTTGGGCCTGTAGTGCGGGAGGCCTTGGCCTATGCAGTTGTTAAAAATTTGAGGGGGCGTTTATTAGAGGGGGAGCGTTTATTAAAGAATATACGGTACGCATTTATCCCGCCAATGACCGTGGCGTAAAATGGCATGTGCTTCGCCGTTTCAACAATTACAGCAAATCAGCGGTGAGTGTTAGTGGGACTTTCTAATGACGTAACCAATCTCTGTTTCTCAGGCCTACGCAGCCAGCTCGAGCTGTCAGCCACTTGTACGACTCGCTCTCTAGTTTAATCGTGCACACTTTGTATGCAAGTAAAATTCAGTGTAGAAGTATTAACGAAGCACTGTTCAGTAGATCAGTTGTTTTCGTTAAAAATGCATGGACCAAGTCAGCGTGTACTGAAGTCGGTCTCAAGAAAAACTGGAATGTTCGTAACAGATAGATTTGGTGGAGTGATATGGGGCAATAAAATTATACAGAAAGATCTGTCAGAAACGATTGGATACTATTGCTTCGGCCAATGTGGTTATCGTTCATTTTTGTAAAGGGGGTTGGGTGGGTAGGTGGGTTGGGGGTTGTAAACAGCTACGAGTTCCAAGTTTCACAGGGTCGTAACCAGTGGGGTGGTCAGCAGGCACGGATTCAGACATTTCAAAAGGAGGACCTGACTTATGAGAAAGCAGGGTTGTGAGGGAGTTGCTCTGCTCAAATTTCCTGTTTGTTTTGTTGTTGATTTGACGAAAGGGAGATTTAGTGGATAAAAGTCCCCCTCTTGGATCCGTGCCTGGGCAGAAAAATCGGGTAGGGAAGAAAGGCAGGAAAGAGAGGAAAAGAAGGGGCCACTGGTAAAGATTCGGGAACCTCTTGAGCTTTGTCCCCCCCCTACCGAATGGCCAAGACTGACTGGTTACGCCCTTGGTGTTTTCGGGAAAGCGCCTGTAGTTTCTATGTCCATGCCTTGCGTGCGTGCATCCACTATAAATACTTCCTGCTTCAGGTGTGCAAATCCCAGGGGGGCAAGGGGGGCCTTCGCTCCCTCAAGTGAAGAAGTGGGAGACAAATTGTAATTTAGCCCCCCCCCCCCCAAAAAAAACCTGAGTAGACCTAAAAATACGGTGCCCGCCAGGAGTGCACAGTTTAATACTCATGGGCACATCATAAGCATTTTTGCCCCCTCCCCCCACTCTCAAACAGAGATTTGGGCCCCTGTCCTTCTTTACAGGTTACAGCCTATCTAGGTTTGTAGATGTCCAAGCCCACACCTGCAGCCAGACAAATGTACCGAAGAGTGGCCAATACTTTCCAAGGGGAATTTTTTCAGGGGGGAGGGGCACGTGTTCAAATGAAAGACGTCCCCAACAAAGTCCCTTGCGGGCCTTTTGGTTTTGCAGGATATGTAAAACCCAAGCCAAGAAAATACATGGCACGGTGACACGACCTACATCTGCAACAAGTACGGCGCCAAATGTATGACAAATTCTTGACAACATAGAAGATTCTAGACAGCCCTCGTGTCATCTAGTCTACTCGGCGGTAAACATCAAACAGGTGCATGAGAATACAGGTCATTCATCCAGCTGCACAAAATGGTAACATATGATTGACAGATTCCTTGATGTTTTTGAACCCTGGGAAAACGGGACTCAAGCATTTGTTTCAAACATTGGAGACAGCGTAAAAACAACTTGTGCTTTTTAAATCGGCAGTTAGTGAGCGTAAAGCTTGTTGTGGAACAATTTCCCAACAGTTAGCCTAGGCAATCGAAGTTGGTCTACTGAATATTCGGCTATACTGATAAACCTTAAATGGATTTTATTGGGATATATAACCTTTCTGTGTGGAATAAAAAACTTTTACAAAGGTAAGACACTTTCCGTTTAGCATGCGTAATAAACCCGGGTTTGTTTAGGCTTGCGGGAAGAAATGCAAGGTCCCTTGTTGGGTGGACTACATAGGACAGGGGACATGGGACTAGATAGAGCGCGGAGAGGGCGCACCAGGACCAGGCTTTTAACAGGCCTGCTCAGCCTTCTTCCACTTGACGTGGGATTTACGAGTCCTGCAGTAGGGCCACTGGTAGTGTACGGAGGCAGAACACTGTACTGCGGTCAAGGGAGGGGGGTTAGAGTCAAGCGCTGGGGCGATAACAAAAATTAGTCATAAGTAATGCAGTTAAGTTTCATAAAATGACACCAGAATTGGGGCTTACTGTTGGGAACATCTGCAATTCTCGGAACATCTAACCCCGGGAATAACCAAACTTGTAACCATCGCCAAATCATTGAGACATACGAAAACGGGAACATCGAACCTCGGGAAGATCGGGTAGGCCCCATAAGGGGGGGGGCATTACCCTTAAAATAACAAGCCAACTAATCCATTTTTTACTTATTTCGCAAAACTCTCAGTAGACTAGGGTCGGTACGATATTATAATGCATTGGATTCTATTCGAAAAATGATCACAAGATCGAGGCTGTTATTATATTATTTTTCCCCGTTGGAACAACTGCACTATAACAAACTTCATTTATCTTGTGAAAATAACAAAAACCTAACAGTTTAAGGGCCCGTTTGGTTTCTTCTTTTCTTTGCATGTGTTGGAGCCTAAAACAATTTGCAGCATTTCAATAAATATCAGAAGAACTAGTAGAGCTGCAACTTCCTTAAGAGAATACTTCATACTTAAAAAAAAAAAACTTCTTAAGCTTAGCAGGATTTGCTCGCAATCAGAATTTTTACGCGAGTTTGGAATTTTTCAAATATTTTTGGCTGTTAAGGGCCATTTCAAACATACGAAAACATTTTCACACGTAAAGTTAAGAACTTGTACAACTCGTCGGATTTTTTTCTTCCTGTCGGAATCCGAACCCATCTTGAGCTAGTGGGAGAATTTCCAGAGCTCCTCTTCAACTTTTGAAAATCTTGGTTGTATTAACAGATTAAGGGAAAATCAGCACAGGTCATTTGGAATATTTGAGCTCGATCGGCCTTTTCTAACTGTTTGAAGCTTTGTTGCAGTTTGGAAAGCTCCCCATAAATAACGGTGTAAAACAAACCAAACAAAGTTGTGATCAAATTCCTAAATCTCCGTTTTGAAAAAGAAAAAACACCCAGAGAGAAATGTCACAAGCATCCCTTACAGAGGAAGAATGTAAGACATAAAAATTTTGAAATACTAAATCGAAATTGAATTTTTCAAATGCACTGGCCTATCTTTACTCCTTATAGATAATGTCTCTCACGATAAGGTATACAGCTAGGGGGATGAAGAATGTATCACCTAAAACATAACGATAAAATTTTCGATCGGAATTCTCTTTCTTCCTTTGACTGCCTGCGCGATTTAAATCTTCTCAGTTTTGTGACTAGTAACCTTTACTAACTCCTCAGATATTTTTTGTCATGTCCAAACCGGGAAACATTCTTGCGCGAGCGGGAGAACTTGCAGATCCCCTCCTTAACTTTTGGAATCTCCGTTGTAAAAAGGAAACATCCCACAAGTCATTTGGAATATTTCAGCTTGATGATGTTTTTCTGCATGTTTGAAGCCCATTGCCCTTTGGAAAACTGCAGACATCCTTCCATACAAAATGGGATAAAACAAACAAAACCCTTATCAAATTCTTAAATCTCCGTTTTGAAAAAAAAAAAAAAAAAAAAAAAAACGCACTAACATACACCCCAGAGAGGTTGTCGAAGGCACTCCTTACGGACATGCAGAGTGAGAATGTAGGAAATACAAATTTTTTCATGAATATCGATCGCATTTGACTGTTTGATGTACCGGCTCGTCCTCACCCCTTGTGTCTCTCACGATAAGGCATTCGGCTTGAAGGAGGGAGAATTTATCACCGACAACATAATGAAGAAGTTTTCAAATGATCGGGATTATTTTTCTTTCTTTTGATTGTCGGAATTATTTCTGAGCGATTAAAACCTTCATTAATCTTGTGGCAAGTAATGTCAGAACTTCTAGAACTCTTTACTCTTTTGTCTTCAGGTTGGAACCGGGAAACATTTTTTTGCAAGAGTCGAACAACTTTCAGACCCCCTTCTTAACTTTTGAAAATCTCCATTATGATAAAAAGAAATTCAAAAAATTGTACGTATCATTTAGAAGATTTGAGGTTGATCGGGATTTGATATGTTTGAAGCTTCCTACGCTTTGGAAAACTCTGTCCACTAGCTCCTGAAAATCTCCGTTTTGAAAAAAGAGAAACCACACCTTTAATGATCTTGCATAGGAATACCGCAGGACAACATTTGTGGAAGATTGTTGAAGGGGTTTGTGAAGGCAGTGCAGGGTTTTGCATATACATTACACATTAAAAAGCTGTACACGTAAATTACGGTACATGTGTGATTGGATCGAGTAGAAAATTTGGTTCTGATTTCCCTGTTAGGGTAACATTTTCCATTTTAGTCAAGATCTAGTATCTGTTCACGCACAATAGATCGTCAAGCCATCAGGATTATGACGATCTTTTCCATTGTGTGACCGAAGTGCGGTCGATGTAATCTTCTCATCAATAGATGTTCTCTAGGTAAGGATTACTGGAGTTGATTTGACGATATTTGATGATTAGAAAATTAGAGAAAAACTGCTGGTCGTCAAAGTTAGTCTCTGATAGTAAGTCATCATATCGTGCGTCAACGTCGGCTAACCTCGACGAATCGGTACTGTAAGCAATGGTTTTGGGATACTTATTCTAAGTTATAGCCTAAATGGCTTTTCAAACCCAAATTTGGTTAATTCTAACCACAAACTTAACCCTCACCTTCATCAATAACCTTGACTTGTGGGCACTGATTCTAAATTAGAGCCGAAGGGAAGACAGATTGCAGTACACCAACACAATACTTCGCACAAACTCTTCATGATTTCTCACCTTAAACTACATTTTACTCCCAGTCCTTCAAATCTCTCAAGAACATTCCATCATCTTTCTCTGATGAAACAAAAGTTAGGCTAACAAACTTTGAGTTGTCTTAAAAAAACTCACATCAAATGCAAAAAAACTTCTCATCTGTTTGGGTGCTAACAACAAGCTGGATTACTTATCTAAAAATTCATGATGTCACATTAGGTATAAGAATTGCCCTGTATGCATTGGATCTTCCCATTGAATAGTCTGCTTTCAAATGTATCAATGATGTAAGGATGAGGATAGGTTCATACTTCTCTGCCAACTTGCTTTGTACATTTTTATCGCCAGATTCAAGCATGCATTTTGGCGTCGGTATAATACATGTTTGAATTCTTTGTTTAGGAAGCAGAAACCCTTCCTGCAGAAATAGAATAGAAAGATACAATCTGTTCAGTGGTGTATGCAGGATTTCTCTGAAGGGAGCCTTTCTGTATGTTGAGTGATCGTCGGCTTGGGAGAAGGGTTCCCTTCCCCTTTGAAAAGGCCTAGGCCCATTGCATTCTGGGAAGGATTATTCAGTAGCAGTTTTGATTCAGCAATTGTGACCATTCACCGTTGACCTTCTCCATAGTGAGGATTCACTTGCAGTCCTTTCCACTGAATAATCCTTACCAGGTTGCCAGGGCTCGATTTATAATTTTTTTACTACATGCACTGGTGGAGTCTGGTGCATGTAGGACAAAAAATCTACATGCATAGCAAATTTTCTACATGCACCAAACAACATGAAAATTTAAAAAGGAGCCTACAAGAAAGACACCTTTGCTATAGGCCTAGGCAGGGTCTAAAAGCACATTGTATTTTTTCTATTTTGAGTGAAAAACAATGTGCTGATTTTTACTGGCCCCTTTTCTTATGTAGCATGTTCCACCAGCCCTGTACGTTCTTTCCTATATTTCCCCACATTGGAGAGTATACTACTTTTACAATTTATTTTTTTTTTGTATTAATATTCCATCATGCCTAATCCTTAACCACAGAACTTGGAAAGGACAAAAAGCAAAACTGAAACTCTGAAGCTCGGATTTCACGAACAATATCAATGGACCTTAAGTATGTGTTTTTGTCAGTTTCAAGGGCAAAATTTTATTACCTTACTGTGTGAAAGGATCGTAGGAGCCAGGGTTAGTGCCAGCTCAAAAATATCAGGGGGAATTCCCCCCTTGGTCTAAAATTTTGAGAGGGATCTTAGAATCTTGGGGTGAGACCCAAACCAAGTTGAATTTGGGAAAAAAATGACACTTGCCTTCCAGGGCACAAACCAAAAGTGTTGTAACCCATGCATACCCCTACCCCTCCCCACCTCTTCCTACTAAATGTAAAATTCCAAGTTAGCCAGTTTGACCTTTTGACCATTTACTAGTAATCCTCACAACCAGACCTTGTCTATCAGCACTGATTCTTAAGGAAAGCTCATGTTTTCTGCATAGACTGTATTTAGCAGAGCTACTTGAAGGTTCATATTGGGCAGACACAAGGCATCAAGTAAGCTTATCTCAAATAAGCCAAGGCTATATACTGTACTTTAGGTCCCAAGTCAAGTGCTTGCATCAACTTCGCCAAAAAGACCTAATCCTTTAGCTACAGCTAAAAATTTTACCCAATCTTCAAGTTATTCAACTCTTTTTAGGCCGATTATAAGGTTTTGCCAGTTTAACAGGCAACTAAAATTCTTACATTGTGGTACAAAAAGTTCAAGTCTCTGATCATCCAAGTCCTTTCAAATTTCAGTGTCACTGAGGTACACATTTGTGTAAGGCTGCAGTCCTCTAAGCAAACCACATTGTGAAATTTACAGGGGTCCAAAATTATGTAGTTGGCATTTATTTCTCAAAACAAGTGTGAGGCATGTGTAAAATACTTAAACTTTGCCCTTACCAACATTTTCAAAACTTTTACTTTGCCACTTTTGAAGTATGATACTTTTCCTTAGAGCTGCTGGCACCAGCTAACATGCCATCCTAAACTATCGCCTAAGGTACATGAATACTTGGAAAGCCTAGCCTATAACATTAAAAGTCACCTTGAAAGCAGCCGCATGCACACTGTACACAGACTTTATGTCATACCACCAGTGTAAAGCTCTCTGATCACAACTACTGTTTAAGCTAACTAGTCAATGCATGCAAGAAGTGTTCATGGGATTTACGTACAGAACATACATCCATTAATAAGTGCTTTGCTGCGTTGACTTAGTGTGTGCAATTGGTGAGCTTGACTATTCTGAATATTCTTTGTTCTGGAACTGGGTCCTGACAACCTTTTTGCAGGATTACCACAGCTAAGGCGAACCCTGGTAGTAGCGGTACATGTGTGGAGTGATGAACGTTGACATTGATGTTGCGAATTTTTTGGTGAAACGTCTGCTTGTCTAACTGACAGTATGCAAGAAATAATGATGCAAAGGACAATCGGACTGCTATATTAGGATTATTTTGTACTGCATGTAGCTGTTTCTGGGGGAGATTCACAAATACAGGAACTCACGCAATGCCAAAAGGACTCAAAGGCATCGACTGGAATGGAGCAGTGGTATATTATACTGTTTTATCAGTGATACTTCATGATAGAAAACTTAATTTGAAATTAATTTTTCAACTGACTTTTTTATTTTCAGAATTCCAACCTTGTATTGCAAGCTGATCGATCACTGATTGAAAGAAGAGGTCGAGATGAAGCCACTGGGGAAGTCATCAGCTTGTCTGGTAGGATATCTGGGAGCAGAATGGGAGACAAAGCTATGAGAAACAAACCACCAATGCAAGCAGAAAGAAAAGCAAAGTATGTCTTAACAAATTTCTTTAAAAAACCACCCTTCACCTTTTCAAAATTTTAAAATTAGAGTTGGTAGGCGTAGTGAATATCTTGAGGGCAAATTCATTTGATTGAAAGCTTTTAAGCCGTGTCCACACTATGTGACTTGATGCAAGGCAACTCATTGCAACAAGATTGTTCAGATGCATTGTTAAGTGTGGAATGCTTTGCAGACGCACAACCCAGTTCCGTGCAACCCAACATGTTCAATCGCATGAGATGGAAACGTGCAACTGACAATAATGACAGATGTCTGGTATGAAGTGTTTTTTTGCACAACTTAATGAAGATGGGAGCTCATATAAATCCATTAAAGTTGAATAAAACAGCATACTCACAGTACCACACTCCTTACTTTCCTGAGAAATGATCTGTAGCACACTTTGATTATTGAAAACTCAAGGCCTTATAGGCCTGCAAAGAGACCGGATATTTACCTGAAAAAGTCACTGCATCTGCACCTTGAATCAGTCTTTAGCTACTTGTAAATCCAAATGTGGAGAGTCTGCACTGCTTTATGTACAGTGTATTCTAAATTTACCTAATAACATGCAGTGTCAAGTTTCATGCCTGGAATACCATTTCATCAATGCTACATGTACATGCATCCTTTGTCATTAGTTAACATTTATTGATCATTCAAGGAATGAAAAAGATGGAAGAAGGATGAAATCTCTCTGATTTCTATACTGTACATTTACATGTGCAAGTCCTGAGTTATATGAGATTTATGAACACACCAGCACAAATTTGTTATACAGTGTAAACTAGATAAAAAGGTTATGCTGAAATAAAGTTTCAAATACGATTCAAATTTAAGTTTGGTTTCAAATACTGTGCAAATCCTTCCCTTTAGTCACCTCGTATGACAGACTGGAAATACCATGGGCATATTTTACCACCCCAGCCCACAGTAAGTCCTCTAGCGTACAGCTGTACTTCTTCTATTGCACTTGGTTGATGACCTGTTTTGTTTGACTGATAGTAATAAGGTCTAAAATGAAAGAAGGGAATACTTTTACTTGCAATGAACCACTCCCAAACTACAACCTTAAAATGATTTCAAGATACTGTACTTTCTGAAAGGGATCGACTCGTTCAAATATCCAGGATACTACAGTGTCCTATAATGTTTGTTTGCTGACATAAACATTTAAACCTTACCAGATGTGTGAGGGGAGAAGAAGAAACAAAATATAAATGTAACATGTAACTCGCATACATTTGTCACTTTCCTGCTCTTGTAGCAGTGCTATAATGTCAAAAAAAGAAAAGAAGTAACAAGTTGAGAGCTCTCTAATTATTGTGATACTCCATCTGTGTGTTTTTTTCTCCCTTAACCATCAAGGAGACAGAAGCGAGATGATGCAAAGTATGACATGAACAAGTTCAAAGGTCAGACATTGTTATCAGAGGGAATTGATGATATGGTTGGCATTTACTACAGACCCAAAACACCTGAAACTAGAACTACATATGAAGCTCTGCTTAGTTTTATACAAGCTGCTCTGGGAGACCAGGTAAGACAAGGTTCAACTAGCTTTTTATCCGATGAATGGTCCTATTACTAAAACTTTCAAGTACTTTCAGAAAAGATTAATTAACTGGATTTGATTGATTTACTTGGGTATTACCCTTCAGCTTTACAACCTTGTGCTTAAATTTTGTGGCACCCATGACCATTTCCAGTTACAGGCCCCTACTCCATTGGATATGTGATGCATCACTCACAAGGACAATGGTCTACATGGCAAGGAATCAATGTAATAGACATGTTGTGTGTGTGTGTGTGTGTGTGTGCATGTACAAACACTGACTGTAACCAGTTGGTTAGAAGCTTAGCTGTAAAACCCATCTAACTTCACTTAAGTAATAACTTATGTGGTATAGTAACTGCATTTATACTTCACTTTAGTAATAATTTATTTGGTAGTCAGGGATTCGGCCAGAAACACAAAAAAGGGGGGGGGGATTTATTACTGCTATACCCCAAGTCCAAATTGATGCTGTCCTTGGCTAAAGTTATGAGGGGGTTCAGGGGGACAAAAGCTTGCTTCAGGGCACCTGTAAGGTGCAATTTGAAGGTTGTAAAGGCCTTAAATTTGTGCAAGTTCAAACATTGCTTCAAAAGTGTTGTCTTTTTAAGTAAGAAACCAAGATATTGACAATTTTCTAATTTTTATGGAAGTGAAAAGGGGGGGGGGGATTTTACCAACCTTCTTTTGGAAAGGGGGGACAAATCCCCCCTTTCCCCCCTCTGACAGAAACCCTGGTAGTGTATTTTTACTTCTAAGATATACAATGCTTTCAGGTTGTTGCACATGTGCAAGGAAGTGAAATATTTTATGTGTTGATAATGATCCGACATGTATTTTGAGGTTCCAGTGCCATTGCACATCATTACTCACCTCAGATCACTGTAAGGAATGTGATATTTTACAAATGAGAAATCTTAGCTCATATAAACATATTGAAGTTTGATAAAATAGCACACCTACCAAATACTCTGCCTAATTTTCTGAGTTGTTTGATTTGTAGCACACTCATTAGCACTTTAAGAAAAGCCTAAGCTATAAATGTTTTTGTGACTTTCCCCTTTAAGCCTAGAGATATCCTCTGCGGAGCAGCAGATGAAGTGCTGGCCACTTTGAAGAATGAAAATACTCGCAGCAAGGAGAAGAAAAAAGAGCTTGAACTTTTACTGGGCACTCTTGCAGAAGAAAGATTTGCCCTGTTGGTAAATCTGGGCAAGAAAATCACAGACTATGGAGTTGATAAAGAGAAAAATCCCATTGGTGGGTGCTTTTTGTTTTAGATTTCTTTTTTTCTTGAGGGGCTCATTGAGATAATATCGATAACTTAAATGTATTTTAGGGTACTACCACGTGAAAATGCTTATAATAAGCATGATTAGTCAAGTTTCATATCCAAAAGTTATGGAAAAAGTTATGTTTTAATTTTGTGGTGTCCTGACTTGTAATGGTTTTGTGCATAATTTAAAAAAATGTCTGGTCAGAAATTTTTGAAAACCAAATTTAGCCTTTCAGTACTCATTCATAAAACATAATTTGTGTGTAGTACATGGGATTGTCTAACTTTGACCATTTGTCATTGATATTTTAGGGAAACTTAACAACTATGGAAAAATTAATTGAATTTCATGAACCAACTCAATGAGCCAGCTTAAATCTAAGAATACTTTGTTGCCTTTGACAGGTTCATCTAATTGATTTTAAGTCTTTGTAATCCTTGGAAGTTAGTAAAAAGAGTTAAGATTCCTTTCTGTCTATGGAACTACATATTGGCTGGGGCGAGGGGTAAAAGTCTCAGTTTTTGCTCCTGTTTAATTGATATCAAATTCAAAAGATGCCAAACAGTTCATATGACAACAAAGCATGCACGGAGTGTTCAGATTTAACTGTTGTATGCCCATCAATATATGTAATGCCCCTTTTAAGCAATACTCTAGTATTGTGTATGCACAAAGAGTTTTATAGAGTGCTTTTGCATTATGTCTCACTTGGAAAAGCCATGCCCAATGCCAGGCAAAAATTAGTCAGGGAGTTGTAACAGAATAGTGTATCACTGCAGCAGTCACACGTGGGTTGTCAGCTGCTTCTTAGCTAGCTACACTCAAGCATACTTGTCTACACCAATTTTTACCCATCAAAAGGGGTGGGGCTTGTGACCAAAATGGAAGCACTCAATAGTCAGCTATGGGAAGGGAAGTAAATAATCTGGTGAATTAGAACTGTCCAGAGTGAGAAGATTTAGCCTTGAAAAAGTTATGAAACATTTTATTCGAAACAGAGCATTTGGATTTTAACTGTGTATTTTTATTCAGTCATTGTAGCCAGCTTTAAACATATCTATTGCAGCCAGCAATAATGTTTTTAAAAAATAAAGAACATGAAACCATTTCAAATTTCATTATCCATGTGTGCAACACCGTAAAAATGAGAAATAGTTTGAGGTGAATTCTGTTGTTTGTGGTTTGTGAAGTTATGAAATTTTTAAAGTAAGGTAATGCTTAGCTACACATTTGTATGTGGTCATCACTCAAGTATCATTACAATCCAGGTATGTAGCCAAAGAGGGTGTTAGGAGGGTTACCCCCTCCTCCCGTGAACCAGTATTACAAAACCAAATAGTTGGGTAGAATATGGCAACAAAGTGACCACTGTAATTATGTTTGAGTCAGAAACATTGCACCATTTTTTATGTGGAGACCTTAAAACAGCAAAGGAAACACTCATCCTATAAACCCCTCTCCCATGTCGAATTCCCAAAATTGCTACATGCTTGTCATCTTTTTTAGTATGCAAGGTCAATACTGGGTAAAGGGAGCACTTTCAAAATATTCTTAATTATTTTTTGCAGAGGATGAAATAGATGAAACTTTGGGAGTGAATGTTCAGTTTGAAGAATCTGATGCTGAGGTAAGACATTATTTGGCAGGGGTCCTGTGGTCAGGGAAAAAGTCATGAAAATTTGGACAAAGGTTTGAAGATCTGGAAAATTATTGAAATTAAGGGAAAGTGTCTGAAACAGTGACAGGAATTTTCACGAAGTGACTTTTCTCCATTCTCGTGCACAGTCATATGCAATATCAAAATGTGTTCCTTCCTCAAGACTTTCTAAAGTCAATTGCTCTTCTCACTTCAAATTTAATGCTTTTATATAGAAGGAAGGCCATAGAAATTCTTTATTTGGTCCTGGGATACTCATGAAAAGTCATGAAAATTTTTCCCCCCAGAAAGAGCAGAAACCTGGTAACTAAGATATTTGAATTGTTGTGACTATGTTTTGAATTGTATAGGTTCACTTAGCTCTAAATTTTCAAAGGACTAGATGCTGTAAAACTTATTCTTTTAAGCACATATTGGCACAGGTTCTTTGAGTTCAGATCTCTTTGAAGCTTCTATAATATGTGCAATATTAAAGATGGTGGCCCATTAACTGTCAAACCTTCCCAGTGGTTTGAGGGTCAGATACCTCCAAACATCAGCTATTCATTTCATTTTTCCTTTTGTTTTATTGTACCACAATACAGAATTTTGAAAGCAGATAAATAACATTGTGTGATAGAGAGTGCATTTTAAGAAAGCCCTAGAGCTTATGGAGAAAGCGTCACTCCTTAGAAAGAGAAAAAAACAAAAAACAAAATTACACACAGAAAGAAAGTGCTTCAATAATACAAATCCATCAAACTATCCCATCAGCCATAGTAAAAAAAACCTCCACCCCAGGACAAAACTACCCTGCTACTCCAGAACAAAACTACCCTGCTTCCCCAATCTCAAACAGCAAGAAGTTCCAGTCCTGACCAGGTCATACTAAAGACTTGAAAAACGGAACCTACTACCAACTGCCTAGTGGCATTGTGCTCTATGCTCAGCATAAGCAGTGGAGTAGGGACAACATGCCAGTGAGCCACAACTGAAAAAAAGGCTGTGGCCAGCTCAACTCAAACCAGTTGGTTGGAAAATGAGCCATTAACCTTGATTCTAACCTAACCTTAACACCCTATAGTACCATGTTGCCCTGATCCCAGTTAAAAAAACATTAGCTAGGATTCCCACAACTGCTGAAAAACATGGAAAGTCATGGAATTCTAACACTTGCATTTTCCAGGACTTGAAAGTCATGTAAAAGAGTCAACATGTTCAAAAAGTCATAGAAAGCACTGCAAAATCAAATTATTTGAAAATATTTCTACTGTACTGATTCGGTTCTAGCTGGATGGGTGTTCTTAAAAATCAGAGAGGAGGACGGTGATCCTGGAGGGGGGGGAACATAATTCTCCCAATATTTGAGAAATCACCCATTGACTTTACACGTTTCACACAGAAACTTTTTGATTTTTTGAAAATGGGTCCCCCCTCCCCAAACTGAGAACAAGTGGCTGCCCTTTCATGGAGTACGTCATTTTGCTGAGTCGTAGGAAAATCATGGAATGCTGATTGTACAGGTCATGGAATATCATCCAATTATAGATGGAAACAAGTGTATGAACCCTGATAATTTAGTTACCCTGAAAATTTGTGCTACACAGGGGAGGTCAAAATGTTTTCACCATAAATTTAATTGAAAAATCCTTCTGTAGACACCTGATACCACTTTAACACCTTATGGCTCTACTTTCTCTTTTGCCATAGATTACTTTTCATAACTTTTACATTACAGTTGTTGCAGTTTGTATATTTTCTTTTTCTTTCTAATATGTCTATTTATAATTATAATGAACAGTTTTTGTGAAAAGACTGGAAAGATTTTGTTCTGTAAAACTGAAAGTTTTCATAGGGCAATTACTGTGGAAGATTTTGCTTATTTCAGAGTAGATATGGCAGCTTGTAACTCTTGAAAGAGAGATTGTAAAGAAGGAGGATGTGTTTTGAAAATGTGGAATAGTGCTTTTTTTTTTTTGTCACAGAATGATTCAGATGATTATGGAGAAGTTAAAGATGAAGACACAGAGAGTGAAGAGGAGGGGGAGGAGCCTACCCAAGATGCAACTCTCTCAACCAGTGTAGGTTGATGTTTATGTTTCTTTGTCCTTGTGTGCAGGCATACCATCAGCCATATTTGTTTGTCTTTCTATAGACCTTTTTCCAAAAAGCAATTACAAAGAATTGTGGTATAGACTTTTGGCTATTGTTTTTTTAGTCAATGTTTGTTTGCCAAAAATGATGCACGTCAAACCCTACCCCAAAAGTCATTGTAAGTGTTTGTTGGAAAGGGTTCTATTGGCAATGTCCTGTATATTTGATTAGTTGGTCATTTCACCCTCAGAAAGTAAGATTGTACATAACTGTCTGAAACTAGCCTTTTGCAAAATTGTCTTTTTTCCTAACTGGGACACAAGTGTGCAACTCATGAACAGAGAAGAGTTAGCTAAACAGAATGTAAGATTGCTTCAGCATTAATGAGATTGAGAAAGAGAAGTGAGAAAGAAAGGTGATATTATTTGTCATGTTCTTGATAGCACACATTGCTAAAGAACCTTCGAGTAACCATGACAGTCATGTTATCTGCAAGGAAACTCTTAAATTTTTCAAGATTTGAATGTTTAATATTTTATCCTGTATTTTTTATGCCTTTTTAAGGGCAAGAGCAGTCATCCCGAATTGCAGTAGTGCAGTAGACTGTCCAGTTTCATGATTGGCTGTTGCGAGTCATGTGACAATGTATTTTCTCTTCAAATGTGAAATTTACTCAAAATTACTGCTTGGTTCATCTTTAATATGCAATGAAAAGTCGTTAAATGTAATGAAAGATACTTGCAAGAGAAGTAAGACGAAAATTTGGTTATTTAGCCTTTTCTTCAGAATAAGTTTGGGGGACTGCTCTTTACCTTTAAGCACATATTGGCACAGGTTCTTTGAGTTCAGATCTCTTTGAAGCTTCTATAATATGTGCAATATTAAGGATGGTGGCCCATTAACTGTCAAACCTTCTGAGTGGTTTGAGGGTCAGATACCTCCAAACAGCATTACACAAGTTATATTTCATCGTTGAATTTTAAGGGATGAGAACAAATTGTATGCAGTGACTCCTTCATAAAATGAACAGTCTTGTCAAACTTACACATTTATCCATTTGTGTGGCAATTTCGATAATTTTGTGTATGGGAATGAGATGCAATACCAGATTAATTATTCCCGGAAGTGTAACAGAGTAAGCAATGGACAAACTCAATGCAATATTTAACTTTTTTATCTTCTTTTAGCTTGCTGGGGGTGAGGAAGCTTTGCTAGGATCACAGAAGGACCTTCATCCAAGAGATATCGATGCCTTCTGGTTGCAGAGGCAACTAAGTAAATTCTATGATGATCCAAATGTGTCCCAGGCCAAAGCAGGAGAAGTGTTGGAGATTCTGAAGGTGAGATGAGCTCCCATGATGAGCTGTCACTACAGGGTTTCCATGGTCATGAAAAACCTGGAAAAGTCATGAAAATCTGAAAACTCATTTCATTCAAGGCATGGGAAAGTTTTAATGTTCAGGGAAATTGTGTGAAGTCTGGGAAATGTTATGGAAATTTTTACCTGTTCCAGTCTTTCTCACGTGTAATATCAAAATGTTTTTTTCACTTGTAATATCAAATTTTATACATCTCTTACCATCAAAATTTTATTGTTAGTCCATCAGAGTTGAAAACTTAACTGAAGAGGACAAGAGGAATGAAGGGCTGAGGGAGGTCAGAGTCCTGAGAAAGCCTTGGAAATTTTCACTTGTTCCATTCTTTCTCACACATAATATCAAAATGTATTTTCAGTTGTTATATCAAATTTTATTGATCTTTTCCCATCAAATTTTACTGTTAGCCTGTCACAGTTGAAAACTTAACTGAAGAGGACAAGAGAAATGAAGGGCTGAGGAAGGTCATGTGTCATGGGAAATCGGTGGAAATTTTCTCTTGTTCCATTCTTTTTCACTCATAATATCAAAATGTATTTTCACTTGTAATATCAAATGGTACTGATATCTTTCCATCAAGTTTTGCTGTCACAATTGAAAACTTTACATAATAGGTCAAGAGGACTGAAATACTGAGAAAGGTTATGGAAGCTCATAATTTAGTCCTGGGAAAGTCATGGAAAAAACTTTAGTTTAGTAACACTGTCAATATCATTTTGGCAATATCATTTTGGCATTTTTACTTATTTGGGGTTTATATATATTATTCTGGTATTGTGAACAGTGGTAGATGTAAAAGGGCTAATTCTTTCATTCCAAACTACAATTTTTGTAGTGGTCCACAGAAATTCTCAATTGGCTCAACTCCTTTATTGACAGCAAAGATAAAAAGTGCAGAATACCATTAGCTCACATTAACCAGCCTGTACTATGCTGAGAGTATGTTGTTACACACTGGGGTCTTGTATACTCACCCTGAAGCAACAAATGGAGATTTTGTCTGGATGAGGATGAATTTTAGGCAGTTGTGTGAGGAGCTTAACTAAGTAGGTTAGGAGAATTGGAATTGTTGGGGTTGAGAGGATCAGGCCTTTTATGTAAGTTGCTGTGAATCAACATTTAACACTTAATATTATAGGTAGCAGTTAGTAGCTATTGTCCATTCTCCTCTATTTTGTCATTCTGACAAGCTTCTTTACAGAAAAATTAACAATGTAATTATTTAGTGTGACATAGGAAAAATGATGTTAGCCTAATTATTAAAACTTACATTTTTTACAGAATGCAGCTGATGATGGCCAGGTTGAGAACCAACTTGTGATGTTACTTGGAACAAACAGATTTGATTTCATCAAACTTCTAAGAAGGGAGCGTCAGATGAGTGAGTTGGACCTTTTAATTTATGTTTAATTTGGGTATTTTCTTCACTCCTGCCCATTTTCTCAAACTGCATTATTATCAGCACAAGTGACTTTCATTTTTGAAATACACCATAACTTAGGGTGATGGGAAGTCTTTCTTTTGCTTTGTTGAATTTAACTGTGGAGCTTGCATGATAGGTGTATGTATATATTTGTTTGTAGATTTGACCTTTGATGCACATCTTTTTGTTTTGACTCAGTTGAGTTTTTTGGTACACACGTTGCAGAGTAAAATGGAAAAGAAGTTATTTTGATTTTGGAGAACCTCTATAATTTACTCCCATCATTTCAGTTCTGTACTGTACACTGCTAGCGAAAGCTCAAAACTCAGCGGAACGAGCTCGTCTTGAGGAAAAAATGAAAGCTGAACCTGAGCTGCTGTCATTACTGGAAGCTCTGACAGAGACGGAAAAAGAAGACCTTATACAAGAGGAGAGGGCCAGGAAAGCTGCTGCCAGACAGACCAGGGTAGATGCTGACCTGGAAGCAATGGAAACAGATGAAGTTGAAAATGTAAGTCAGCATGACAATATATGTTCACTGGAAGAGATTTTTTTAGGGTACCTCAAGCAGACAGTGCCACCATAAGATTGCCCCCAGGTTTTTAAGCAATTTTTACCTACTAAACCTTTTTAAATTTTTTCTGAGGCAAAGTTGATTTTTGTCCCCTTTCCTGTGGTCAGGAGATCTGGAGTTCAAGTTCTGGCCAGGTCATAGCGGAGACTTAAAAAATGGAACTTACTGCTGTTGTGCTTGGTGCTCAGCTTGAATAGTGGAGTAGAGAAACAAGCCAGCATGCCACAACTGAAACCAGTTGGTTGGAAACTAAGCTGTAAAACCCACAGACTTCCTATATACATGGACTGAGCATGTAACATGTATGTCTTATCCGTAGATTGGCACGACCGATGGGGGCAAAAAAGGCGTACCAAGATGGCTGCTGTTAATCTGTAATTTCTATGATTTGATGATAACTGTGTAATATTTTAAACAAAAGTTAAACTTGAATGGGAAATAATATAATACCCTGCAATATGTAGTGATTTTGAACTTACGTTGCACTATTTTGGAAGTGTTCCAACTTTCGTGCAAAATCTGTTGATTTACTTGAACAAGTCCAAACTTTTACACAAGACCATAGCAGACAACCATCCTGCAACACCTTTTCTCACATGTACGGTAGCGACAATGTATCATGCAGTATGCTTTGTGCAGGTATAGGAAGTCCGTGGTAGAACCCCATCTAACTCTTTCCTGTGGTATGCTTTCTTCTTTGGGGTGTTCTTTGTTGTCTCTAAAGAAACACAAAAAACTGCAGGACCTCGTGAAGAAATCTCTGAATGAATCATGTGACTGCTCTTATCAATATGGAGCATTGATAAATATAAGTCTACCATTTGGCCTAGCCTTTTATCTTAAAATCTTGCTTTTGCTTTGGTTCATTGAAATTTCTATCGACCTATCATCCTACTTTTTTCACCTGCAGACCCTTGAAGGACTTTCTATCCCTTTTAGAACTCGGCACTTTTGTACTAGGACTTTAGGAAATCCAATGTGGTTCAGATATAAAGTGTAAAGTTGGATTATTTGAATTTAATTTCATAACTCTATGATGTCCATCCTTGAAATTTAAAAATAAAAAAAACTTCAGGTTTAATCTAAGAAAGTTGTTGAAACTTGCACCTCCAGTGTTTGACATTTCTCAGCTAACATTGTGCTGCAACAATGATAGATCGGAGGTATATGAAATGTGGTTACCAGCGGGGTAGTGAGGTGCACCCTCCTCCTGCCCCTCTTAAAGCTCCACAACAGTCAAAAAGTGCTTGTTTTAAAACATTGATGGTTGTAATTAGCCTTAAAATTCTGCAAAGTGCTTTTTTTCAATGTAGGGATTTTCCCATGTAGAATAGAATGGGGCAATCATTGAAGGTCACAAAATTTCTATTTGGCATGGTTTAAAATTGTGAATTCAATTTGCACGACAGACCATATCCATTGACAGGCCTCGATTTTCAGAAAAAGTTATGGTAATCCTCTGGACAACCATGTCAGTATATTTGGTCATCCAAAAGAAAATTTGGTTGTCCGAAACATTTGGCTCACAATAACAGTACAAAAAATTTATTGTGTGATAATGTATTATTGGTCTTGGAGAATAAAAAAAAATGATTTTTCCAAGACAAAAACACTTGGAGTCTGTATGATGGAAAAAGTTGAAAGAGTTGATCAGTCAACAGTATTTCTTCAGTCACATGAAAGCAAGCTGCTTGACTGTAATTCATTGTGAGACAAAAATGGTTGTCCATCGGACAACCAAGTTTCAACCTTTGGTTGTCCATATTGAATTTTAGTTGTCCTGGACAATTGGACAACCATGAAAATCGAGCCCTGATTGATGTTATCCAACGTCATCCTTGAGGTCAAACCATGCCATGCTGTTCCCACGATAGCAACTTTCCATACAACTTAGCATAGTAGTCTAACACGCATGTCTTACCTTCAGGCAAATCAGTTGCCTGCATTTGTGTTGGTGTAGCTTGTAATGGTACATGCTTACCTCAAAGAGGTCATGCTTTTTCTGTGGTGTGACATCATATGCTTAAGGTCTATAATAATCTGCTACAGGCAGTTCTCTGATGAATAATTTCCACCACTTAGAAATCCTCTACTCAGGGCCATCAGTAATGGCACTCTAAAAATAGTGGGCACTTTTGTTGTATATCTATGTGAATTACAGAAAGCCTGAACATTACTTGGATTTTGTAATTTCACATGATTGTCTGGGAACTGTGCTTAAAGCTTTGCTTGAAGGTTAGATATGTTTCCATTGGAATATTTGGATCATTTTAATTATTTTTACAATCCTCATGGGCTACTTCCTAATGCTAAAAACAAATGTATATTCAAACATTCTGTGCATGTATTGTGTTTGAGAAATATTAAAGTAAGGGCTTGAAATGTTTTAATTTTTTTGAAAAAGGTTGAGAAATTGGGAAAAGTATACAAATTGAATGTTGTGTATGTAATTTTGTTTGGGCAGAACTTGACTCCTCAAACACTTTTGGATATTGAAGACTTGTCGTTTGCTCAAGGAAGTCATCTCATGGCCAATCAGAAATGTCAACTGCCTGATGGCTCATTTCGAAAGCAACGTAAAGGGTATGAAGAAGTCCATGTGCCAGCTCTGAAACCAAAACCTTTTGAGGAGGATGAGGTATAGTAAACATCTAAAGGTTGTTTTGAAGTAAAAGATTTATTCATGCATGTATGGTACAAAAGGGTTATTCTTTCAAATAGGGTACAAGGTTGGGTTCGGTGAAAGTACTTTCCTTTAGTCACCTCATATGACAGGCTGGGCATATGCTACAACTCCCATCCCACAGGAGGAGCCAACTGTGACGAAAAATAATTTGTATAGTTAACTTAATATTTGTAAAGTCCATGTCACACCTCCATGACTTCCAGCAACACAACGGCTACCACCCCGTCAGCTGAGGTCTTGGCTGTCTGACATCTTTGTGACTTCAATTCTTGGAATTCCGTTGAGTCACAACCTGTTGGTCCAATTGCTCATGTTCAATCGTAATAGCATTCAGTCAGTTCGTTTTAAGCCTGGGTCACAACACCACAACTTCCAAAGAAGTGCTAATTGTTATGGTAATTGTGTTTAACTGAGAGTCTGTGATAGCAGATAGACCTGGGAGTGTGAGGCAGGCATAGACTGCCCTCATTAGCACAGTTTGGCAATACACTTTAATTTGCTGACCAGCACATGGAATAATTTAAAGCTTTTGGACCGGCATGGTCCCAAAACCTGAGACTACTTAGTTGTCTACTCAGTGTGTTGCGTCAAAATGTTACAACATTTTCTTATGATTTAGGGGCTGAGATGTAAGCAAACTGGAAGAATCTCTTACCTTTCTTTGCTCATTTCCCAATGAGCTAAAGAAGGGGAAGCCTGTCTGCATTGTTTTACTAAAGCACATTGGTGCTAATTTTTGAGGCACTAAAGATTTAATTCCTGAAGCCCAATTTCAGGGAGTCCTAGAACATTATGCAATAATGAGTTAATGTCCATTAGCTGTTCTGTCTTGTCTCCAGCTGAATTGTCAGAATTTTTCAATATACACAAGTTTTTCTTAGGCATTTGAAAAAAATTTCAGAAGTTATGGAATCTTACTTTTACTACTTCATTTGTCTGGTCTGAAATTCATATTAAAAGTCAAATTATGAACAGACCATATGCACTTGATGGCACAGTGATGAAAACGGCCATTTAGTGAGTGAGTATTGCTTAGTTCTCGCAAGCAAATTACACATATCAGATTTGTGCACGGAATGAACATCCGTATTCTTCTATGCATAGAGTATCCGAATTGCAGGAGATAGGTCTGGAGTTTGTCAGGTCATACCAAAGACATTAAAGATAGAACCTACTGCCACTGTTCTTGGTGCTTAGCATAGGCAATGGATTTGGAAAAACAAGCCAGTGAGCTGCAACTGGAAAAAAAAGCCCTGATCTGTCCAGCTCAAACCAATCAGTTAGGAACAGAGCCATAAAACCACATCTTGCTATCTGTCTATATTGTGCATACAGTGTCCTTTATTATCTTGCCTTCAAATTGACATTGTATTAAGTCTATGCACAAGGTCAGTAGACACTATGCATGTGATGTAACAACGCCAGAAGTACACGCTCCTTTGGAGAATAATGAACCAAAATTAAGAAATGCAGGCAGTTGATTGCTCAACTAAGCAGATACCCTGGTAATTATTCTACGTACAAAATCTGCTGCATGCGGTTTACCACTCCATATGTGTTCTAGACAAAGTTTAGTTGTATGATCATGTTTTATTGATATTCCTCCAAAATGACATAAGCGTGTCATCAATGCATACTGTTTATAGTATTGAGAGTTACATAATAATTTATAGCAAAACATATGTGATTATTAGTGTGTATGGATGGCATGATAAAACCAACTATTCCTTTATAGTTAGTAAATATTAAGTGTTAGAGGTAAACTCTGAAAGGAACAAAAAGGTTGCATTTTATTCTTTCCAGCCTTAAAACCACTGTGTAGGAAAAATTAAGGTACACTGGTGCTGATATTTCAATCTTTCAGATGGTAAGGGGGTTTGGGTATGTGTTGGAAGTGAGGGTCATGGGAGGGAAGGATCTTAGGGCAGAGTCATTCATCAAACTGGTGGTTATGGCCAAGTCACTTATGTATTTCCTTTTCCCTCCTGTCCATACTGGCTGGTTGGATGAATGACTCTCCCCTTAGTATGTACTTTACATTTAGATGTTTAAAAATTGTCAGAATGTTTTGGTTTATGAATAGGTTGAAAAGTGGTGTTTTACATTCCTAACAGTACCTGGCAATAATTTGTTTTAAACATGATCATGTGAAGTTTCATTGATTCATTTTTCTCAGACACTGGTTTACATTGACAAACTACCTAAGTATGCACAACCAGCATTTGAGGGATTCAAAAGTTTGAACAGGATACAGAGCAGACTCTACAAATCAGCCTTGGAGTCCGATGAAAATCTACTTTTATGTGCTCCAACAGTAAGTTTGAATTTGGGCGAGATAACTGTACTTGAATTTTTAGATTATTATAATCATGTAATAGCTTGTACTTAGGCACCATAGATAAATTTTGCTATGCAGCTAACTGTGTCTTGCTCGCTGTTAACTGACAATTCAATAGCACACGCCCGACTGCAGTTACAGGTAGTTGACTGCGGTGGTATTAGCTCACACTTGCGGAGCAAAGTTTGCTTAAGACGAACGCGACCAACTGCCCTTACAATGACCCTTTGTACATGGATTAGGAAAATCTCTTTACGCTATAACAGCACAAAAAAGACCTCAGATTTGTGCTAGGTCAGGTTTTTTTTTTCGTTCACTGCCTTTTCGGAATTATTACCACAGCAGTTTTCCGTAACTTGAACAAAGCTACGGAAACTATAAAAAAAAATCGGAAATTTCAATGCAGTTATGTATACACTTACGTACACACACTCATCTTGTCCTACAAGGCAACATGCATGCTATCGATCATCGGTACGAATGCAGCACTGCACGGTCCGTCAGCTGTAGTTTCGTTTCAGCGAGCCTGTCCTAATTCACTATGCACTGACACACATGCCCCTATTTATAATGATGGAGGTGCTATACAAATACAGTGCAAATGGGGCTAGGAAATGTAGAAAAAAAAGACTGAAGAAATTTCAACTTCGTGAGAAAATTTTCCCAAGTTTATTATGACATGCTAGTATGGTCGGAACAACAGAATGCGCAATACGAAATATGTTGTACATTGAACACCGTACACAGTTCTTAATACTGAGCCCGATAACGAGTTTTTTCGTAGGTGGCCTAGGGAAGGTTATGCCACTGGACGAATCAGCTTCTTGGAAATAAGTCGCACCCCTAATTCCAAAATAACAGCTTTCGACCCATTTTTGTCATTCTGATACCAGATTATGAAAGAACAGGCCAAATATACTGTATCCACGTTACCTTAGCCCTTTTTCGAACCCAAACCATAATTTTGAAATAAATAAGTTTTTGACAAGTCGATATCCCTCTGCCTCCTACGAATACGAATAAAATAATTGCGAGGTGATAATACCGCACACAGCTTGCATGTGTGGTGTGATTTTGAAGCGACCGTGAAAATATTACCAACTCAGTACGTATGTTGCACATGTACTGAAAGTATTTGGTATTTGAGACGTTTGGATTCCACTTCTGCTACACAACTACGTATTAACATTTTATTCCAGATAATGGAACGTTTTGTTTTTTTGTCCTGAAAAATCGCCCGTAATGATAACCAAAAACATGAAAAAAAAAGACGTTCTGAGCAACTGTAACGAGTGCAACTGGATCGCAATCTGGTACCGTACGAAGTCTGTTATGTTACGTATCTGCTCAAATATCGCCGCTTCCATTCACAAAGCAGGATCAAGTAGACCTACTGAAAGGGTCAACAAAACTCCACGTGGCCAAGAAAATCAAAACTATTCACAAGCCATGTGTAAAAGACCCTCACACAGCAATCTGCAATACATTTGTGAGCTTTAGGTGTAAAGTTTTTCTCAACGATGTAGTTTTCTTCAGCTAGTCTTGGTACTTTTGCCATTGCCTAACGTATAGCAACTATGTATATTGTGAACCTATCCTACACATGTTTATCTTCGATTTCCTTAATGTAAAAGCTGTACAGTGGTGAATGTTTTCTTTCTTATATTTATTCTCAAGTTCCAAACAATATTGTATTTGCTCTAGAACATGTTTTAAAGCATGCAGCAGCATATTTTACTGACAGGATGGTATCTGCATGCAGCAGGTGAAAACTTGCCAAATTCTCCCATATATATTAGTGTTACGTGGTGCCATTGCAAAAAAGTACCATGACTCTATGTCTTTATGGGGTTGGTTCAAACCTTTGTACTACAGGCGCGGATCCAAGGGGGGAGCAGACCCGCCTCCCGCGCCCAGGCCCCTATATTTCGGCGACCAAAGATTTTTTTCAGGCCTAATATAAGCATCAGCGGACCATGACTGCAATTACCTCCTGTCTCATAGCACACCCTTCTAGAACGGCCAGGTTATCTTCCTCCAACTGACTTCCCAAATCCGCGCCGCCGACTGAGCCATTCCCGCCAACTGTATTAGACAGTGGGGCAAGCCCTCGTAAGATGTTCCCACATGATCCCCCATTGCGCGTTACCCAATGCCTTTCCTAAAATCTTGAAAAAAAAGATGTAAAAAGCACAAAACTGTTTTAATTGTTCCTGCGATACTTCCCGAGTTCCCGTGTCGAAATTGAATAAAATATAATGTTCAGACCGTTCCCGAATTTTGTAATTTCTCCAAAGCAACACTGTAATCAGCCTATGCAAATCTTCACTTTCAAGAGAGTTATCCAAAATCAAGAAATTTCTACTAACCTAGACAAATATTACAGGATGTTCTCAAATCACAGGATAGTAAAAAACTTGATCCTCCGTTTATTTTACACTTTAGTATTGATGAAATAAGCGAATAGTCCTCAACTGATACTTTACCTGTCTTTGGTCAACCCTAATTGTGTTCGAAGGAAATGTAACCCTCAGATGCTCGGAAATGGCCTCTAAGCCCGCTTCTCAATTCCAAAATTTTCCTCCCCCCTCCCCACTTTCTCCAAACCCTGGATCCGCAGCTGAACTATAATCAAACTCTCATACAAGGTAGTTAACTATTTTTAAACCTTCTGGCTGTAAATGATGTGTAGTGTGTGGGGAGGGGGCGGATGCGCGGGGGCTTAATTTAAGAGTGTTGTGGACTCTCAAGAACTTTTGCAGACCTGTATATGCTGACAACAATTCTTTTTCCACGGTTTATATGTCTTTTTACTAGCTTCATTCTAATTTCTTTAATTTTGTAAGACACCACAGCTTCTCCTCCCCCCGGATCCCCATCAGGGTGTTAATTGCTATAACATAGCAAGCATCTGTAACAATTCTGCCTAAACCAAGCCGGCCCTGCGTAATACTAACGATTTAATTTCTAAAATACAAAGTCGCGTCTCCTGCTCAATACAGCATGCTACCTTAATTGCTTGAGTTTATACTGTGAAAACCAAGCCTTGAAGATAGAGGGCCGTAGGGCCAATTTCTGTATAGAAATAGACTTTCTAGACCATCATTTGGGGAGGGGCGAAAACTTTACAAAATGATGGCCAAAGATGCCCTGAGAAATTATTTCACAAGCACAAACGTTGCACATTGGCGAGAATTATAAAATCGAAGTATGAAATCCTGAACGTCTAAGACATGTTGCAAGGATGGTGCAAGGATGTTGCAAGTATTCATATATTTTGTACACAGCCTTGCTTTCGATACAGCAGGTAGTCTAATGGAATCAACCATGTCTTTTGTTTTTGCGACCCGGGGTCGATTCCCTCTGCATGCCTTTCCCAACTGTTTTTTTTTTTTTTTTTTTTCGGTTTCTAACTTTTCAGATCAATTTTTGGCAAGTATAAGTGTGATGTTGGTTCTCCCTTCAAAAAAAATAATAAATAAAAATAATAATTAAGTATCTGAAGTGGTGTTATTGTTTAATAATAAAAAAAAAATATCAGATTTGAGATCGTTGCAAGCAAAGCCTACTATGTATATATTTGTGCACGTGGCCTACTTAGTACCCGGCATGCCCATGATGATCTATCCAGTTGAAATGATTTCGTAAATATTGACGAATAATTTAAGACACTAGGATTGTTGGTTTGATTCTTCACCACGAAGCAAAATATCCTCGTATCATCATATGAATAATAGGATGCGACTACCAACACTATAATTGTTTGGAAAAAATAACGATCGAAGCAACATTCTTTATCGTGTGAGCACCAAAATAGCGCCATTTACCCACGTTGAAGGAGAAATTTCTTTCCGACAGGAATTTGAAGGGTGTCCCAACCTCAATGGCAGGGTATTCATGAATGAACCTACGTAGTAGTCCTGGGTACGCGACTTCCTAATAACGTTACGATAGCGTGGGGGTGTTGGCAAATGAACGTACATAGCTTGTCAGTGAAAAAATGCTAACTCATGTGTACACTAGAGCATGTAAATATCACAAGTGTGACATAATTTTTCAGATGTGCAAGAGAATACTGTAAATAAAAGTTGTGATTGGTTGATATTTTTAACTTCTGTTTTGGAAGAAGTAACACAAACAGCCTCAAGATTGAGTAAGCAGGATTGCTTTTTTGTATCAGAAAATGGTCAAAAATTGAAATATGAAAAAGACAAAGGTGTGATAGAAGTATTAATTTTCTTAATCAGGGTTTTTTTTCTGTCATATTTCTGTATTTCTGTCCGTTTTATTTGAACTTGTGAACTTGTGAGGCGATCAGTTTGCTGTTCTGCCGGTGAAAATCGCATAGCATAATCAGGATAAGGCACCTGAAGCGAATATCTTTTTTTAAAAACGGAATCTAAGCTCCACGAAAATATGTACGTATATGTACATATGTTCTCATATGATGAACTACCCCGCGGAGGCAACAAAGTCTTTTCGTTCAGCTCATCGCTACGAAAAACCAGCTTAAGGCGCGGCAGCCACACAGGCGCTGTGCAGACTAACGATTAACAGGTCTTCCTACTTCTCGTGGCTACGCTTGCAGAAATTTAAGCTGGTTGGCTGCAGATGCATTACCCCTTTGTGTCGCCGGTGTAAGGGGATTAAGTCACTATATCAAAGCACGGGCAGCTGGCTTCAGTTGGAAAGCTTTGTTCACGAGTTCTGTCAACGGGAGAGCAGCTCACGAGCATCGTAACAATAGCACTATTCATCCATGTCCAGCTGCGGTAGGATAAAGTGCAGTTACTTTTGACTGCAGTTGGATGCATAGCGAAATTTATCTATGGTGCCTTACTAAACATACCTTTTACAGATATCAAGTTAAGTTTGTTTGACCAAATCAACTACTCCTCCAACACCCTTCAGAATCCTCCCTTGGGCAATTCTCACCTGAAGAATTGCACAATTCCTCTGTACACCCTCATATTGAAGTAAATTAATACCTTCCTCCAGTGTTTGACATTTCTCAGCTAATAAGTGCTGCAGCAATGATAGTTTGGAGGTATATTGATGTGGTCACCAGCGGGGTAGTGAGGTACACCCCTCCTTCTGCCCCTCCTTTAGCATCACAACATCACAGCAGAGGCATATCACCTTTAAAAAGAGTAAAGGCATCACCTGTAAAGGTTTCATTAAGTTTTTATTGTGAATTTTGTGTATGTATCTCACTCGAATTTCTTCACTTTATCCTTCAACATCTGATTCAAGTTATTCTCTGTCCATTTTATTTTCTGGAAATGTCTCTATGTAGTCTGCTAATATTGTTCAAGTGTTTCCTGTGATTAGGATAGGATTGACAGAAGCATGGTAACATTTTGATCTGCTTCATTCCAGGGAGCTGGTAAAACAAATGTTGCTCTCCTGACCATACTGAGAGAGATTGGAAAAAATATAAACGTTGACGGGACAATCAACACTGAGGCTTTCAAAATCATATACATTGCACCAATGAGATCACTTGTACAGGAAATGGTTGGCAACTTCAGAAAGGTTGGTTTGATACTCTTGATTGACAGCTGGTCAGAAAAATATTCGTTCTTTGTTGTGCCTTGGGTACGAATTGGTGTCGCATACTTTCTCCATTAGACTGTCAGCCTATCATGTTTGTGTAAATTAAGGAAAATGTATTGATTGGACACTCCTTTTGTTATTTCTTTGTGTAATGCACAAATAATGACGGTGTATTGTTACAATTATTTCAGTGTGTGCATTCTTTATCTGTGTGATATTAATCATGAGGTTATGTTATTGTATCTTTCTAGACCAGGAAATAATTTAGCATTCAAATTTTGCATAGCAGTTTTGAAGATTTTTGAGGTCTTTCACACATTGTTTGTAAAAATGCAAGGGTTATGCACACAAAAAATTTCTACACAATTTTTCATTTGTGTAGCAACTTGGCTTGTTTGTGTAGCAAATTGCGATGTGATACTGGAAAAATTATTCCCAGTAGACTAGGTATCAAAAACTAGGAAGTTTGTTGTGATAGCTCAGAAATAATACAGGGCAATGATTTCCATAAAATTTTGGTGAAGTAGAGGTTAAATTGAATTTTTTGGAAATACATTCCTCCCAAGTTTGACATTCTCAGCTAATAAGTGCTGTTAGAGTGATAGTATGGAGGATACATTAATGTGGTCACCAGCAGGGTTGTCATGGTAACTCATACCACACCCCTTCTTAACTCATCACAACATCTAATACTTCAGATCGCTATGTTTCTTACTCTCTTACTTCACAGTGATTTAAGTTTAAGGTGAAATACACTTTGGTAGTGTTTGAGAAAGCTATGTCCAATTAAAATCAGGCATGTCTTTACAGTACATTATATCTTTCCTAATTTGTGACTCACATGGCCTGTTTCCATCAAATGAATGATGCATTATTTGAAATGATACCCCTTCTTTTCCTTTTCAGTGTTTTCCCTAGGTTTTAGAGGGTGTGAGGTGGTACTAGTCCATGGGATAGAATCTTGCCAGTCTTTGACACCAAAAGGGAGGGAGATGACTTCTGCTATAGCTGGTGTAGTAAAGATGGCAATTGGAGCCATTTTCTGTGAGGTGGTGGCAAAAATATGTGAGGTCGCCGCCTCACAAAAAGAAAGCCTGGAGAAACTCTGCTTTTATTTCTTCACTTTCCTTTGATATTTTTTACTCCTGCAGAGGCTCAGTTCCTATGGGATAACAGTGTCTGAATTAACAGGGGACACACAGCTGACCAAAGAACAGATCACAGCGACCCAAATCATTGTTTGTACTCCGGAGAAGTGGGATATCATCACCAGGAAGGGAGGAGAGAAGACTTATACACAGCTTGTCAGGCTCATCATAATTGTGAGTGCCCCTCTTCCCCCTCCCACTTTCCCCCTCCTCCAAAATAGCCTATAATCTGAGACACTAAATCCTCACATTCTGGTTTGCAAGGTGTGACGTTTTGTCTTGAGACATGAATATCATGCCTGACATCATGTGTCAAGGTTAGATTAAGGTTAAAGAGATTAGGTTAAAGTGTACCTCAAGTCAAAAAATTCAAACATTTCAATTAAAAAGCATGGAAAATGAATTCTAACAGTCCAACTCCCATCTCTTCCCATCATCTTCAAAGGACGTTCCTGAGCTGAAATGTCAAATGTTGAATTTTATTCACTTAAAACAGATTGGTCCATTGTGCAATAATTTGTGACTTCCTTGTTGTACAATTCACATTATCTGCTTTGTTTCCCTTTAAAATTAAAAATGTTTTTATCACCTTGAGCACTTCCTGTTTGCTTGCATAGCATGTTGCACACAGAGGGCTAAATTAATTTAACATCCCACCATAAGAGTAAGAGTTCTATCACACTTTGGTGCAAGGTGCTGTAACTTTCAGAAAAACAAAGAAATACAAAGATTGTAATTTGAGTAGTACAGCAATGACACCTTTTGAAGTAAACTTTGGAATTTGACCAAATTTGTTTATTTTTAGGAATTAAAAAAAAATGGCATCACTGAGGGAGCCTTGGGGATATAATCCTTCCCCTTTGAAGTGGGGGGCATGGACCAATGGCTCCCATGCATACGCCAGGTGTAATAAGTACATTTTACATCTCTCCCTTGTGCACCTTGTGGAGAGGTGTTCAGAAAACCCCATTATATTGAGATTGGGGACATTTTCAGCACCTGTATTGGTTGTTATAGCCAGTACTTGTGATTTTATATAGGCATGACATGTACTGCAAATGTCAATGCACAACACTGTAAAAAAAAGTTAGCAATGTAGCTATTTTATCCACACAAGTCTAACTTTTAAAAGCACATATTGGCACAGATTCTCTGAGCTTATCTCTTTGAAGCTTCCATAATATGTGCAATATTAATGATGGTGGCCCATTAACTGTCAAACCTTCTCAGTGGTTTGAGGGTCAGATACCTCCAAACAAGACTTATTATTAAAAACTTCCTTACAATTTGTGCCCAGAAAAATCTGTTTAGATCCCTCCCTGTCTGACTTAGCATGAAATAGCCCTTACTTGAATCACCTAACACTTTTTATTTTAAAAATGGACTTGTGGGTAGTAGTTGGGATTTGACTTGATATTCATGCTTTAAGTTTGTAGCTGCTCTATGTTTATTGGGTCTTATCATATCATCAACAATGTTAACAAAATTTTAAAGGCCAAATTTTCTCACTCCAGACAGTTCCAATTCTCGTCACCTCTTTTCTTTAAGCCCCTCCCACTTGTCCAAAATTCATCCAGACACAATCTCAGTTTACTGCTTCAGGGTTAGTGTGCAAGACCCAGTGTGTAATCAGAACACTCTCAGTGCAGTATATGCTGTGTTATATGAGCTACAGTACTCTGTATTTTTTAATTTGTTGTCAGTCAATGAGCTGTGCAGGGAATAATTTAGTATTCAAATTCTGCATTGCACTTTTGAAGATTTTTGAGGTCTTTCACACATTGTTTGTGAAAATGCAAGGGTTATACACACAAAAAATTGCTACACAATTTTTCATTTGTGTAGCAACTTGGCCTGTTTGTGTAGCAAATTGCGATGCGATACTGGATAAATTATTCCCTGCTGTGCCAATTGAGAATTTCTGTAGACTACTAAAAGAAATTGTAGTTTATGGTGAGAATTGACTACCGCTAAATACTGCAGTGGGCTATAATTTGTAAATAGGAGACATCAAGTTTGTAAGATGAATATTTGCAGCTTGGTTTCTAACCATTTGGTTCAAGTTGGGCAGGCCAAGGCCTTTTTTACAGTTGTGGCTCACTGGCAGACATTAAGTAAAATCCTGACTTTCCAATCTGTGATTGTTTTAGACTGTTAAGTGGTAGGTGACTTATATAAAGGCTATTTTACAAAATGCATCATCTTATTTGTTTTGATTTTCTTCACAGGATGAAATCCATTTACTCCATGATGACAGAGGTCCAGTTCTTGAATGTTTAATAGCAAGGTAACAGAAAGATCAAAATTGTATCTTAATCTTTATCTCAAGGTGACAGTGGTTTGGCATTATTTCAACTAAGGTGGAGGGTATTTCTAAATTTTTAACACGCTGATACACAAGTATGAAGAGAATGGTGGAGTATCCATTACAGGGAATAAATTTATTATGATGTATAACTTAAAGGAATATAGAAGTATTGTTCCTCTGGGAAAAAAATTTTCATGTGTTGAAAAGTGTGTAGTTGATATGAGTTTTCTTTGCGGTGCAATAAAAGTTTGCAATGTAGCCTCCCTCCTGGAACTTTGTAAATAGTACTATCTTTTTTGTAATGCCCATTCTTAAGATAGTTGCATGCTTTTGCCTTTTGCCTTTTGCCTTAGACCATGACTGAAAGCCTTGCATCCCCCTCCCTCCAGGTAATTCCAACCCTGATTGTATCCACAATGCAGTAATGTGTGTTATCCTGTAGTATCATTTCAGAGTGAGGATTACTTGCAAAGTTCTTTTCCATGAATAATGATGATGTTTGGAGCAAAACTTTGTTAATGTGAAGGGCATATGACTATTTTGTACTAAGAAATTTGACGTGCGGTTCTGGAAGTAAACATTTTTCCATTATTTTCCCAAAATTCATTTTGTCTTCTTTTTAAATCAGCATGCCTTATCAATCTTAAGTCTTGCATTGACTGATTTCTCTTTAGAACAATTCGGAACATTGAAACCTCTCAGGAAGATGTCCGTCTGATTGGTCTCAGTGCCACGCTCCCCAACTACCAGGATGTTGCAACATTCTTGAGGGTAAAGCCAGACAAGGGCCTGTTCTTCTTTGATAACAGTTTCAGGCCTGTACCCCTGGAACAACAGTATATTGGAATCACTGAAAAGAAAGCCATCAAGAGGTTTCAACTGATGAATGAGATTGTCTATGAAAAGGTGATGGACCATGCTGGCAAAAATCAGGTGAGAATGAATATTCAGTTAAAATGAATATCCATGTATGACAGGAGTGGACTAATCAGGGAAGGAGAATTGTCAAAGCAGCATGCCCTCCCTTCATGATGGTGACATGGTACTTTTTTAAGCAGCAGGGTCACTCTCATTTAGACCACTGCAGTAGGCTGAATTAGAAGGAGAAAGTCTCAAGTATGTTCACTGATGTCACAAGCTCTGCCCCCGCTATGGCTATGCTTTCAATAAGGCAATTTGAAGTGATGTCATTTGACCGGCAAGTGTGTCTTTTATAAAACATGCATGGTAAGAGTCCTTGCTGTGCGCACAGTAAATGTCACAGTAGTTCCTATGGGAATACCGTGCGTGTCTGCTGTAAACATGTTTACCACATGCATGTTTTGCCCTTCATTGCCAAGCAAAATCAATAGTGTGATGTCACATGAAATTGCCTTAACAACTACACAATACAAATTAATACATGATAAAATAGAACAACTTTTGGGTTATCAAGTGTCAGAGTGGTCTATTCTTGGCACAGGCCTGCATGTAAAATAGGTTGCCCAGCCAAAAAAGTGGGTTTGGGGCTGGACTGGAGCATCTTTGGGTGGACCATTAATAGCCAAC
The DNA here is from genome assembly GCA_037179385.1 of Holothuria scabra. Lineage (NCBI taxonomy): Eukaryota > Metazoa > Echinodermata > Holothuroidea > Aspidochirotida > Holothuriidae > Holothuria > Holothuria scabra. Next base: position 18,104,704 of record CM074194.1, on the reverse strand, counting down.
CTCTTTTTCTATAGAACAACAAGCAACATTAGCTGGCTGATGTTATTGAGCAATGTGACAGGTGTAGTATCAGTTTCTCATGAAGCTAGAGTTAAGATTTTGTAATCAATATGGAGTTAGGTAACTTCTCCTATGGTAAGAATGAAATGAACAGTAAGGACTTTTCAAGCAGCCATCTTCTGGACCCTTTGCAAGATGACATGGTTACTGCTAGGAAGCTGTACCAAGCAGTTGAGCAAATGCCATAGGCAAAATGGCTCCAAGTTACATCATACCATTGTTTCCATTGGGGTGGAGGTGTTTTCAAAATTCCCCCAAAATAAAATTCAAGGGGGAATTTCCCCCTTTTTCCCCCTCCTCCAAAACCCCTTTCTGTATCCCCTCCCCCCAAAACAGAAAAAAATGCTATAGCCGTTTTACTAATGCTCAATTCCACACAAAACTGAGTGCAAATTAATTTTCTTTGTCTAGGTTGATCTAAAAAATACAATTTAAATAGGACAATCCAATTGTATCCTTCTTAGTGCATCTGTAATGATGTAGAAGATACATTTAGCATATAAAATGATGCAACAACTGTCACTGCAATAACTTTCACTATATGCCTATTGCACACTGAATTGAAGTAATGAAACCCCCCATCCCCTTCATATTGCAATTCCCTCCCCCTCAAAGAAAAATATTAGTGGGAGGTATACTCCCCTGGTTTAGTTCCGGAGTGCATAAACTGCATCATGAATAATTTATCACTTGGAGGCTTTTCTAAGTATTCATCTGTCAACCCACTCCCTGATATTGACCATTATCAATCTCCAGGAGAAATTCCTGAATTAATGTTAAGATTTTAAAGACAATTAGTTTCTATATCCTTCAAATCCTTAAAAATGAAAACTTTGGCCATTTAATTTTTTAATTTTAATCTTTCGATGCATGGTCCATGGTGACATCCCTTTGATCCATGAAGACGTGATTGGGGTCCTTCTGGGTCCTTACAACACTGAAGAGTAGTACTTTGTCAGTTTTACAGGAAATGCTTTTAAATCAGGACTTCTTTATTACTTCTTATGAGTTCTGTCATGTTTGGCTTCAATTCTGAATTAATTATTGAGTATGTCCCTCAAAGGTGGCTTAAGTTTGAATAATTTCCATGCTTTATTTATCCATTTCATCCATTTCTCTTTTTCGTCATTGGAAACAGTGGCATGTGTGGAATTAATTCTTGATTAGGATAGTGTTTTGCTATTTCTTCATTCACGTACAAAGTTTTAAAATGTTCTGTGATCTCCAGATGTTTTTAATTCTCAACTTTGTGGAAGGTTCTGTTTAACTTAAAGATTATGAAAAGACTGTGTGTACCATGACTACTCAGACCTTTTACTATAGGGCATGCAAGTTTGATGGCACACCACTCTCCTCAAGTCAATGTGAAGAGTGTGTTCATTTGCCCACTAAGATGGAATTCAGAGCTCATAAAAGTCTGTCAAAGTTTAATAAAATTAACGTGCCTACCACACTCCTCAATTTCGACGTACATGTTACTTGCTCAGTCCATATATATAGGAAGTCTGTGATTGTTCCTGCCTTAACTTAAAATTTCCCCCTTAGCAGCAGAAAATGGAAAAGAGAGAGGTGCCTAAAATAACTTGCATGCAATACATGAATTTGATAATTCGTTGCTGCATGGAATTGTGGGGCACAGCATGGGGTATACAAACCAAGCTCAGCACAGAGTGTACGGCCCTTTGTTTTTGTCAGGGCATGCAAATTTCATTTCATTTCATTTATTCATTTTTCCACAATATTTGATAGCAGTTGGCATAATATACAGAAATAAAAGTAGAATGTTACATGAAATCAAAATATTGTGAAGGGAAGCACCCTAAAATACCCATTGGTTTTTTTTTATTAAAGTGCCCCCAAGAAAGAAGAAAGAAACAAAAATGAACCAGGATAGTACAAACTAAAAAAAGTACATGAGGACAGGAGATAACAAAACAAAGAGAAAACACGTAGATCAAGAATGCCTGTCCAATATCACACCCTAGATGCCTCCCTAGATATCACCCATCCATCCCCAAATACCCTACCTTTACCACACCCTACCCTTTCCACACACAAAAGATTACACATACTACATTACCCTTACCCCAAACATGGCACCCCTACACACCACCCCCCCTTCCCCACCTTGACTTGTACCCTTGTATGGTCACATGGGGCAGCACTAGAAAGAATACTGTCTAGCCAACTTGAACAAAAATAGGTCTAAGTCTTTACTTTTGGATTAAAATGCAAATGTTTACACCAAAAAGACAGGTTAGACACAACTCACTGCACTTAAGATCCTTCATTATGTTATGGATAGATTGAAGGGGAAAGATTTCTCAAAATGTTCATGTGTAATTTCAAATTTTTGAGTACTTGTAGTAGAAATGGGATTGGTTTCTTTCTCCAGATGATTTAGAGGATGTGCACATGTGCATAGCCACCAATTGCTGAACTGGCTTATTGGTTTGCACTTGCATTTACTTTGTGTGAAACAAAAATAAATCAGGACTGTTGATAGCTGCTTTGAAGTTCTCTGTCTCTGTACCAAGCAGCCTATAATGCATTTCAATATTATAAATCTATACTGTGATATTTTACCACCAAAGATTTCAGTGCTCTAATTTTCTGTTGTACCAATATTTCTGTTTCTCAAGAATTTTTAAGATGAGAGCTATTAATAAACAAGTTCAATACTTCATTTTGGTGGCAATGCACATGCACACATCCTCCAAATTGTCGGCATATACAAACCAATCCTACCACACACATGTTCCTACCATGTGTGTTCCGAGTTTACATGAAAATTTGGTGACATCATTCTTTCTTAATCCAGCCATAACACCAGGAGGAATCCTTAGTGTGTTTCTATGCAGTGGACAATGTCTAAATTGCTGTTTTGACATACAAATGTTCATTTCATCCTGTAGTAAAGTAGGACTGAGTCCCTATTTTGTTCGGGTTGACCAGTCGGATTTATCCTGTGTGTTGCATGCATGTAGAACAAGAAAACAAGGGAATGTTGTACACTGCATGCTGAGCTCTGTTTGTGTTTCCCATCCTGTGTCCCACAATTCCATGCACCAACAAATTACCAAACTAGCTTATTGTCCAATGTGTTGGTTGAAATAACGTAGCTTGCCTCGAATAATTTAAACTGTAGCCCTCTCCTCTCTACCTGGTTTAATCATGGAAAAGTGTAGTGCTGCCCTCCCTCCTTCACTACTCATGGCAATGTCTTAGCTGGTGCCACCCTCCTGCAATTTGTACCTTTGGGAAAGTGTTAGTGCTGCCCTCAGTCCTACTCTTCTTATGGGAATGAGTTATCTAGAGCAGCCCTCTTTCCCACTGCATTCACAGGAATGTTAGCTAGTGCAGTCCCCTCTTTTACTCTACTCATGGGAAAGTGTTAGTGCTTCCCTTCCTCCCCACTAAACTCATTAGAATGTGTTAGTGCAGCCCTCCCTCCTGTTCTATTCACTTGAGAGTGTTAATGCAACCTCTCCAACTCTGCTCATGGGAAAGTGTTAGTGTAGCCCTCTCTCCCACTCATCTCTATGAAAAATTTTAGTCCGTCCCTTGAAAGAGACCATGAACTGTTGAAAGCAAGGTGCAGCAGACCAAGCTAAGTGTCTATTTCTCTCTCAAAGAACCTCATCTTTTATTCTATTCAATAGGTCCTAGTATTTGTCCACTCAAGAAAAGAGACAGGAAAGACTGCCAGGGCTATTAGAGATATGTGCCTAGAGCAGGACTCCCTTGGACAGTTTCTGAAGGAAGGGTCGGCATCCACTGAGATTCTTCGAACAGAAGCTGATCAAGCAGAGGTAAGCTGTAGAATTTTGTAGCAATGATGGTTGTAAAGAGAGTGACTGTCTGTGTCACCCTCGATACCTCCTATTGATGTATTTATTCGATTATTGCCTGCAATAGCTGTCTGGCAAAAGCCAGTAACACCGTGGGAGAGGGCAGACCATTTACCACTATACCCTACTCTTCTGCGCCCTTTCACTCAATGCTGACAAACTGCCTTCGGGAAATGATAACTTAGGTTATCATTGAATTTACCTTTTTCTGCACCAGGATGGTAGAATGGGCAACTTGAGAAATATGGGTGCACAATTCATCCTGGCATGAATGAAAAAGTTGGGAAGCTGGGCTGAGACTTCTCCCTGGAAATTTGGACATCTGGAGGGAATTGTGCAACTGGAAGGTCATTTTCCCTTTTCTGCACATGAAAATATTGGAATTATGGTGTTAAATATTGCTTTCTTCCTGGGAAATAATTTTATTCACTTCCTGGGAAATTATCATTTTTTCTGGCCCTGTCATCCTTGGAAGGAAATTATACCACAACAGAGACTGACTAAGCAAGATTAGTATTTAAATGTTTTATTGTTTACACAATATCTCAAGATAGGAAACTTGGAGTAATTTCAAACTTGATGTGTGGATGTGTTATGATGTAAGGAAGAACCTTATTGATTTTGGTGGGGGTCAAAGGTCATCTGGGGTCACAGGGGTCAAACCCTGAAATCTTTGTTTACACGATATGTCAAGATAGAAAACTTGGATTAATTTCAAACTTGATGTATTGATGATTTATGATGTAAGGAAGAACCCTTTTGATTTTGGTAGAAGTCAAAGGTCATTTGGGGTCAGATGGGGTCAAACCCCCAAATCCTTGTTTACATGATATGTCAAGATATGAAACTTGGAATAATTTCAAACTTGACATGTTGATATGTTAGGATGCAAGCAAGAACCCTATAAATTTTGTTGGCCGTCAGAGGTCATTTGGGGTCACATGGGGTCAAACCCTGAAATCCTTGTTTACACAATATCTCATGGTAGGAAACTTGGATCAATTTCATACTTGATATGTGGATGCATTATGATGTAAGGAAGAACCCTTTTGATTTTGGTGGAGGTCAAAGGTCATCTGGGGTCACAGGGGTCAAACCCTGAAATCTTTGTTTACACGATATGTCAAGATAGAAAACTTGGATTAATTTCAAACTTGATGTATTGATGATTTATGATGTAAGGAAGAACCCTTTTGATTTTGGTGGAGGTCAAAGGTCATTTGGGGTCAGATGGGGTCAAACCCCAAAATCCTTGTTTACATGATATGTCAAGATATGAAACTTAGAATAATTTCAAACTTGACATGTTGATGTGTTATGATGCAAGCAAGAACCCTATAAATTTTGTTGGCCGTCAGAGGTCATTTGGGGTCACATGGGGTCAAACCCTGAAATCCTTGTTTACACAATATCTCATGGTAGGAAACTTGGATCAATTTCACACTTGATATGTGGATGCATTATGATGTAAGGAAGAACCCTATTGATTTTGGTGGAGGTCAAAGGTCATCTGGGGTCACAGGGGTCAAACCCTGAAATCTTTGTTTACACGATATGTCAAGATAGAAAACTTGGATTAATTTCAAACTTGATGTATTGATGATTTATGATGTAAGGAAGAACCCTTTTGATTTTGGTGGAGGTCAAAGGTCATTTGGGGTCAGATGGGGTCAAACCCCAAAATCCTTGTTTACATGATATGTCAAGATATGAAACTTAGAATAATTTCAAACTTGACATGTTGATGTGTTATGATGCAAGCAAGAACCCTATAAATTTTGTTGGCCGTCAGAGGTCATTTGGGGTCACATGGGGTCAAAGCCCAAAATCCTTGTTTATACAATATCTCATGGTGGGAAACTTGGATTTATTTCAAACTTGATACATTGATATGTTATGATGAAAGGAAGAACCCTATTATTTTTGTTGGCGGTCAGAGGTTATTTGGGGTCACATGGGGTCAAACCCCAAAATCCTTGTTTGCACAATATCTCATGGCAGGAAACCTGGATCCCTTTCAAACTTGATATGTTGATGCATTATGAGGTGAGGAACAACCCTATCAATTTTGGTGGAGGTCAGAGGTCATTTGGGGTCACATGGGGTGAAGCCCAAAAATCCTTGTTTACATGATATCTCAAGATACAAGACTTGGAATAATTTCAAACTTGACATGTTGATGTGTTATGATGCAAGCAAGAACCCTATAAATTTTGTTGGCCGTCAGAGGTCATTTGGGGTCACATGGGGTCAAAGCCCAAAATCCTTGTTTATACAATATCTCATGGCAGGAAACATGGAATCATTTCTAACTAGATGTGCTATGAGGTGAGGAAGAAACCTATCTGTTTAGGTGAAGGTCAAAGGTCATTTGGGGTCACATTTTGTCAAACCCTGAAATCCTTGTTTACACGACATCTCAAGCTAGGAAACATGGATTGATTTCAAACTTGATATGTTGATGTGTTATGAGGTGAGGAAGAACCCCATCTGTTTTGGTGAAGGTCAAAGGTCTTTTGGGGTCACATTTTGCCAAACCCCAAAATCCTTGTTTACACGATATCTCAAGGTAGGAAATTTGGATTGATATCAAACTTGATATGTTGATGCATTATGATGTAAGGGAGAACCCTTTTGTTTTTGGTGGAGGTCATAGGTCATCTGAGGTCACAAGGAGTCAAATTCTGAAAACTTCCTTAATGTGATATCTCAAGTATTGAAAGTTGGATGAAGTTCATATTTGTTATGTGGATGTGTTATGGTTAGGAGATGGTCACCTTTCCTTTTAGTGGAGGTCAAAGTCTTCTGGAGTCACCAATGGTCAAAGTCTGAAAACCTTGTTAACGTGATATCATATGTTTAGGAAGCTTGGATACATTTCCTATTTGGGAAAGTGGATACATTATGGTCAGGAGATGGTTCCTCTTGTTTTGGGCAGAGATGAAAGGTCATCTGGGGTCTTCAGGGGTAAAAGTTGTAAACCCTTTCAAATGTTATATTTCAAGATAGCTGCATGTTTGTCTGCCTGTCTGTATGTTGGTCTGTCTATCTATCTATGTATGTCCTTTATGGAGGTCAAAGGTCATCTGAAATAACAATTATTTTTTGAACATGCTAGTATAACATTTGAGTGAGAAGACTAACGGTGCATGATGGCATTATTTGAAATGAAAAATTTATGTATCGTCGAAACCTCAATGCATTTTTGCATTCTGGTTTAATACCCCAATTTTTGCCAAAAAGGTTTGAAAGTGAGAGTGAATCAACAGGCTTTATTAAGATGAAAAGCAAGACCCCCAACTAGCTGTTCTGATGCACAGTTCCACATTTTAATAACAAAATTTGCTGTGTTCTGCTTTTGCAATGTCATGTTGTATTTCAGTTAAACTGAAATCATGATCTGCATGTACACATTACAATGTTTGCTTTTGTTTCTTCAAGTAGTAAGATTTTGGTTTCGATGATAAGAGAAACCTATGCAATCATGATGGCATGTGTATGTATGAGTGTATGTATGTGTGTGTGTGTATGTGTGCGTTTGTGACACTTTGCCTGTTAGCACGATATCTCAAGATAGAAATGTCTGACAATTTTCAAACTTGATACATGGATGCAACATATTGAGAGGAAGAACCCTATTGTTTTTGGCGGAGGTCAAAGGTCATCTGGGGTCAGCAGGGGTCAATTTCTGAAAACTTTGTTAGCACGATATTTCAAGATAGGAAACTTGGAACGATTTCATGTTTGATATGTGGATGAGTTATGGTCAGAAGATGGTCCCTATTGTTTTTGGCGGAGGTCAAAGGTCATCTGGGATCACCAGGGGTCAAAGTCTGAAAATCTTGTTAGCACAATATCTCAAGATAGGAAACTTGGATCGATTTCATATTTGGTATGTGGATGTGTTATGGTCAAGATGGTCCCTATTGTTTTTGGTGGAGGTCAAAGGTCATCTGGGGTCACCAGGGGTCAAAGTCTGAAAATCTTATTAGCACAATATCTCAAGATAGGGAACTTGGAAAGATTTCATATTTGGCATGTGGATGTGTTATGGTCAGAAAGATGTTCATATTGTTTTCGGTGGAGGTCAAAGGTCATCTGGGGTCACCGGGGGTCATAGTCCCAAAAAACTTGTCAGCACAATATCGCAAGGGAGAAAAATTGGATAAATTTCATATTTGGTTTCTGGATGCATTTTGGTCAGAAGATGGTCCCTATTGTTTTTTGTGGAGGTCAAAGTTCATCTGGGGTCACTGGGGGTCAAAGTGTGAAAATCTTATTAGCACGATATTTCAAGATAGGGAACTTGGATAGATTTCATATTTGGTATGTGGATGTGTAATGGTCAGAAGATGGTTCATATTGTTTTCGGTGGAGGTCAAAGGTAATCTGGGGTCGCCGGGGTCAAAGTCTGAAAATCCTGTCAACACAATATCTCAAGATAGGAAACTTGGATAGATTTCATATGTAGTATGTGGATGCGTTTTGGTCAAAAGATGGTCCCTATTGTTTTTGGTGGAGGTCAAAGGTCATCTGGGGTCAGCAGGGGTCATTTTCTGAAAACTTTGTTAGTACAATATCTCAAGGGATGAAACTTGAATAGATTTCATATTTGATACGTGAATGCATTATGGTCAGAAGATGGTCCCTATTGTTTTTGACAGAGGTCAAAGGTCATCTGGGGTCACTGGGGGTCAAAGTTGGAAAATCTTGTTAGCACAATATCTCAAGATAGGAACCTTGGATAGGTTTCATATTTGGTATGTGGATGCTTTATGGTCAGAAGATGGTCCCTAAGGTTTTTGGTGGAGGTCAAAGGTCATCTGGGGTCACCAGGGGTCAAAGTCTGAAAATCTTATTAGCACGATTTTTCAAGATAGGAAACTTGGATAGATTTCATATTTGGTATGTGGATGTGTTATGGTCAGAAGATTGTTCATATTGTTTTTGGTGGAGCTCAAAGGTCATCTGGGGTCACTGGGGGTCAAAGTCTGAAAAACTTGTCAACACAATATCTCAAGGGAGGAAACTTGAATAGATTTCATATTTGGTTAATGGATGCATTTTAGTCAGAGGATGGTCTCTAGTGGTTTTGGTAAAGGTCAAAGGTCATCTGGGGTCACTGGGGGTCAAAGTCTGAAAATCTTGTCAATACAATATCTGAAGGGAGGAAACTTGGATATATTTCATATGTAGTTTGTGGATGCATTTTGGTCAGAAGATGGTCCCTATTGTTTTTGGTGGAGGTCATAGGTCATCTGGGGTCAGCAGGGGTCAAAGTGTGAAAATCTTATTAGCACGATATTTCAAGATACGGAACATGGATAGATTTCATATTTGGTATGTTGGTGTGTTATGGTCAGAAGATGGTACCTTTTGTTTTCGGTAGAGGTCAAAGGTCATCTGGGGTCACCAGGGGTCAAAGTCTGAAAATCTTATTAGCAGGATTTTTCAAGATAGGAAACTTGGATAGATTTCATATTTGGTATGTGGATGTGTTATGGTCAGAAGATTGTTCATATTGTTTTTGGTGGAGCTCAAAGGTCATCTGGGGTCACTGGGGGTCAAAGTCTGAAAATCTTGTCAACACAATATCTCAAGGGAGGAAACTTGAATAGATTTCATATTTGGTTTGTGGATGCATTTTAGTCAGAGGATGGTCTCTATTGGTTTTGGTAAAGGTCAAAGGTCATCTGGGGTCACCGGGGGGTCAAAGTCTGAAAATCTTATTAGCACGATATTTCAAGATACGGAACATGGATAGATTTCATATTTGGTATGTTGGTGTGTTATGGTCAGAAGATGGTACCTTTTGTTTTCGGTAGGAGTCAAAGGTCATCTGGGGTCACCAGGGGTCAAAGTGTGAAAATCTTGTCAGCACGATATTTCAAGATAGGGAACTTGGATAGATTTCATATTTGATGTGTGGATATGTTATTGTCAGAAGATGGTTCATATTGCTTTTGGTGGCAGTCATAGGTCATCTGGGGTCACTGGGGGTCAAAGTCTGAAAATCTTGTCAACACAATATCTCAAGGGAGGAAACTTGAATAGATTTCATATGTGGTTTGTGGATGCATTTTAGTCAGAGGATGGTCTCTATTGGTTTTGGTAAAGGTCAAACGTCATCTGGGGTCACCGGGGGGTCAAAGTCTGAAAATCTTGTTAATACAATATCTGAAGGGAGGAAACTTGGATATGTTTCATATGTAGTTTGTGGATGCGTTTTGGTCAGAAGATGGTCCCTATTGTTTTTTGTGGAGGTCAAAGGTCATCTGGGGTCAGTAGGGGTCAAAGTGTGAAAATCTTGTCAGCACGATATTTCAAGATAGGGAACTTGGATAGATTTCATATTTGATGTGTTGATATGTTATTGTCAGAAGATTGTTCATATTGCTTTTGGTGGCAGTCATAGGTCATCTGGGGTCACTGGGGGTCAAAGTCTGAAAATCTTGTCAACACAATATCTCAAGGGAGGAAACTTGAATAGATTTCATATTTGGTTTGTGGATGCATTTTAGTCAGAGGATGGTCTCTATTGGTTTTGGTAAAGGTCAAAGGTCATCTGGGGTCACCGGGGGGTCAAAGTCTGAAAATCTTGTCAATACAATATCTGAAGGGAGGAAACTTGGATATATTTCATATGTAGTTTGTGGATGCGTTTTGGTCAGAAGATGGTCCCTATTGTTTTTGGTGGAGGTCAAAGGTCATCTGGGGTCAGTCGGGGTCAAAGTGTGAAAATCTTATTAGCACGATATTTCAAGATACGGAACATGGACAGATTTCATATTTGGTATGTTCGTGTGTTATGGTCAGAAGATGGTACCTTTTGTTTTCGGTAGGGGTCAAAGGTCATCTGGGGTCACCGGGGTTCAAAGTGTGAAAATCTTGTCAGCACGATATTTCAAGATAGGGAACTTGGATAGATTTCATATTTGATGTGTGGATATGCTATTGTCAGAAGATGGTTCATATTGTTTTTGGTGGCAGTCATAGGTCATCTGGGGTCACTGGGGGTCAAAGTCTGAAAATCTTGTCAACACAATATCTCAAGGGAGGAAACTTGAATAGATTTCATATTTGGTTTGTGGATGCATTTTAGTCAGAGGATGGTCTCTATTGGTTTTGGTAAAGGTCAAAGGTCATCTGGGGTCACCGGGGGACAACAATATCACACGGTAGGGAACTTGGATAGATTCCATATTTGGAATGTGAATGGGTTAAAGTTTGGAGATGGTCCCTACAGAGATGCCAAACTACTTGATTTAGGTGGAATAATTACCATTTTCACCCTCAATTCAGCAATTACGAATATCCTCCAAAAATTGCTCATTTCACATGTTAAGGATCTTTCTTGAAATCTCAAAGTGTCTAGCTCCCTAAACTGAAAAGTTTAGGCCAAAATTGTATGGTTCAAATGAGCAAGTGGGCTAGTACTTTCTGCCTAGGCTTAACGTAGGCCTAAGTTAGGCCTAGCCGATGCTACATCTTTCACAAAGCAGAATCGAGTACTGAAGAGGATCAACAAAATCCACTTGGCCAAGAACATCAAAAATATTTAAAAGGCATTGGTAAAAAACCCTTATACAACAATCTGCAGTACTTTTGTTAGCTTTAGGTGTAAAGTTTTTCCCTGCGATGTAATTTTCTTCATCATGTCTAATGTCTTGACACTTTTGCCATTGCCTAATGTATAGCATATATGTACATTTTGAACCTATTCTACACATGCATGTTTCTGTGTAATATCCTTAGGCTAGCCTAGTGGGAAATTAAGCTTTCCTACCAATATTTTATTTGTTCTAGAACATGATATAAAGCATGCAGCAGCATATTTTGGTAGCAGGGTGGTATCTGCAGCGGGGGAAAAATTCTCCCATATATATTAGTGTTATGAGAAGCTGTTCAAAAGTCCTCCCATATATATTAGTGTTACAAAGTGTCATTGCAAAATAATGTCTCGACTCTGCAGTATTTATGGGGTTGGTTCAAACCTCTGCACTGAAATCTAACCCTCATCAAAGTCTTAAAAGTATTATTAAACCTTTCAGCTGGAAAGGATGGGGAGAGGGTCCTTAGTTTACAGTATTGTGAACTCTCAAGACTTTTTGCAGGTAATTATACAAAACCATCAAAACCATCATGTCATTTCTTAATTGTACCATGGGTTTTTAGGGTTGCCCTAGCATGAGGGGGTCCACTTTTAAAGAAGGTTTGCATGATTCCTATTTTTCATTTCTTGAAGTCAGCTTGGTGGAGGTCAAAGGTCATTTGGGGTCACCAAAGGTCAAAAACTAAAAACCTTCTCAACACAATATCTCTAGGTAGGAAACTTGGATAGATGTCATACTTGGTGTGTGGATGTGTTGTGGTGTAAGGATGAAATTGGATATGTTTAGTGAAGGTCAATAGGTCATCTGGGGTCACCAGGGGTCAAACACTGAAAAACGTTTTAACACAGTATTTTAAGGTAGAAAGGACAGATTTCAAATCAGTCTGTCTTTGGTTAAGGTCAAAGGTCAGCAAGGTCACTGGAGGTCAACCTCTGGAAATGTTATTTAGAAAATCTTGTAAGCTAGATAAAGATAGGTTCCATAGATTTTTTGTCTCACCTGGTTTTGCATGCTCACACACCCAAACACCTTAGAAATTTTGCCTTTATGTTCATTCAGTAATGATTCCTTCAGGTTGTACACATATCTTGGATCATTTAAAGTTTTAAGAGGGCAATAACTGAAATTTGTAGATTTTACTAAGCACAGGTCACTCTGCATTAAACTGGTCTCTCTGCCAGTGGAAGCAATGCGTCGATTATACAGTATGTCTCTTTAATACTGCTGTGCCCTGTGGGGTAACCTAATCCTCATTCTCATTCTATTATCACACCCCATTAATCACTTGCTTTCTGCTTGACTGCTGAATAAACCCTGTTGTCTGTGTAGAGGTAGCAACTGAAACAGGACAAATGGTAGATTGTTTTAAAGTAATAGCAAGTTTTATTTGAGAGCAGACCTACTTACCAGAGAAATACAAGGGGTGTTTTTCTCTCTCTGACCACATTGTGTTTTGTTTATTGGTGAAAGTATCAAGTTTGATTACAAGCATAAATACATATGGAAATGAGGTAGTGTTTTTGAAGGGTCACCAGCATTATAAAAGTTGAATGTAAGTAAGGCCGCAAAAATTTAATCATTGATTTCATGTAATATTGGTACTAAAATACCCCTTGTGAAGATGTTACAAACATTCAATATGAGCATTTGCTTAGCTCTATTTCGGGGACTGCCTGTACAGTTCTCTTATAATTTTCAGCAAGGAACCACAGTGCCCATTGGGCTCTTGTTTTAATTTTAGAAAGTGTCATCAGAGGGATTTTAAACTTCATGTTCCAATCATCCTGGGATAATGTAAATTCAGCATTCCACTTCTCCAACGATTTTGGGGGTATAACAATATTTGAAATGATTTTGGAGTAAGCTACGTAAGAGGTAATATCTTCTTTGGTGACAGCCTCGGTAACCTCACCATTCTCTGCAGATAAATTGACCTTCCATTCATTGGGAATGGCAGAGATTAAACCAAAGTGAATGGAAAAAGGAAACCTAGTAATACGAAATTTGTGAAAAGAAAAAGAAAGAGTTGAAGATCTTATAAAACAATTTTAATTGTAAAGGGAAACAAAGCAGGTTGTACAAGTTGTATAACACGGAAGTCACAAGTTATATAAGAATCTGATCAGCACTTCTGTTTAGTGACTGTAGGCAGCCATTAGTGGGGTCCATGAGCCTTAAATTGTCTTCGTTTATTGTCTAAATGTAATTTCAAACCCTCATTTACAGTGAAATTGAGGGAATCAAGAGGCTTTACACAGTACACACATCCATGGTACGGATAAGCAAAGAAAGGTGATAGACCCTTGTTACGGCTGATTGAAATCAGACCATCACTTGCTGTCCGGATTCGTCTATTGCACAATGGACTTGCTTGATTAAAGGGAATAACTTTTCATTTAATATATCAGCAATGGATAAAGATATGACAATGGGAGTTGGATGAATTATTTTGCCATCTGTAAAATATATATTTTCAAAATTCAAGACATTACAGAAGACTCAAAGGGACAAATAATTGCAGTCTAATGTGAAGGTTTAAAAGCTTAATCATTGAGACAAAATTTAAATATCTTGCAATATTTAAAGTGAATATCAACTTATATATTGATTTAAGTAAGATAATAGAATGAAGTATTCGGAAATACTCTTGAAGCGGCTAATTGAGTTGGTTCATAAAATTCAACAATTTTTCCAAACCTGTCAAGTCTTCTTCACATACCAATGACAAATGGTCAATCTTAGATGATCCCCATGTCCTACCTATTAATAACTGTTTCATGAGTGAGTACTTAATGGTTCAAGTCGGTTTTTAAAAATTCGTGACCAGACACTTTTTCAAATTATGTACAAAACTGTTGCAAGTCAGATAATAGAAAATTCAAAATTTTAACATTTTCTGTGACTTTTGGATTTGAAACTTGACTTGGTATGCTAACTATAAGCATTGCTTTGTGGTAGTGACCCTTTGAGACTCTCATTAAGTTATTGATAACAACTCAATGAGTCTCTTTAAAGAATTATTCAGAAAATATCTGCCCAATACCCAGAAAAATGAGCAGTGCAATTGCTCTCTGCCTCTTTGATAGACAATTAGTAACCTTTTTGGTATAGAGATTATGTACGTGACGTCAGCACGTTTCACGTCGTTGTTTTACGGGAAAATGTGCACAACAGCACCCTAGAAACAATTGATGTAAAATGAATGCCTGAATGGAAAAACAGAGAGATGGGCAATGCAGTGATGTACTGTAGTTGCATAAGCCCTATAGATGAAGCCATTGTTGTGATTACATTCAAGAGAAAACATGTAGTGTCAGTCTGCATTGACATTGTACACAATGCAGCAAATCAAAATGCTTCTGGGTTCGAAGTGCTCGATCATTGTCGCAATTTGAAGACAGATGTATCCCTTGCACACAAAGCAAACAGCCGTTAGGGCTAGGACAATTATTTGGTAAGTGCTTACCATTTGTAACAGGTGTTTGTTTGATTGGGTAGTCATTGTTTGATATGTTTAATTGCACTCATAACAGGATGGATATATTCCTCCTGTTTTAAACCTGAAAATAAATTCTTTTCTGAGTTTGCAGGTCAGCAAAGGTCTAAATTATGAAAGTCAGAACTTTTTTCAGCTCAAAGCAAACCAAAGAGCTGTTTGAGCTATTGTGATCTGCTACCGTCACTCTGTCTATCTGTCTATCTATCATGTCTGTTCACAAATGCCTTTAATGCTCTAATGAGCACTTTTGGGAATGAATTGTAATGAAACTGGTAACAAAACTATTTTTTTTTATCTCAAAACATATCAAGATGGTATAATCTCTGCTATAAATATTTGAATGACCACACTATAATACCTTAACCTACCTGTACTGTACAGTATGAAGACTGTATGTCATGATTTTGGAAGTTTGTCAGATGTAATGTCTCATATTCCATTTTTGGTTTCGATGATAAGAGAAACCAATGCAATCATGATGGCGTGCGTGTGTATGCATGTATGTATGTGTGTATGCGTGTGTATGTGAGTGCGTGTGTGTGTATGTGTGTGTGTTTGTGACACTTTGCTTGTTAACACGATATCTCAAGATAGGAATGTGTGACAGTTTTCAAACTTGGTACATAGATGCACCATATTGAGAGGAAGAACCCTATTGTTTTTGGTGGAGGTCAAAGGTCACCTGGGGTCACCAGGGGTCAAAGTCTGAAAACCTTGTTAACACAATATCTCAAGATAGGAAGCTTGGATAGATTTCATATGTGGTATGAGGATGCGTTATAGTCAGTAGATGGTCCCTATTGCTTTTGGCGGAGGTCAAAGGTCATCTGGGGTTACCAGGGGTCAAAGTCTGAAAACCTTGTTAACACGATATCTCAAGGTAGAAGGCTTAAATAGATTTCATATTTAGTATGTGGATGTGTTATGGTTAGGAGGTGGTCCCTATTGTTTTTGGTGGAGATCAAAGGTCATTTGGGGTTATCAGGGGTCAAAGTATGAAAACCTCGTTAATGTCACGTGATATCTCAAGATAGGAAGCTTGGATAGATTTCATATTTGGTATGTGGACGTGTTATTGTCAGTAGATGGTTCCTATTGTTTTTGGAGTAGGTCAAAGGTCATCTGTGGTCACCAGGGGTCAACTTCTGAAAATCTCGTTAACATGATATCTCAAGGTAGAAAGCTTGAATAGATTTCATATTTAGTATGTAGTGGGGTTGTGGTCAGGAGGTGGTCCCTATTGTTTTTGGTGGAGGTCAAAGGTCCTCTAGGGTTATCAGGGGTCAAAGTATGAAAACCTTGTTAATGTGATATCTCAAGGCAGGAAACTTGGATAGATTTTATATTTGGTATGTGGATATGTTATAGTAAGTAGATGGTTCCTATTGTTTTTGGCGTTAGGTCTAAGGTCATCTGGGATCACTTGGGGGTCAAAGTCTGAAAACCTTGTAAAACAATATCTCAAGATAGAAAGCTTGGATAGATTTTATATCTGGTATGTGGATGCGT
This sequence comes from Holothuria scabra, assembly GCA_037179385.1. NCBI lineage: Eukaryota > Metazoa > Echinodermata > Holothuroidea > Aspidochirotida > Holothuriidae > Holothuria > Holothuria scabra. Next base: position 18,088,172 of record CM074194.1, on the reverse strand, counting down.
TATAGTCAGTAGATGGTTCCTATAGTTTTTGCGATAGGTCTAAGGTCATCTGGGGTCACCAGGGGTCAACGTCTGAAAATCTTGTTAACATGAAATCTCAAGGTAGAAAGATTGAATAGATTTATATCTGGTATGTGGATGCGTTATAGTCAGTAGATGGTTCCTATAGTTTTTGCGGTAGGTCTAGGGTCATCTGGGGTCACCAGGGGTCAATGTCTGAAAATCTTGTTAGCATGATATCTCAAGGTAGAAAGCTTGAATAGATTTCATATTTAGTATGTGGATGTGTTATGGTCAGGAGGTGGTCCCTATTGTTTTTGATGGAGGTCAAAGGTCATCTGGGGTCATCAGGGGTCAAAGTATGAAAACCTTGTCAATGCAAAATCTCAAGGTAGGAAACTTGGATAGATTTCATATTTGGTATGTGGATGCGTCACAGTCAGTAAATGATCCCTATTGCTTTTGGCGGAGGTCAAAGGTCATCTGGGGTCACCAGGGGTCAAAGTCTGAAAACCTTGTTTATGTGATATCTCAGGTTAAGTAGCTTTGATAGATTTCATATTTGTTATGTGGATGGGTTATGGTCAGGAAATGGTACGTAATTTTTTTGATGGAGGTCAACGGTCATCTGTGGTCACTGCTGGTCCAAGTCTGAAGATCCTGCTTATGCAATATCTCAAGATAGGAAACTTGTATAGATTTCATATTTGGGTACTGTATGTGGATGCATTGTGGTCAGAAGATGGTCCCCATAGTTTTTGGCAGAGATGGAAGGTCATCTGGGGTCTCCAGGGGTCAAAGCCTGGAAACCTTTTTAAATGTGATCTCTCAAGATAGCTGTTTGTCCATTTTTCTGTCTGTTGTTTGTCATTCTAGCTTTGTATTGCTTTTATGGAGGTCAAAAGGTCATCTGGAATGACAAAATTATTTTTTGAACATGCTAGTATAACATTTGAATGAGAAGATAACGGTGCATGATGGCACTCTTTGAAACAGAACATTTATGTATCATCGAAACCTCAATGCATTTTTGCATTCTGGTTATGCATGATACTCTACCTTATCAGGTATGTTTTCTGTTGTATCATTCAAAACTTCAGTGCATAGTTCCACTGCATCAAGATTACCATTGGTCATATATGTATTGGCATTCTGCAGCATACTGCAGCATAGCTGCTGTAGGTTTTTTCTTTTCTTTTTTTTGAAATCATGGTTAAAATTGATATATTGATATAAATTACTAAATACAATTTTTTTTTTTCTTTTTCTTTTTTTGAAAGAAAAAAAAAACACAAAAAATTATCACCTTTGACATTCTTTGTTTTGTACCTTTTCTTCTCTAGAATTTGGAATTGAAAGATTTGCTATCCTATGGGTTTGCCATTCATCATGCTGGTATGTCCAAGATAGATAGGACCCTGGTGGAGGACCTGTTTGCTGATAGACACATCCAGGTACTTGTGTCTACTGCCACTCTGGCTTGGGGAGTCAATTTGCCTGCTCACACAGTCATAATTAAAGGCACACAGGTAAAATAAACAGTTTCTTCAAAATGTTTTTAACCCTTTGCCAGCCAAGCACGTACATTTACGTGTTGTACATATTTCCTTAGTCCTCTAACTACGTACGTTTACATGTTTTCGCAATTCATTTTTGAAAGGCTCAGCCCTTTACAGAAATATCACAAAAACTTTTGATTTACCTACCATATCAAAGCTAATGAAATCAGCTAGCAGATGGTGGTGCTATTACACAACATAAGACTGTGTAGGGTACGCTTGTTTTTTTTGAAAAAAATGGGAGCACCCATGAAAAAGAGTTCAGAAGTTTAAAGATCAGCAAATTTTCCTGCAGACTCGGGAGATGGAGATGAAAGTGAGGAAAAGTGCAATTTGTCCGATATAACTGTGGAGGGTTGAAGATCAAAATACAGAAAATCATACCAGTTATCAAAGTCTGCCAACTACTTGCACTAATGTTTGGCCTAACGTTAATGCTACTACACTCAAGTGTATAGGCCCAACAACAACATTCTGCACATGGAAATTGCTGCAGCACCAAGCATACACAGACACACAATATAGCATTAGCTGGCAAAGGGTTAACTTTAAGGGGAAGTGAAAAGCAAAAATTAGGATAACAATAATAATGGTTGGATTTATATAGTGCCTTATATGTATGTTCAACATCTCAAAGCGCTTCACAATCATTACCCCTGGTCATTGGTAACTCGTCAAACCCACACAATAAGAGTGGACATCCCTTGCTGTTGGTGCCCGGGCACAATGCCACTTCATTGTGTCCCCTGGGGGACTTCCCATAGGAGCAGCCACATGCAGTGCATCACTATACAAGCTACCTCACAGGTACCCATTTTCACACCTGGGTGAAGAGAAGCAATCGAGATAGCATCTTGCTCAAGGACACAACATAATGACCCAGGTGGGAATCGAACCAGCAATCCTTAGATCACAAGTCCAATACCTTAACCAATAGGCCACCATGCTCTCTAAGGATATGATTAGGATGGGATAGAATCTCCTTCTGGGAAATGTGAAGTTTGTTAAGTTCCCACGCCACTTATGCAATCACATTCTGATATCATGAGATTGTTGAGGAGAAAATTGGTTGTAGAGTTAAAAAAAAGACCATTAATGTGAGAATATGATGTCATATGTGCTTGCTTCCAGCTCACTTTTTGTTGAAAATGTGGCAACTTAACCTGATCATATCTTGAGAACCACAAGTTGGATTCTAATGCAAATTTCACCGTAAAGCTGAGGATAAGTATTTTTGTAACATTTCAAAATGTAACGTGACCCTTCTTTTAATTTTAAGACTTGCTCCCAAAAATTTGGTTTGAAATTTGTTTCCTTAAATATCAGAATATAATATCAGGCATATTTTACTCTTGGTTTGTATTGCTGATTCTGTTTCAAGTCAGGTGTAAGTTCAATCTCTTTTAGTAAAATAGTTGTGAAATTCATTGTCTACCCTCTCATTCTTGTCCTTCTCTCATTGTATTTGCTGTGTGTATGAAACATTGGGTTGTACTTGACATTTTATAGATGAATCTCTGCAGTCTCTATTGAAGCAGACCATCAGTGGGAGGCAATCTGCTTTACATCATTTCATTCCCTGTTTTGATTGCCCATTATAATTTAAAACCTTACATATTCAGTGGATGAAGTGGGATTTTAGTGTACAACCATTGATGATAACATGATGCAGAGTATAAATGTAACTGTAATTCTTTGGTGAAGCCAAATTGGAGAATGCCTTCAACTGAACTTAGCATGGTAATGGTCAAGGCTGATTCCCCCCTAGTTAGGTAAGAGTCATTTACCTCACTGGGTAGTATGGTCAGTTGGGCACAGGAAGTACATGTCAATAACTGCCAGCTAAATAAATGACTGTGCCCTCATGCAGGCCTTGGTTTTCAGAAAAAATATGGTTGTCCTTCGGGCAATCATTTCACTATTTAAAGTTGTCCAGAAATAAATTTGGTTGTCCAAAACATGTTTCGCTTACTTATAAAACAGTGTGTTCAAGTAATTTTGATCCAGAAGAATAAAAAGATGTATTTGCTGAGAGACAAAAACATACATTAGGCCTTAATGTGAAATATTATATGATGGAAAAAGTTGAAAGAGTGGATCAAACAGCACCAATAGTCTTCAATCAGATAAAAGCAAGTTGCTGTTAAATTCTTCCTTTGAAAAAACGGTTGTCCATTGGACAACCAACTTTTGGTTATCAGTATCCAATTTTAGGCGTCCTGGACAACCATGAAAGTCAAGCCCTGCCTTATGGCCTACTGAATCTGACTGTCACTTGACTGAATTTGTGTATAGTTAGTATATTACATAAAGGTGTAAAAGTTACCGTAGACATGTCTGATTGATTTCTTATTGTGTAGTTTTTCTTCCAAATGTCAAATAATTAACCTCTGTTTCAGATTTACAGTCCAGAGAAGGGTCGATGGGTTGAACTTGGACCCTTGGACATTTTGCAGATGCTGGGACGTGCAGGACGTCCTCAGTATGATACCAAGGGAGAGGGTATACTTATTACTGGACACAGCGAGTTGCAGTACTACCTGTCATTGCAGAACCAACAGGTACAGGCATTTAAATAAAGATTGCTTTGAATACTTGATGAAATGCGGAGAAAGGTTATTCTGAAAAATTATGAAAACTTGTGGCCGATTTGCTTTGTGTGAAACAAAATTCTCATATTGTAAGGTATTTTTAGTTGATGAGAAGTTTTGCAAAGTGTTTATTTGAGTTGTGATTAATATAAGTGAACAATATGTAGTTTGAGAAATTCTTTTCTCATACATGTCTTTGGACTACCTCTTCACAAAGACTTATACAAACATTATGCTTTGCCTGTAAACGTAAAGTATGCCTGGGTTCTTACAGGTCTTGGAAAACCTGGAAAGGCATGAAATTTTTCACTTGCATTTTCAAGGCCTTGATAGTCATGGAAAAGAGTTAACTTGCTTCGATAGTCATGGAAAGACTTTGAATGCATTTTCCAGGCCTTGATAGTCATGGAAAAGTATCAACTTGCTTGGATAGTCATGGAGAGACTTTGATTTCCCAATGTCTTAATAACTGTCTTTACTTGTCTGATGTCATTTTAGTTACAAATCTGTCCTGTGACATCTGAAAAGACAGTTTTAGTCTGGAAAAGTCATGGATTAGTCAAGAAATGCCTATTTTAAAGGCTCATGGAAAGTTGTGAAATTGTAAATGGAGACAAAAAATTGGAATCCAGTGTGTCTTAGAACTGCTTAGTGGAGGTGTCCTACCTAGGTTACCTTCCCTGCAGACTATGGAACATTGAAATTTGCTTTTGCTAGAATGAATTGATTCTTGTCTTCGACTGTCAAGTGGAAGAATTGTTGTAGCTTGCATTTTGGAGATGAGATTCATAAGTATGAATCCTGAAGTATGATTTGATAGAAGCATCACAACTGTTACCTTATACATATACTTTCCTCCTTTTACCAGTCAGATTTTGCTGGAATTAAAATTCCGATGTGATAAATGAATAAAAATTTAAAGCTTTATTTTGCCAAAAAACTTCTTTTTATTTTCCCAAAGCTTCCAGTAGAGAGCCAACTTGTATCTAAGCTGGTTGACAATCTGAATGCAGAAGTTGTGCTGGGTAATATTCAAAACATGAAGGACGCTGTCAATTGGCTGGGGTACACATATCTCTACATTCGAATGATGCGAAACCCCACCCTCTATGGCATCCCAGTGGATGCTAAGGATAAGGACCCTTACCTGGAGCAGTTTCGCATCGACCTGGTCCATTCTGCTGCTATGGTTCTAGATAAGAACAATCTCATCAAATATGACAAGAAGTCAGGCAATTTTCAGGTGAGCTTATACATTATGAAAAACTGCTTGCTCCAAGTTTCACAAAAAGTGTTGGGGAGGGGGTTTGAGGAATATTTCATTTGTAACAAAGAAAATTTAGTTTTAAAACTCTCAGTTGTAAGTTATTACAATTAGTATTCAATGAAATCAAGTTATCAGGGTAAGCTTAATTTTAGACAAGTGAAGTTAGTTAGTTAAGTATTAATTTTCTGTCTTGTAGCCTAGCAGTTCACCAAACCTCAAGAGTTTTTCAGGGGATACCACATTTACAATTCTCAAAGTGTAATATCTGTGGGAACATGTAAATGTCCAGAACTTATTGGCAGGATATAATGTTGGAATGTTGAATGTCATAAACGCATTTTGTATTGTTAGGTTACAGTTAATTAGTTAAATAGAGTTTTATGGCTCAGTTTCTAACCAATTGGATTAAGTCAGGCGGGCCACAGTCTATTTTCCAGTTGTGGCCCACTGTCTTGTTTCCCCTACTCCATTACTCATGCAGAGCACCAAGCACAATGACAGTAGCTTCCATTTTTTAAATTTTTTGTACGTTGTATACTTTTTTGTGTGTTTCTGTACCTATTTGTACTGTGGCTCTGAAGGGCCATCCATATCTGTTCTCTTCCATCAGTGCCACAGTGCACATCCTCAAATTTATCCAAAGCATATCTCCAATATTACATATCAATGTTTCATACCTCCTTTAGATGACAGAGCTGGGACGCATTGCCAGTCACTACTACTGCACCAATGACTCTATGTGTACTTACAACAGCCTCTTGAAGCCCACCCTTAGCGAGATTGATCTCTTTAGAGTCTTCTCTCTTTCTTCAGAATTTAAGAATATGGTTGTCAGAGAGGTAGGCCAAGTGACATTGTAATGATAATTTCAAAATTATTTTAAAGGAAAAAAGTCAGTCAGTTTGAAAAATTTCGGTTGCTGTTTCATGGTAAGGTTGGGCAGTATCATGAGATGGTATCATTTTCATTAGAGTGAACACATTGAAAACATTTGGAGATCTTCACGTGAAATGTGTATGTATTATAGACGAATCTGAACTGTCAAGTGATGTTCTGATTCAGTTGGTGTGATGGGGGTCCATTAGCTTTAATCATTCAAATTCTATGCCAAACTGTATCATGGATGGCTATATTCTAAATATTTTTTGATTAACTCAATTTCACTGATTATGAGGGTTTAAAATTGCATGGAGATTATAACATTAGTGGGAGATTATGGCAATTAGTATGCCATGTTAGTCCATTTAGAATGCTGTATTTTCCTTTGAGAAAAGTGATAGTTTCAAAAAATTACTGCTGTAAAATACAGATTCATTTTGTCAAGTTTATGACCTAACAGTTGATGGTCAGGATGTAGATCAAGAAATTTGAAGTGTAGACGAATCTGGACAGCAAGTGATGGTCTGATTTCAGTCAGCCATAACTGGGGTCTATCACCTTTTAATCTTTCAGTTTCCTTTCTTACCTGTATCATGGATGTTTGTACACTAAATTGTATCTTGATTCCCTCAGTTTCAGTGAATATAAGGATTCGAAATTCATGTAGCCAATAAATGAAGTCAATTCAAGGCTGATGGACCCTACTTATGGCCGTCGATGGTAACTAAACACAAGCGTTGATCGGATTTGTCAATTCTCGTTTTGTCTTTCTACAGGAAGAGAAGCTTGAATTGAACATGTTACTTGACAGAGTACCGATACCTATCAAAGAAAGTATAGAGGAACCAAGTGCAAAGGTATGTGCTGAACCCATTGCATGTGCTTTTTGTGAATCATGTTTATAGCATGTCTCCACAATGTGTTCCCTCATTTGATGTGCATAATATACCGCTTGTGAAGAGTGGTACCACAGGCCTCCTCTCCCCCCAGAGTTTAGTGGTTGTGAGGTGGCACTGGACCATGGGGTAAAATCCCACCTTTGATGCCAACAGTGAGGGGAAACTATCACTTGTTCTATAGCTAGTGCAGTGCCTTTGCCAATCAGAACAATTTTTGTGAGGTGTTAGCCAAAATCTGTTAGGTGGTTGCATCACAAAAAGAATATCAGGGGAACCCTGGTCCAGTTTGGCTGTATTCATGAGCCTACACTACCCCATGGTAAAGAAAGGTCTTGACTGTTTGATAAGGAAATGATCATGTGCAATATGAAGCTTCTACTGTAATGTACATGCACTTGATCCAGTCTAGACATCTGTAGTTCAACTCCTGGCAAGGTCTTATCTAAGACTTAAAAATGGAACCTACTGTCATCGTGCAGGGTTCCATTCTATAGCTTTGCATTGTGTTATCTGCTTTTGTTTTGTTCAAAATCATTTCAAATTTCCCCATGCTGTCAGTCAGCAAGCTAGTTTTTAAGTTTTAAATATGATAATTTGATTATCTCCCTTAAGGTAAATGTTCTTCTGCAAGCATTCATCTCACATCTTAAGCTGGAGGGATTTGCTCTTGTCTCAGACATGGTCTACATTACACAGGTAGCTAACATTTTTGGATGGTTTTTTGATTCCATGCCGTAGGCAGGCAAGGAATCTATGCGATGGTGATGTCGTGTGTATGTGTGTGTGTGTGTGTGTGTGCGCGTATGTGACGCTTTGGCTTGTAAACACGATATCTCAAAAAGGGTAACTCCGAGGGATCTCATACTTGGCATGTGGATTGCCCATATTGGGTAGATGATCCCTATTGTTTTTGAAGGACGTCAAAGGTCATTTGGGGTCACGAGAGGTCAAAAGGTCAAAACTTCGTAAACACTATATCTCGAGAACAGTACATGTGACTATGCTCATATTTGGTGTGTGGGTTGGTCATATTGAGTAGATAATCCCTATCGATTTTCTTGGAGGTCAAAGGTCATTTGGGGTCACGAGAGGTCAATAGGTAAATTCCTTAGAAATTGCTTGTAAACACGGTATCTCAAGAAGGGTAAGTGTGACTTATCTCATATTTGATGTGGGCATTGGCCATATTGAGTAGATGATCCCTATTGTTTTTGGTGGAGATCAAAGGTCATTTGGGGTCATGAGAGGTCAAAAGGTCAGAACTTCCTAAACACGATATCTCGAGAACGGTACATGTGACTATGCTCATATTTGCTGTGTGGATTGGCCATATTGAGTAGATGATCCCTATTGATTTTCGTGAAGGTCAAAGGTCATTTGGGGTCAGGAGAAGTCAAAAGGTCAAAACTTTGTAAACACGATATCTCAAGAACGGTACATGTGACTATACTCATATTTGGTGTGTGGGTTGGTCATATTGAGTAGATGATCCCTATTGTTTTTGGTGGAGGTCAAAGGTCATTTGGGGTCAGGAGAGGTCAATAGGTAAATCCCTTAGAAATTGCTTGTAAACACGGTATCTCAAGAAGAGTAAGTGTGACTAATCTCATATTGGGTGTGTGCATTGGCCATATTGAGTAGATGATCCCTATTGTTTTTGGTGGAGATCAAAGGTCATTTGGGGTCACAATAGGTCAAAAGGACAAAACTTCGTAAACATGATATCTCAGGAATGGTACATGTGACTGCGCGCATATTTGGCGAGATTGTTGACCATATTGAGTAGATGATCCCTATTGTTTTTGATGGAGGTCAAAGTTCATTTGGGGTCATGAGAGGTCAAAAGGTCAAAACTTCGTAAACACGATATCTCAAGAACGGTACATGTGACTGTGCTCATATTTAGTGTGCGGATTGGTCATATTGAGTAGATGATCCCTATTGATTTTCTGAAAGGTCAAAGTTCATTTGGAGTCAGCATGTTCAAAGCCTGACAAGCTTTCCTGCACAGTCTTTCAAGAAAGGTCACTTGTAGGGTCCTGTAACTTGTCCTGTAGATGGCACATAGTGAATACATGGTCCCAGAAGTTTTTGGTGGAGGTTAAATGTCATTTGGGTTCACAACGGGCAAGGGGGATCTCAATGTAGGAAGATTGGATGCCTTGCAAGTGTACTTTGTGGGCACATTATGGAGCCCTGTTAATTGAAAAACATTGCAAAGCAATGTCAATGTGAAAAAAGGCCTTACATTTCAGCGGCAAGGAATCACTAAGCCTTTTGGCTTTCTGGTTTTTTTTTGTTTTATCTTTTTCAATAGATGGGAAAATAATTTGAAAATTTTAATTCTAATGAGACTCCTGAAGTGGTGTTAATTTTTACTGATTAATTGGAATCAGAATAACTTAGGTATACATTAATTGGTGTTAGTTTGCTTATATTAAAACCTGCAGTTTCAAAACTAAACTTTGTGAAGATGAAAGATTTTTTAAGTTAATGTGTTTTTCCTAGAATAAAATGATTAGCACCCACAAGCCATGGGTCACACCATGTATTATTTCCTTAGGTGCAAAACAAAATATGGGAAGGTTTGTAAAGTCCACCTTTATGACTTGTTTGGCTCTATAAGTTTTGACGTAGATGTCTAACTGTGATATATTTAACCTTTTATTCCATCTGTCCCTTCAGTAGCTATCAATGAAATTGTTCTGAAATATATTTCCATTGCCTAGGTCTTTTGCAGTTTAAAGAAGAACATCTGAACTCTCTATATAGTAAAGGCTCTACAATTTCCTCAAACTGCAACTAAGTTAAAACAATAGTCCAGAACTAACTTCAAGTTTGGTATAAATAATGCAGTAAAACTTTGTATTCATTTCTCACATTCCATTTTGGAGATAGTAGAAATGGAAGTTAACACATTTTCTCAAAAAGTGAACTGGAAGCAAGCAGGTGTGGTATTATGGATTCACTTCAATGGCCAATGTTTTTTGTTTTCTTTATTCATTATCCTTTTGTTTTGACCTTGGTTTGATGAGCAAAACTGTCTTGCCCCTATGACATACAAAGGTTATAACATTGCATTGCTTATTAATATTAAAGGGAGCCAGGGAGAGTGGAATGGCTTTTTTTGTGGTGGAACATCCCTCCCCATATCTACTTTAGTGGGTGCTTGCCACATCTATTGCAATTTATGATTTATCAATGAAGTTTATTCATAATTATCATTCTTCACCTCCCTAACAGTCTGCTGGCCGACTGATCCGTGCAATATTTGAGATAGTACTCCACAGAGGTTGGGCACAGTTGACCGACAAAACGCTTGCTCTTGCAAAAATGATCGACAAAAGAATGTAAGTTTAAGCCTCATGTGTTTGTGTTTATCAAGTAGGAGGGATTTCTGATAAGAGTTAGTTAGTTGAGGTTTTATTGGTCAGTTTCCAACCAATTGGTTTAAGTTGGACCATTCACTGCCTTTTTTGCGGGTTTTGTCTCTCTTGCTTGTTTTCCCTACTCAATTGCTTATCCTGAGCACCAAGCACAATGGCAGTAGTCCATTTTTAAAGTAGTCAGTAAGACTTGCCTTATTGTGGATGAATTTACTAAAATTTTTCACCAACACATCAGATCTGAAGGAGAAATCAATAATAATGTGTTTTATTTTTAAAAAGCAGAACATAATGAGCTGTAAAATGGGTCTCTTCAACTGTCTGAAAACTTTTGGTGTTTTGAGTAGAATATTGTTAGTTATAAAATTAGGGCAGAGATGTTAATTTCAGTATGTCATCATCCCAGACAAGTTAGACAAAAAATGTTCTGTAGCGTTTGTCCTGATTGTTCAAGTTCTGGCTTTTTCTATTCCTTCAATGCAGGTGGCAGTCCATGAGTCCTCTTCGTCAGTTTAAGAGGATTCCAGAAGAAGTTACTCGTAAGATTGAGAAGAAGAACTTCCCTTGGGAGAGGTTTTATGACCTTGGTCCCAATGAACTTGGAGAGCTGATAAGAATGCCAAAGATGGGGAAGACCATCCACAAATACATCCATTTCTTTCCCAAGTTGGAACTAGCCGCCCACATTCAGCCCATCACAAGGAGCACCCTTCGAGTGGAACTCACCATCACTCCAGATTTTCAGTGGGATGAGAAGGTTCATGGCCAATCAGAGGTTTGTCTGCCCTAATTCAATATTTCCATCTAATGATCTGAAATTTCTGAGTTTTGTGTGATTAAAGGAGTCATTTGAAGAAATAGATTGCTTTTCCCAATTTCCAAGGCCCCGCCCCTTTTGCCGGGCAAAAACTATTGTTGTATGCTAGGAGTGTAGCTAGCCAAGAAGCCAACCACTGGTGTGCATGACTGTTGGTTTTTTGAGTGGTACTAATCGTGGCTAACCAATTATGATGCCATGTAAAAGTAACCTATACATAAATAAGAAGTATTTTTGCCTTGATTGAAAAGATAAACCCCTACCTCGTTGCTCTGTTTCCTTTGTAATGCTAATTTTATGTGTATTTTTCTTTTGTTGCTACATCTATCCCTGAAAAATGACAACTGCAGTTGGTGACATCTTTTAAAATTCTCAGTAGATGTCATTGAGTTTCAGGAATTCTCAGTGAGTTTGGAACTTTTTGTCAGAGTTTTCAGGCTGCTTTTTTGATTCCTTGCCGTAGGCAAAAGGAATCTATGCGATGGTGATGTCGTGTGTGCGTGTGTGTGTATGTGTGTGTGTATGTGACGCTTTGCTTGTAAACACGATATCTCAAGATAGGTAACTGTGACGGGTCTCATACTTGGTGTGTGGGTTGGCCATATTGAGTAGATGATCCCTATTGTTTTTCGTAGAGGTCAAAGGTCATTTGAGGTCACTAGAGGTCAAACTGTGAAAACCTTGTAAACACGATATCTCGAGAACAGTACATGTGACTATGCTCATATTTGGTGTGTGCATTGGTCATATTGAGTAGATGATCCCTATCGATTTTCTTGGAGGTCAAAGGTCATTTGGGGTCACGAGAGCTCAATAGGTAAATTCCTTAGAAATTGCTTGTAAACACGGTATCTCAAGAAGGGAAAGTGTGACTTATCTCATATTTGGTGTGTGCATTGGCCATATTGAGTAGATGATCCCTATTGTTTTTGGTGGAGATCAAAGGTCATTTGGGGTCATGAGAGGTCAAAAAGTCAAAACTTCGTAAACATGATAACTCCAGAACGGTACATGTGACTATGGTCATATTTAATGTGTGGGTTGGTCATATTGAGTAGATGATCCCTATCGATTTTCGTGGAGGTCAAAGGTCATTTGGGGTCACGAGAGGTCAATAGGTAAATTCCTTAGAAATTGCTTGTAAACACGGTATCTCAAGAAGGGTAAGAGTGACTAATCTCATATTTGGTGTGTGCATTGGCCATATTGAGTAGATGATCCCTATTGATTTTTGTGGAGATCAAAGGTCATTTGGGGTCACCAGTGGTCAAAAGGTCAAAACTTCGTAAACACGATAACTCAAGAACGGTACCTGTGACTATGCTCATATTTTGGTGTGTGGGTTGGTCATATTGAGTAGATGATGCCTATTGTTTTTGGTGGAGATCAAAGGTCATTTGGGGTCACGAGAGGTCAAAAGGTCAAAACTTCGTAAACACGTTAACTCAAGAACGGTACCTGTGACTATGCTCATATTTGGTGTGTGGGTTGGTCATATTGAGTAGATGATCCCTATCGATTTTCATGGAGGTCAAAGGTCATTTGGGGTCACGAGCAGTCAATAGGTAAATTCCCTAGAAATTGCTTGCAAACAAGGTATCTCAAGAAGGGTAAGTGTGACTAATCTCCTGTTTGGTGTGTGCATTGGCCATATTGAGGAGATGATCCCTATTGATTTTCGTGGAGATCAAACGTCATTTGGGGTCACGAGAGGTCAAAAGGTCAAAACTTCGTAAACACGATATCTCGAGAACGGTACATGTGACTATGCTCATATTTGGTGTGTGGATTGGTCATATTGAGTAGATGATCCCTATCGATTTTCGTGGAGGTCAAAGGTCATTTGGGGTCACGAGAGGTCAATAGGTAAATTCCTTAGAAATTGCTTGTAAACACGGTATCTCAAGAAGGGAAAGTGTGACTAATCTCATATTTGGTGTGTGCATTGGCCATATTGAGTAGATGATCCCTATTGTTTTTGGTGGCGGTCAAAGGTCATTTGGGGTCATGAGAGGTCAAAAGGTCAAAACTTCGTAAACACCGTATCCCAAGAACGGTACATGTGACTGTGCTCATATTTAGTGTGTGGATTGGTCATATTTAGTAGATGATCCCTGGTGATTTTCCCAAAGGTCAAAGTTCATTTGGAGTCAGCATGTTCAAAGCCTGACAAGCTTTCCTGCACAGTCTTTTGAGAAAGGTCACTTGTAGGGTCCTGTATCTTGTCATGTAGATGGCACATAGTGAATACACGGTCCCAGAAGTTTTTGGTGGAGGTCAAATGTCATTTGGGTTCACGACGGGCAAGGGGGATCTCAAGATTGGATGCCTTGCATGTGTACTTTGTGGGCACATTATGAGCCCTGCTAATTGAAAAACATTGCAAAGCAATGTCAATGTGAAAAAAGGCCTTACATTTCAGCAGCAAGGAATCACTAAGCCTTTTGGCTTTCTGGTTAGAGTTTTCTGTTTTTCAGGAAAATGTTTTTGAAGTTGTGGAGGGACTTGCTCTGTTAAGATGAAGCAATTAGAATAGAAAGTAATATAACAAAAAGAAAAATAGTTGTAAACCTTAACACTGAAATGATTATCCAAGAACATAATTCACCTTTAGGATGAGGTTGCAAACAATGTGCATGTATTGTTTTGACAAATGCCAGCTTCTCAAATGTTTCAGTAGGGATGATACTTATATTAATTTCATTGCGCAGTATTGCATGTCAGAAGGTGGTGGCATATTGGTTAAGTTGTTACAGTTGTGATTTAAGGATTTAGGTTGTACTAATTTATGGGTCATTATGCTGTGTCCTTGTGGTGCTTTACCTAAAATGCCCCTCACTACCCAAGTGTAAAAGGGTTCCTTTGGTAAACTACTACACCAAGGTTGGGGGTCGGGGTCGGGGGAAATTGTCTCTGGAACAATGTATTGTTGAGCAGGGGTAATATTGTGCTGTGCATTTGATTAAGCTTGCATAGATATAGGGAAGGGGGTATTGTCTTTTGAACAAGGTATTGTTGAGCAGGTCCAATATATCCTAGATATAATGAGCTCCTAACATATTTATATAGGAAGCTTCCCTAGAGAGCTTGCCTGTATCTAAGCTTGCCTAGATATAGGCGAGGGGATTGTCTATTGATCAATGAACTGTTTAGCATATTGTTCTGTGCATTTGATTATTGGCACATCAAAATTACTAAATGTTACTAAATTATACTGTTTCCTTACATCTTGCAAAAATTACTGCAGGCTTTGTAATGTTGTAGGTACACTAGTGTTTTATTTGTGTAATATCATAGAAGCACACTGGCACAGATTGCATGGGCCTCACCTTATGCAGTCTAAAACTTTGTGCAAGATTAAAATGAGGGGGTCCATTAACTATTCAGTCTTCTTGTGACTGGATCGTCAGATGCCTCCTTACACTTAGTAGACGAACACAGTTGCTGCAGCAACTTGTTGCTTAGCTGCCCTACATTGGTGAGAAATGGTTTTGAAATGCCTTTATAACAACTTTAAATTGTTTATTGAATTTTCAGGCATTTTGGATCTTAGTTGAGGATGTTGACAGTGAGATAATCTTGCATCATGAATATTTTCTTCTCAAGAGGTAATTTTCTTTTCTAATGCTTCGTTTTGCAAACAAGCTGCTTTTGCTTTCTGTGATAATTTTTCCAGCATATCTGTGGTTCATTACCTTTGCATAGGCATTGCTAGTGGAGGATATTATTCACTTTTAGGGGGATGATCAGCTACAAACCCTATATGCCTCTCCCAATGTAAATTAGCAACTAGATATTTTTTAATTTGTAGTATTATTGTTCTTTTTAGCAACCAGATGTGGATGGTATGAAATGTGGATGAAACCCTTTCCTTTCTTATCCCCCAGAAACTCAAAGCAGTTGTCTTGTACTAGGGTTCTAAAAACATTTTGCTCCCATAAAATAATGATTATGGAATGTTTCTGGATTGTCACAGGTGATATTTTTGGCATAGTAGCATTATTCCTCTTAAGTCATCTGATATTTACACTTCTTTTGTTCTCCAACCACTCCTTGGTCACATGACTGCCTCATTTTGTTTTTACAGCAAATTTTCACAGGATGAACATGTGGTCAAGTTTTTTGTGCCTGTGTTTGAACCCCTACCACCACAGTATTTCATTCGAGTGGTTTCAGACAAGTGGATAGGTGAGTTAATGATACAAACCTCTTAAACAATGGATGAGACAGTTACTGACATCTGAAGGTATCCAGCATATCGTTTATCAAAGGTAAAGCTTTTAATGTGTGATTTTGAGAAAGAACTGTGTAACATTGGGGAGGGGTTAGGGTTTTGCAGGGTGTGGAAGATGTGGGGTGGTCATGTGGAATTGTGAGTTGTTGTGGGGTTGGGTGTCAGAGGTCAAAGGGGGGAAGGGTATGGAAAGATATAAATTTGAAGTTTGAAGGGTTTAAAACAATTTCCTCCTTTAGGAGGTTGTGTAGCAAAGACAGTGGTGGGAGGTAGAAAATTAAGTTCAAAATGTGATTGAGCTGATAAACACCTCACCGTTTTTTCCAGGCTCTGAGACACAGTTGCCAGTCTCATTTCGTCACCTCTTGCTACCAGAGAAAAATGCACCCCCTACAGAGCTGTTGGATCTCCAGCCCTTACCTGTGTCTGCTCTACGTAACCCCACATTTGAGGCACTCTACAGTAGCAAATTTGGTGTGTTCAATCCTATACAAACACAAGGTAAGAAAATGAAAGATGCCCAAAATATGGAAAAATTTGGAATGCTTTTTTGGGTGTTTTTCAAATTTAGGGGTATCCTTCGAGCTTGTTTTTTAAGGAACTGGAGTAAATGAGTTGCAGCATAGTGTTTCACATCTCTGTGATTTATGTAAGACCTCGATGAGGAAGTTAGGGTCCATTGATGATGTGGTTGCAGCATGGTGTTTCACATCTCTGTGATTTATGTATGACCTCAACAAGGAAGTTAGTGTCCATTGATGATGTAGTTGCAGCATGGTGTTTCACATTTCTGTTACTTATGTATGACCTCAATGAGGAAGTTAGTGTCCATTGATGATGTGGTTGCAGCATGGTGTTTCACATCTCTGTGATTTATGTATGACCTCAATGAGGAAGTTAGGGTCCATTGATGATGTGGTTGCAGCATGGTGTTTCACATCTCTGTGATTTATGTATGACCTCAATGAGGAAGTTAGTGTCCATTGATGATGTGGTTGCAGCATGGTGTTTCACATTTCTGTTACTTATGTATGACCTCAACAAGGAAGTTAGGGTCCATTGATGATGTGGTTGCAGCATGGTGTTTCACATCTCTGTGATTTATGTATGACCTCAATGAGGAAGTTAGTGTCCATTGATGATGTGGTTGCAGCATGGTGTTTCACATTTCTGTTACTTATGTATGACCTCAACAAGGAAGTTAGGGTCCATTGATGATGTGGTTGCAGCATGGTGTTTCACATCTCTGTGATTTATGTATGACCTCAATGAGGAAGTTAGGGTCCATTGATGATGTAGTTGCAGCATGGTGTTTCACATTTCTGTTACTAATGTATGACCTCAATGAGGAAGTTAGGGTCCATTGATGATGTGGTTGCAGCATGGTGTTTCACATCTCTGTGATTTATGTATGACCTCAATGAGGAAGTTAGTGTCCATTGATGATGTAGTTGCAGCATGGTGTTTCAAATTTCTGTTACTTATGTATGACCTCAACAAGGAAGTTAGTGTCCATTGATGATGTAGTTGCAGCATGGTGTTTCACATTTCTGTTACTTATGTATGACCTCAACAAGGAAGGTAGTGTCCATTGATGATGTGGTTGCAGCATGGTGTTTCACATCTCTGTGATTTATGTATGACCTCAATGAGGAAGTTAGGGTCCATTGATGATGTGGTTGCAGCATGGTGTTTCAAAAACTTATAGATCCTAAATACCATGTGTAAGTGAGGTAATTTATTCTGTTCCTTTGCAGTGTTCTATGCAGTGTACAACGGTGATGATAACATCTTCATTGGTGCTCCAACTGGAAGCGGAAAGACTGTGATCGGAGAAATGGCCATTCTAAGGATGTTGACTCAGGATCCAGATGGCCGCTGTGTCTATGTGACACCACTGGATGATGTTGCAGAACAGGTAAAAAATGTTGAAATCTTTCCATTTTCAATCCTTGCAGAAAGACACAGCATGGAATGAATCTATGTGATATGGTGATGTCATGTGTGTGTGAGTAGGTGTGTTCTCATTCAGCTCGTACAACTCGTGATGTGCAACAATAGAAACAGTGGGCCGTTGGTTGTACAACAATAGGTCATCAGTTTTCAACAACCGAAAGGTTAGTACTGGCACAAAGGAAAATGTAATTGGTTGTGAACAGAACAAAGACTTACCAGACTGTGTGTATTATGATGCTTTTGTGTGCAATCGAGATTCTGAAAAGGGTATATGTGACTGATCTCATATTTGGTATTTGGGTTGGACATATTGACTAGATAATCTGCTTTGTTTGGGGGAAGGCTAAAGGTCATTTGGGGATACCAGAAGTCAAAAACTCAAAACCTTGTAAACATGATTTCTCGAGTTGTTGTATTTCTCAAGGATAACAACTTGATGTATAAATTGCCCATATTTAGAATATATCTCTATCTTTTTGGGCAAAGGTCAAAAATCAGGGAGCATTTACCAGAGGTCAAATGGTTAAAACCTTGGAAATTTGCTTGTAAAGATGAAGGTTAAACGTTGATGGGTAAAACGCAAACAAACAAAATACAAAGGAAAATTTGTTAGTTTGAACTGTTCAGTCAACTTTCTAAACTCAGAGTTTAGATAGCTCAGAAAACTTTTGTTATTTCTAGATCTACAATGAGTGGCATGCCAAGTTCCAGATGCAGCTTGGAAAGAAGGTTGTACTTTTGACTGGTGAGACAGCCACCGACCTGAAATTGTTGGCCAAGGGGAACATTATCGTGTGCACCCCTGATAAATGGGACGTCCTCTCGAGGAGGTGGAAACAGCGAAAGAATGTGCAGAGTGTGAATCTCTTTATTGTTGATGAGCTGCACTTGATTGGTGGAGATGATGGGGTGAGTATGGAGTGCTTTCAAGTGACATTACAATTAGTAAGATACGCCTACTGCAGCGCAAAAATCAACACTGTTTAAGTGCAACAGTCACACATTGGTTGTCAGTTGCTTCTCAGCTAGCTACACGAGCTTGTGTAGTTTGCATAGTTCACTAGTTTTTGCTCATCAAAAGGGGCGGGGCTTGTGACTTCAGTGAAAGCACTCTCTGTCTGAAGCATTTGAAAAAAAAATTAAAATTGAACTGAATAAAATATTTGGTAAGGTAAAGTGAGAAGGGTATGTGGTGTTTTGTAAGGGAAATTTTCATGTAAAGCAAGATTGCCAAAAACTTGGAAAACAGTTTATCGTTGTTATTTTGTTTGAATATTCTGGAAAACCATTGTTAAAGAATTAATTCAAAAGCCAAGAGCAACCACCAGAATAAATGTGTTAGAATGAATAGTTATGGCTGTTGTTGACCAATTGATTTTATATTAAGGAACCTTTTATCTGCTCTACCTTAATGGTAAATTTGTCTGACAAGCCCAAGCCTGATTTTTGATTATGGAAAGCTATTAAAAAGGATTAATATTATAAGTTGTCCCCTTTCTGGTGCACATCAAACTTCCACTATCTAAATTCACTAATCTGTGTATTTCCTATTTTGCTTAGTGACAAATGTTTTCATTTTGAAAAGAGTAGCTTATTTATTGTTTATATTGTTTAAAATAAAATATGTTACAATGACATTTCACTTTTTAAAGCTGAGGCGAACAATTTCCCGTGAAAATTGCATTTGCTACTATTCCAAAATGACCAACAAGACACATTTGTTACAATGCCAATTTTCAATTTGTCAGTACTACAAAAAGCAGACAAGTGTTGATTTCTAAATGATTAGTTCACAAGAAAGGAAGTTGGAGAATTTTTTCTTTTCATTCTATCTCATTGTCTTTTAGTAGAGGCAGGGAGTTTCCATTTTGTAAAATAAGAAAATTGAATTTGATGATTTGGTGCTACACTATTTTAATGAAAGTTTGTGCAAAATGAAATTTGGCTTTTAGAAAAAAAAGATTTCATGTTTCTGCCTTTTAGCCTGTTCTGGAAGTTCTCTGTTCTCGAATGAGGTACATATCATCCCAGATAGAGAGAAATATTCGAATTGTGGCTCTCAGCTCTTCGCTGGCCAATGCTAAAGATGTGGCACAGTGGCTGGGGGCAGCAGCCAACAACACGTTTAACTTTCATCCTAATGTCCGACCTGTCCCGTTGGAGTTACACATACAGGTTAGTGGTTCAGTTTCTGAAATATAAAACAAAAAAACAAAAAAAAGAGTGTAGTTTTGAACAATACAGATGTATTTGCCATAGATGTATTTTAAGAGCTTCAAAGTTTATAGCTTACCTTGAAGAGAGAAGGTAGGATGGTGTCTATGTAGAATGGTGCAAAGCAGTGTGACAGCTGAAGATGTATGTGAGTCTTGTGTCTGTAGGAGGGGGTGGTAGGATGACATCTTTGCACAATGTTACAAAGTTAAAGCTGTGAAGATATGGAGGTCTTTCACATGAAGGAAGAGGGGGGGGGGGCGGTAAAATGGTGATGAGATCTTTCACATGAAAGGGGGGTGGTGGGATGGGATGGAATGGTACAAAGTTAAATCACTAAAAGCTGAAGATAGAGGTGCATGAAGGAGGAATGGGTTCAAATGCTGTTTTTGTACTATTTACAAATTTAAAACAGTGGAAGTGAACATTATAGATTTCTTTTATATGATAGAAGAGGATGAAGGTTGGTTTTTTTCATCCAAGGGTAAAGTACAAGGAAAGACATCTTGAAGATACAAAAGGTCTTGTACTTAAAAAAAAGGGTTTTGGGTAAGATGGTGTTTATGCACAATGGTACAAAGTTTAAACAGTGAAAGCAGTGAAAGGTAAGGAGGGTGTGTACATGAAGGAGGGGGATGGGGGTAGGATGGTATCTTCATAAAATAGAGCAAAGTTAAAGCAGTGGAAGCTGAAATTATGGAGATCTTGGATGTGAAGGAGGGGAAGGAGGGGAGGGGTGATATCATGGTGTCTTTACACAATGGTGCAAAGTCTAATCAGGAACAACTTGAAGATAAAAAGTTATTGTACTTGAAGGAGAGTGGGTTGAAATAAGATAGCAAGCTTACAATTTTTTATAAGTCATCATATCACAGGTATGGAATGATGTGTCGTCAGGAACCAAGGGGTCATAAAAAGATGTGTTGTCAAGAATCAAGGGGTCATAAAAAGATGTGTTGTCAGGAATCAAGGGGTTATAAAAATATGTGTTGTCAAGAATCAAGGGGTCAATAAAAGATATGTTTTTAGGAGTCAAGGGGTCATATATAGATGTGTTGTCAGGAATCAAGGGGTCATAAATAGATGTGTTGTCAGGAATCAAGGGGTTATAAAAATATGTGTTGTCAGGAATCAAGGGGTCACTAAAAGAAATGTTTTCAGGATTCAAGGGGTCATAAATAGATGTGTTGTCAGGAATCAAGGGGTTATAAAAATATGTGTTGTCAAGAATCAAAGGGACAATAAAAGAAATGTTTTCAGGAGTCAAGGGGTCATAAATAGATGTGTTGTCAGGAATCAAGGGGTTATAAAAATATGTGTTGTCAAGAATCAAGGGGTCAATAAAAGAAATGTTTTCAGGAGTCAAGGGGTCATAAATAGATGTGTTGTCAGGAATCAAGGGGTTATAAAAATATGTGTTGTCAAGAATCAAGGGGTCAATAAAAGAAATGTTTTCAGGAATCAAGGGGTCATAAATACATGTGTTGTCAGGAATCAAGGGGTTATAAAAAGAGGTGTTGTCAAGAATCAAAGGGTCAATAAAAGATGTTTTGTGCAAAATCAGCAGGTCATTAAAAGGAAAGATGCTGTTGGGAAGGTATGTGTCATTAAAATATGTCTTTTGGGGAATGAGTAGGTCTGATGAAAGAACATGTTTTGTAGCTTTGCAAAAAATGAGGACAGAAGGAAGGATGAACCCTCAGTAGATCCATTGACAGATTTGTTAACTCACAGGAAAAGGTTAGGTGACCATAATACAAAGCATGAACTATTACTTTTGGTGAAAGCATTGTTGTTAATTAAAGAGGGGTTTACCTGCTTATTAGAGTTTTGAGATTGTATTGACCTTAAATATTTTCCTTATGAATGCGTCCTTGAAGGCCCAATTCTTTCACCCCAAACAGTACCAAT
Source organism: Holothuria scabra (assembly GCA_037179385.1). NCBI lineage: Eukaryota > Metazoa > Echinodermata > Holothuroidea > Aspidochirotida > Holothuriidae > Holothuria > Holothuria scabra. The sequence continues at coordinate 18,066,459 of CM074194.1, read as the reverse complement.
TCTCCTAACCTTCTTACATAAGCCCCTCCCACAATGGGCTGAAATTCCTCCTGATTCAGACACAATCTCAATTTATTGTGTCAGGGTGAGTATAAAAAAGCTCCATGTGTATAATCAAAACACCCTCAGTACCGTTCTTTCTGTACAATATAAGCTTTGGTACTCTGCATTGTTTGAATTGGCTGTCAATCAAAGAGCTGAGCCAATCCAGAATTTTGGTAAACCCCTACAAAAATTGTAGTTTGGGGTGAGAGGATTGGTCCTTTAAGGCTGATTATTTTTTGCTACTGTCTTCAATAAATGAATCAGCAAGTTTCTACTTATGTCATTTCTCCGTCATTTTGTTAAAAGCAAACATCAGTGAAGGTTGTTTGAGATCAAGTTCTTAGAGCTCAAAAATAGTTTTGTTATGATTGGATTTGGGTCATTTTGTTTTAATCAAGGTCCTGGCTGCTTAATGGCCAGAGTGACGAAATGGGATTTGTCCATTCTGCTTTGTCCTTGCTTTTCTGATTGGTTTTAAATCCAGATTTTTTCTCTCCTTGTAGGGTTTCAACATTACCCACACAGCATCTCGGCTGGTGGCCATGGTAAAACCAACATATAATGCCATCCTAAAGTATTCGCCCACTCAGCCAGTCATTGTGTTTGTTCCTTCACGGAAACAGACCAAGCTTACAGCAATTGACCTATTGACCTATGTTTCAGTGGAAGAGACAGAGGACAGCTGTTTTCTCCATGTTGACAAAGAGGATTTGGCAGCCCATCTTAGCAAGGTTTCTGACGAGGTACATAGAAAGTGGGAGAAAACATACTTTTGTGTTAAAGCTTTCACCCTTGAGACCTGTATGCACTAGCAACATTTCAAAAACATTTCTAAAACATTCTTCATCAACAGATTCCTGCAACTTTTTTTCAAACAATTGACATAACATGATATTTCTTTGAAAACATTTGCACCAGACATTTTCAAAAAGTTTTGGAATGTTGCGTATCCCATCTACAATGACCAAAAAACTATAAAGAAGAGTTTGTTGCAAGTGAATGTTTTGGAAATGTTGCTTATGTATACATGCCGTTATCATTCTGAACAAAATATGGGATATGCTTCAACTGTACTGAAAAAGCCAAGTAGATGGATTCGAAAGTGTTATCCCCTGCAGTTCTGGTCAAAAACCATCTTGATGTAAATTAAGGATTAACACTTAAAGGGCTATCATTTGGATTAGGACTATTTGCAATGTGTTTTTGAGCCTCTTGACAGCACATTAATTTTTATCTCAATACATAACATGTATCGAGATATTGTCACACTAACGGGTTGCTAGCTGTAAGCTAAAATCCTATTCAGCATGGCCATGTTTTTTTTTGCACTTTGATCATAATATCTTTTAGAGCATACTTTTGTACAATTACTTAATCAGTCAGAATTCTAACTTGATAATCTCATAGGTTGATAATTTAGCTATTTTTCTCTCAGAAGTGGTCTAAAAATTTGTGCAAAAGAAAAGTTTCTTATCTGCCCATTGTTTTAGGCTCCTTTTTTCCCACCATGCAATTGTGTGTGTTTTAGTCTGCTATTTTGTCTTTCCGTGGCTTCAAGCCTCTGTTAAGTCAAGCATAGGGGTAACTGTTAAGATGATCTTGTCTGGTCTGGCTAAGATGTTTTCCCAGCCATTGTCTTGTAATGGAGAAGTTTATTTACAGTTGATTTGAGTTTCCAAATAGGATGCCAGTAGCTCTCAACCTTCAAAAGTTGTTCACTTCACCAAGAGGTTTCAGTGAATTATGAGGTTGATGTTAGGAAAACTAGTTAGGAAAGTAGTAGTAGGGAAACCTGTTTTGTTGGAAGTGGTCAGAAAGTCGTTTTATTTCTTATAAGACAGATCTCCATCAAGCTGGATAATTATTTGTACTTTGTAGTGTTAGTGTGCTTTACATCATTTTTGATTCCTTGCCGAAGGCAGGCAAGGAATCTATGCGATGGTGATGTCGTGTGTGTGTGTGTGTGTGTGTGTGTGTGTGCGTGTGTGTGTGTGTGTGTGTATGTGTGTGTGTGACCCCTGCTTGTAAACACGATATCTCAAGAAGGGTAACCCCCAGGGATCTCAAACTTGGCATGTAGAATCTCCACATTGAGTAGATGGTTCCTATTTTTTCGGTAGAGGTCAAAGGTCATTTAGGGTCACCAGAGGTCAAAATGTAAATACCTTGGAAATTGCTTGTAAACACGATATCTCCAGAAGGAAAAATGAGAGCAATCTCATACTTACCATGCTGATTGTCCATATTGAGTAGATGGTCCCTATTGTTTTTGATGGAGGTCAAAGGTCATTTGGGGTCACCATAGGAAAAAAGGTCAAAACCTTGTAAACACTGTATCTCAAGAAGGGTAAATGTGAGGGATCTCATACGTAGCAGGTGGATTGTCCATATTAAGTAGATGATCACTATAATTTTTGGTGGAGGTCAAAGGTCATTTGGGGTCATCAGAGATGAAAAGCTCAAAAACTTGTAAACACCATATGTCAAGAAAGGTAACTGCCAGGAATCTCATATTTACCAAGTGGATTGTCCATATTGAGTAGATGACCCCTATTGTTTTTATTGGATGTCAAAGGTCATTTGGGGTCATCAGAGTTCAAAACATCTAAACCTTGCAAACATTACATCTCAAAAAAGTACATAACTGTTGAAGTTAATATCCATGAGCGGTTAGGTTGAGAGGGTAAGAATAATTTGGCATGGGTAATGTAATAGGCATAGGTGTATAAATTTTTTGGAACAGTTTATTAACTTCACTGTGTAATTTCTTTAGTGAGGTAAGTTTGAAAATGTATTTGTAAAGTACTGAAGCAAACTCATAGGAAGAAGGTCTTAGGTGCACAAAAAGGCACATCACATGGTAGTTACTGTACAGTATGTTGATTCTGGCATGAAATTGTGCCCTGTTATTACATTAAGTTCCAAGTATTAATACATGAAAAAGCGGGCAGAGCAAAAAAAAAAATCTTAAAAGGCAAAATCTGTTCATCAGGCTGGCATACATGCTTCAGTGCTCATGGGTATGCTGATTTTACAGCCACAAGTAAATAGATTTTCATGAAACAGATATGGAACATGTGAGTTTAAACAGTATGTATAAGGGTCATTTAGGAACATAGTCTGAAAATATTAGAAGATGCTTCTATGCACACTAAGTAGATGACTGATGTTGAACTTCATAAGGGTAAACTTTGAACAGAGAGTACTCTGTGTGATGCACAAGAATCTCTTCAATAACATACCTACATTGCTTTTTTTTTAAAGAAAACCTGAAGAAAACATTAAATTTAGTGGCAAAAAGTGCTAATATTTGGCAATCCTTGTGCCTACTGTCCTCATGAGGACATGTGCATGCAAGCATGCATGAATTGGAAATGGGAATTGATTATTAGATATACCACAGTTAATTAGCTTTACAAAAAAGAACCTAATTTATACTGATCATTTGGTATCAAATACCCTTCAGCGCACATGAACTGTCATTGCCTAATAGAGTGAATCAAATTGTGACTGACCCATTCTTTGCCATTTGGTCACAGTTATCTGGCCTTATTTTTCACAGTTGACTGCCAGTTATCCTCACAGTGTCCTGAAGGATTACCTCATACAAACATACAGCTCAATTGACTTAAGCTTTTTACTGTATAAGTGGTGTTAATTGACTCTTATAAACCCTCTGAAGAAAGCTTATTTTTATCTCAGTACATAACCATGACAGCCCATTGTTTGTATATACTCCTATTTCCTGCCATTCACTGCAGGCATTTAGTACTCTATTTGTGGTCAAAATGTCAGACCTCCATGAAAGTCACACCTCTGCAAAATCAAGCATAAAATAAATGTCCACATTATCTTGTCTGATCTGACCACAAATAAAAGTTGTTTGCCTAGCCATTGTCTGGAGATGGAGAAGTTCATGTACACTTGATCAAGTTTCTAAACTGAAAGTCATCTTAGAAATACTGTAGCTTGACACCCTTCAGAAATAGTATCCTTTACATACAGTAGAAGTTGGTGGAATTGAACAGATAGTGTGTTTGTATTAGGATTTTTGTTGACCACAACTTTAAACATTGGTGTCTAGATTGGTGCTTCAGCTTTACAGTTTCAATATGCTCTTCAGTGATTATTTATCACTTAATTTCATTCTAGAATTTGTTTTAAATTTTTGATAGCATAAAATGTATCAGCATACAACTTGCCTCATCTCTGCATATATCTGGATAACCGCACCAAAAAAGTAACCCCTGTGTGAAGGATTACAGTTATGTCAAATATCATCATCGAGTGGGAATTCTTGTCTCACATTTCATTTTTATCCATATCACTATCCCCCCCCCCCCCCCCAAAAAAAAAAGTGTATCATTAAGCTTAAGGCATAGAACCATTGCTTCAAGATTACCCTTAATGACACTTTTCAAAAGTGTTAAGATTTTATTTTGCATTGCTGCTGTCATTTAAAATTAGTTCAGGTAATAAGAGCAAGCATAATGTTGTATACTGTGTATGAAACAAGGAAAACTTTGCTGTGTGTTATGCTGTACCTGCAGTATAAGTAGACAAAAGGCAAATAAAAAGTCTTGTTAAATTATGGATTAATAGGGATATCAGCTTTTGTTAATTTGCAAAGGATACCATAGACAATGGGTGGGGCATTTCCCCCATAAAGCAAAAATTGCCATCACTGATAGCCAAGGTTGCACATCTCTGTTCAGATGTCTCTTTAGGCTTAATTGGTCTCACATACCCCGCAACACCCAGTGTTAACTCGTGTTTACAATCAGACAAAACCGCAGGCTAACCCCGTGTTTTCTAGTCTGTGTTCTCATGTACCCAGTGTTTCCTTGCTTAGATAGTGTTACCATAGTAAGGAGGTCAAATATTTCACACACCGATTACAGTTAATTGTAAGAAAATACCTGTCATCAGTGCCATAAATACATGTGACCTTGCTTGATTAAAACAAACATGATGTTTAAAACTGCCTAACCCTGCGATTTGAGGTGGATCGAAATTTAAACATTGACCCCACATTAACCCGTGGTCCCGCGTTACGCGAGCGTGAGGTAACACAGTGTTACCTCGAGCGTGGGGTATGTGAAAAGACAGTATTTGATCCAATGCATGTAGGAGAGTGTTTGGATGAGGGCTTGTTTTAACACTAACCTCAATGCAGACTTTCTGAAACATACAGGCATAGGAACATAGAGACTTCAGAATGGAGAGCTGTCCCCATTGATCAAACTTTTGATAAAAATGGTTTCAAAACACTGCTTTATCAAGTAATGAGACAAAACAGTTTTCTGGCATGTTAAAGCTGTGTGAGAAATTCCTCTTGTTTGTGGAGATCAAAGGTTTGAGGTGACAAGATAAAACCCTTTAGACATAATATTTTTAGGGGGATAACTGTGAGGGATCTCATACCATGGAGGTAGTACTTCCATACTCATACTGTACTAAGCTTAATTTTGAATTGCTTATGTTGATAGACGTGTTGGTGAGGTGATCACTATTGTTTTTAAGGGGTCGAAAGGTCATTTTGGGTCACATGAGGTCAAAAAGTTTTGGCCTTACTAGTATGATATCTCAATTAAGTAGGATAATTGTATGGGATCTCATGCATGTCATGTTTGTTTCCATGTTTGCTATGATATATCATATGGCAAGGAATCACTAAGCCTGTTGGCTTTCTAGTTTCATTTTTTAGTATAAAAGTATCATCATTGATTTTGATTTGTTTTATTTGATAACATTTTCAATTTTTAGCATGAAAATGTATCGTATCAGGATATTATAAAACTCTGCTATAAATATTTGAATGACAGTGCACCACAATAGCTTAACCAACCAGTACTGTAGACTATGTGTTATGGAAAGTGTGTCATATTTCATTTCTATGTATGATACTGTACCTAATCACCAAAAGGATGTTTGCCCTTTTCTGTTGTGTCATGAAAAACTTAAACACATCGTTTCACTGCATGATTAACATTTATCATGCATAAAAGTATTGAGATTCTGCAGCATAGCTGCTCTAGTCAAAGAACTGTTTGCCCAAACCAGACGTTTACTCCCGAAGGACTTTGGCTTCCAAAGGAAGCTACATCCTAAAAGAGGACAACACTTAATGGCTTGGTAACACATATAGCCAAAAACATAATGACATTAACCCCTTGGCTCGGCATGGTTTCGCTGCAAAACCATAATTTACCATGACTCTATATGCATGGTTTTGCTGCAAAACTATAGAACTCAGCTGTGCCTGGTTTAGCTCATTATAAACCTGTGGTGTGGAATGGTGTTTTGGACATTGGATAAGCTTGAAGAGGACATATTTAACACATCTGCATCCTCTTTGGGCATAGCGAGTGCAAATATGGCGGCATCCATACAAAAACATAGTGTTTGGCTGAACTTGTAGGTACTGTGTGTACATAATGTGTGGATAGTTGGTGATTTAGATGGGGTTTCAAATATCTTTAAAATATAGTACAATTCTTCCCATTCAGTTGCCTCTACCCCCAGCCAAGGAATACCATGGGCATAGTCTATGACTGCAAGCCCAGTGAGGGCTGGTTGCAATGATAACTGAACCATGTTGTCATGATACTTCAGGGTCACCTATAGTTAGTCAGTTAGTTAGTTAGATAGAGTTTAATGACACATAAACATGAATGTGTTATATAGTGTCACCAAGTTAGACAAAGTTACATTGTTGTGGTAAAACTAACAAAAAAAGGTAAAATGTTAAAGTAAAACGGGGGGAGGTCAATATGTACCAAAAGGATAGCAAGGTGGGAGTCATGTCAGAAAGTTTTCTTTCCTTGAGAAAGCCAAGAATAAGGGAAGAATCGGTTTTTTCAAACAAAATTTTTAGTTTGGGCACGGTGTAGTATTTCTGGTGAATATGGGAGTATTCATAGCAGTCAACAAGAAGGTGACAGCACAGTCACAGGGTATACAGTATGGTCTTTCATCCCTGTGAAGTAAATAGGCATGGGTAAGCAAAGTGTGACTGATGCAGGCCCTAGTCAGGACTAAATCATCCCTCTGTTTCCGTTTTCTGGGGACTCGCGTTTCCCCCAGTTCTTTGGGTCACCTATATGTGTGTAGTATTGTCTGTGCTGTGTGTGATTTCTGATGAATAATTCAGGAGTACTTTACATACATTGGTGTTTCATGTTTTTCAAATGAATGTTATTGCTTACAGTTTGGAGGTCAAAGGTCATCCTGGTCCAATCAAGTAGGAGTGTTTGGAATAGTTTGTACAGGGCTGGAAAAAATGCTTATTTTCCAGAAAGAGAAATTTTCTTAATTCTTTCCATATTTTCATGAGCAGAAAAAGGAAATTTCCCTTCAGATCCTTAGATTTTCCTTGAAGGAGCCTCCAACCTTCCATCTTTTTCCTTCCACGGGTACATCATATCAAGTATGGATTCCCAAGGGACTTGGTACGTGAATATTTTATACCATGTTGATTAATGGTGATGTCTTGGTGGAGGGTCAAAGACCAAGGCCATATGGGATCCTAAGGGGTAAAATTCTCTCTGGTTGTCTAAGCTTCATTGTGACTTTTGCCTATGCTTCATCATGGCCACAGCACCAGCATTTGTTTCATTTTTCTCACTTAATATTTACTTCATTTCCAAATACACTTCCACAGACCTTGAGAGAAATGCTTGAAAATGGCATCGCATATCTGCACGAAGGTCTCTCAGAAATCGAACAGAAGGTTGTAGAGCAACTTTACTCATCTGGGGCAATTCAGCTGGTGGTGGCATCCAGGAGTATGTGTTGGGGACTGACACTCAGTGCTCATTTGGTGGTCATCATGGACACCCAGTATTACAATGGCAAAATACATGCGTAAGTACTTCAGAAATGATGTATAAGGTTCGATCTTCGAAGTTTTGGCTGTTCTTCAGTAGAGCAGTGGGGTTACTAGTTAAATGTAGTAATAAGGGTCACTTTTGGTTGGGGAAATGAACTGATCCCTGAGAGAGAGGACTCCCTGTGTTCTTCTGTTCTCTTCTGCCAAAATGTTCCCATATTTAGTTTCAGACTTGGTTACTTTAATCGGCCTTTGCCATAACTTTCTCATTATTGCATCAGCCACTATTCTGCATTCTTAGTAGATTTGGCTTCCATCTCATAATCTTTTATGAGTGAGCTAACCTGCAATTTGTGATAGGACACTTTTTGGTATTGTGTACAATATTGTTACAAAGCCAAGATACAACAAAAGGGCAAAAAAAACCCCACATTTTTCAAAACCACTGGATGGAACTTGAAAAGTTATACAAATAATAAGCATTGTCATGTGATAGTACTCTTCAACATCCCAGTCAATTCATTGATGTATGTTATGTAGTCTTGTCCTGATCAATTAAAAGGTTCCATTAAAAAGGTTGAGCTTGAGATTAAAACAGGTACAAAGAATAAAAACCCATTAAAATTTATTTCAGTCTGTAATGCCATAGCTACACTTTCCAACCCGTATCTACTTTCTCCGAGGCTTCTCCCAGACTCCCCTTCTGTTCATCCTTTTCCACATCTCCACCCAGAACTCTCCACTTTATCCTTCATGCTGGATTCCCCTCATTCATTCACTACAATAGCTCTCATGTAATCTGACATGCTGTGCCCATGCAGCTGTTACTACGATTCCAACACTACATGCTTTTTCTTACAATAGACTGTATCAGATGTAACTATTAAAACATGCACCAAAATTCACATGATTATTGAAAAACAAAAACCTAACACAACAATGTATGAATTCAATATTATGGCCCTTTAAATTCTGTGTGTTACAGATATGTGGACTACCCGATTACAGATGTCCTGCAGATGGTAGGCAGAGCCAACAGACCTAATGTTGAAAATGAAGGTAAGTTTCTATCCTCTCATGTTGTGTTATCTGGGAGATTTACCTGTAAAAGCCAATAGCATGGTCAACACCTTCAAGGTTTGGTGGCATGAACATTTCAAAGATGGATGTTTGAAGGAGGAAGCATTCAAAAAAGGAGCATTCAAAATCTCCCTTCCCTCAAGGAACATATTTTTCCCCAACCCAAAAATGGAGTAAAAGTCTATTTAATATTGATTATTTAAATATCAATTTCTGTTTCAATTTTTGTGCCGTGCCATGTCCTAAATATGCAATTAATGACAACAAAGATTGAAAAAGTTGAACATAGAATAGTTTTGATCATGTTTTGTATGTGTCCTTACCTGGTAAATACTTAAAAACAAAGACCATGCAGTAAAAAAATTGTTTTTTCAGTACTAAATGGTTCCATTTTATAGTCTCTAAAAAGTCTGGAAAAGTCTTGAATTTCATTACTTATTATTTTTCCAAATTTGGAGTCTTAACGGTTTATTCACCAACAATAGTCCAAAAAATGCAGTTTATTCCTTAACCCTTTACCGCTGTGCTCCGATCGGGGCATATCTGCGCGCCTCGGGAGTGGGCGGAAAAGCGGACGTAGCCCGCCCCGCATTGACTTCTGTAGGCTGTTGACCCCGTGACCTTAAACTATTGTCTCTCTCGTTGTTGTGGCCGTATTTTGGGATAGCTACTTGCAGTTTCGAGCTCCACGTGAAACAGTAAAGATGGGTGACAGCCTAGCTCTCCGCATGGGTCCAAAAGGACCCAAACAACGGTAAAGGGTTAAAATAAGCCTGTGGAGTGTGTTTACTGCAAAGCTGATACCACTGTCGATGCGTGTGTGCACGTACACCTTTAGCCGAGCGGTGCAGATATTTTATATTAACCCTTTACCTTTGTGCTCCGATCGGGGCATATCTGCGCGCCTCGGGAGTGGGCGGAAAAGTGGATGTAGCCCGCCCTGCATCGGCTTCCGTTGGCCGTTGACCCCGTGACCTTAAACTATTGTCTCTCTCGTTGTTGTGGCCGAATTTTCGGGTAGCTACTCGCAGTTTCGAGCTCCGCTTGAAACAGTAAAGATGGGTGACAGCCGAGCTCTCTGCATGGGTCCAAAAGGACCCAACCAACGGTAAAGGGTTAAGTATTGGGCCTTGTAAAAAGTCTGTTGTTTCCTGGTGAAGCCATGTGTATAAACTGATAATACAGGATAATATGGTTTCACAAGCAAGCTACACATAGCCCCAGGGCTAAGCTTATGCTTTACTGGTTGTCTGTCTGCTTTTGCAAAATAATATTTGCTCCTCTGGTGTTGATTCTTCTCACAAGGATTGCCTGTAATAATACTCTTTTGTCATAAAGCTAGAAAATAATACAGAATTTTAGCCATCCTTGGTTGACCACTATAAGTCTAGAATCTGTCAGTGCACTTCCTGTTCAGCAATCTTTAGATCCATAAAGTTAAAAACTTTGTTGTTGTATCACACTCAGGCATACATTTTGGTGATAAACCTTCAGCCCTGATTAGCAGTTCTCAACGGAACCGTATGCCATTGTGCTTGGTGCTCAGCATAAGCAATGGAGTAGGGAAAACAAGCCAGTGAAACACAACTGGAAAAAAGGCCGTGGGCGCTCGACTTGAACCAATCGGTTGGAAACTGAGCTGTAAAACTGTATCTAACTAACTTACTCAACAACACCTGACTTGAAAAATGGGGAAACACTCTTTCTGGGGGTAATTTGGCAAAAATGTCTAATTGAATTCAGGCAGCATGTAGAAGATGCAAATAACCTCATGCTTAAAATTCCTCTGAAGAGACGGATCTGTGGATGTTTTCATCAAGTAGTAATTTTCATTTTGTATGTTTACAGTCAGCAAATGTGTGATACTCTGCCAAGGATCTAAGAAGGACTTCTACAAGAAATTTCTTTATGAGCCTCTGCCAGTTGAGGTAAACTTCTTTATTTATTTTTTAGTAGTTTAGCAAAAGTTTTGGGGGATTGTGTTTAAATACCAAATATTTCATTTAAGGATTGTTGGTAATTATGTAAATATTTTTGTTCAGAATACCTGCCTTTATTGGAAAGAATGATTTTTAAATGGAGCATGCTCATTAGTGTACACTTGTCACAAGAACTTACTATGTGTGTCTACTCTTTTTCTTCTGTGGCATATGCATATACAGTCTATTGAGAAAGAAAAAAAGGACCCTTACTTGTCTTAAGAGTTGTGAGTAAAAATTATTGTGATAAACTGATGTAATAAATCTGTATATGTATGGTATGGGGCTCGTCCAAGTGTTGGGGTTAAAGCCACGGTCACATTACAATGAATTTGAATTGGATTGCAATGATACTTATTATTCTGTGATGTCTTATTGATAGACAGATATTATGGGACTATGCTGTCCCATGAAAAAAGTAATTCAGTGTGATGTCACGAAACAATCAGGTGCCATTTTACTTTCAAAGACAAAATATGCAAATCATATATTTACACTGTTTGACAAATTTTTGGCTCTTTTTGATCAGAGATGGGGAAGATTTTAACAAAATTTGAAAAATCAGATCGGAACCCCATCTCGATTTATCGTAGTTTGACCTTGTCCTAAATCAAGTGGATATGTCTTACTTCAGGGTTTGTGCAGGTCCTGGAAATTCAGGGAAACTGAAATTTGAATTTCGAGGCCATGAAAGTCAGAGAAAATGAGTAATGTTCAATAAGGTCCTAGAAAAGACAGAAATATTGCATCTGACTGTTTTTAAGGGTCCTGGAAATTTCAGTTGCTTCCTTCCAAGTCATGGAAAAGTCATGGAATTTTATAATATTGAATGTGTACGAACCCTGTATAACTTCCTCATACTCGGTTTGTATAGTATGCCAGTTATATTTGTCATCATGTCAAAATTGAAGACTTCATCTGCCTCATATCAGCCATGCTTTGTTCTTAAGCATATTACAGTAGCAAGATCAAGCTGGTCTGCTCATATTTTTTTTCGTTTCAGTTAATGTTTTTTTTCTTTTTTTTTTGCTCTACATGTGTATATGCATAATACAAAGAGAAGAAGATAACTTTTACCTAGGAGTTAACATCAGGAAAAGGAAGTATAACTTTTACATAGGAGGTTACATTTAAGCAAAAGCAAGTACATAGAATGACTGCAGCCTTTGCTGACAGACCTGAAGCTTGGCTACTTTGACATGCTGCACCTCAAAGATTTATATTGTTTCTTTTTCTTTAGTCCCACCTTGACCATTGTCTCCATGACCACTTTAATGCAGAGGTTGTCACAAAGACAATTGAGAACAAGCAGGATGCTGTGGACTACCTCACTTGGACATTCCTGTATCGACGCATGGCCCAGAACCCAAACTACTACAGTTTACAAGGTTAGAGACCTCCCTCGAAAACACAGTGGGAGACCTTGCTTTTTCAGAAGATCTTAAAGGGGAAATTAAAGCAAAAACTTAATTTTCGTCTTTGAAAGAGTAACCAAATCTACACAGTGTGATGAAAGTTTCATTGAAATCAAACATGTATTTCTTGAGGTATCAATAAATGAAGTCAGAAAATTTGTGTTTCAAAGTGAGTTTTAGGGCAGGAAAGCTTATATCACTTCCTCACATTTACAAGGAATGCTTTGTTTCCCTTTGTTTTATCAGACTGCTGTGTTGATCTTGAAGTTTATAGGAATAGGACCTCCCTGTAGGGGATGCAAAGTTTGTAAAGTTCTCATGCCACTTATGCAATCACATTTGAATAATATAATATTGTTGAGGAGAAAATCAACTCTAAAATTTAAAGAAAAACAAAAGACTGTGCACAAATGTGGGGATATGATGTCATATGTGCTTGCTTCATGTTCATTTTTTGTTGAAAATGTGAAAAATTTCTGTGCTCATATCTTGAGAACCTCACAGTGGATGTCATTGCAAATTTCACCAAAATGCTTAGAATAAGTACCCCTCTAAAAGATCAAATCCTGTTGTTACCTTAAACCCTTTTTTGGTTCCTTGTGTAACAAAGGAACCTATACAGTCACCTTGGCATATGCATGTGTGTGTGTGTGTGTGTATATGTGACGGATCGAATACGAGGTATGTGGTGCGATAACTCAATAACCAAGTGATCAGTTTTTTTTCAAACTTGGTATGTGTGTAGATGTTGTTGAGTAGATGTGCCCTATCTTTCTTGGTGGAAGTCAAAGGTCACTCGTGATTATCAGAGGCCAAGAAGTGATTTTCTGTTAGTAGCTGTAACTCTGTATCCGTTGTTCACACAGTGGCGTAATTTTAGGATAAGTTAGATTGGTAGGAGGTGAAAATGTTGGTACGTTAACCAAAATAATTGGAAAGGGTCAAAAGGTCAAAAAGTAATGTTGTATTGATATCTCGCCACTGAAATATTTTAGAGGGGTGGTGTTATGGAGATTTGTGTTGGTCTAATTGAAATGCACATGATGACCCAGGTTGACCTCACTTGACCTCATTTGACCTTTTGAGCTTTGTAACTTCTTTGTGACGTCTAGATTCGTATTGATCAGACGAACCAAAAAGGCAATTACACTACCCTCCTATGATGTTCCTAACTTGAGTTACTGACATTTAAGCGACAGGCTAGTTAGTGTGTAGGTCCTATGTATTGGAATGCCAGGTATGTGGTGCAGTAACTCAATAACCAAGTAACATAAGGGGATGGCGTAATGGAAAGTTGTGTTCGTCTAAGTAAAGTGCACGTGTTGACCTACTTGATCTTTTTTGACCTCATTTGACCTTTTGACCTTTGTGACTTTTTGTGGCGTCTGAATTTGTCTTGTTGAGATGAACAAAAAAGGCAATTATACTACCCTCGTATGATGTTTCTAACTTGAGTCATTGTCTTTTCAGTGGAAAGTTAGTGGTGTGTGTATGTGTGCATGCTATATACTTTGGAAAGCAAGGCTTATAGAATGATAGTTCGATAACCAAATGATATAGGGAGGTCACACAAGCAGGGATGATTCTTTAGCAAATATATCTGGTTGTCTAGAGGACAATACCTGCATTGGAAATTCAGTTGTCCTCCCCAAAACTTGGTTATCCCCCATGGCAAATGCAAAATATTTTTGCAAGCTATAAAAGTACTTCTTAGTGATACGAAAGAAAAATAAAAAACAACTGCTGTAAGCTGTGGTACTGTAGCAACATAAGACTCTAGAGAAAAAGCAAAAGAGGCTCATTTGGATGCTTTCATGCCTTATGACACACATGTCACTAAGACTAGTTCAGTGATATGTCTTTGTTCAATTGGTAAAAAAATCCAGCTGAAGTTAAATGCCTTTTTGACAAACGCAGTGTTTAAAAGAAAAGAAGAATTATAACCCCCTCTCAGTCTAAAAGCAGTTTAGTTAACAGTCAGGACAGTAATGCAATTTTTATTTAAAAAAAACTTTTCCTCATATACAGTATTTTATAAAGTTATTTGCAATGCAAGCATAGGCTCCAATTTTTATAATATTATGTAAACATATCACAATAGTAAAATATGAAGGCAGTTCCTCTTCTTTACCTCTGCTTTCACCCTAGGGACTACAATGGCGTTTCTAACACCCTCTTTAGGTTAAAAGGTCAAGTTGAAAGTCATTTATTAGATTTTACAGAGCTATGTTTGTTTCTTGGTCTTTTAAACAAATTGTGAAGTAGAAATTGGTTGTAATAAATCATTTTCAGGCTGCCTTTAGTAGCACACTTGTGGGCTTTTCCTTATTTTTGCTTTTGAGGCAAATGCATTAGGTAGTCTAAAGGACAACAATGACATAATACCTAGTCATCCAACATAAATTTTGGTGGTCAGGAATGACCAGATGACTGTTAAATTTTTTCTGTGCAAAAGGGACAGTTGTGTTTATTTAAAATCAGTTTTGACCTACTTTGACTGTATTTGACCTTTGTGACTTCTTTGTAAGGTCTGGATTTGAATTGTTGAGATTGATCAAAAAGGCAATTAACTACCCTCCTATACTACCCCAAACTCAAGTATATGACATTTTAGTGAAAGGTAATGAGTGTATTTGTCGCACGGAATTGGGAGGTATGCATTGTGATAATTTGAAAAATTAATTGTTCCATTTCTCTCAAACTGCAAGTGTTTGTATGATTTTGAAATTTAATGTGCCCCAATGTTTTTGGGTGATGGCCAAAAGTCATTGGGGTTAAAGGTGCAAATTATGCCTTACTTTGTGATTACCTTAATACAATATCATCTTAAATGCAAGGCTCATAGTGCCCTTGGGCTCTTGTTTTTTCAAAGGATTAGAATTCAGTTAAACACAGTGGGAGACCTCCTCCTTTTCAGTGGGTCTTAATGGATTAGAATTCAGTTGACACAGTGGGAGACCTTGCTCTTTTTGTGGGTCTTAATGGATTAGAATTCAGTTGAATCCTGAAGAATCAACCTTGGTAGGAATACCTTGTTGTAGAAAGATAGAAGTAGTTAGATAAGATTTAACTACACACCAACATGAATGTGTTATATAGTGTCATACATTTCAAATACTGTTCAAGTCCTCCTGTTTAGTTGCCTCTTAAGACAGGCAGGGAATGCCGGGGGGCATATTCTACAACCCCCAGCCCATAGTGGGTAGGAGGAGTTTGTAGTTTGTACAGGTGTAGTGAAAGGCTGGATTTAAGAAAAGATGATAGTTCATTCATGAATCATAAAGTCAAAACAACAGTGGTCAATGTATCTTTGGCATAAATTTCAATCAAGACAAGCTGAACCTCCATATCTTGGCATTCAGGGACGGAATAATGTCCATTGAATGATATGCAAAGGAGGAATAGTGAAGTGGGGATTGGTTTCTTAAGTAGAAATTCTCTTGCAGTTCTTACAGTATGAAACTGTTCCCAACATTTCAAAGACAATGTTTGAAGCCATGAACTGTTCTGGGCAAATGGTGTGTGAAGAGTAGCAGCTTAAATTGTTAAGGTTAGACAACCATGGATCCTGAATATGCACTGTGCATTAGATATTGCATGATTGAGGAGTCAATGTTGTTGCTCTATGCCCTCAGGCAGTGCCCTCATGCATCTAGTGCATTATTAAAATTTTGTCTGTTCATTTTGCTGGTTTAGACCGCGTGTTTGGTCTAACGATAAGAGCATCCCCCTCTCATGCAGAAGGCCCGGGTTCGCCTCCCAGGTCGAGTCATACCAAAGATTTTTAAAAAGGAAGCTATTGCCACTGTGCATGATGCTTCGCATAAGCAACAGAGTAGGGAAAACAAGCCAGTGAGCCACAACTGGAAAAAAGGCCGTGGCCGGCTCAGCTTGAACCAATAGGTTGGAAACTGGGCTGTTAAACTCCATCTAACTAACTAACATTATCTTGCTTTATTGCACAGGTCCAGAGTTGATTAACCATGTTCACTGATACACAACAGTATTTTGTTGTAAAAGACTTTGTAGTTAGTTAGACAAGGTTTCGTGGTTCACTTTTGTAACAACTTGGTTTAAGCCGAGCACAAAACAGCCCTTTTTGGTTCCTTGCGGTAGCAACCTATGTAGTCAGGTTGGCGTGTGTGTGTGTGTGTGTGTGTGACACTTGCTTCGGTACGCTCTAACTCAACAAGGGAAGGTTGGATGGAACTTGGATTTGGTACATAGATTCGTCATAGGGAGAAGGTGTGCCCTATCGTTTTTGGTGGAGGTCAAAGGTCATTTGGGGTCACCAGAGGTCAAAAACTAAAAACCTTCTCAACACGGTATTTCTAGGTAGGAAACTTGGATAGATGTCATACTTGGTGTGTGGATGTGTTATGGTGTAATGATGAAATTGGATATGTTCGGTGAAGGTCAAGGGGTCATCTGAGGTCACCAGGGGTCAAACACTGAAAAACGTTTTAACACAGTAATTTAAGGTAGAAAGGAGTTTTCAAATCAATCTGTGTTTGGTTAAGGTCAAAGGTCATCAAGGTCACTGGAGGTCAACTGCTGGAAATGTTATTTAGAAAATCTTGTAAGCTAGATAAAGATAGTTTCAGTAGATTTTTTATCTCACCTGGTTTTGCTTATGCACCCAAACACCTTAGAAATTTGTCCTCTATGTTCGTTCAGTAATGATTCCTTCAGGTTGTACACATATTTTGGATCATTCAAAGTTTTAAGAGGGCAATAACTGAAATCTGTAGATTTCACTGAGCACAGGTCACTCTGCATTAAACTGGTCTCTCTGCCAGTGGAAGCAATGCATGGATTCTACAGTATGTCTCTTTAATACTGCTGTGCTCTGTGGGGTAACCTAATCCTCATTCGATTATCACACTTCATTAATCACTTGCTTTCTGCTTGACTGCTGAATAAACCCTGTTTTCTGTGTAGAGGTAGCAAACAGGACAAATGGTATATTGTTTTAAAGTAATAGCAAGTTTTATTTGAGAGCAGGTAAAAATAACTTGTGAGAGAAACATGCGGGGTGTTTTTCTCTCTCTGACCACATTGTGTATCATTTATTGGTGATAATATCAAGTTTGATTACAAGCATAAATACATATGGAAATGAGGTAGTGTTTTTGAAGGATCACCAAGCATTACAAAAGTTGAATGCCAGTAAGGCCACAGAAATTTAATCTTTGATTTCATGTAATATTAGTACTAAAATACCCCTTGTGAAGATGTTACAAACATTGAGTATGAACTTTTGCTTAGCTCTATTTCAGAGACTGGCTGTACAGTTCTTATAATATCCAGCAAGGAACCACAGTGCCCATTGGGCTCTTGTTCTAAGTTAAGGTTCACTGACTTGTTTTCCCTGCTTTAGTGCTTATGCTGAGCACTAAGCACAATGGCAGTAGGTTCCATTTTAGAATCTTCTGTATGACCTTTGTAAATAATTACATTAGAAGAGCACAACCCCAAGTAAAATGGAGCTGCATAAGATGAGTGTGTTTATCTATTACCATGAGTTTATCTGGGGACAATGCAGGGTCACCTATCCATAGGTGATACAAATAGAAGTAGAGAATTATCACTAAGGATGAATAAATTTGTTTCATTCAATTTCATCAGGTGTCACACACAGGCATCTTTCGGACAATCTGTCAGAGCTGGTGGAGAGCACCCTGCAAGACTTGGAGCATTCTAAGTGCGTTAGTATCGAGGATGAGATGGACATCAATCCATTGAACCTCGGAATGATTGCTGCATACTACTACATCAATTACACTACCATAGAATCGTTCAGTATGTCGCTTAACAATAAAACAAAGATCAAGGGATTGATTGAGATCATAGCATCGGCCGCAGAGTATGAGAACATTCCAATCAGACATCATGAGGACTCAGTGCTCAAACAGGTAAATTGAGAAAATTGTTCTAAAATAAAAGCAATGACCTAGTTGCATGATTAGTGCACCCCAGGAAGAGTTAAATTTTAGCTGTACCAACATTTGGGATCTTTAATTGCAACATTGTATATGCACATACAATCTTAGAGGCACTCATTCATCCTTCATCTCCACAATTTTACCAGTAATCCACAGAAATTCCCAACTGGCACATCCCTATAATTGACTTTAATCACAAAAAACTGCAGAATAGCTCATATTATACAGCATGCACTGAAAGTGGGGATGTTTTAAGCCAATGTATAAATGTGGTGCAGAATTAAAATTGTGAAAAAAATTAAAAAAAAAACAAACACTGGTTGCTGCTTTATTAATCACTGCCATTTTTCGGTCAAACCAGCTAAAAGAGCTGTTGGTATTGTAATCTGCCACAGTCACTCTTGTCTATCCATCCATCTATCTATCATGTCTGTTCACCATTGCCTTTAATGCTCTCAGGGGCACATTTGGTCATTAAACATAGGGCTGCATGGTGTGTTCAAAAAGTTGAGGTCAAAGGTCATCTAGGGGTCATTACCAGGCAGCTGGTCTTTCATCTCTTTGCACACTTTTAGAATCTCCTAATTTGTGAAAGGTCTCAAAAATTGTACTCTCGGCTGTTTTCTAATCAACTGGGTTTCATGTTTGCTTTAGATTTATTGCCTTCCTAGAATGAACAATGTGTTGTAGTGAGTAATTTAACAGGTTTGAGCTTCAGCACGGATGGTGCTCTAGTCTGAAACACATTTCACTGGCAGAGAATCACAAAGTGTTTTGAATGTCTGGTTTTAACTTTTTAAAATATTTTTGATCTACAGTTGGCTGGCAGAGTCCCAAACAAGCTTAGTCAAGCTCGTTACAATGATCCTCACGTGAAGACAAACCTGTTGATTCAGGCACATCTCAGCAGAATGCAACTCTCTGCTGAACTGCAAGGAGATACAGAAGAAATACTTGGAAAGGTAAGTATCTACTCAGGTTGTGAACAAGACTTTACAAGAAGCACAGACATATATATCATTGCATTCCACTCAAAATCTTATAATGTAATATCTGAAATCATAGGTATGCTTTCTGGGTGTAACAAAAATGTAAGGATTGCTAAGATCATATTTTTCTATGGGAATTGTGACAAGCTGGTGTCCCACTTCTAACATTGAAATATCCCACTGGTGAGACAAGTTGAGATCCCCCATTTTACAAGCTTTTGATAGGAAATTGTCATAAAGGAGATGATGGATTTTTTCCCAATTTAATAGGTTGTCAATGCTCAGGACGGAGGGAGGAGGGGGGTGCCCCCTGCCCTTTGAGGTATAGACCACTGCACACTTGGTGTTCTGGTTTAAGTCTATGGTATGTAATATCTGTTGTCAAACAGTCTCTCTGGGTATAACAAGAATGTGCAGATTTTCAAGATCACATTTTACAATGGGACTGTGGAACAAGCTAATGATGTCCGCGGTTGAAAACCTGTGTAATTGTCATATGCAGTGCTTCATCTGTCCCCAACTCAATTCTTCACATCCAAATTGAGGTTGGTATTTCAGACTTTCCTAGGGGCACCCTGGGGAAAGGTATGTTCCCGTGCCCTGTTTGGAGTTTCATGGGATGGTTAATTCACCCGTGATAGTCTACCAAATGTATTTTGTTCATTAATTTAATATACTGAATTTGAAATAATATGGTATGTTTGTTCATGAAGCACAAAGGAATCATAGAAATAGTGACCAGTGTTTTCTTATCTGCCTTTAAAGGCTCCCAAACATCTTACTTCTAGCCCCTTCCACAGCTGTCCAGGGTTACCAGGTTAACCTCAGCCACAAACCGCCAAATCTGGCGTCAAATGGACTGAAAAATGCCAAATTCGAAAAATCCCGGTCTCAGCGTGTAGTATCACATGTCAGGATCAACAAATTTATCTTTCAGAAGGGCATGCTCATACTTACTTCGTTGTATTTTTTGTTGTATGTTTTGTATTTTTTACTGAATAGATCACTAAAAATTCTTGTGAAACTGCATATTTTGCCCAAATTATGCTTTTGTGAGCATTTTAACAATAGTAGCTTGTCAAATTTCTCATTGAAATTGAGTAAAAATTGAAGAAATGTTGAAGTTAAAGGCTATGTTGAAAAAGAAAAAACAAAAAATGCCAAATCCTGGCTTGGCATCTGGTTTAAAAGTCTTCCTGCCAAGCATTTCCAAAAGATGCCAGATTCTTCTTTCTTGGAGGGTAAAATGCCAATCTGGCAACACTGCATCTGTCTAAAACCCATTCTTATACAGATGCAATCCTAGCTGATTGCTTCAAGCCATATCCTTGTGACCTCTGTTGTGTAATCAGAATACTATGACTTCATGTTTTGGAATATGAGCTATTTGACTTTAATTCCAAAGAACTGTGCCAAACAAGGATTTTGGTATATGCGGAGTAAACTTGTGGTTTGGGGTTGACAAGTTACTGTCTTGAAGGGAATTGCTAAGCTTTAGCCAACCAAACCTCCATATCTTGGCATTCAGGGACAAACAAATGTCCATTGGATGATATGCAAAGGAGGAATATGAAATGTGGATTGGTTTCTTAAGTGAAAATGCTCATACAATTTTTACGATATGAAACTGTTCACAACATGTTGAGGACATGTTTTGAAGATGAGCTGTCCTGAACCATGGAGCTATTACAGACTGAGTTTAAGTGTACCCCAAGTCTAGAATTTTAAAAACATATATTTAAGAGATTGCAAAATGAATCCTACTCATCCAACTTTCATTCATAAATACTTTTGAGAATGCTGGCTTATGATTGGTCAGTTACCCATGTTCTAATCCAGTGTAAAGACATAGGGTGTATGGAGAGCAACTTTTTGATTAACATAACTATAAACACAGCTTTGCTGAGAGAGTATGTAGGCTACATTGTTTCATGTTACATACATTAAACGACAGGTCAATTATAGTATACATACTGGCCAAACTATTTTTGAATGGTGCATAACGTTTTAAGCAGTTGAAGCATACAACTAATTTTTCCCATAACTGCTCAAGTTGAAATGTAAATATTTTTGGTTGACTGCGATGTTGCATGTATATTGAAACAAATAGGCACAGGTCCTAGGTCTAATCAGATTTCATACCTTTGAGAGAATATTAAGTTAAGGTCTTTTTTACAGGTTTCAAATTTCACATAGACCCTGATTGTGTAATTGATTTGGTACACTGTTGATGATTTCCCTCCAGATGCCCAAATTTTCCAGGGAGGAGTCTTCGAACTTCCTAACTTTATCCACTTAGGCCTTGAACTTTTAAAAAAAAATTGAGTGCTTCACAAAATATGTTGAATGATGCTGTTTCTGATGTTTTCAATATCAACTACATCAATAACAGTAGCCATAGTTAATTTTTCAGATAAATTGATATGACTCACAAACAAGGCTGCTCTCTGAAAAACAATTGGACTTATTTTTGTTCGTTACAGATTCTGCCAAAGAAATTTTATCAGCCTGTCCTTTGTTTAGTGTATCTTTCTTAAGTTCTGCTAATCTGTTTTAGATAATGTTAAATGGTACCCTCAATCACTGTACATACCTAAGAAGATTAAATCACATTTCAAGCATGTAAATTAAACAGTACATCGTTACACTATGTCAAATTTGCAATGTTAAATGCATATTTCTGGGAAAATGTTTTTTATATGAAGTTAGTATGAAAGTCTTCTTTCCCATCTTGCAGGCTCTGCGTCTCATCCAGGCATGCGTAGATGTCCTCAGCAGCAACGGTTGGCTTTCTCCAGCTTTGGCAGCCATGGAGTTAGCACAGATGGTTACACAAGCCATGTGGAACAAGGATTCATATCTTAAACAGCTCCCTCACTTTGGAAATAACTTGATTAAGAGATGCATGGAAAAAGTAATTAAACTGTCTTTAATTGAAAAGAAAAAAAAAGAACCTTAAAAAATGTCATAACAACAATGAATTATTAGGCACTGTGAGGATTCATTGTACATTTCAAGGGATGGTTAAATACTAAGATTGAATTTTGCTTAATTGATATTTTGTGTTTTGGTGTAAAGGATTTCTTTGTTTGCTCGACTTAATCCATGGATGTGTGGAAAAAAGTTATTAAAATGTCTGGTTATTGGAAAACAAAACAAAACCTTACAAACTTCATTACAACAATGGTAAGGTTTTGTTCTACCAGAGAGAAACTTATTAAATGTCTGAGTAAAATTTAGAAAATGGTGGCATATTCATGAGGAATCTACTTGCCTTTAACAGGGCTCTATTGTTGCAGTTGTCCGATTGTCACAGACAACTAAAATTCCATTAAGACAACCAAAATTTAAAGGTTGGTTGTGTGATAGATAACCGTTTTTCTTAATAAAGGAATGTGCTGCTGACTGATCAACTCTTTCAATGTTTTCTTTCATACCATATAGTAGACTTCAAGTGTTTCTGTCTCTCAAAAGTCACATCTTTAAATTCAAGACCAATATACATGCACACAATAACTGTTTTGTAATTGTGCAAAAAATGTTTCAGACAGCCAAATTTCCATTGGGACAACTGAAATTAGTGAAATGGTTACTCCAAGGGTAACCATAATTTTTTCTGAAAGTCCAGGCCTGATTTAACCCAATGCAGATGGGATACATAGGTGTTTTGTAATTTTTACAGTTAATGAGTTGCTTGACGTTGGCCAGTGTTGTAAACCAGTCACTTGATCTTGAGTCACAAGGTGTTGAGTCTCAAGTCATATCAAGTCTTTAGCTATTCTAGTCGAGTCAAATCATGTCCCTTAGCTCGAGTCAAGTCACTTGGTGTTTTAATTAAAGTTCAAGTCACTTTGAGTCACAAGGGTTCAGTCTTGAGTCATTTTAAGTCTTTAACAATTTGAGTCAAGTAATCTTTAGTCATCTCTCAGCTTGAGTTGAGTCACTTTGAGTCTTAGTTAAGGTTAAAAGTTAAATTTATTTATTAGTCTTAAACTTTGTAATGTCAAAATCATTGGGAATATATCATCCTCCTTTAAACCTTTTATGACTGCTCACGAATTGATTCGGAGATACTGTTTAATTTTACTCCTATCTTTTTTCTCCTTTTGTAGGAGATAGAGAGCATCTTTGACATTATGGAGATGGAGGACCAGGACAGGACGGACCTTCTCCAACTGACGGATGTTCAGATGGCTGATGTGGCACGTTTCTGCAATCGTTACCCCAATATAGAATTGGCTTATGAAGT
Organism: Holothuria scabra; assembly: GCA_037179385.1. Classification (NCBI taxonomy): domain Eukaryota; kingdom Metazoa; phylum Echinodermata; class Holothuroidea; order Aspidochirotida; family Holothuriidae; genus Holothuria; species Holothuria scabra. The sequence goes on along the minus strand of CM074194.1, from coordinate 18,042,926 downwards.
ACAAGATAAAGATAGCATTGAGAGGTTTGTGAAGGTTACTCTAGGTTTATGTGGTTGTCTTTTCATTTGAAAATGGTTTGTTAAAAGTTTATACCAATACTCACACTTTCATATATAATAATGTACTCATACTTGTTAGTATAGCTGTGTACTCGTCAAGAAAGTTGGATACTTGTGAAGTTACATAAGGTCTTGTTCCTTATTGGTGCTGCTATGGAGTTTAATGCTTGCACAGTTTATACAGGCCCTGTAAATGCAGGAAAGTGCGGGAAAACTGAAATTTAAATTTCCAGGCCCTGGGAAGTCTGGGAAATGCAATTTTTCAAAAAAAAAAATTAGGAATTGGACTCATTGCTTCAATTTTCTAAATGTTCAGATGCTTCGTTTGTACAGTATGGATGGAATGTGGAAATACTGTTTCACTGTTTTCAAAGGTCATGGATATATCAGTCAAGGTCATTAAGAGCCATGGAAAAACCATGAAATTGTGTCATTTTGAATGCAAAGGAACCCTGGATTGTACTATGAACTGATCAGGTATGATGTCAGCTCTAATCATTCTGTGTGCGGCAGATGTTGCTGTGAGTTCGCTTCAAAGTATGGCTATCTTAAACTGATATATTGATACCAAAGCAGTACCTTTCATTGGCTTTCTCAGCTCACATGGTAGAATGTGATGGCAGTCGACTAGAATTGTAGTGGTTTTTGTCAGATGGACATCATAACAGTCAAAACAGGATTTTGTTGAAGCAAAATTGGAGAGGAGAGTGCCCTTACCTTAACTGATGAGGGTTAACTCACAAATAGGCAGAGAATCAGTACCAACCTTAAAACTTGCATATGAAAATTAGAGAACAAAGGCATTATTTGTGTAATGGCAAATGACATTTGTATTTTAGACTGGGTGCAGTAAGCTTCTTGGCATGGACAGACAATGTTTGAGAAGTCTTAAAAATTTGGCTGAGCTGAGTCTCCTCTGAAGACAGTACTATACTGCATGATGGTTTCTGTAGTTTTCTAGCTTTGTTTACAGTTTGCGTAAATTTGTGTGTTTTCATTCCACAGTGGAGGACCAGTCGTAGTCATGGTAACATTAGAAAGAGAGGATGAAATCACTGGCCCCGTCATTGCACCCTTCTTTCCACAGGTGAGCTAATACAAGACTGCTTATGCCTTAATTCAGTTTGTGTTTCATTTCTAGAAGAATGATAAGAATGATAGTGTGTATCCATTTTGAAAATAAGACATTTCCTACAAGTTTATTGAACCACAGTTGTCATAGCAACAATCAAGGAATGCTCATTTGACAAATCATGACAATACAGTACTTTCATGTTATCTTGCAAGTGGCAGTAGCTAGGGGAAAAGAACAAACAGAATGGCCACATGGATAAAAACAATGGCAGGCAGTTCATCCAAAATTGCGGCAACGTACATTCCTGGCAAAAACTATTCTAAGAAGAAAAAATGCACCTAGAAAATCTGTTAAAGAGAACACTTTCAAACATGCACATGCACTATCTCTGTCACTTTACACTTAATGTGTTTTTGTCAAATCTTTTATGTGGGTTTCCTGATGCACTCTCTATCATCTTTGCAGAAACGGGAAGAAGGTTGGTGGGTGGTCATTGGTGACACCAAGACTAACAGTCTTATATCCATCAAAAGGTTAACCCTCCAACACAAGGCTAAGGTCAAGCTGGACTTTGTGGCACCCTCACCAGGTTCTCACAACTATACCATATACTACATGAGTGATGCGTACATGGGCTGTGATCAGGAATATAAGTTTTCTATTGATGTAAAGGAGGTGGCCAGCGATGAGAGTGGCGACAGTGAAGAGAGTTCTGATGAAGATTAGAAATTTGTTTTCGTCAGCACTATAGACCCTTTTCCAAATAGTAATTACAGAGGATGGAGGGACATGGTTTTTTTCAGGGTTTTTCAGGGTTTCATTTTTGACTGCAGTAATATGACACTGACAAAAATGACTGGTACCAAAAATATGTCCCACAACCCTTTTGTAATTGCTGTATTGAAAATGGTCTATTGGAAATTGACCTTGATACATGGGAATATTGCTGAAAATGTAGAAATCAGGGATTACACGAATATGTCATTATTCATTGCTCTTATACTATTCCTTTTTTTAAGGACGTTTATACAAATATAATATTTTCACCATGAACACTTTCACAGAGGTGGGTGTGGTTAAAAACAAAGGATAGAAGTACAAAATGATTGTTGGAAAAAAATTGTATTCTGTGGTTAATTAAGGTTTTAGAAATGGATAAATAATGGTGATGAATCATTAACAAGACCAGTGATTATACTGTAGCTAGCTTCTGCTGTTAAGTAACTGTTGTTAAGACTGAATTATGTATGGAAACAGTGTACACCTTATGAAAGGTTTTCACAGAAGGAGAAAATGTTTGACAAATGTATGCTAGTATTTATATTTATATTTTTCAAGACAAATTCAGAAAGTCTCATTTTGAGATGGATGAAAGTTCAAAGTACTACTAACCCTCAGTGTTTTGCACCTACCATCAGAAATTCAAAACTTATTTTCTAAGGCCTTATCAAGCATTCAAGTAAGTAGTCTTTGACCTCTTTGGGCCTTGTCTTTTCCTATGAATGATGACCATTTGTAAAATTTCTGAAACTGATTGAAAAAAGTTTTAAAAAGTCAGTTTTCCGGATAGTATTTAAGGGCAGTGAGCTGTCACCCCAAACTGCAAATTTACTCTGGTAATGGGAAAACTCTCAATTGGCCAGCTCTTTGATTGGCATCACATTCAAAAAATGCAGAGTAACTCATATTACATAGCATGCACTGGGAGTGTTTTGATAACACATTAGAGCCTTATATACATCAGGATATGCCCTGAAGCCACCTACTAGGATTGTATTGTGTTTAGATAAGGATGAATAATTGGCAGCTGAATGAGGGGCTAGAAGAAGTAAGCAAGTTGGGAGATTTGGAACTGCCCCAGATGATGACTACCTGCTTTTAATTTTCAGTTCTTGCACCATTTTATCTCTGTGATATTCTTATTCGATTTTTGGAAATGGAGAGTGATGAGCCAAGCTGACTTAGTTTACTAGACAGAAAACTGCTGCTCAAAATTGTTTGCCAAGGGTTGTGTTTTCCTTTGTCAGGAGATTACAAACTTAACTGAAGTGTCACTAGAAGGTTTGTATTTTCTGGTTACATCCTCTGTAAAGTTGATCACCCAAGAAATGTACTCTCGGCTGTATTGATGATGTGGTGTAGCAATATTTGTATCTGGTAGCAATCTCAGCAGCAGCAATTGTTTTCTGTAGCAGTGAATCCATGGTACAAGAAATTGTGAAACTGAACTTTGCCAGGGTAATACTATCAAGTTAGCCAGCAAGTTCAGATTATTTTTAATTTTGTTTACTTCTATAAAAAAAAAATTGTTTGTAAGCTGTTGTGTATATCATTTCATGTCTCACCATGGAAGTACTACCTCGGTAGTACTTCCATGGTCTCACTATATTACCACTGGGTTTTCATTTACTTCCATGCAGATGCAATTTCAGGTATGTGATGGGGGAAGGGAGGGGGTAGGTAGTTGCATTTTGTTCTCCCGTTGTTGGCAATGTCATCCATCTGAAAGACAGATGAAATATGATGTACAAGTTTTTGTATCAAAACCATGATTAAGACAGCAACAGTGGGATGCATGTGACAGAATATTGAAGGAACGATTGAATCAATATTCAATTTAAAAAAAACAACACAGGTTGACAAATTGATGGCACATCAAGATTTATTAAATGAGTTTTAGTTAAACTGTCAAATTGGACTACTTTATAGTGTATTGCCATTTTACTGTGGGGATTTTTGGGAAGGGGAAGAGGGGTCATGTATGTGCACCCTTCGCCCACAGCTGTTATGAGTTTGTACATAGTATTCATAAATGTAGAAGGCAATTGATACCATTGTACAGTTTCATCTTTGAACCCAAAACAAAACACTTTCACTTTTTTAATTTTCTCCTTGAACAGGGGTGTGGGGGGGGGGGGAAGCGGAGGAAAAACTACCTTCAAAGGATACATTCGTTTTAAAACAATTGCAATGTTGCTTGTAAATAAGCAAGTTTTCTTGATCTAAATTTCATATAAATATATACAACAGTTTGTTCTTGTAAATGCCAATTGGATTACCCCATTCCCCCTTCTTATCCATTTTTAACAATTCCTTGTGATCCTGTTCATCTGTATGATTCCAGTTTTCCCTGTTTCATTCACATCATCATATGTGTGAAGTGAGGGATTTTAATGGAATTGGTTGAATTACAATCTATTGTCTGTTAGGGTACTTGGGCTTTTATGGGATTTTATTTCCTACTAATTTTGTAAAACATAACAATAAAAATGACTGCTTTCTTGTAACTGTTGTAAAGATTTGCTCAGAAAATTGTGAGCACTCTTCAGCTGAACCATTGCTAAGTTTTAGAGAATGTGTGATGTGTCATGGGGAACCTATCATTTTTGCAATTCCATCCTCCCTCCCCCCTCCAAAGAGCAGGTGTCCTGACTATAAGATGGCATGCCACCTTCTACAGTACAATATATGTGGAGTCGGGATATCAGGTAATAGGATTAGATTTGAGGTTTCTTGGAGAAGCTTTGTTTTTGAAGAAAGATCTGTGCATTCATGGTTGAAATGTAATTATTTGTTTATTGAAGACCAAAAATCAATAAAATAGATCACCTGTGATGTCTTGTTCAAGTATCTTCTTCATTTATACCAGGCTTTTCATTTTAAGGCACCCAATTGCTTGCATATGTACCTTGGCTTGAATAAAGTTGATCTGGAATGGTCATTATTCCCTCGCCTTTTTTGCATTTTGGTAAGACTGGCACAGACTTACTAACGATGGGGCACGGTACAAACAAGTGAAAAGCTTTCGACAGTTTCATACAGTGGCAATAGGTCATATGAAAAGCTTTAGAAAAAAGAAAAGAATTCAAGTTTCAGAAGTCAAAAGATAGAGAAAAGCAAAGAAACTATTTGGCAAACTAAAGAATCATAAAACCAATCAGAAACATGAAAATAAGCCTTATGCACATGCAAGTCACTAACACTAAAGGAATGCAAAGAGTCTTGAAAGGATAGGGTTGCATCTAAAAAAATATTACAAATCAACGTTAGTGTAATCCCATTGTGGTTCCAGTAAGAGGATTAACACAAAATTAATTTAGGAAAATAAATGGTAAAGTCATAGCAAAACGGTAATATAAATTAGAAGAACCATCAAAATAGGGAGAGCAAAAGTTCGTTATTATTCTGACCTTGTTTTGAGCCTCTTTCCTCTATTTCTGGTCAGAAGGAAATCCTGAAAATTTGTCAAGAGCGAATTTTGAAGTGGAGATTGTACCACCGAAGCGGCCCAATATGTTCAACAATGTAAGGCAGCCCAAATTGCCTATGGCAGGAAAAGTGGCAGATTAGCTCCACCCCCCCGATGAAAGCCGTCTTTCGGTGTGACCCCAGGAAATATGATTATCCTAGTCCTGTGATGCTAATCATGTTCTTATGCAGGTTGGTAAATTTTGGGTTCTTCCTGACACATTGGCAAGAGCAGAGGGAGCCGAATCCCACAACCCCGGTCCAGTCAAATGCCTTGTGCTCACCCTCATACCCAAATGAAATTTAAAGGTAGAAATGGGCAAACTGTAAGGAAAAATCCTACATATACCCCTTGAAGGTGACTGAGCTAGAAATTGTGGTCAAGAGGGGGCAAGAATGGTCGGCAGGGTCGCATTAAAGGTAGTGTAAGTGTTGCCTGTCAGCAAAAAGCCACGAATTCCTTTAGCAGTTAGGGGGTGAACTTTCCTAAGGAAAAATCCATTGGGATTTGGTCAATATCTTTTATGGTTTTCAAGGTATACTGTTTCAATATTTTAATGCTTCTGAAGCAATTGGTGCTTATGCAAAAATAATGAAGTCAATTTTTACAATGTTGACCATTGCTTTTGTTAACCCTATATTAATTACAGGTTTCTCATAATTACTCATCAGATAGTTTATGGTTTGGTTTTTGATATTTCCAAGAAAACAACCAAAATAAAACCCTCAGGCAAAACTTATGTTATAACTGTCATTGAAATGAAGATTTTTGTAAACAAAGTATAAAATTAGCCATATGTAACATGTCCCTCTCATGACATCACAAAATTTGCATACTGAACTCCTGTTTATCAATGATGAAGTTCAAATCAGAAATTGGCCTGTAAAATGGTCAATTTTGACAAATTTTGATTGGATCTGCCGCCTTTTTCTTGATTTTGAATGCTTTTTACGTCACATAAACGGTTTCAGTATTTTCGTGTCACCGGACCTTTATAGCAAGCTGGTATTTACAGGGCACGTGGAGACGGGGTGGGTGGCCAGGTGCTTTAGCCTCCCCCTCCATTTTTCCTGCCGTAGGCATATGAGGCTGCCCTACATTGCTGTTTTATTGTTGAGCATTTTGGGCTGCTTTCGTTGTTACCCCCCCCCCCACTTCATAATTCGCCCCATGGCTTCTGGGTAAAGATCTAAAACAAGCTCCAGCAGGCAATTTGGGCCCGTCAGAGGGCGACCACATGGACGCTCCGTCACTGAGTTTAGTTGTTTTTTATTCCTTGCCGGAGGCAGGCAAGGCATCTATGCGATGATGATGTCGTGTGTATTGGTGTGGGTGTGATGGTGTGTGTGTGTGTGATGTTTGGCTTGTAAACACAATATCTCAAGAAGGGTAAGTGTGACTAACCTCATATGTGGTGTGTGGGTTGATCATATTGAGTAGATGATCCCTATTGTTTTTGGTGGAGATCGAGGGTCATTTAGGATCACAAGAGGTCAAAAGGTCAAAACTTTGTAAACACCATATCTCGAGAACGGTAGATGTGACTATGTTCATATTTGGTGTGTTGTGGTTGGTTATATTGAGTAGATGATCCCTATCGATTTTCGTGGAGGTCAAAGGTTATTTGGGGTCACGAGAGGTCAATAGGTAAATTACTTAGAAATTGCTTGTAAACATGGTATCTCAAGAAAAGTAAGTGTGACTAATCTCATATTTGGTGTGTGCATTGGCCATATTGAGTAGATGGTCCCTTTTGTTTTTAGTGGAGATCAAAGGTCATTTGGGGTCACGAGAGGTCCAAAGGTCAAAACTTTGTAAACACGATATCTCAAGAACGGTACATGTAATTGTGCTCATATTTGGGTGTGTGGGTTGGTCATATTGATTAGATAATCCCTATTGATTTTCGTGGAGGTCAAAGGTCATTTGTGGTCACGAGAGGTCAATAGGGAAATTCCTTAGAAATTGCTTGTAAACACGGTATCTCAAGAAGAGTAAGTGTGACTAATCTCATATTCGGTGTGTGCACTGGCCATATTGAATAGATGATCCCTATTGTTTTTTGGTGGAGGTCAAAGGTCGGTTGGGGTCATGAGAGGACAAAAGGTCAAAACTTCGTAAAAACGATATCTCAAGAACGGTACATGTGGCTGTGCTCATATTTAGTGTGTGGATTGGTCATATTGAGTAGATGATCCCTATTGATTTTGACCCAAAGGTCAAAGTTCATTTGGAGTCAGCATGCTCAAAGCCTGACAAGCTTTCCTGCACAGTCTTTCAAGAAAGGCCACTTGTAGGGCCCTGTAACTTGTCATATAGATGGTACATAAAGAATACATGGTCCCAGAAGTTTTTGGTGGAGATCAAATGTCATTTGGGTTCACAACGGGCAAGGGGGATCTCAATGTAGGAAGATTGGATGCCTTGCATGTGTACTTTGTGGGCACATTATGGAGCCCTGTTAATTGAAAAACATTGCAAAGCAATGTCAATGTGAAAAAAGGCCTTACATTTCAGCGGCAAGGAATCACTAAGCCTTTTGGCTTTCTAGTTATTAAAAGCAGTTAAATTCAGAGACCAATAGCAAGTAAAACAAGTATAAAATGAAAGTTGGGCCAAATTGTCAAATAGTCCCCCCTTCTGTAGATTTATACACAAACAATTGCTAATCTTGTTTCTGATCAAGAAAGTTCGAATTTAGGCTTAGGTATGAACTATGATAAAATATGTCAGCTTTGGTTAACACGTGAATCATGTTTTATTAATCATACATTATGCATGCATGGCAGACATGTTAAAAGCTTAAACACTGGGCACAATATAGGCAGCGGCGAAGTTTTGACAATCATATTACGCAATGAAAAGTCCAAGGAACACATACAACGTGACGTTTATGGCAAGCGAAATGTCCAATAATTAGAAAAACCAAGATTTTCGATCGAAAAACCAAGTTTATCGGTCGAAAAACCAAGATTATCGATCAAAACCATGGGTTTCGCCGATAAACTTGGTTTTTCGACCGATAAACTTGGTTTTTCCACTGATAAACTTGGTTTTTCGACCGATAAACTTGGTTTTTCGACCGATAAACTTGGTTTTTCGACCGATAAACTTGGTTTTTCGACCGATAAACTTGGTTTTTCGACCGATAAACTTGGTTTTTCGATCGAAAAACTTGGTTTTTCTAATTATTGGACATTCGGCTTCGAAAAACCAAGTTTATCTTTCGATATACCAGATATATCGAAAAACTTGGTTTTCGACTGAAAATCCAAGTTTTTCGACCGATAAGCCAAGTTATTTTGAAAATCCAAGTTTTTCGACCGAAAGACCAAGATATGGAGATAATGTTGGTTTTTCGACCGATAATCTTGGTTTTTCGACCGATCAACTTGGTTTTTCTAATTATTGGACATTTCGCTTGCCATAGACGTTGGTGAAACATACTCTTCTTAACTCACCTAGGCCTTCTTTGGCATGAAGCCACGGGAGTAGCCGGAATAAGTTTTTGATTAAGAGTTGCCAGCCGCAGAACCTGATCGCCGGCTTGGGGAAGTAGGGGAAGGATGCCCCCTCGCCTGTGAGAAATTCATAGGCGTAGGAGCCTATGAGTCGATTTAAGGGGAAATTTGCCAGAAAATTATCCATCAAGAAACCAGACGAATTAAAAGTCAGATATTCCGAAGATATTAACCTTGTAACAGTCTACCTGAATTTATTCCGACATTCAGAGTGGATCTATCGCAAATATATATTTATGTCGCGGTAGCCCAGATTGAATACTATCATCGACCAGCAAGAAAAGGCTATTAGTTTTTCTGCCCAGATCACCATTGAGGGGGCTGCGGGACAGGGGTGGGCGATTCAATCGGGGCTGGAGCCCCAAGCCTTCACGCAGTGGCACCACTGATATTAAATAACGGCTGTAACAAGGTACAGGGCCTACCTTGCCATGTCATTTCCTCCACTGAATACATTTTGGGGGTAATAAGACCTGCATGATGCACAATGTTTTTTGTTTCGAGATGGGGAGGGGATTGATGAAGCAGATATCGTATTTGCCGAAACTTTCCTTTTGTGAAATTTTCGTTAAGCTCAGGTGACTTTCAGATGCGAAATGGTTCCATCCTCTGAAAATTAAATACTTCAATTTTGGTCAAGCATGGAACTCAGTGGGTCCAGATACGGAATTGAAACTGTGACGAATGCGCGAGAAGCGCTCAGGAATGTTGCATATACTTGCATTGAGAGTCCGCTTCGAGACTTTCAATTCCCATCAAATCCTATCTGTAAATCACAAGGCGGATCCTCTACCTGATGACTCGCACAGAGTTTTTAACTTTTCCTGCCGCATACTTCTCTGAAAGATGTTACCAGAAGAAAGTGATAAATCGGTAAAGTGAGAAGTATGTGGCGCGCGCGAAGAATTTGATAGTTTGAGAACCATTTGAGATGCATGATCAAGATAAATCGCATGACTCGGTCGAAAATACTCCTAACGCAGGCATACCCGTAGAGAAATAAAATCAAAGAACTTTTCGGTGTAAGTCGATGGGTACAACTCCATATTTCAGTGGCGTAGCTACTGGGGGCAGGGGGGCAAGTTGCCCCCAGGAAAATATTTTGGGGAAATTTGATGAATTTTCTTACTGTAACAAAAATTTCTCAAAAGTTTTGTTAGAATAGAAAATTCTGAGACATTCCTCATACATAATTCCTATTTTCATGCAGATTTGAGATTTCGTCAGTGTCGCATGAACAGATGAACCGGCCCTACTCGCGTTCCACAGAAATGTCCTCGCCGCATAGCAGATTGAATGTTCTCTTGCATACGCGCGGTTTTTTAGTACATTTCAGTGCACATGAAGTTGTTATTCAGGAATTTAACAACGGCTGATACAGTACAACTAACACTGAAAGGCTGTAAACCCGAACTTATCCACTTGCACACGGTCTCTGCGTTGTACACTTTGGGAATTCAGTAAAAGGATGTGAAAACTGACAAGTCACTAACTTAGACCCCCCCCCCCCCCCCCGGGGTTTATTATATTGTCCCGCAAGCTAGTAGTAGCTATACCGATTTTACTCTGTGTACATAACGATGAATGGGGCTGAAACAATCCATGGCCAACGATTAACTTAAAGTTAGTTTAGAAATTAGGATAAACGGGATACAATGGCATACTTATATTTTGTTACTTAGCCTAATCCTTGGAGGCTTACAGGCTAGTTCGGGAAAAAGCTTTCTGCTAGCTCACTTGGGGTGTAACAATAAACGGGTCCATGAGTACCTTGTAGCCTTCTTCACTTAACATAATGCTGTTCTAACAGGATATCCTGTGTGATCGAGCCACTATCAAGCCTTCTTTTAGTGGCGTACGAAGGGGGGACGATTGGGCCATGCCCCCCTCACAGATGCAATTTTTTCTTTGTTCTTAAAAATAAGTAACACAGATTTTACTTCAAAAGATAGCATATGTGGCACCAGGTTGCATATAAGGACACCAAATTTTTCAAAAATTTTCAAAGGAGAAGAATTGCCTCTGCAAGTACGTCTCTCAGTTATGCAATATTTTAATTCCTACAATTATTCAAATTCTGTCAAATTCCAGTTTTTACTTTAAAAGGTAGACTCTGTTTCCCACTGGTGGCATCGATAAAACAAAGACTACATGTATAGATTCTCTTTACAAGCATGAATACGCTATTTCTGACCATCTGAGGGGTCTAATTTTTCGAATTTTTTTTACGAATTTTTTTTAAGGTTCAGACTACCCCTTAACTCTCTGGTCACTTTGCGGTTTGCGAACATATTTTGAAAGAAGGATTTTGCAAACGGCAAAAGAAGGTAGTGACTGGGTAGATTATTCGTATAAGTCTGGAAAATGCTATTTCCGGCCATCTGAGGGGTCTGATTTTTCGAAATTTTCTCTACGATCCGCGCCAACTAATGGTGGCGCTCCGCTTAGATTATCTTCATGACAAAATAACGTTTTGTGGTCAAGAAATACCACAAATCCTTTACCGATCAATGCTCTTTTATTTTGACTCCTAAAAGTGTACAGATTTAATGACAAGTTTTACTTCGTAAGGTAGCATAAATGGCAGAATGGTGCGTGTAAAGACACAGAAGTTTCAGCTATATCCTCATGAACCACCACGATTCAACTTTTACCACTGTTCCTGTCAAAGTCCCCCTTCAGAGAAATCCCGGGAACGCCACTGCGTTAGTACATACAAATAAACCAGACATTGTTGAACAATATAATATACTAATGTTATTTCCAATTGCAGTATGTTATACTTTAAGATTAAAAATGCAGGTAATATTACATAATGACATGGCAATGTTGTTATACTTGTAAATTTGCAATTTTTATATGAAATATGTACACATCGACCGGGAAAATTTTGGGGGAAATTTCATACCTTTGCCCCCCTGGAAAAAATCCTAGCTACGCCACTGCCATATTTATATGGTTTTTAATTCAGATCGGGTTCATTGTTGATAAGGGTCGTTATTCATATCATGATCAGATGATGAACGACAAAATAAGGTTCATTGTCCAAAAGGTTCGTTATTCATAAAAATTAATGATGAAAAGGTTCATCATTTATAACGCTCGCTATTCCTAATCGAGGAAACTGGGTTCGTTGTTCATAATCACAAAAAAGGTTCAGTGTTCGTAACATTAAAAAATGAGTTCGTTACGCATAATTCAGGAAAATATTCAATTCTCATAATGTAAAATAAGGGTGGCTATTCATAATAAAAATAAAGGTTCGCCATTCATAATCCCTTCCACAGATTTCGACTAGACTATTTGAAAGGCCAATTACAACCAATCTAGATAAAATATATAAAAACACTGCCAACATGTTGTAAACAAGACAACAACCTTTCCAACAATGTTTTCCCCCTGCCATGATATAGAGGGAGCTTTTAAAGATAAACAAAGATATTGTAAACATAGATACCAAACTCCTATCCCTACACTGTTGGACGCGCTGACTCTTCACGGAGGCTCAATCGGAGGGGCGGGAGTGTTCATTTGACATGAACAAGTTCTATTCGGTTATCTGCGTGCACAATGAAGCACTCGCAACAGAAAATTCCATTGTGACGAGTTGTCAGCGTGATGCATTTTCAAAGCGAGTTCTGCACGCGCACAATTTTCTCAGTGTGAAGTCCGGAATAATTGACGCGGCGTACTTCGCGTTCTTGGAAATAGGACGCAGTAGTTCAGGGAGTTGTTTTATGTGTTGTAAGCGCGTAAGAATGTAAACGCGTGCATAGATGTGCGCTTGTGTAGATGCCATAGAAACTGATCAATCAGTGAGCCAATGAACTAGTTCAAGCAAGTCGTTGTGCGTTAGTGTTCAAATGTTCTTAAGTAGAAAGCCGGCGAAGAAGCCTGTTTCATGTAAGGTGAAATTTATTAAAGAACGCTGTTTGCAAGAATTGCAATGTTTTAAAATCACAGGTAGGCCTATTCCTACTACCGGAAGATATCAACTGAACGTTAGCTTTCAAAACGACTGATCAGTGATCAGCACTTCCGCCCCTCAGATTCGGCCTCCATGAGGAGTCACCGCGCCATTCAGTTAAGTTGGTATCTATGTTTATAACATCTTTGCTGTAAATGCCTCCCCCCCCCCTTTCTAATTGTGAATAAAGACGGACATTATTTCCTACTATGAATATCGAACATTTTTTCTATTATAAATAACGAAGTTAAACGAACCCTTTTTTCAATTATGAATAACGGACCTGCCCAAAGGATGACATCAGTGTGTCGTCAATGTACAAGGTTTTATACCTTTAAAAAAATAAGGGCTTATTGTGTTGGAGAAATTTTGGAATTTAGTGAAAGAATATTTGGTTTGTTTTGCTAAGGTTATAATGAAAAATTTCTTTTTTTTTATTAAGTGATATGCCTTTCAAAAACATTACGTAGAATGTCGGGGTGATTGACAGAAGTTGGTAAGGTTGGCTTTTTATAGCGCGGAATATTGATCGAAACTGGGAAAATGGTGTCATTTTTAACAAATATTAAAAAAATGCTAATAATAGTTTTGACTCTGCAGTTGCGACTCTTCGTTGTATTCAATGAGAAAGTTCCACTCAGTAATTGATGAAATTTTTTATGCGACTGACTGAGCTTCCGACTAAATATGATTTTACTTCCAAAATCTTTAAAAATGTGGCACGTTACAGGGTGGCTTTTAATGAATTTCCAGTCAGACTTATGGGAGACCGTTCTTACACTACTGTTTATTATTACGGGTAACTAAAAACGACTTGGCCGACTTTCATTACCTGATTACCATTGCTAAAATTCGGCTGTCGGGGCAGGACCCATGGCAAGACATTGGGCACTGCATGCACCCGAACAACCTCTCGTCCGTTTTTGTAAGGAAAATTAGGAATTGTGAGTTTCCTTGAAGAATATGGTCTTTCACTAGAAAGCTAAATCAAGGAGATCGTCCGGGGACTGAAGTTTAGCGGGCTTACATCTTTTATCGTGGGCAATACCCTGTCGCCACTAGTATCCTGTGGGCTGCTGACAGTGAGAACGTGAAGCTTGGTTTACAGTTTACAGCTTAGCCTAATTGCATTCCCGTGGGCCAAGTCTGTCGCTCAGTCTGCTTGGGCGATCATGGATTCAAATTCAGGGAAATTGGTCGACTACAATCTTGGACAAAACTAGTGGAACACCCCCGCTCCCCCGTGTAATGTTGGAGATAATAGAGCCAATTTGGGACGCATCATTTTCTTTGGGACCTGACATTGTACTGGGGGAACGGCCGGGGGTTCGTTAGTCGCTTTTCTGTAAGACACCATTTCAAAGGGAGATAGAGGTCGTGCAAATAGCACTCGGCACCATAAACAACATAATGACGAGAGGTGTTCCAGCAGTTTTGTTCAAGATTGTAGGCCGGGCCGGAGGTCGAGATCCAATGACTCACAGTACGGAATTACAGCGTGGAACCAGTTGCTAGTGCAGCTCCTGGTGGTGGAATTGAGACTCGACGGTCACTAAGTTAGTATTATGCTGCATCGAAACTTGAAATTAAAAGATGACTACAGTAGGCTATCACATGTTTGAATTGTTCTGAAGTATCGGTGCCCTTTTCCTGAAAAGTGGGTATTTTTCAAGTTTTTTGGGATCATATCCCGTGTACTGTTCTTGTATAAACGCCGAATAACCCTTCATGTTACCTAACTTTAGGAGAGAGTGACTTTACACACAATAAATGCCTAACTTAAGTCGTTGGACCTAGTTCCGCTACACTGAGTTATCATGAGTCGATCACTATCAAGTATCATGAGTCGATCACTGCCTTCTAAACGCCATTGCAGCGAGTAGGTGCGATGTGATTGCGATGTTAGAAAAACCTTAGATGCAAATTCATCAAACAACATCAAAACCAATTATTTGTCTTCATGTTTTTGATTTTAAAAGCAAAAATGCTAGTCATGGCCAGATTTTCAAGTTTCAGCAAAAGTATGAACTAGAAATTTGCAAGAATCAGTAAAAATGATGAGAATGTCTTTTATGAAGTTTAAAGTATGAATTCTGATAGAAGGGAGATGGTTTTGTTTCATTGTGTCAAAATCTGGCCCTAAATGTAGTAATTTGTAGGATTTTATTTATTTGTAATATGAAGTGATCGACTCATGATTACTTCATAAGCATTGC
Source organism: Holothuria scabra (assembly GCA_037179385.1). Classification (NCBI taxonomy): domain Eukaryota; kingdom Metazoa; phylum Echinodermata; class Holothuroidea; order Aspidochirotida; family Holothuriidae; genus Holothuria; species Holothuria scabra. Next base: position 18,027,838 of record CM074194.1, on the reverse strand, counting down.
TACTTGCACTACCTCCTACATTTCAAGATTCATTTTCTAAAGGTTACTCCGGTCAAACAACACCAAAATATAGCACAAAGAAGAAGACGTATTACAAAATATTACTGTCAAGTTTTATTGATTTTGGTAGATGTTTTCATATTTTTCTGGTAACGAACTTTATTAGGTGATTGACTCATGATAAGCCCAGTATAAATGTTATTGAGCTAAATACTGTATGTGGCTGGTGAGAGAAAGTAACTTAATTATTGAAAGTTGAAGCAAGGTTTCTGTCTTCAGTTTCACCTAGGGGTTGGGTTGTATAATCTCTGCCTAGGATCTAACATAGGGTTAGCCTAGGCTTTAGGGTAACTGTAGGTTTAGGAGCAGGTGGAACAGTATAGTGGAGGAGCAAGTGGTACAGTGGTAATGTATGGCACGCCAAAAGGCTCACCAAATATGATGATGTTCTAAAAATACACGTTCATGTACTAAAATTACACGTCCATGTACTAAAATTACACGTTCATGTACCAAAAATATACCATGATGTACTAACTTCATACGATCATGATGTAAATTTACACCATCGTGTACGAAAATGTTACAATCTACATGTAAAATCACACGTTGTACATCTAATAACACAGGTTGTACGTGTAAAAACGTAAGATCATCATGTTATTATTGTCTCTTCCGCACGCCATACAGAGTGAGCCTTTTGGCATACCAGAAGTCCGCCAAAAGACTCACCGATATGTGATGTAGTAAAAGTACACGTTCATGTACTAACTGCTTACGATCATGTACTGATTTCATACGTTCATGTACTGATTTCATACGATCATGTACTGATTTCTTACAATCATTTACTGACATTTAACTTAGTACATGATCGTTTGAAATCAGTACATGTACGTAAGCAAACAGTACATGAACGTATGAAATCAGTACATGATCGTAAGCAGTTAGTACATGAACGTGTACTTTTACTACATCGCATTCGGTGAGCCTTTTGGCGGACTTCTGGTACGCCGAAAGGCTCACTCTGTATGGCGTGTGGAAGAGACAATAATAACATGATGATCTTACATTTTTACATGTACAACGTGTGTTATTAGATGCACAACGTGTGATTTTACATGTACATCGTAACATTTTAGTACATGATGGTGTCAATTTACATCATGATCGTATAAAGTTTGTACACCATCGTATATTTTTGGTACATGAACGTGTTATTTTAGTACATGAACGTGTAATTTTAGTACATGAACATACTGTATTTTTAGAACATCATCATGTATGGTGAGCCTTTTGGAGTGCCATAGTAATGATCTGCTTAAAATTGTCTAATTTTCTGGGATGTAGTTTATCTGCTATCACTTAATCATAGGTGTTAAGCTGTGAGTTTGGCTCACAAGACTCAGACTGGCATTGTGGGCTTGGGGTTAATACCCCTTCAGTGTGGCATTGCCGAGCAGTTCCCACAAGGGAGGATCAAAGAAAACAATCAAACAAACAAAAGGCCTAAATTAAACATACTCTGCAATTGCAATGTCCAATAATAATATTTGTGCCATTATAATACAATACTTGTATACTGAATAGGCTAGTGCTAACCCATAGGCGCCCTCTACGTTGGTTCGTATATACCCACACACTATGTGGGTATATACGAACCAATGTAGAGGGCGCCTGTTTGCTAACCCTAGCCTACTAGTCTAGCAACCAAGTACTGTGTAAATGGCCAGTATACAATACCGTGGTCTATGCATGTACAATATGATGTACTGCCATGAAGAGTGTGCATGGAAAATAATGTACAGTAACAAAACTCCCTGTAAGTGTAGGCTAGGCCTAGGCTGATATTGTAGGATGTAGATCTAGGCTAATTTATGACAATTCAAGTAGGGCCTATGCATATTTATTGGCAATTCCTCAAGTAATCCTTTTAGTCTAACTAGCTGTTTTGCTTACAGTTTTGAGTTCAGAATTGTCAGAAGTGTGGAACCACACACAGAATAAAACTTGGGCTTGCCTGGCTGGGGCTAAATGGTTTCCTGATCACAGGCTCCATTCCATATTCATTTAGATCAAGGATGTCCTCATAAACTAAATATTCCTCACAAAAACCACTAGGGCAGTATACAGGTGTTGATGTGAAAACCAGTACTAGAGGTATAGTACAGGAAGTTATTATGAGTCCATCACTATCATAAGTTGATCACTGCCTTCTAAATGCTAGTGCAGCATGTAAATGTGAACATCAAAACCAATTATTTTTCAACATGTTCTTGGATGTTTGAAGCAAAAATGTTTGTCATGGCCAGATTTTCAAGTTTCAGCAGTTAGTAACCAGAAATTTGCAAAAATTACTAAAAATGATGATGAGAATGTCTTTTATAAAGTTCTAAATAAGAATTCTGATAGAAAAGAAACTGTATCATTGTTTGAAAAACTTCCCTTAGATGTGGTAAATTTATGGGATTTTATTTGCATGTTTTATGAAGTGATTGACTCAAGATTACTTCATAAGCATTGCTACTCTTATTGCCACCTATATTTCAAGCTGCATTTTCTATAGATTACTCAATCCAAACAACACCAAAATATAGCACAAGGAGAAAGACATTACAAAATATTGATTTTTAAAGATGTTTTCATATTTTTGGGGTTACAAAGTGTGTTAAGTGATCAACTCATGATTAGCCCAGTACGCAGGTAATAAAAATACCAAAGATATTTGCTGTTACTAATGTTGGTTCTTGAGAAAATACTGGTACTAAAAAGTTACTGGTACTCATTTTAATCACAAACAAAAATGATTGTAAGGACATGTGTGGGTGATTAAAATATTTCCACAAAAATTACTGTAATACCCAGTTAGAAACTGAAATTATATTACACCTTTTCCTTTCACACCGTTTTGGGTATATCAACCCATGCCATAGTATATAATATGCACTGTTTAACAGTGCACACACAGGCTACAGATCACAAATTCTCTATCATCGTCGCTGGGAAACGGACAACCCTTGGTTGTCCTAACATTCATACTTAAGCCCCTCTCACAGTTGTCTGAAATTCATCCTCATCCTGACACAATCTCAGTTTATTGCTTCAGGGTGAGTATAAAAAGCTCAATGTGTATTATCAAAACACTCTCAGTACAGTTCATGCTGTGTAATATAAGCTTTGGTACTGTAACTCTGCATTTTTTAATAAGCTGTCAACCAAAGAGCTGTGCCAACAAAGAATTTCTGTAACCCCTTCAAGAGTTGTTGTTTGGGTGAGAGGATTCGTCTTTTAAGCAGGGAGTTCCAACTCCTTGATTTAAGGGATTGTTCATTATTGTGATTTCTTCCTGAGTTCTATGTAAAATCTCCCTGTGACTGTTTGTTTATATCCATTATAATCATAACTCTAGGCTCTAGGTTCTTATTTTAAAAATAATGTAAGAGTCACAACTTCCAGAGCAACTTTCCAACTTTGGGAAGCTTTGTACAGTCCTTCATCTGTCAATCATTTGCTGTATCGTTCACATACTGTACACATGTACAGTAGGTGTTGACTACTAGTTGTTCTTCATATGGAAATACACACGGTTGTAGGTACAATGAAAATCATGAATTGTGAGATTCAAAAGTATGGATGCCTGATACGTATGCACAATTAACATACTACTGTACATAATACAGAAGCACGTTGGCTGTACATAAACTGCTATTTTAGCTGGCGTGTGAAAGACTTGGTGAGAATCATGGAAAAAACTTTTTTTTATGCTGTACCAAAGAAGCCCTTGCATGAACAGTTTATGTTTCTGCATGGGTGGGAATAGACAGGTTGGTCTACAGCTATGTGTACACTTTTAAAAGTTAAGGTGAAGGTTATGTTAAAAATGATGGAATCAATGGAAGTAGAAATGGATGGATACTTTTTGATTACTGTAAAGTTTGTGATGGGATACTGAAGTATTAATGAAGAATGTGCATGACCATAAAGAAATGGTTGATAAAGTCAGAGCAGAGGTTTCTACATGGTAATTGATGCAGTCATCACCTAGCTGTATTAATGCCAGGAAAACAGGGGTGCCATGGGTTTTTTCCCACTTGACAGTACCTGAGAATTTAGAACCGGTACTGCCTCAATGCTGATTCTGTCTTTACAGTACTGGTACAGTACCAATATTTAAAACACAACTGCCCAACTCTACTTGCAAAGAGCTATTGTATTCTCTTGTCTGTGATTGGTGGCTTTATACTAGTTAAAGGGATTTCCCTGTAGGAGTTTGGTTTTCCCCATTGAATAATTCTATACATGTATTCATTGACATGCAAAATTATTCATTGATGGCCCATACCTGATATCCAAATAATGTAGATCAACTTTTCTAAGGTGAATGTTTGAATGTATGGATAATTGTATGGAACCACGTAAAGTGTTCCTCAAGTCTAAAATTTCAATACATTACAGAGAATGAAAAAGGAATTCAAATCGTCCAACTCTCATCCTCACAGGATGATTCTGAGCTGAGGTATACAGTAAAATGTTGAATTTTATTCACATAATTTTAAATTGGTTAACTTTTCTAAGGTCAATCGCAAAAATTTGTAACGTCAGTCTTGTACATGCTACTCAAATTACTGTCTAGTTTTATTCCTTTGCTTTTCTGAATGTTTGTGCACCTTGTACCAATATGTGATAGCAGTCTTACTCTAATGTGGTTAATTAAGACCTCTCTGGTACAACATGCTATGCAAGCAAACAGGAAGTGTTTTATAAGGTCATGAAAACAAAGCAGGTGCTGACCGTGCTGTGAGTTGTACAACAAGAAAGTCACAAATTATTGCACAATAAACTATTTTGTTTGACAATAAGTGAACGAATTTCAAATTTTCATACCTCTACAATGGAATTAGCTCCAGTATGCGAATGGTATCTGAATGAATAAGATCCATTTTGCAGCCTTTAAAAATATAAGAGTCTATTCTTGAGGTACAGGTCAAGGGTCTGATAACAATGAGTTTTATTTGGGAGACACTGCTTGAAGAAATTAGCCTAGATGCTTTGCTCTTTTATTCACAGGTTTGAAGAGTTCAGATGTCATACTGATTCAAAATTTTGTATTCTCTACCCTCTCTACCCCCTCCCCCCACATCATGCCCCAGAAAAAACAGTAGTCAAGTTCACTTGAATTTTCATCTCTGTTTCTTCCCAGGGAAGCTTTAGTGGAAACATCAGGACTGAAACTTTCAAAGAATGTCCATCAACCTCTGCAATACTCTGATTGGTGTCAAAGTGACATCATCGTCCGTATCAAGAGAGGGATGGGAGCCTGATAAACTCCTGGAATCAAACTTTGTCAACAGGTCTGGGTTCATGGCAGAAAGATTCATGAAACCTCCAGTCAATGTAACATTCTCTTTTCCTTTTAAGATTGAGATAAAAGAAGTTTTTATTGACCCTGTAGCTGGAAGTCAGATTTCAAATGGATTTGAAATTCATACAGCATGCTCTTTTGACCCCAAAATGGATGATGATGGTGTCTCATTTCAGATGGTCGGCAAATCACCATGGCATTGTCCAAATCTCTCCACATATCACTTTTTAAATCACAGATACAGAAGTAGATTTAAAGAGCTGGATGATATTGGCAAAGAGAGTTGGATCTGCAGCAATAGTTCAGAGTCATCATTTTCCTTGAGACATCAGTTTTCACATTTTTTGAGGGAAGTTTCTCATTTGAGAGTCAAAATAACCAAAACTAGTGCAGGGTCAATTCCAACCATTAAGAGAATAAATATACAAGGTCAGCCATCTCAAACCTGTAAAAAATCAGAAATTGAGGACTTTCTCACCACAGTAGGGACACTAAGAAACAAGAGCAATGAGACTAGAAGGAGCACTTGGGAGATCTCAAAACAGCCTTCCTCCTCTGACACCAAAACTGAAAGAAAGGAATTCTTGGATGACATAAAATTGAAAGAAAGTTTGCCAGAAGAATTTGTTGATCCTTTAACTTGCAATCTTATGACCATGCCAGTGATTTTACCTTCTGGACACACTATTGATCAGAGTACTCTAGATAAGCACATCACAGCAGAGGAAAAGTGGGGGCGCCCTCCAAGCGATCCATTCACTGGTGTCATGTTCACCGAGACTTCCAAACCACTTCCAAATTTGTTATTGAAATCAAGACTGGATCATTTCATCTTAATGTCTGGCAAAAAGTATGAACATTTACCGAGAAGCACTGCAAAAGCAGCTTTACAGAGAAAGAGCCAGGAACTGGTTAATGACAATATGAACTTGGTCAGTGAGAAAGCTATTAAGTCATCCATCTTAGTTAAAGAACTGAATAACAGGGAAGATACTGGAAAGGTTGGAACTTCATCTAGACCAGAATTATCTCTGGGGAAAGAATCTACCCACTCAAAAGACTCATCATCTACAAAATGTAAAGCTCATTCCATGAAGAGGAAAAGAAACCATCCCAGCCAATTGTCATCTCATCATGAACCAAAGAAGACTGCACTATTGAAAGGTTACTGTACTTTTCATTCTATTTTCTATGAGAGTGTGGATAGGGTAATACCTGTAGCTAAGGGTGGGTCCCATTTTGGTATTCTGCCACCTGCAACCTCTGGGCGGCAAAACTCCATTTTGCTGCTAATTGACCTTGAGTTAAAAGTTTCCAGGTGTGCTGCAAATCCCACTCCTCGGGAAAATATGGAGTAGATGTGCTGTTCTTAAATGAACTTAAAAAGATTTATATGAGCTTCCTTTCTTCATCTAGGTATGCTGGAAATCACACTCCTCGCAGTGATTTGAGGCAAGCTATGGTGTATGATTTCACTTGCATGCCTCAGAATGCAAGGCCTGATAAAGAATTTGACCAATGGAATTTGTGACAGTTGCATTGTAAGGGAGAATACCCCAACTTGAATTACAGTGTGGTAAAACTAGTATATACTATCCTGTTTCATGAATGGCTCTTGGGAGTCATGTCGTAATATATTTCTTTTTCAATTTTGAATTTTTCTAGGCATAAGTGCTTGGTTTAACTGAAATATGTTCAAGTCCTGATATAAGAAGAAATATTTGAGTTTAGCTGTTGTTTCAAAGCAAGTTTCGGGCAATTTTTTTTGTTCTGTAAAGGACAAAATTGTGAAATTTTCTCACAGGTACAGAAACTCGTAAAAATGTGGAATATTTATTCATGAACTATCATGAAAGATACATGAAAGAGAGCTAAGAAGAAAATTGTGAGATTTACAGTAGCTGTTGCTTCAAAATAAGTTTGGGGAGACTGCTCTTGTCCTTTAAAAGGACAAAAACAAAAATTGCATAATAATAGAAGTATGGAGGAACCAATAGTGCTTGTGTTTAGTGACTGTAGGCAGCCATTAGTGGGGTCCATTAGCTTCAAATTGTCTTCATTGATTGAGTAGGTGAATTTCAAACCCTCATATTTAGTGAAATTGGGGGTAACAAGATACATTGTAGTGTGCAACCATCAATGATACTGTATACATAGCAAGGGAATTGAAAGATTAAAAGGTGATAGATCCCAGTTACGGCCAGCTAAAATCAGACCATCACTTGCTATCCAGATTTATCTATAGAAATCACGTTGCGTACTGATATTTGAAGGACGTAAGAACTGTCAGTTCAAAGGTATTAGTGTAGTCTAGAAGCAATTTCATCAATGGCTCATGAGAATCATGTGACAATATTTTTCTCATCCTATTGTGAAATTTGTGAACATTCAAGCATTAGCTTACCTTGAATGCAATGTTTAGGGTCTACCTCATTAAATATTATTTGGAAGAGATCAGAAAAATTGTGAGAATATTGTTAGGGTGTTTGCTGATAACTTGTACTGGATGAATACCTTACTTTGAGAGGGTCCACCTGGTGATGTTGTTTAAAATTAATGAATGTAAAGAACAATTGGCACCAAAAATAACAATATATCAAATTTTGACAAAAAAAATTACAAGTAATAACATGCATTGTATTGAGGTAAAGAAACATAATTTTTTGTCATCTCAAAGCAAAGGTCATGAGAGGTTTGGGGAGTCCATCTAAGGCCGCCAGTCTACAGTACCTGATATTACAAATTGAGTAGGAAATATGGACATTCTTTGAAGCAAAACACATTGTTATTTAGTCAGGTAGTTAGATGGAGTTTTACGACCCAGTTTTCAACATATTCATTCAAGTCTAGCTGGCCATGGCCTTTTTTCCTGTTGTGGCTCAATGGCTTGTTTTCCCTACTCCAATTGCTTATGTGGAACATCACGCACAACAGCAGTAGGTTCCATTTTTGAGCCTTTGGTATGACTCGACCTGGAAATAGAACTTGGGCGTTAGAGGCTGATGCTCTTAATGTAGACCAAACACATGGTCGCAAAACACATTGTGTGTAAAGATGTGTTTATTGTGTTGGCTTAAAGAATCTTTTGGTTTCAAGTGGACAAATTCAACTGTCATCTCAAGAGGTAAAATTGGGTCCTTAATGAAACCGTGAATCTCACTCAAGCCTCTGTGGTTGTTAAATTTTAGAACTCTATGTTATTATGGATTTGGATGTGATTAGGCATAAAAGAGTAAGAGAATCATGCTGTCATTTTTGTCTGAGGAAGGCATTTGTGGTCATTAAAACTTTTTATTATGGTATCTCAGACTATGATGGTTTTACTGCGTTTCAAATAGGACCTGATGATTGTTCAAATGGTTAGAGCATCAGACTTGCAGTCAGGAGTTTGAGTCCTGGTAGGGACATACCAAAAACTTAAAAAAAAAAAAAAAAACAGAACCTACTGTAAATGTGCTTGATGCTCAGTGTAAGCAATGGAGTAAGGAAAATAAGCCAGTGAGCCAGTGGCGTAGCTAGAATTTTTTCCGGGGGGGGGGGCAAAGGTATGAAATTTCCCCAAAACTTTTCCCGGTCAATTTGTATGAATTTCATATAAAATATGCAAACTTACAAGTATAACAACATTACCATGTCATTTCGTAATATAACTTGCATTTTAATCTTAAAGTGTAACATAGAGCAATCGGAAATAACAAAGTATATTATTTTGGTAAACAATATCTGGTTTATTTTTATGTACTAATGCAGTGGCGTAAGCAGGATTTCTCTGAAGGGGGAGGGGCATGCAGTATGATCTTAGGGGAGGGGTGTCCGGAAATTTTTTTGAGGTTTTCAAGGAGCCTACGTGCAAAATGGTGCAAGATATTCGACTTTGACAGGAACAGTGTTAAAAGTTGAATCGTGGTGGTTCATGATGATAAAACTGAAACTTTTCTGTCTTGGCATGCATTTCTTTATGCCATTTATGCTACCCTACGAAGAAGTCATTAAATTTGCACACTATTATGAGTCAAAATAAAGGAGCTTTATCGGTATTTGTGGTTTTTCTTGGCCGCAAAATGTTATTTTGTCATAAAGATTATCTAAGTGGAGTGCCACCATTGGTTGGCGCGGAGCGTAAAGAAAATTTCGAAAAATCAGACCCCTCAGATGGTCAAAATAGCGCATTTATGCTTGTAAAGAGAATCTAAAGGTAGTCTTTTTTATCGATGCCACCAGTGTGAAACAGAGTCTACCTTTTTAAGTAAAAATTGGAATTTGACAGAATTTGCCTAGGTCTATTTGTAGGAATTAAAAAAATGGCTTTACTGAAAGACCTTGCAGGGACAATCCTTCCCCTTTGAAAATTTTTGAAAAATTGGGTGTCCTTATAAGCAATCTGGTGCCACAAATGCTATCTTTTTAAGTAAAATTTGTGTTAATAAAGTTAGACTACGTACTAGAACAAAGGAAAAATGGCATCTGTGAGGGGGCATGGCCCAATGGTCTCCCCTTCGCACGCACTATGGAGGCCTAATAGTGGCTCGATTACACAGGATATCCTGTGAGAAAAGCAGTCTGTTAAGTGTAGAAGGCTACAAGGTACTCATTATCCATTTATTGTTACACTCAAAGTGAGCAGAAAGCTATTTTCCCGAACTAGCTTGTAAGCCTCTAAGGATTAGGCTAAGTAACAAAATCTAAGTATGCCAACGGATCCCGTTAATTCTAATTTCTAGATAAACTTTAAGTTTATCGATGGCCATGGATTGTTTCAGTCCCATCCATCGTTATATACACAGAGTAAAATCGTACAGGTACTGCTAGCTTTTAGAAGAACATAACAACCTCGGGGGTCTACGGTAGTGACTTGTCAGTTTTCACATCCTTTCACTGAATTTCCAAATTATCACCTGAATAACAGCTTCCTGTGCACTGAAATGCACTGATCATAACCCCCATGTGTATACAAGCACAAGAGAACATTCAATCTGCTACGCGACGAGGACATTTCGGTGGAACACGAATTGGGCCGGTTCATGAGACACTGACGAAATCTGAGTTAATTTGTTGCATGAAAATACGAATTATGTATGAGAAATGTCTCACAATTTCTTATTCTAACAAATATTTTGAGAAATTTTTGTGAAATTTTTGGAATAATAAGAAGATTCATCAAGTTCCCCCATTTTCATCAAATTGCCCCCCTGCCCCCCCCCCAGTAGCTACGCCACTGCAGTGAGCCACAACTGGAAAAGAGGCTGTTGCCCGCCCGACTTAAACCAATGGGTTAGAAATACTGCACAAGTCCAAAGAAACCTCAACTCTAATAAAATGAATTTTCTAAAACCTTGCAATCAGGAGGTCAAGAGTTCATGTCATGGCTGAGTAATAACGAAGACTTTAAAAAAAAAGAGCCTACTGTAAATGTGCTTGGTGCTCAGCATAAGCACTGAAGTAGGGAAAATAAATCAGTGATCCACAACTGGAAAACCCTGTGGCCAGTTTTCTAACCAATCAGTTAGAAATACTCCACAAGTCAAAAGAAACCTCAACTCTAGTTAAATGAATTTACTGAAATCTCTCAATGCATGTTTGTTGTTTGGTCCTGTAAAGGCTTTCTTACTTTTGCTCTCTTTCTAAAGGAAAGTTTTCTCAGAACCATGAAGAAGCTGTTAAAGACAGTCTAACAGATGCGTTAAATGTCACCCTAGCTGGACTACCATCCTTCAGAGGCCAGACAAATGAGGATTTTTCTGTCTTTGCTAAAATACCAGAAAAAGGTAATGAAACAGGTAATACTAGTATTGGGTGGTATTGAATGACAACTTGCTTGCTTGCTAGATGGCTGGCTGGATAGCTGGTTACAGCCAGTGTGGCCTACTGTAAGAAGGTCCATGACACAGAAGGTCCACAAGACCAGAAATGTACTCTAGTTAGAATATATGAGACTGAAAGTCTGAACATCAAAAGGGTTCACGAGACTGAAGGTTTGCTAGACCAAAAGGAAAATAGGGTCTGCATGGTTGAAAATGAGAAAAGGTTAGCAATGCTGAAATTCTCTGCTGACCTTTCTCATTTATGGTTTCACATACTTTTTGTCATTTTTGGTTTCGATGAAAGAGAAACCTATGCATTCATGATGGCGTGTGTGTGTATGTATGTGTGTATGTGCGTGTGTGTGTGTGTGTGTGTGTGTATGTGTGGATGTATGTGTGTGTGTTTGTGACACTTTGCTCGTTAACACGATATCTCAAGATAGGAATGTCCGACAGTTTTCAAACTTGGTACATAGATGCGCCATATTGAGAGGAAGAACCCTATTGTTTTTGGCAGAGGTCAAAGGTCATCTGGGGTCACAGGGGGTCAAAGTCTGAAAATCTCGTTAACACGATATCTCAAGATAGGAAGCTTGGTTGGATTTCATATTTGGTATGTTGATGTGTTTTAGTCAGGAGATGGTCCCTATTGTTTTTTGCGGAGGTCAAAGGTCATCTGGGGTCACTGGGGGTCAAAGTCTGAAAATCTCGTTAACACGATATCTCAAGATGGGAAGCTTGGTTGGATTTCATATTTGGTATGTTGATGCATTTCAGTCAGGAGATGGTCCCTATTGTTTTTTGCGGAGGTCAAATGTCATCTGGGGTCACTGTGGGTCAAAGTCTGAAAATCTCGTTAACACGATATCTCAAGATAGAAAGCTTGGTTGGATTTCATATTTGGTATGTTGATGCGTTTTAGTCAGGAGATGGTCCCTATTGTTTTTTGCGGAGGTCAAAGGTCATCTGGGGTCACTGGGGGTCAAAGTCTGAAAATCTTGTTAACACAATATCTCAAGATAGGAAGCTTAGGTAGATTTCATATTTGGTATGTTGATGGGTTTTAGTCAGGAGATGGTCCCTATTGTTTTTTGCGGAGGTAAAAGATCATCTGGGGTCACTGTGGGCCAAAGTCTGAAAATCTCTTTAACACGATATCTCAAGATAGGAAACTTGGATAGATTTCACATTTGGTATGTAGATGCGTTTTAGTCAGGAGATGTGCCCTTTTTCTTTTTTGGCGGAGGTCAAAGGTCATTTCAGGTCACCAGGGGTCAAAGTCTTCAAATCTTGTTAAAGTTATATCTCAAGATGTTGGTTTAATCTAACTATGTATGGCTTTTGTGGAGGTCAAAAGGGCATCTGGAATAACAACATTATTTTTTGAACTTGCTAGTATAACATTTGAGTGAGAAGATAGTGGTGCATGATGTCAAATTTGAAAAACAGTACATTTATGTATCATCGAAACCTCAATGCATTTTTGCATTCTGGTTAGTTTTGCTGATCCTTTCTCATTTTCATTCTCTTGACCCTGTTACCCTTTTGGCCTCGCGAACCTATTCACATTACTGGTCTTTCAATTTTTTTTTTTTTTTTCGTTGTCTCACAGACAAATGGATTCTACTGCCTCTGCGCTCGGTGCTCAGCAAAAGCAATGGAGTTGTGGAAAAAAAGCCAGTGAACCACAACTGAGCAAAAAGGCATTGGCCAGCCCAGCTAAAAACTGAAATGTGAAATCTCATCTAAGTAATCTACAGACCCTTTCTTATGTAAATTTTTAGCCTTAAGGACCATTGTTCTTGTGAACCTTCAGTATCTAGGAATGTCACTTTGTGACTGGCTGGCTAGCTTCCTGGTGGCTGGCTGACAGTTATTGATTGCTTGCTTGTCTATTTAGGCTACTTTCTTGCCTAGTTGGTTGGCCTGATGGCTGTTGACTATTGCTTACTGGCTAACCCACTGACATCTGTCTGGCTGTGGGATCAACTGACTGTTATGCCTGGAATGCCTGCTTGACCTGCCTGCCTGCATTTTGGCTGTCTGGCTGGTTGTGGTATTGACTGATTGCTTGCCTGCATGCTTGTTGCCTTGTCTGCCTGCATTTTACTGTAGCTGACTGGCTGGCTGTGGTATTGACTGACTGACTGACAGACTGCTTGCCTGTTTGCTGGCTGCTAGGCTGGTTTTCTGGTTCGAATTTCCTTTATTGTGTTCAGGGAGGAAGCTTTTACTTACAATACTATTGTGTTATCACAGCCCATTAAACATGCCTTATGCCTTGCTGATTACTAACTTATATCTTCCATAAAAGTAGTAAGCAGGGCAGTAGGGAGTTGCTTTTATCATTTTACCTGATAGAAATTAAAACATTCTAAAAATGTTGGTACACCTGTTCAAGAAACAACAACCATGTATGACAAGTACAGTCCCTGCAATGATTAGAATATCCATTGCATAGGAAGTAATTGGAAGTCATCACTATGCAATAATTCAACAGGTTTGAGCTTCAGCACCAATGATGCTCTAGTTGCAATAAGAGAATAAAAGGATGCATTACTGCAGGTACTAGTTTGCAATGTTTTAATAACAGAACAACAGTCTGCAATGACAAAATGTAGGTATGAGTTTGCATTTGTTGTAATAAGACAAGGATATATACAGTATACACAGGAATGAGCCTAGGCCATCCAACGAACACACAGCCCTGTTCGAGGGCTAGGTGGGAACATGCCCTTCAGAAGTGTTATTGAGACAATGTCATTGCCTATCATTCATAATTGAAACAAACAGAAATAGAGAGCTACAAAATAAAAATCCAGTGCTTGTTTTAGATGGCAGACAAATCAAACACAACTGACATGTATCATTTTTCACTTTCATTTGGACAACAAAAAGTTTTCAGATAACCTCACTTTGGCTACAGCTTGTCCGATGGACAACCTGAAAATTTCCTTAAAAGTAATGCCGTGAATGACTGTATTATTAGCTCAAACCAGCTCAAAGAGCTGTTTGAGCTATTGTGATCTGCCGCCGTCACTCTGTCTATCAGTCTGTCTTTCACATCTGTGCACAATTGCCTTAAATGCTCTCAGGAACACATTTGTCGATGAATTGTAACGAAACTTGGACACATGGGTCATTGGACATAGGACTACATGTTGTGTTCAAAAAGTTGAGGACAAAGGTCATCTAGGGGGTTATTACTGGCTGTTATGTGAATATTTTCAAAGTGTCACTTCTCCCACAAACTGTGCTCAAGTCTTTGAAAGTTGGTCATAATATTTCTAATATAGTAATTTGTGAGTGGTGTACATATATTTTTTTTTATCTAAGGTCATACAAGGTCAAAAGGTGGAACTTTCTTTGGAATGGTACTGCTTTGATCTGTGAGTCCCATAGTTACCAAACATGCCATGTTTTATTGATTCCTTGCCATAGGCAGGCAAGGAATTCATGCCATAGGGATGTTGGGTGTGTGTGTGAGTATGGTGTGTGTGTGCTGTACTTGTAGTGTGAACACGCCAATTTATATGCGTGTGCTGTACTTGCAGTGTGTATACTGTGTACATGCCAATTTATATGTGTGAGCCTGTAAACGATACCTTGCCATGTACAAGCCACTCACAAGAGCTCAGGCCTCTTGCGTCTTTCCTCGCTCACACGGAGCTCGTAACTGGTGTAACTACCCGAAAATTTGGACACTGCAATGAGCTTTTTCACGTGATATGCAAGATCCTGACGACATCTTCAGATAAGACTGAATGAAACTTTTCGTACTAAATATATAGATTTTTCATGTTAAGAGGAAGAACCCTATTGTTTTTGGTAAAGGTCAAAGGTCATTTGAGGTAACCAGTGGTAAAATTGCGAAAACACTGAAAATGGCTTGTAAACATGATATTGTAACGTGTCCTAAGACGGCGTATTTAGTAGGGTCCTTAATATTCCTTATTCGGCGGAGGGGTGAGGCATTGCCAGAACTTAGGGTAAAACAGTAAATAAGAGAATTACACGATGTCTTGTGTGCATAGCGAGTGCATATATTTCTCGACTGTGTCTTGATGGAAGCCTGGCACCAGAATGCCAGCTCGTGATCACTATTACAAAACGATCAACTAACTACAACTCATTTACATAAATAACAGAAACATCATATGCATACACAGGTGTCTAAACAAACATAACATGCAAATTGGGTAACTTAGAATAACGTTCATACGTCACACACATTCTTACAATATCTTCAGATAGGAGTGACCGATACTCTTCATATTTGGTATTTAGACTTGTCATGTTGAGAGAAAGAAGCCTATTGTTTTTAGTAGAGGTCAAAGCTCATTTGAGGTCACCAGTGGTAAAATTGCGAAAACGTCGAAAATGGCGTGTGAACACGATATCTCCAGATAGGAGTAACCGATACTCTTCATATTTGGTATATAGATTTTTCATGATGAGATAAAGAACCCTATTGTTTAAGGTAGAGGTCAAAGGTCATTTGAGGTCACCTGCGGTAAAATTGCGAAAATGTTGAAAGTGACTTGTTAACACAATATCTCAAGATAGGATTGACCAACACTTTTCATATTTGAGATATGGATCTGATATGTTGAGTGGAAGAACCCTGTTGTTTTTGGCCAAGGTCAAAAGTCATTTGGAGTCACCAGGAGTTAAACTACAAAAGCCTCTCAAATGACTTGTTAACACTATAAGAAGGTTCTTGTTTTTTATACAGACCAGAGGTAATGTCAGGTATTCAGAGGTCGTGAGAGAATCAAAGAGCCCTTTTGGTTGAGGTCAAAGGTCATCTCGGGTAACTGGGG
The DNA here is from genome assembly GCA_037179385.1 of Holothuria scabra. Lineage (NCBI taxonomy): Eukaryota > Metazoa > Echinodermata > Holothuroidea > Aspidochirotida > Holothuriidae > Holothuria > Holothuria scabra. The sequence goes on along the minus strand of CM074194.1, from coordinate 18,011,852 downwards.
GTCAGTGCTTGTCTGGATCTGTAGGTCATCAACATGATATAAGTGTACTTTGATCTTTTTAAAATACATCTTTGACATTCTGTGCCTAAATTGTAAAAAAAAATCTATCAAGCACTGTCAATTTGAAAGAAAGATGGTACTTCATGGCAAGGAATCACTAAGTCTTTTTGGCTTTCTGGTTGACTTCTGAAGGGCTTCTATCAGGTTGTAAAAATATAGGTTAGAGTTCATCCAAGGGTCATTTGAGGTCGCAGATATTTTAAATATTTTTAAGTGCTACTGCATTTTCTTCTAGATGTATTGCAAAGTTGTCCTCAAAATTGCTCTAATGGATTGCTGGCAAATTTCTTTCCTGACTTTGAATGAATAATAATTTTGAACCCTTTTTTGACCAGTTTTGTGCCACCCTCTTTTTTTACCAGTCTCATTAATAAATACTTCAGTACATGTATCCCATTGAACTGCACTCCCTTTTAAAACTGTCTGCGGGCAAGAGGTCAGTCTTCTGAGGCTGTTTGCGTTAGTGTGAAGGGAGATGTTTGATGATAAGTTTCATTGTCTGTGCATGCAGACACTGCATCAGTTCGGGAGATAACTGCTTTCTGGGGAATCATTTTTTAACCCAATTGGGGGAATATTTTGCCATGGCTGGCACCATTTTGCAAATATTTCCCATGATGCATTGCAATCCTACGACTCATATTCAACAGACAGAGATGTTCAAAACAACCTTGCAAATTTTTTGAATTTTAGGAAAGAGGGCACATTTAAAATCTTTGTTGCTAAGAGAACAAAAAAGTTTTGTCATGTTTGCCTGTTCCCTGCACATATTTTGAGAAATCCAGCAGTTTGTTGCATTCTTTGTCCTAAACTTGAAGACTCCACCCAAGCTCAAGATTTGTGCACCATTTTCCACATAAAGGTGTGCAAGTGGGTCGTGTCAGCTGTAATGTTTGTAAATACATAGTTGAAAATCCCTTGTAGTTTTGCTTTTTATGTCTATTAAACCATTTCCTCACATTTGAATACCCACATTAATTAGACATTTCAAAGACTGTGAAGAGGTAAACACTTATTACCAATAATTATTCAAACCGGTGAGACAGGCAAATTTCCTTCTGATCTTGGTAATGTTTTTCCCCCCCCCTCCCCTTCCCCAGACAGCTGCTACTGTATCTCCTGAACTGTTTGCAGAAATACTCTAGAGAACAAATTACAGTGCTAGCACAGAATCACATTGTACTGAACAAACCTTGCTTGTGGAAGGGATGAGGATGGTCAAATTTCTTTTATTGTGCTCAGAGAGGCAGCTTTTACTTATTATTTTTTATCACAGCCCATTAAAATTGCCTTCTGCCTTGCTGAGTACTACTAAATTTACTGTTTGCTACAAAAGGAAGTAAGCAAGGCAGCAGTGTGTTATTATTTTACCTGAGAGAAATTAAAACAGTCAAAATTGTGGATACATCTGTTCGAGAAAAACAGCCATGAATGACAAGATCAGTCCCTGTAGTGGTAAGAATATCTATTGCATGGGGAATGATTTTCTTGGCATTGGAACTCATCACTGTGCAGTAATTCAACAGGCTTAAACTCCAGCAGCAAAGGGGCTTTGGTTGAAGAATAAAATCATAAAATTGAATGAAAATGTCTGAAAACTTGGGGGGGGGGGAGGGGGTTGTTTGATGTGCACCCCACCCAACCCCAGTAAACATCCATGAAAGTGTGTCTGCTATGTTCAGTCAAGCATTATGCATATTCACTAAATTAAGGTACTAAATATGAAGTGTTTCTTTAATTGGTGGGGCTTAAGATTCAAAATCTGAACCCAAAACTACCATTTAAATACATCAAATTGTACAAAAGTTAATATACAGCTGGAGGTAGAAAATTCTGACCAGCAAAAGTTTGTGCAGTTTGTTTGTCTGACATTTTGGTTCAACCTTTTTTGGTCATGTGTAATAAATACGTCACAATGTTGGTAGAACGTGGTCGTTTAATTATGCTAGGCTTAAACAACTTTGAGGTTTGCTTATCTTTTTGTTTACTGATTCATGCACTGTTTTAACTTGCACATTTCAAGTTGGCTTATCATTAAGCTGAAAAAAACTAATTAATTTTTCAGATAAAGGGTGATGTTCATAGCTAGTAATTAGGAATGGGATTGAGCAATGGTTTTTTTTTTTTTTTTTTCATTTAATACAATGTTCCAAGGCTGTCAGTCTTTCATCATTATGAAATGAAAAAATTTAACCTTCTCTCTGTGCAAAGTTTCCAAAACTATTTGTTCAGTTTGAGGGTGGACATTTTTGTATTCACATCAAGTTTTGTCATGGCCATTCTTTTTCTTGGATACTCTTTAAAGCCAGTCATTTGCCACCCTAAGTTACAATTTATTGGTAGTTTGCAGAAATGTTCAATTGGCACAGCTCTGTGATTGACATCAAATTAAAATAATGCAGACTAGCTCATATCACACATCATGTACCACAGCATGTCCTGATTACACATTAAGGCATTGTTTGCTCACCACAGTTTGCCTTGAAGCAATAAATTAGGTTTGTGTCTGGAAAAGGATGGGTGTTTGACAGCTGTGAGAGGGACTAGAAGTGATGCAATACATTAGGTTTGGGTCTGGATAAGAATGGGTTTTAGACAGCTGTGAGAAGGGCTAGAAGTGAGGCAATACATTAAGTTTGTGTCTGGATAAGGGTGGGTTTTAGACAGCTGTGAGAGGGGCTAGAAGTGAGGCATTACATTAAGTTTGTGTCTGGATAAGAATGGGTTTTAGACAGCTGTGAGAGGGGCTAGAAGTGAGGCATTACATTAAATTTGTGTCTGGATAAGAATGGGTTTTAGACAGCTGTGAGAGGGGCTAGAAGTGAGGCAATACATTAAGTTTGTGTCTGGATAAGAATGGGTTTTAGACAGCTGTGAGAGGGGCTAGAAGTGAGGCATTACATTAAGTTTGTGTCTGGATAAGAATGGGTTTTAGACAGCTGTGAGAGGGGCTAGAAGTGAGGCATTACATTAAGTTTGTGTCTGGATAAGAATGGGTTTTAGACAGCTGTGAGAGGGGCTAGAAGTGAGGCATTACATTAAGTTTGTGTCTGGATAAGAATGGGTTTTAGACAGCTGTGAGAGGGGCTAGAAGTGAGGCAATACATTAGGTTTGTCTCTGGATAAAGATGGGTTTTAGACAGCTGTGAAAGGGGCTAGAAGTGAGGCATTACATTAAGTTTGTGTCTGGATAAGAATGGGTTTTAGACAGCTGTGAGAGGGTCTAGAAGTGAGGCATTACATTAAGTTTGTGTCTGGATAAGAATGGGTTTTAGACAGCTGTGAGAGGGGCTAGAAGTGAGACATTACATTAGGTTTGTGTCTGGAAAAGGATGAGTTTTAGACAGCTTTGAGAGGGGTTAGAAGTGAGGCAATTCATTAGGTTTGTCTCTGGATAATGGTGGGTTTCAGTCAGCTGTGAGAGGGGTTAGAAGTGAGGTAATACTTAAGGTTTGTTTCTGGATAAAGATGGGTTTCAGACAGCTGTAAGAGAGGCTAGAAGTGAGGCATCACATTAGGTTTGTTTCTGGATAAGGATGGGTTTCACACAGCTGTGAGAGGGGCTAGACGTGGCACAATACATTAGGTTTGTCTCTGGATAAAGATGGGTTTCAGACAGCTGTAAGAGAGGCTAGAAGTGAGGCATCACATTAGGTTTGTTTCTGGATAAGGATGGGTTTCACACAGCTGTGAGAGGGGCTAGAAGTGAGGCAATTCATAAGGTTTGTGTCTGGATAAGGATGGGCTTCAGACAGCTGCCAGAGAGGCTAGAAGTGAGAAGGTCTGGAAAATTGATATTGTTTGGGATGATGAATTACTGCCTTGAATGATCTCGCAGAAATTGTCCAGACCTCAGAGTTCATAGTCCGTTTTGCTAAGTGTCTGATTATTACCATTTTTTGTTCATGCGTAATAAATATGTAAAAACGTTGGCAAGACGTGGTCATTAAATTAGGCTAAGCTTAAACAACTTTGAGGTTTCCTTATATTTTTGTTTACTACTTCATGCACTGTTACTACTTGCACATTTCAAGTCGGCTTATCATTAAGCTGACAACAAACAAATTAATTTTTTAAATAAAGGGTGATGTTCATAGGTAGTAATTAAGCAGTGGGATTGAACAATGTTTTTTTTTTCATTTTATACAATTGTTCAAGCATGTCAGTTTTTCGTCTTTATAACTTTCTTTCTGTGGGAAGAAGTTTTCAAAACTATTTGTTCAGACAGCTGTATTGTTTTAGACAGCTTTGAGAGGGGCTAGAAGTGAGGCAATACATTAGGTTTGTGTCTGGATAAGAATGGGCCTTAGACAGTTGTAAGAGCGGTGAGAAGTGAGAAGGTTTGGAAAATTGGAAGTGTCTGGGATGATGAATAACTGCCTTGAATGATTTTGTAGAAATTGTTCAGACCTCAGAGTGCATGAGCTGTTTTGCTAAGTGTCTGATTATTACTGTCAAAGCTTCTATGGTATAATTGCTTCAAGACAGTTGTAGTTATTATTGCAATTCCACCAGGTTTTTGAAGCCTTCCTTTATTACTGGTCCTATCCTTTTGGGCTCATAACTCCTTTCAGTTTTAAAGTTTCAGGCTTTTGCCTGCAGAAGAAAATTGGCAGAACTTAAAAACCCAAAGAGTTTTGGTGAAACATTCTATTTACATTCTAAAGGGTAAGATTCTAGAGGGTAAGATTCAAAATTATTCAATTGTGAGTTTTAAAGATATCATTCTTTTGTTTAAAAATGGAACTTACTGTCATTGTGCTTGTTGCTCAGAACAAATGGAACAATGAAGTAGGGAAACAAGCCCATGAGCCGCAAGTGAAAAGGCTGTGGCTGGCTCAGCTTAAACCATTGGGTTAAAAACTGTGCTGTAAAACTCCATCTCACTAATTCTTTTTGGAGGGAAAGGCAATTTGGTTTGATGGACTTTCATGGCTCAACTTCTAGCCTTCTGGTTTAATCGACCAGTATCCACAGCCTTTTTTCCACTATTAAGTTGTGGGGGACTGGAGGAGGTAGTGGAGGCAGGTATCGTAATCTTCAGGCAGAGAGAGCTGCTACTGTATGGTAAAAAATCAAAGAGAACCCCACTTTGAAAGTTTTTGCATGAAATCAGTGGTTCAAAGCCTTGTCATTAGGAAGACAGTTGCTTTAGAACGCTTTTAATCATATTCCTGGTGAATCAGACATTTAAATATGGACCCTGGATTTGTACCAATTACAAAATGCAGCTGGAAGTCACCCAGGCATAAGCAGAGATAAGGAAATTAATTGTTCTGCTAGCCTCATGCTACAGACCTGGCCCTTCTACATTACACTCCATTGCATAAAGCTTGTCACTTTTGTCCAAATATTGCAATTGTCCTATTTGTAAATTTAATTTTATTGTATTGTTAAAAAAAAAATAAGTACAAACTGAAGGCTTTAGATAACTAAATGCAGCTTTTAGTTTGAAACTATAAGAAGACAGCACACTTGTGTCAAGAAATATCTTTGCCTTCAGACTACAAGGCTTAATTAATTCGATTTTGGTTTTCTTTTTAAAGCTTGTTCCCACGAAAATCACCATGAAGTCGACGATGGTGCAACAGAGCATCTGTACCAGTTTCCATGCAAGCATTTCTACTGCAAACCCTGCTTGTTAAAGTCGGTGTCACATAATAATCTGTCTAGTGGTACCAGCAAAGCAGATCATTACACCTGTTCATCGTGCCGTTCAAACTTTCATTCTGCTGATATTGTACGGATTCATGTAAAGTAGCATGTACATTTTTGTTTAGCCTGAGTGATTTGAAGTCATATTTGGGTGACCATATCCACTACCAGGCAAAAAGGAACAGTAATCACGTTGGTCGTCAACTGCTTCTTATATAGCTGTACATAGTTACCTACTACATAAGTTTTTGCTCAGCGAAAGGGGCATGGCTTGTGATGTCAGTTAAAGCAGGGCACCAGACAAATCTTCAGAAAATACCTCAGTACCGTATTTTAGATTCTGAATAAAAATGTTAGGTCAGGAAGCCATCACTTTGGACCATGAAGAGCAAGAGAAGTTTATATGCATATTGAGGAAGTCTACACCACAACAAATCCTAAGGAAAAGACTCATTCGTGTTTACAAAACAAATGACGTTACGGCTGCTTGACAACAGAGTTGATGGCGTGAAACCGAAAGTGCACGCACATGTTCCTGCGCATGTTCTTTGCCAACCAGTGCTAACCAGTGACATAAGCGTGAATGAGTCTATTAAAGAACTCAAAATGAAATGGGGGCCGGGGGGGGGGATAGGGATACTACCTGGACTTCAAGGTGGCAATCATGGGTTTCTTGTTACAATTTTTTGCTTTGAATATCATATTCCTGCAATACAAGAAGTTATTATGACCTTAGTTTGCCATATTTCGAAAATATTTCAACTGATTTGACGACGACTCTGTTATGTTTTGAGCAAAAGTTAAACTTGAATGAGAAAGAATATCATATATCATATATTAAAATATTTCAACATTCTTGCAAAATCTGGGAATTGACTTGAGCAAGTCCAAATTTTTACACAAAATCATAGCAGATGCCCTCTTGGTACGCTTTTTTCACACGTACGGTAGCGACAATCTACCGTGCAGTATACTCTGTCCATGTATAGGAAGTCCGTGGTCTAATGTCTCAATTGGTTACATTATAGTTAGGTGTCTAGTCTTGCAACCTGTGTGAATTTTTCTTTACCTGATAAGTATTCAGAAACGTTCATTCAACAGTACATGACACAAAATTAATGTTTCTTCTAGCCTTAAAGACCTCTTCGATGTCTCTATATTCTGGTAAACAACAAACAGTCCAGAAGGGAAAACGGGACTCTGGAACAATAGGTTAATATTCTCTGTCAAACTCTGATTACCCCTTTAAGGTGAAATTTTTTTTTAAAATTATTAAACCCTTTCATATAATGCCATATTTATGAAATTGTTTGGTTTTATGTTAGGGTTTATCACTATTGCTTTGTCTCAAACTATTTAGGTCCATGTATCACTCCTGTCAGTGATATCATAGTCAATCCATATTAGGCTGAAATTCTCATGGCTCAATGAAAAGTTTCATTACGAATTCCATTTTAAAATTTGGGTGGGGATGCATGGGCAACTGTGATCTTACCATTGTCATATACCTAGAGGCAATCCCACATGCAGTTATACACCTGCCCTGCTGACAATTTATTTGCAGGTTTTCATGTCATATTGAGGACTAGCCATTGTGCTTGGTGCTCATTAGCAATGGAATAGGAAAACAAGACAATGAACCACAACTGGAGAAAAAAGGCGAAATCGGCCAGAATTAAACCAATGGGTTAAAAACTGCGCAGTAAAACCTCATCTAAAAACAGGTGCATAGCTAGGATTGTATCATGGGGGAGGAGGGTTTGGTGTCATGGTAAATTGAATGGATTTCTTTTTCGTGATTATGATGGTCATCATGAATTTTTGTGACTATTCTTATAAACCCTTTTTTGCAGAGGCTTTCACAGATAATTGAAATCTGTAGGTGTAGAATCTTTGCAGAATACTTTAAAAGTCTGGCATTTCTCCCCATGTTTGTTTCTTACGCAGGATTTCTCTGAAGAGGAGGGGAGGGGGTATGTTGGGTGATCGTCGGTCTGGGGAGGAGGTTCCCCCTCCCCTTGGAAAATTTTGGCGTTTTCAAGGAGCCTAGATGCAAAATTGTGCAGAATTTTCGACTTTGGCAGGAGCAGTGTTAAAAGTTGAATTGTGGTGGTTCATGAGGGAAAATCTGAAACTTTTGTGTCCTAATATGCAATCTTATGCCATTTACGCCACCTTTTGAAGTACAACTTGTCATTAAATTTGAACTTTTTGGAGTCAAAATGAAAGAGCATCGATCGGTATAGGCGAACGGGAGCATTTAATTTTGTTCTTGGACATGCACAAAAAGTTATTCTGCCATAAAGGTCATCTTTATAGCGGGGCGCCACCATTGGTAGAGAAAATTCCTAAAGATTCGACCCCCTCAGAGGGCCGTAAACAGCATTTTCCAAACTTATACGGAGAATCTAAGGAGTCGCTATCTTCTTCTGCCGTTTGCAATAAAATGCTCACTCCAAAATATGTTCGTGAACTGCAAAGTGATCAGAGAGTTATTAAGAACTTTTTTCACCCCAAAATGTAATTTTGCCCGAAAGACTAAGTGGAGCGCTATCATTGGTTGGCGCGGAGTGTAGAGAAAATGTCGAAAAATCAAAACCACCATATGGCCGGAAATAGCATTTTCCAGACTTATACGAAAAATCTAAGCAGTCCCTGTCTTCGTTTGTCGTTTGCAATGAAATACTCACATAAAAAAAAGTTCGCGGACTGCAAAGTGGTTAGAAATTTATTAAATAAAATACTTTGACCCGAAAAATGTAATTTTGCCCAAAGACTATCTAAGCTGAAAATATTCATCATTTGAAATAAAATCTGTTACTTAAGTATGGCTACGTATTTTTACGATCCCAATTCCCCTCCCCCCCCCCCCCAAAAAAGAAAGAAAATCGGCATCCGTGAGGGGAATTGCCCAATGCCCCCCCCCCCCCATCGCACGCCAATCTTTTCCTTGTCCTTTCCTAAAATAGAATGTTACCAAACTGGCAATGCATAAATTAGATGAGGGATTATGTCAGATTGATTTAAAAAAAAAACTCTCCCATATGCTAATCCAGATATAATGTAGTAAACTTTGCTTGAAGTAGTGGCACTGTGATCAGCAAAAGTCGGTCTTTCATTAACCCTTTACCGTTGTGGTCCGATCGGGGCATATTTGCGCGGATCGGGAGTGGGTGGAAAAGCGGACGTAGCCCGCCCCGCATCGGCTTCCGTAGGCCATTGACCCCGTGACCTTAAACTGTTGTCTCTCTCTTGTGGCCGAATTTTCGGGTAGCTACTCGCAGTTTCGAGCTCCGCGTGAAACAGTAAAGATGTGTGACAGCCGAGCTCTCCGCATGGGTCCAAAAGGACCCAACAACGGTAAAGGGTTAATACTTACCCCTAGCTATTTGGTTTTACAAGTACGTTCCACCTGTCCACCACCGATTGTTCCATTTTTTTTTAATTTTGATGCAGTGAGATTTGAAAAAGACAGAAAGAATTGAGTAAACTCATCTTTGTCGAATGACCTAAGGAATGGAACCACGGAAGCTGGGAAAACTGCAATCTTTGGATCACATAACTTAGACCAGGGAGGTGTCAGTACTCACACCTCCCTGCTTAGACCTAGGCGGACAGGCCACTACATGTGTATTTGGACTGTTTGCCATTCCAAGAGAGAACTCGACATGGCCTTACACAGTGCGTGAAGGCTGGTAGCCCCAGACCCTAGAAATTCCCCTGACATTTTTTTATCTGTTCTGCAGTTTTAAATTCCAACATTGGATAAGTATTGTGTAGTCGCAACATGTAAGACACGCAAAAGCAATTTTCGGTAGTACGCGCTTGGCGAGTTAAGGAAAAGGCGTGAGCGTCCTATGATCTCCCTTCTTTAGGATTTTGCTTTTATTGATTCCTGGCCGTAGGCCAAGGAATCAATGCGATGGTGATGTCGTGTGTGTGTATGTGTGTATGTGTATGTGTGTGTGTATGTATGTGACGCTTTGGCTTGTAAACACGATATCTCAAGAAGGGTAAGTGTGAATAACCTCATATTTGGTGTGTGAGATGGTCATGTTAAGTAGATGATCCCTATTGTTTTTGGTGGAGATCAAAGGTCATTTGGGGTCACGAGAGGTCAAAAGGTCAAAACCTTGTAAACACGATATCTTGAGAACGGTACATGTGACTATGCTCATATTTTGTGTGTGGGTTGGTCATATTGAGTAGATGATCCCTATCAATTTTCTTGGAGGTCAAAGGTCATTTGGGGTCACGAGAGGTCAATAGGTAAATTCCTTAGAAATTGTTTGTAAACATGGTTTTTCAAGAAGAGTAAGTGTGACTAATCTCATATTTGGTGTGTGCATTGGCCATATTTAGTAGACGATACCTATTGTTTTTGGTGGAGATCAAAGGTCATTTGGGGTCACGAGAGGTCAAAAGGTCAAAACCTTGTAAACACGATATCTCGAGAATGGTACATGTGATTATGCTCATATGTGGTGTGTGCGTTGGTCATATTGAGTAGATGATCCCTATTGTTCTTTGGTGGTGGTCAAAGGTCATTTGGGGTCACGAGAGGTCAATAGGTAAATTCCTTAGAAATTGCTTGTAAACAGGGTATCTCAAGAAGAGTACGTGTGACTAATCTCATATTTGGTGTGTGCATTGGCCATATTGAGTAGATGATCCCTATTGTTTTTGGTGGAGATCAAAGGTCATTTGGGGTCACGAGAGTTCAAAAGGTCAAAACCTTGTAAACACGATATCTCGAGAATGGTACATGTGATTATACTCATATGTGGTGTGTGGGTTGGTCATATTGAAATGATCCCTATTGTTTTTTGGTGGAGGTCAAAGGTCATTTGGGGTCACGAGAGGTCAATAGGTAAATTCTTTACAAATTGCTTGTAAACATGTAGTGTTGAGCCGATAACCGATAGGTATTATCGGTTTCGGCCCATAACGGCGTTATGGGTAAGATATCGGTATCGGCACAAATGAAGGCTCTCCAATAATGGCAACCGATAACAAGTATTTCATCATTTCAGCAGTAAAGAGGTAGAAGTTCTCGATATGCACTTAAATAAAATACAGATCATTTTGTTGAACATAAAATATTCAACAAATTCATTGCAACGAACGTACACAAACTAGATCAACTACGCCGCAAGCCCGCAGTTCGTAGTCTATAGAATATTTAGCGCAATCCCCATGAGAATCTGCAGAAAAAAAGTCGGGGGGGGGGGGCAAAATTTTTAGACGGGGGCAAAACCTCCCAGTCATCATGAATTGACATGCAAAGTGCGAAAATTTCAGCCCAAAATTCTTCCCAGATCGCCGGAAATGGCATTTCCAAAGCCTATTTTTGGCATAGAAACTTGGAAAAAACGTTTTGTTCGGGTTTTTGCTTTGCTTTTTATATGTTTTTTTTCCAAATTTTTGATTTTTCAGGGGCAAAAGCCCCCTTGCCCTTACCTCCGGACGCCCATGGCAATCCCGATGTTTTTCATTTTGGAAGCAGTTCGTAACAAACAACGCTTGCTTGTTGTGTTCTTTCAACAATTAACGTACACACCCATAGCAGGGAGCACACCACCATTAGCAGAACGGCCTTGCTGGGAAAAGTAGTTCCAAAGTACACCGTCAGTTTTAGGTCCTCTTTAAGTGTGAATTGCTCAAGTTAAACTAATCAGATGTGGTTGGTTTGTTTTGGATATGAAAGAGGACGTGTAAATGTGTGACTGTTGCCAAATTGGGAAGAATTGAAGGTGATTTAGACTGTTTAAAAATTTGGTGTGAAAAAGACGTTTTTTCCGTCACCTGCGGATTAATAGGGTAGGGTGTACAGACCCAAAACTTCATCCCCTTTTATCTCAAAATCTAAACGGTCATGCTATGGTGAATTTGTGATGCCATGATTGGCCAACTCACTGGCTTTCACGTGAGGGGTAGCTTTAGTGGGGTGTGAACTTTGACTGGGCTGCGGGGGGCATTTAACGAAGGCAAAATAGTGTGTAAGTCAATGGAGAAATTAATGGTGGTGTGCTCCCAGCAGAGTGCACGCACCGTAATGTGCAATCTATAGCCAATTCGCTTTACAAATCTGTTGTCCGTTTACGCTAGTCAAATTCTTCCGAATCCCGCGACAAATCTCAATGGAGTTCCACTGTGTGAATTTCGCCACGTGCAGTAACAGTAACTCAATGGGGATTTCCACCGCTGTGTACAGCAGAGCGGCATGCTCAATGTTCACGATCGCGAACGTTCGATTGAAAGAGCTAACTCAAGAGACCAATGCCTGAGACAAAATGTACGATCTCATGAAGTATCGTAACCGCTTTTTACGCGCGTAGAAACGGGCACAGACAAACAAATGAAAAAACCCATACCGGACCGGATGAAGACATAAACTATGAATTGTCCTAACCAGCGAACGATCAGCGCTGTGTAAGGGAGTCTTATCATTATCAGCAGTATCCATGTACAAACACATTCTCTATACTGTAGTGTGTATGTATATGCTGCGAACACCTGTGGTATAATGTAGATACGTATGCCGCTCGCAAGTTTTTTTTTCGTAGTAAAGCTTGGGGAATTACACTGTACAGTCCAAACACATACCTATAAATATGGCATACTGTACTTGCGTCACGGCATATATGTTTAGGCGCACAAAAAAAAAAACTTTACAGTCTGGCTGTAGGTGACGAAATGTGTTTGTTACGAACGGGGTTTCTTGGCTGGCGCGTGTTTTACACCAAATAGGCCTACATCGTGATTGATTGCTTAAAACACCTCGTCAGAAAAACGGAAAATTTTTCAGGGAGACAAAGTAACAGAAACATGAAGACTTAGTTCAAAATAAGTTTAAGGTGCAGTAGTGATAAAATTATAATTTTTCAATGATAACAAAACGTGTGATTACGGAAGATTTTTTTTTTTTTTTTTGGGGGGGGGTATCGGTATCGGGCCGATATTAACTTTGAGTTATCTGTTATCGGCAAGTTCCGATATCTCTGTTATTGGCTCAACACTATAAACACGGTATCTCAAGAAGAGTAAATGTGACTATGCTCATATTTGGTGTGTGCATTGGCCATATTGAGTAGATGATCCCTACTGTTTTTGGTGGTGGTTAAAGGTCTTTTGGGGTCACGAGAGGTCAAAAGGTCAAAACCTTGTAAACACGATATCTCGAGAATGGTACATGTGATTATGCTCATATGTGGTGTGTGGGTTGGTTGTATTGAGTAGATGATCCCTATCGATTTTCGTGGAGGTCAAAGGTCATTTGGGGTCACGAGAGGTCAAAAGGTCAAAACTTCGTAAACCCAATATCTCAAGAACGGTACAGGTGACTGTGCTCATATTTAGAGTGTGGATTGGTCATATTGAGTAGATGATCCCTATTGATTTTCCCAAAGGTCAAAGTTCATTTGTCAGCAAGTTCAAAGCCTGACAAGCTTTCCTGCACAGTCTTTCAAGAAAGGTCACTTGTAGGGTCCTGTAACTTTTCATGTAGATAGCACATAGTGAATACATGGTCCCAGAAGTTTTTGGTGGAGGTCAAATGTTATTTGGGTTCACACCGGGCAAGAGGGATCTCTATGTAGGAAGATTGGATGCCTTGCATGTGTACTTTGTGGGCACATTATGGAGCCCTGTTAATTGAAAAACATTGCAAAGCAATGTCAATGTGAAAAAAGGCCTTACATTTCAGTGGCAAGGAATCACGAAGCCTTTTGGCTTTCTGGTGTTGGCATTTCAATTATCGCCATAGACGTCAAAATTGATTTGTTTGGGTCGATCCTCTTGCACCCATTCTGAAGACCAGTGCGACTATAGACGAATCCGATTAGCGCTCGTTTTTAGTGACTGTAGGCCGCCATTAGTGGGTCCATCAGCCTTAAATCGTCTTTTTTTATTGTTTACATGAATTTTAAACCCTCATTTTCAGTGAAATTGGAGAATTCAAGATACAAATTAGTGCACAACCATCCATGATTGAGGTAAGCAAGGAAATCGAAAGATTTAAAGGTGAGGGACCCCAGTTATGGCCGACTGAAATGATACTATCACTTGCTGTCCGGATTCGTGTATAGGCTGTAATTTGGGTAAATTCAAATTACTGCTCCTAAGGATCAAAAACCCATAGCAACATTCACCCTTCTCCTCCCAGGAACTCTCTGCATCATTAATCACTGCTTGCTGTTAAAGCCCTGTCCACACTATGCGACGCGACTTACTGCAACCAGGGAGGTGTGAATAGACACACCTACTCACACCTCCCTGTTGCAACAAGACTGTCTTCTCGAGACGAGCGACTGACGACTCACTAGTTTTAAGATCATTGTGTCCACATTATGCAACAAGTCGCAGGTCCATGAACCGATTCACGCAATATTCCAACCTTTAACAAACTCTTTATTTCCTACGCTGAAGAGATATGAATGTGTTTTGTACATTTTGATGAGCTGAACTTCGCTGGCTTCATTCCAGAAGTCCGTCATTGTTTCAGTTTTAGTATCATCTCTTCATCTTCCCTGACGGGGTTCAAGAGACTTATGAAAATAATTCAGGAACAAAATGCATGGTTTATATACAACAAAAAAATAATGAGGTCAAAGGGGTAAAAAGACAGAAAAAGAAAACCGAAAAAGGAAAAAACTGAGTTGTCAGTTGCACGTTTCACTTTCATGCGACCGAACATGCTTGGTCGAATGAAACCGCGTTGCGCGTCTACTTGCAGCTAGTTGCAAAACATTCCACACTTTGCAACGCGTCTGAACATTCTCGTTGCAATGCGTTGCGTTGCGTCGCATCGAGTCGCGTAGTGTGGACCAGTTTCCTCTGCAGTATGACACCATAAAGGTGCGTTCAGTCTGAACTAAAATCTGCTGCGTTATGGGACAGAGGCGCGGAATCTTATTTCCAAGGCGAATGGGGAAGGTTTCTTCATTCCGGTGGGAAATTTCTGAAAACGTCCCCCAATTTGCTTCGCAATAAAAGACAGTGTTCTTCAATTAAGAGCATCTCGCACACAAAACGCAACAGATTTCGGCTGTAGTGACTGACCATTGAACAACTCACAGTAATGTTCTTGATTGACTCGCAAAAAGCAAGGAATGCCCCTGTAGCTATAAAGTGCGTGAAAATTGGGTTTATGAACCGGCTTTTAATCATGCCCAGTAAGCAAAGGGTAAACATTAAAAATAAAAGTGATATCGTAATCTGTTCTGTAATCATCCAATGTCGATTGAAGAAAAATGTATCATTTTAATGTTCTACACTTTGGTGAATGTTCAGTGCCTCCCATCGATAATACTACTAACGGTCATTTACTAGACGCATGTTGAAAATGTCCTTAATACTGTCTGCTTTGGGGCTGGCAGATTTACTATAGACAACATTTAAGTAAAAATAAAAAAACAATTGAAGGTTAGGTTAAATTTTGGGACAGGTGCAGGCTTTCTACCACCTCTATAATTATATTTGGCTTTTTTATCCCTGTAAGTCCCTATTTTTGCCAATTTTTCCCCATCTGCGCTTCTTCTGGTTTCTTATTTTCTCTTTTTTTGGTATTTTCATACGCGCATGCGTGTGAGAGAATGCTGTGATCCCTGTTGCTGGCATACACTCTAAAATTAAAAGAGTGAACCTATATCATTTCATTTATTTGCTTCATCACATTACATATTACAATATGATGTGAAAGGAAGTCATCCAGAAAACCAAAATTGGCTTAACAAAGTGCATGACTCCCTATAACTAAGAAAAAAAGATAACAGATATTTACAACGTCTACAAAACAAACAGCAAAAAAAAAAAAAAAAAAAAAAAAAAAAAACTTACATACATAACAATGACATGTCTCCGTATTATGCACTCACATTTGGGAAAATTATGAGCATACTTGAAAGATGTTAAGAATAATTTCAATTTCACCAAGGGAACTTAATAATTATCAATGATGCCTTCCTTAATCGCCTTCTTAAAGATAGACAGGGAGGCGGATTTTTTTACTGAGTCTGTGAGGGTATTCCAGATTTTAGTGCTACGATTACGCAAGCTAAACGATCCAATGTTCGTACGATAGTAATGACGATGGGCAGATTTAGCGTGTCTGGTACTATGCAAATGAAGATAAGTATTGCTAATTATAAAATTATGAAATGTATCTGGTTGTAGTCTATTCCAAGCCTTGTAAGAAAATACAGCAATGTTGTAATCAATGATGTCGGTAAATTTGAGTAATTGAAACTTTTTAAATAGTGCGCTGGTGTGGTCCCTGGGACCTGCACGAGCTAAATGGCGAACCGCTCGTTTGTGCAATGTAGTTAGTTGGCTAAGGTAAGAACTGTTAGCCCCGCTCCAGACAATGGAACAATAATTTAAGTGGGGAATAATTAAAGTCTGGTATAGTGTTGTGAGTATATTTCTTGGCAAAAAGTTTTTTAGTTTGGATAGTACGTCCACGTTTCATGAAATCGTCTTGGAAATATTTGTAATGTGTTCTCGCCAGGTGAGCTTTTCATCTATGTGTACTCCTAGAAAGCTCGTTGTGGTCACTTGCTTAATAGCAATCCCATTTATACAGACATCACTACCCCGCCTGCTAGTTCTATTATTACCAAGGATAATATAGTTAGTTTTACTAATGTTTAAGGATAGCTTGCTAGCAGAGAACCAGTTACATATCTCACTCAATTCAATTGAAGCGGTATCATACAATGAATCTACACTCTTATGCCTGAAGAAAATGTTAGTGTCATCAGCAAAAAGTATAATATCAGCTTTAGCAGCAACAAAATAAATATCATTCATGTAAACAATGAACAGGAGTGGCCCCAGTACGGACCCTAGGGGTACCCCACAACGAATATCCTTGAGGCTTGAAGTCATACCCTTGTAATAAGTATATTCATTCTTTGATAGAGTGAAAAGTGTAAATTCACTCCAATAGAGTGATAATTCACTCCAAGAGGAGTGAAACTCACTCCAAAAAGAGTGAAATTCACTGAAGGAAGAGGGAAAATTCACTCTTCCACGAGTGTCTGCAATGATCACTCTTTTTTAAGAGTGATCACTGTAGACACTCCATCAAGAGTGAAGATGCGCTCGTTTTAAGGGAATTTCACTTTCTTTTTTTACCAATATATTGTCAGTATGAACATAGACAAATTCTATATATAGACAGGTCATGTAGACAAGTCTCATAGCTCATATACACCTGGTTGAAGCGTGATTAACCCTTTGTTTATCATGTGTCAAATATTGTGACGTAAGCCTTAAAACCGCTTTATTTGTCCCACATAACATCCCTATTTACTTTTATTTTTGTGATGAAAAACCCCCGTTTTCCCACGATAATACTTTTGCAGAGAAGAAAAAAGCCTGCAGGTATTAATTTATTTACTCCTCATCCCGTTTCCCTTACCTGGTCCAGGGAGTCACCCCACCCGCCTCCGGGGAAGGACGGTGGTTTCCTCGGAGAGGCCTAAAACCATAGGACTGGAGGTTCACTGGATGGCGGATCTTTGAACATATTTTTTTTTCTTGTTTAACACTATTTTAATACATATCGGTATCGATTTTCAATCACTTCTTGATAGCTCTGTTATTCCTCATTTCTTGTATCTTGTACCTCCCCCGTCTCGCAAATCGTGGCACCACTCTTGCCGTCTTCCTTGAACTCTAGACTACTTTATGAATTCTCTTTAGCTACGAGAAAAGTTGAACCACTCATTGCGAAACTTCTTCTTTAAAGTCATTGGATTAATACTGACAGTTATTATGCTGGCTCGTTTTGACAGGCTCTTAAATTTTCCTTGCGTTTATGCCTGAATGTTTCATTTTCAGATGTAACGTACCGGAAATGTACTTAAGTAATAACCGGGAGCCCAACAACAGTGGACTGGATGCAGTATGAATGGAGGAGCTTTCGGAGCTCTCAAATTATTTTTTCCTGGGACTCCGTTTCGTTTTTCCTCTTCCCTTAATAATATCAACTGGTCGTATGTCTGTCTGTAACCTAACTTTGTCAGCAATGGTTCCGCAACGAAAAACACAGCTGTCACGGGAGAGTGCTGACTCTGGTTGAGTTCCCGATTCGAGTCCCTTTTTTCGGACTTGCAGTCGGCCTCGAGTACAATTCAGAAATCGGAATTGGCAGGTAGTGGGCTACATCTCGACAAGGATGCGCGGCTGAGTTCGCTAAAGAAAACCCCAGTTTTGTCATTCTTGTCTAATATTCAAAACTTGAGGAGCGTTGTTCATTTTCAACTAAAGAGTTGGTGGATTCAAAGATAGTTAGCTATAAGGACGTTATAAAGTAAACTACCAATTGGTAAATTGGTAAATTACCAATTTCCAATACTTTTTATAATTTATGATGAAATGGGCTCCGACTGTGGTCCTCTAGACTCAAACTCGGCCTGACTCCGAATTGGCCGTGTTGGCCGTGGCCGAGTGGGTCCGTGTAGATTGTGTTACAGCCCTGCGAAATACGGTACGCATGCACGGAATACGGGGTGGAAACTATTCCCAAAAGGTGTTATAACCTTGTACGTCGTGAAAGGAGACGCGACGTGTCAAGATGTCTCAAACGTAAAATCTGTCCTGGGCAACTTTAACAAAGAGCTGTTCCCAAAGGTGAAAACACCTTGCCATGTTGACAAGGGAAGAAAAGATTTTTAAAGCTCAGTAAATGAAGAAGCCCCTCTTTGTTTACAGCTTAGAAATTGACACAACTCTTTTGATGAATAAATATGTCTCATTCAATTACCGGATTTTCTTATGGCACGCGAACGCGTCGCTGCCGTCGACAAATTGTCATTATTTTCATGATAATCTCCCTTCCACATTCATCTCGTAATGCCTATCTTATAACTATCCTAAGCTGCTTGTCACAGTTGGACGTCCCAGTTAATCTTGACCAGCTTCTGCTTGGTAAAAGACGTAAGACCATCGTAAAAGATGAATGTCAGTTAAGCAACCGTGAGGCTCGGTTTTTCCTTTTCTTCGAATGGATGGACAGTCCATGATGACAGCGTACCTTGTGTGATTGTTGTACGCCAGGCGCGTAGCCAGAAATGGGGAGACCTATAAACAAGTTTCTATGCGTAGCTCCATGCATTGGTGCTAAACGTAACAAACATTTTGGACGAAAATTTCTTGCAGATGGGCTTTCAAATGGCACTTCCCATGCCTATTTGCCACATACGAATAGAGAAAACATAGCGATGTTGTAAAAAAAAGAAAAAATACAAGAACACACGGAACGAGGGAGAGATTTTCCTATTCACCCCTTCAAGGGAGGGAATCCCCCCATCAAGGGAGGGGTGCCCCTTAGCTAGGCACCTACCGCTCGTTGATATTTTGTTTAGAAAATGACCAAGTCATGGAATAAAAGCAAACATTTAACACCTACTTTTACTTGAGTCTATTCCGAAGACTTTAAAAACCGAACCTATTGCCGTTGTGCTTGGTGCTCAGCAGAAGCAATGGCCTCTGTCGAGACTTTCCTGTGAAATGTTGTACCCTCCCACTCCCTCTGGAAACAGTGTGTTTCCAGAGGGAGCGGGAGGGTGTGAGGGAAACACGTTGTTTCCAGAGGAAGGCTGTTACCTCCTCTGTTTTACACCCCTGGAATCGCTACACCGGAGGCCGGGCAGGTCTGAGGGCGGCCATATATGTGAGTCCACGCTACGGTGTAAATAAAACAAGAAAGATAATTATTGGCCGAAAAGCCTTGACAAATGCTACATAAGCAATGGGGTAGGGGAAAAGGCCAGTTAGCTACCACTGAAAAAATGGTCATGGCCGGCTCAACTTGAATCAAACGTTTGGAATCTGGGCCGTAAATCTCCATCTAACCTAACCTTCTTAAGCTTATAAAAACAAAATGCGCATAACTGCGAGCAGCAGAAAAACGTTTCCCTTGTGAATGTGAAACAAGTCTCGTCTTCATTACTTCCTTATATTCTCCAAAATGACGTAGCGATGGAGAAAACTGAGAAAATCTAAATTTTGTGGATACCTGGGCAGTGCGCAAAATTATGTAGGATGAAATAAGCCTACTGAAATGACTTCAATGATACTATCTTTCAGAGCCTTTCTTCATCAGACTTGCAGTCGGGAGGCTGGGAGTTCGAGTCCTGGCCGGGTCATACCGAAGGCTTAAAAAACGGAACCTGCTGCCATTGTGCCTGGTGCTCATCGTAGCAATGGAGCATGGACAACAAGCGAGTGAGCCAAAACTAGAAAAAGCCGTGGTCGGCTGGACTTAACTAATTGTTTGGAACTCATTGAACACTCATTCATCGTAGATAGAACCTCTCGAGGAGGGACGGGGATTGTTTCCCAATCTCCGGTAATTCTTGCTACCTATCATCACCCACAAAGTAATACATCATATGACCGATAGCATTCCATACACGTGGCATAAGCTATATAGTACTCAGCCCCTCACCCCTACTTAAGGGCCCAGTTCTCTCACCCCAAACAGTACCAGTTCTCCTAACCTTCTTACTGAAGCCCCTCCCACAATTGTGTGAAATTCATCCTAATTCAGATACAATCTTTGTTTATTGCTTTAAACTAAGCCTGTGGAGTGTGTTTGCTGCAAAGCTGATGCCACTGTCTCTGCGTGTGTGCAGATAAACCTTTAGCCGAGTGGTGCAGATATTTTAGCTTAACCCTTTACCGTTGTGGTCCGATCGGGGCATATTTGCGCGCCACGGGATTGGGCGGAAAAGCGGACATAGCCCGCCCCGCATCGGCTTCCGTAGGCCATTGACCCCGTGACCTTAAACTATTGTCTCTCTCGCTCTTGTGGCCGAATTTTCGGGTAGCTACTCGCAGTTTCGAGCTCCGCGTGAAACAGTGAAGATGTGTGATTGCCGAGCTCTCCGCATGGGTCCAAAAGGACCCAAACAACGGTTAAGGGTTAAGTTGTGTATGGGAAAACTCAATTTATATAATCAAAACAGTTTCAGTATCATTCATGCTGTGTAATTTAAGCTTTGGTAACATGCATTGTTTGAATTAGCGGCCAATCAAAGAGCTGAGCCAATTGAGAATTTTGGTACCCTCGTACCAAAATTGTAGTTTGGGGTGAGAGGTTTGGCCCTTTAAGTCTTTTGCTGGGGTTCACGAGGATTTAGCGTACAATTCTGTATTCTGATCAACAGGGCAAAAGAGGCCGTCAAACTGCCCTCCTTTCAAGCCTACTGACCCAATTTTGTCGCTAATTTACTGCCCAATTGAAAAATCAACCGGCTCAGATAAAATAATTTGTACAGTTCCTATTAGGCCGGTTGTAAAAATTATAGACCCGGGTCAAGGTCTCAATGGAACCACCTTGCTTTTACGGAACGTATTTGTCAATGTCCCGTATTTCCAGGTCTGAATTGTATTTTAACCTCCTTCTGCCCGTTGGCTGATGTAGACGAATCCGATCAGCTCTTGTGTTTGGTGACTGTAGGTAGCCATTAGTGGGGTCCATCAACATTAAATCGTCTTCATTTAATTTTGTCTACTTTGGGACCCTAATATTCATTGAAATTGAGGGAATCAAGGTACAATTTAGTGTAGGTCTGCAACCATCTATGATACAGGTAAGCTAGAAAATTGAAAGACTAAAGGTAATAGACCCAGTTATGTTCGACTAAAACCAGACCATCACTTGCTTTCCGGATTCTTCTTTACGAAATCTGGGTTCTTTTAAGCAAATAATTGGTAACATGGAGCTTCCGTTGCAGAAAATTTTATATTCCGGGATTCCTGTAAAGAAATTTGAAAATTTTGGAGATCATTGAAGAATCTGCGTTTCCTATTAGCATATATCTGAGATTGCATGGCGACTGAAAGTCGTTGTCTTTACATGAAGCTATCGAAGGACTGCGAATTGAGGCTTCCGGGCGACATTCAAAAAGTTTCCGAAACTTGCCTTTTTAGACGAAATGTTTCGCAAAATTAAGGGTCTGTATTGGAGGAGATTGTCTCAAGGTCGGGTGTGAATATGCCTGGGAGAGACTAAACTCTAAAACCAGAAAGAGTAAAATTTCATTCTTCAGAAGAGTGAAAGTTGAAAAGTTCACTCCAAAAGAGTCAAAATTTACTCCAAGAAGAGTGAAATACACTCCAAAAGAGCGAAGTTTCACTCTTGATGGAGGGCCCTTAGGGACTCTTAACACGATCCCTGATGGCACGCGTTAAAGGGTGAATTTTCACCCTTCTTGGAGTGAAGTCCACTCTTTTTGGAGTAACTACCACTATTCTGTGAGTGAATGAACACTTTAACGGAGTAAACTCTCACACTTTTCACCCTATTCAAGAGTGACTTAATTCACTCTTTGGTTTTTAAGTGAAAGCATAGCCGCTTACCGCACGGGCCAACGATTGAAGTTCAGAGGAAACAATTATAACAATCCATTGTAAAAGTTGTGAAGTTATTTTAATGTTTCTTGGAGTTGGTCACACAGAACCCGACCAATTGATTCTACCCAACCTCAGAGCAATCCCCTCCCCGCAAAAAAAAAAAAAAAAAAAAAAATCCCTTGGTATATACCGGTAACTTAGCCAGAACAAGGACTGATGCTTTTAAATGTAACTGTTTTGTTAAAACCATTTATAAAAAAAAAAAATTAAAAAAAAAAACCCATAATGTGACACACAATGAATTTCTACACTTCAGTTTGACTGAGTGGGGACCCCCCCCCCTTCCCGGCTACGACTACAACAAATCCTTGGAAAAGTTGTGATTCATCAAGGACATTTTTGTTCAATTATACCAATTTCGGCGCACCAGTCACGTGTTTGAACACATGTTATTTGTAGCAAATCAAGATTACTTTGAATATTTTCGTATGAGACTTTGTTTGTCCAATAGCTTCCGTTTGATCCTTGACGTAAAAACACAGAACTTTCATTTAACCTTGAGGATATATGAACCTCATCAGTGAATCTTTAATTAATGTGCCACACCATAATTTTCTCTCCATGTGCGCATGTCGATGATCCGATTGGTCAACTATCTGTTATTTAAATCCTGAGATTATTCTTGCTTTCTTTCTACTTACATCTACTCCTAATTTTAAGTGACACCGCTTAGCCTTCTGTAGAGAAAATAATGCGATTCGCGTGCCCACAAAAGATTTGATGATTTAATGCTACCAATCGAACAAAAGGGAGGAAGGAAACGGTTTTTCAGGATATGTCGCTATATTGTATTTCACATAACACCGAAGACGCGCGTGAGGAGAGTTGGACTGGGTCATCTGTGGTTGCTTAAAAGAAAACAACAAGATAGAAGGTACGTTTTGATGTCTTTTATTTACATTAAAATTCTATTTGTGCCTACTTAAACATTTTTACAAACTTATAGACCTGAAAAAATACAGCCTAACCAATTTGCAAATTACCTTTCGTCGACACGGCTTTTTAAATTCCCCGTACTCCGGGTCCGGGCCTGTTGAGAAGGTACAAAGGAATCAATTTATCAGCTCGAATAAGTGAACTATGGCGACTTGTAGGACTCTACAGAAATCAGGGGCGGCATCAGGGGGTATCAAATGGCGACCGCCCCCTATATTCACAGGTGAATGCGCAAAGAGAAGGGGAAGAAGAAAAAAAGAAGGAAAATGAGAACTCAACTCATGCTTTTCCCTCACCATCAAAATACCCTGTCACCGCCTCTGATAAAAAATACAGACAATTATTCGGTGGTAACATCAATGGCCGAAATATTTTGAAGACAGTTATTGCAAATTAATCAGAATTTATGCCATTTTTTGTTACGTTTTAGACCATTGGCTTTCAGAACAGGTAACTGTCGTTTAAGTTACAGAAATGATGCGGCTGGTCAGGTTTTTTCCTTTTATGATGATACCATCTTTGACCAGATAAAAAGTCTGTGATAATTCAAGGCAATTGATCAAGAGCAAAAAATATTTCTTGAGAGCACGCGCGTGGCCAGGATTTTTTTCCTGGGGGGGGGGGGGGCGGGGTTGGAGTGTGATATGGACCTCTAACTCGCTCAAAATTCCCCCTTTTCCCGTTGGAGAAAGAATTGATTTCCTCAAGTACTTAATATCTACAGATGCGATATGGTGGCATCTTTTTGTCTCAAACTTTATAGAGTTTATCGTAGTTACTCTTTTGCCACATTTTGACATAGACTTACTACTGTTCCAGATTTTGGTCATGGAGGATGGGAAAGAGTGTTAACTTATCTTAGGCATTTCTTCAACTTAAAGTTAGGCTAGCGTTTAAGAGGAGAGACGGAGGCTTTGTTTGTTGTCTTTGAATATTCTAGAACTAATAAAAAATAGGGTTTTAGACTTAAAAATGATACGACAATAGTCGGACATTCGTCGACAATTCTAGGTTGTTTTTTTTTTCAACCACGAGAGATCGAGGCATCATTCTTTAAAGTAAGTGAAGGTTGTTGCACCCTTCTCCCCATTTTTTTGGAACTTCAGGGAAATGATTTATGTATGAAAGAATCAAAAATTCTATTCTATTCTATTCGAAGATGGTAGGAACAGTCATTTTATGGATTTTAGTAATCGCAAAGTACCTATATTACAACTACAACAACAATCATCTGGTCTTAAAATTTTGCCGTTTCCGATTAATAAGCCTCGAGTAATAGCAAAGACTTAACGATTGTTCTGTAAAGGGTTCTGGCCAAGCAACCCCTCCCCCTGTATAATAGGTATATAAGGGGTGGAAAGGGAAAGGGGAAGAACTTAACGGCGTGAGGGTCGCAAGGTAATGGGTTGTTGGGGTAGTGTGAATAATGGTGGGTAGATATGTGTGTCGGTGTGTTGGTTGGAAGAGCTGTTATAGCCTTATTGTGTTTGTTTGCTATTGTTTTCTTACCGGAAGCACTTTGCTACATAAGTCCTCTGGATTCCCTAGAGTCCTTTCCTTTACAATCCGTTTATTTCATTAGTTTTTGACATTCATTTATTTCTATTTTCCCGCCTGGCTGTGCTTCAGATGGTAATAAAACAAATGAAAGATATTAAATTAAATGGTAAAATGAAGCCTTCTGTTGAGATTTATGGCTTCACCTAACTTGGTATGAACGAGGAGCATTTGTCATTGAGTCCCTTGTATCTATTGTACAATTCGGTATGAATGGCTATCTTCATGAAAATAGAAGCAAATTTCAAATGTGGCGAAAACGTCAATGTAAAGTATCACCCACAACCCACCCCGCAAAAAATTAAAATAAGCATATCTCTCACGTCAAAAAAATTAAACACTGAAACCTATGAGAAGAAAGTGTTAGATGTTTTCAAACATCAAACAATTGAATTCAGACAAACACTTCAAACTAGCACAACTTTGATTTTTTTTTACAAAACATAGCTGTAAAATCGGCTTTGTATGTACCTGTCGTAACTATTCTCTATTTATTCAACATGAATATCGTTGAATATGGAAAAGGTTCTCCTTTGAGTAATGTCGAATTGAAAATATATGCAAAATATTCCGGTAGAAAAATGTACTGTATTGAATATTTTGATAAAGGACATGATATATAAATTTTGCAGCTGGCTTCGACACCAAAACGTAACAGCTAGACCGGCGAATTGAAATAAACAGATAAATTGGAGTGAAAGGAGAGGGTAAAAAATTGCTCGAACTTACCAGGCTGAGGTACGAAAGCGAAATGCATTTAAAAATACAGTGGCCGTTGCCGTGGTCGGCCGGCTCGACTTGAACCAATTGGTTAGAAACTGGGCCGTAAAACTCCATCCAAACCAACCTGTATTTGAATAGCCGTTCCGGGCTACACCCAAGGTCTTTTATGATGCGCGTGGGTGAACTCCGTTTCATAAGCTATTTGACATTTTGTGTTATGTAAATTCGACAACTATAAGTTATGAATCCCCCTGCGAGTACGATTTATAGCGGTTAATTGAAGATACGCTTTTTACACTCACTCTCCCTTAAAATTAGAATCGTCCTCGATTTTATAATACAACTTTTACTACAATACAATACAACGATTTTATTACAAATCGGAATCGAAATCGGAAAGTGCCAATATTACAACAACGACAATCACCTGGTCTTAAAATTTTGCCGTTCCCGATACAGTAGCCTCGACGGAGTACGCCATAGCAAAGACCTAAAGATTGTTCTGTAAAAGGGTTTTGGTCAAGCAACCCCATGCACCATTAAAGTCATTTAAGGGGTATATAAGAGAGGGAACTCTTACGGCCTGGGATCGCAGGGCAGTGGGTTGTTCCGGTTGGGTCGGTGAGTTGGTTGGAAGGGTTGTTACTGCCTTTTTGTGTTTGTTGTTTTTTATTAATTTGTTTTGGTTGGAAGGATTTTTATTGTTATTGCCTTGTTGTTTTTTTTTCATTATTTACTTCTCGAGAATCACTCTACGATGTAAGTACAATGGAATAAAAACAAGTACCGGTAAAAGAAAAAAAAAATTAAATGACTAAATGAAGCCTTCTGTTGAGTTTTATGGCTTCACCTAACTTGCTATACACAAGTTTTTGTCATTGAGGGTCTTCTATTACAATATGAAATAAATTGCTTTTTTCATGAAAATAAAAGCAAATTTCAAATGAGGCTAAGTACGTTTATGTAAAGTACCACTTACAACCCACCCCGTGTAATATTAATAGGCATATCTGACACGTCAAAAAAAAAATGAAACCTACAAAAAGAAAGTATTTGATCTTTTCAAACATCAAACTATTCAATTTAGACAAA
Organism: Holothuria scabra; assembly: GCA_037179385.1. Classification (NCBI taxonomy): domain Eukaryota; kingdom Metazoa; phylum Echinodermata; class Holothuroidea; order Aspidochirotida; family Holothuriidae; genus Holothuria; species Holothuria scabra. The sequence goes on along the minus strand of CM074194.1, from coordinate 17,985,404 downwards.
TATTTCAAACTTACACAACTATGATTTTTTACGTAAATATACGAAAATGTTCCTCTATTTATTTAACATGAATCTCGTTGAATATGAATAACGTTCGCCTTTGGTCATTTTGAATTGGAAATACATGCAAATATTTCCTGTAGAAAAATGCATTTTATTGAGTATTTTGATAAGACAGGTCATATGAATTTTGCATCTGGTTTCGACACTAAAATGTAATAGCGAGACCGGCGAATTGAAATAAACAGATAAAATGAAGTGAAAGGAGAGAGTAAAAGATTAATACTGACCAGGGAGGTACGAAAGCGATCTGCATTTAAAATAGGCAGTGGTCGTGGTCGACAGGCTCGACTTGAACCAATTGGTTGGAAACTGGGCCGTAAAACTCCATCCAATCCAGTGGCTCAGCTGGGGGGGGGGGGGCAGGGGGCAAGTTGCCCCGGTAGCCACCTCTATAGGGAGGCGCCAAATCGAGATCACTTAAAAAATGTTAGACCTACCATTTGCATTGATATAGCAATTTCATCTTTTAATAAAATAATTTAGTAATATTGACACAATTTAAATGTCAATTTAAACCAGAAGAGGGACAAGTGAACGCATAAATCGGCAACAATCCATCAAGTTTTGCGAGAATTCTCGCTAACTAACCATACACCCTACAGACTTCATGCGTATTTTATTAGAAAGCCAGAGAATTTCTGCACAGAAAACATCATCAAAATCTAATGTATTGGTTTCCTCAGACTCGATGCTGAGGCGTGACGATGCAATTAGTCTTGGCTGTCCTATGGTGGCTTTGAGATAAGGGGCAATAAGTTTTAACTTGCTGAAAGACCATTCACAACTAGCTATGGAAATAGCCTCAGTGAGTATAATCTGAATGGCAACTCGAAAATTTGGAAAAAGAGAGTCATCACCATATTGAACAATGAACTTCAGCAGGTCCATTGCATTTGTAACAGTGGTACCCTCTCTGTCTTTCAAAAGCGTTCTACAATCCATCACAATCTTTAAGTAGCTCGTTTCCATCTAGATCATCGTTATAAAATTTTCCCACGCGAATAGAATTTTCCTTCAATTGAGCAACTTTGTTGTTCTATTTAAGATCTTGAGTGGTGGAAGTATTCATAAGATACCCCCGAAGATGGGGGTGGGGCGCTAATTTTGTTTCTTGCCCCGGGCGCCACAAACCCTAGCTACGCCCCTGATCCAATCTAACCTGTATTTAAAGGGTAGATGCGCACTGTTTAACAATGTGTTTCTTGATTGGCTGTTGACATTGTATTGTATCGATTGTATTCTTTGTTAGGGTTAGGGATTGGGCTGTCGTGAGCAAGTATGGAAATTCTTGTTAAACAGTGCGCATCGCCCCTATTTAAATGGTCATTCTGGGCTTCACCCAAGGTCTTTTATGATGCTCGTGGGTGAGCTCCTTTTCATAAGCTATTTGGCATTTTGTGTTATGTAAATTCGACAACTGTAAATTATGAATCACCGGCGGGCAGGATTTACCGGGGTTTATTACAGATAAAACCTGTTAAACTCTTCCCCCCTTAAAATAAGAACCGTCTTCGTTTTTATAGTGGAACATTTACTCTATGAACATGAGAAAACATGTCAAACAGATTTTACAACCACATAAAAATAAACATATCTGACACGTCAAACAAAACACTAATTCCTACTACAAGAAGAAAGAATTAGATCTTTTCAAACATCAAAACATTAAACTCAGACAAACGATTCAAACTTACACATATAGATGTTTTTTTACAAAATGTGTGTATGAAATTCGCCTTGTATGTACCTGCTGTAAATATATGAAAAATGTTCTTCCATTTGTGTAACATATATCTCGTTGGATGTGAATAACGTTCGCCTATGGTAATTTTGAATTGAAAATACATGCAAAAATATGTATTATACTGAATATTTTGGTAAGACAGCTGGTTTCAAAATGTAATAGCGAGACCGGCGAATCGAAATAAATTAGAGGAAACGAGAGGGTAAAAGATTTATTCGAACTGAGGACATTGAGGTATAAGGGCGATCTGTATTTAAATAGTCATTCCAGGCTACACCCAGGAACAAGCCCAGGAACAAGCCTGGGTGAGCTCCGTTTCATAAGTTAGTTGGCATTCTGTTTTGTGTTATGTAAATTTGATATGAGTCAGCTGCGATCAGGATTTACCAGGGTTAATTACAGACAACGGTACAACTTCTGACAGTCTTTCACCCTTAAATAAGACTTGTCCTCGATTTTATAATACAACATCCGAGCAAAAGAAAACAATCGTAAACAAATCTGACACGTCAGACAAAACATTACATCCCGCAAGAGAAAGTTTTGAAAAATGGTACTCTTTTGCATCTTAGCCCTCCTAAAAACCAAAAATTTCTCTAAGGAAGGTACGTCATCCCTCCCCTCCCTCAGTAGGACAGCGAACACTCAAACTGCGCCAACCCTCTACCTAAGCTCCTGCTTTGTCTCTGCAGGGGATCGAACCTTAGATCTCCGGTTGGAAACTTCATTACTTCAACAAATGCCACCCGCGTTGTCATTCAGTCTTCCGCAGCGAACATTCACTAAAAAAGAAATTCCCCTTTTCCTCCTTTTGCCTGTATGAAACAACAAAATATCATTGAACAACAAAACTAGACCACAGAATGCTATTGATCAGTCGTCCTTAAAGTGGTTTCACGTTTGTTCATGAACCCGTGGAACTGCTCATACCATTTTTGTTATAGAAAATTGCATTTTACTCGGAATAATTCTTTTAAAGAATCGGCAGCCTTAAAGGAGCAAATGTTAGACTTGATGAATCCATATAATTTTTATCACAGGTATTAAAGGGGACATTTATCTTAATGTTCGCTTAGAAATGTGTCATTCCTATAGAAGGCACAGATGTTGCAAATTAAAAATTCGTGATACCGATGTAATATTACTCCTATTACACCGTAATAATGGTGTAGAGGTGTCGTAGAATTACAGAAAAAACATGAAGAAATACAAGGAAGACATGGCAAAAGCTGCTGTCAATTTTGTAACAAATTTACAACATTTACAACATTTTTCCGTTTTTTATGTACTTATTTTATATATCTACAGAAGTTTATATAGTTTTGAAAATTCCCCCCCCCCCCTTGCCCGAAATGAACTTGGAAGGTTTTAAAATTATTGGGCAAAACGTGTTAAAGACAAAAACTTCACAAACAGACCTTGAATGCATGTTTTCTAGTTGTGCAAAACAGACCGTAAGTGCAATTATCTTCAAACTTAGCCAAAACTTTGCTCTGTACGTTGCTCGCCAACCGGTGGAGGTGCTCCGTTTAGATGATGTCATTTCCGCTTGCCCCACGACTCAACGGCCACTCCCTCAGCCCCACATATGAAAAAGTCTGGTTACGCAGCCGAGGAAACCATCATACATAAATCATGGTCTCATTTAGGCCTAAGTATGTCCTTTATTTTGAGGTGCTTCAAACTTCTTGTAAGAATACCGTCCGTTGTCTACATGTGTTTAAATCCATGTTGTTATCACCCAAACACATTTTTAGCGTAGGGATATTAAAATTCTAGGGTGGTTGATGCTGTGTAATTGACATCAAAATTTGAAAACTTAAAAGACACAACGTAGCTTACGGTTCACAAAGTCCGTATATTTATAAACTTAATATTCTTGCTTTGAAGGAACACCATAAATACCAGCTCGGAATCTTCCTATAGACACCACAATGACCAACCTCCACATGATTTAATTTCGCCCCCCCCCCCCCGGACAGCACTCCTTACAACTATTCCACAAGGGTATGAGATAATTATACAACCTTTTACACGAGCAACGTTTGCTACTTTATCAAGTGAGAAGTCATGGTGTACACCTAGGTAATTACCTTGATACAAAATTACGAAATTCCCCTAATATTATAATTTGTTTAGGAAGTTCTTCAAAATACATCTGTTCACCTTACATCTTTCCTACATGTGCTTCATACTTTTGAGCCTTAACTTTCCTAGAATTCATTGATGCACTTTCTATTAACGTACATGGTTGCATGATGCATTGTCTTTTACAAACAAAAGCTATGGATGGAACCAGACCAGCAACGCTTTTAGCTTCATCTGGTTCCGTTTTTTATCTTTTGATACGTACATAAATTATTCATCTGTAACTAATTTTATACAAACAAGTGTATGTATTGCAACTGAAAATTAAACGAAAAGAAATGAAAAAAAAAAAATGCAGAGAGAGGCAGTTTAAATTGCAAATATATCGCTGTTTGCAGGAAATTGTTCTTTAAGCTGCCCCTTTTCAAAGATTTCAATTAAGTGGAGAAAACACAATAGTTACGCTTTTGTAAAACGATACCACCAGTGTGATATATTTATTTTGCACTGAGGAAAATCGAAATTAACTGATTTATTGCAACTTTCCATTTAAGGAAATTCAACAAAGTCAAGACACAGTTCATCCAATCAACGCCCACCACGGCAACAAAAGTAAGTAAACCATATTGTTCAAGTCTAAATCAGCTGGAGAAGAGCAGAACAATTTTCGGATTATTTGAGGAATTAACTGCATTTTTCTGACTATTGTTGGTGAATATACCGTCGAGACTCCAAATTTGTTAAAATAATGGACGAGGCAAAGTCGGGTTCGTTATTTTTTTCAAATTTGAAGTCGAGGCGGGTTATTTACCAACAATTATCCCACAAATGTGATTTATTCCTTTTCTACCACCTCAAAATGGGGTAGATGCGCACTGTTTAACAAGGTGTTTTTTGATTGGTTGTTCCCATTGTATTGTATCGATTGTATTCTTTGTTAGGATTAGGGATTATGTTAGGGATAAGCCTTGGGCTATCGTTAGCCAGTTAGGAAATTTCTTGTCTAACAGGGCGCATCGCCCCCCCCCCAAAAAAAATTAATTTCTAGTGGCTTCTTCAAATCATTGTGTGTTGGAGAGTAAACTGTCAGTGTTTAACCAATCAGAATGCAGGATTTTAAATAACCAGTCAGTAGAGGTGGTAGAAATCGGTAATTAAACTTTTTCTGTAAAAATGGTGTATTTCTATATCGCATTCTCTATGTCATATTCAAATTGATACATACACTCTAAAAAAATTCTAGTCAAATTTGAATAGAATCTAATCAATTAGGGCAAGAACCCGAATCTTGTCAAATCTTTGAATGGATTCGACTCATAAATGAAACAAATAGTTTCTTTTTTGAACCATTTCTAGTCAATTTTGAAACGATTTTTTTTTTTCAAAAATTTGACAAGATTCTGGTTCATGCCCCATTTGACTAGATGTTTTTATTAGAGTGTATACCTAACATTTAACCATTTTTTCTCAATACCATAGTAATTGATCGAGCAAGATATTAATCATCCTGCACACACTCTTGATTAATATAATTATTATCATATTTTTATCATTATTATTCATTTTATTGTAAAAAGACGTGTTTAACAAGGAAACAAGTTATTTTTTCCATACTTTGTAAATACTTTTTAATGCTAAACTTGTTTATCTATCAAACAGTATAAGTATTTAGCGATTAAACGTGTTTAAAACCAAAGTTTAGTAATAAGTCATTCGTGGTTAGCATCTTAAAGCGTTTACAAAGTGGAGTAAAAAAAGTGTTTAGAAAATGCTTCATTCCTAAACACTTTGTTAGAACTTCAATATGATCAAACATTGTCATCTTCTGTAATTTAACTCTTAAGAAATGGTGCTTAGCAATTAAAGACTTATTTTGCCCAGCTTATAACACTTATAAATTCTACACATTTTAAGACTGACAACAAAGGTTTAGCAATCAAACATTTAAAAAACGAAGTCTTTGGGATTAGATATGTGTTGGTTGGCACCTATGCAAGTCTATACACAAAGTTGGGCCAGAAAAAAATTTCAGAAAAAAACGTTTAATTCCTAAACACAGTTTCTAAGAGTACACTAAGTCCTTGTCTACAATTGGCGAGACGTTACTTTATTTGGGGATGGCCAACTACATGTCCTGATTGCCCACCTGGAGAAGAAGTAGTGTTCCCTCCGCCTTCAAGATATTTTAAAATATTTAGCTACCGTCGGATGGAAGCAACATTTAGAAGAATGTTTTTTTTTCTCTGTATAACTTTTTGACTGGCAAGAAAGCTCGTAGACTCCAGCTCCTACTCACTTAGGGAGGGAAAATACAAAGAGCTCTTACTTGTCCCAGTTTGCTACAGTTTTGCTCTACTTCTTCAGGAACACAGTTTCCATGCCTTTTTCTGATATACTGCAATTTTTGGTTAAAAAATTAGGTAAACACACTTGTACAACACTTGAAGACAAATTTATAGACATTTTCCATTAGTCCTTCACAAACATAACCTTACAAAGCAGAACACTCCTATCCCATGGTTTCTCTGCTTTTCTAAATTTCACTTTATTCTTCTGAATTGCAAAAATCCTGTCCAGGCCGGATTTCAAGCAGGTTCCGGCAAAATCCGGTTCCACTCGGATCCAAAATTTTGGATCCGGTGCATCCCTAGACAGTAGTTTTTTCTCCTCAATGTTGAAATTCACCAGAAGTTTTTCCTTCTTTTGCCTTGAATGAAGAATATTGAAGCCCTAAATACAATGAAATAAAATGAATGTCCAGAGATTTAGCTGCTAATTCAAGATTGGGACGACTGCTCTTGACCTTTGAGAATGATTTGTTCACTTAAACTTTCAAAAACTCAAATGAAACAACTTGAAGAAAACTCTCCTAATGCATAATGTTTTGAGTTATAAAGTTATTGTTGTGTTTTTTGTTGTTGTTGTTGTTGTTTTTTGTGCTATTATCTGCATTTCAAATGCAATATTTACTTTATTCGGCACAACACTGTTCAGTACAGGCAGAAAAGAAACTAATTCGTGGTACCGAGTAGAGTTAAAGCTATAAAGCTCAAAATATAAAAGTGGGGATTTTGATCTCCAAAAAATCTGGGGTGGTTCAAATGTTCAGGGGGGGGGGGGGGATTTTAAAAAATCGCAAATCGATACATCAGTTATTTTTTGCATTTCTGAATTTCGGTTCCTTACACGTCCCACATGAAATTAACGGATTCTATACGGGTAAACCTTTTATTTAGAAAAAAGTGTGACATAAATGTCATTAAAAACTCAGCAAAAATTTTGTCGATTAAAGTGAAGTATTTAAAGAAACTGAGGAGGTTCTGTCAGAAAAATATTATCTTTGTGAAGAAATTGTGTGAGTGCATTGGGTAATTGCGCACTTAGCGCTACCACTGTGTCAGGCGCGGATCCAGAAATTTCGGGGTGGGGAGGGGTCTTAAAGCTCTTGCATATTTTCCTACAATACATGATCCCATTTTTGCCGATTTTTCATTCTTTATGTGGGAAAAAGGGATCGAATCTGCTCGGGAAAGCACCCCAATTGATTTGTACCTGGATGCAGAGTTCGTTCTTTTAAACACATTATTCCATTTAATGGAAATTTGAAGAATTTTATCATTTTTTATGGTTGGCCTATCTCTTACTTTATATTTTTTGTCTTGCTGTTTTAGTTTATTGTTTGTGATTCTGTTCTTTTTTTAATCTTTCTGGCCATGTGTAAGACCACTTTTCATAGGCGGCGGAAGATTTCTTTTTTACTGGGGGCCACAAGTTTTCGCAGCCGACATAATGGTGACGCCGTAAAGCGTCTGCTTTTGCACGAAGCGCAAAACCCCAACGGCGGGTGTTTGTATCATAAAAAGCAAATTCTCCATACAAAATGCCCTAATCTGCTGTAACTTACTATAATTACAAAAGTGGTTGACTGACGATTACAAAAGTGGTTGGTGGAGATTTCAATTACAAAAGTTGTTGAGTGAATATGAATTTATTACAAAAGTGGTAGTTATTACAAACCTGACGAAAGTGGTAAATATTAAAAAAAGTGAGCAATGTAAACACTGTAACCGCTCGGGGTTTGCCGGGCCAAATCTCTCCTTTTCTCTCCGTTCCCACGTTTTCGCCACATCAAGAGTTACAAGTACATGAAATTAGCATAATGTTAATCTAGGGGGAGTAGCAGTAAAGTATCTGCGGGGGCAAGGGGAGATCCCCCCCCCCGGCTCTAAAAAATGAAAAATTCTGAAATTTACCATTTGTGACACCAACCATATACCGTGTGGTTTTCCCAACTCTTCTTTCATGTATTCCTAATTCTCTCCAATAAAAGTTCCACATTTGTAATTATTTGTTTCGAAAAAGCAAAATTTTCTTGCAATTCCTATTGCAGTAGCGCTCGCTCATAAACCTGTTCAGTAAACTTTTCCGAGCTCTGGAATTGACACAACCGGAAATTTGCCATATGTGACATCAGATCAAGTGACACCGGCACTATACAGTGCAATTTTCATATTTTTCATAAAATTCCAAGTCCTCCAGTATAAGCTCTTGACTTTTAAAATGTCGTCGGAGAATATCAACTCGTAGGCTTTAGATAACATTTTTTTTTCACTTCATTTATTTTATTCAAGCTTTTTTCACTTTTCACGATGGGCACAACATTGAAACAAATATTTTACGTGAACATTGTACGTAGAACATTTCAACGGTTGGCAAACATGATAGAATATATCCACTATTAACCAAACAACATCAAATTATTCAATGATAATTATAAACTAATAATGTTCTTGAAGGGTCCACTTATAGACCTTCATATTCCTATTAAAACATAAACAACCGGTCATTCCGACTTACTCAAGTTTACTTAACCATCACTTGTAATTTTTCTATAAAGAAAATAATTATTATAGAGTAAAAACAATAGAAAAAAGAAAAAAAGAAAACGAACTGTGCCTACAACCGCATGCCCAACTATTTCCCAATTTCGTCACCCCCGTCACGTCACTGGACCTTTAAGAGAAGATACGCTGTCAAATGTCCCAAGTTTGGTTAAAGGCTAATAAGCGATTATTTATGCCACACAAATACTTTTCACAATTATACTGAAGTTTAAGATAAAGAAGGAAATTTTCAACCCGTAAGATCTTACTGTTTTGACATTTTTTCATATATATAAAATATGTCGCGTACATGAGAACTTTGTTAAGGCCTAAATTAGTATTATCCATGACAGAATAACCAAAAATGAAGTGAATTGGCAAAAGCAAGCCAAGATCTTACCCACACCGTTCACGTGCAATTTTAAAAAGCCCATTATAAAAAGCCCTTACTACCCTGCATGTGCTCAAAAGATGAACAATTGTTTCCACACATAAATTACAAAAAGTACAAAGTTTGTTATTTCTTATACCTATCTTAACAGCAAATTCGTTGGTTGTAAGAATACGATTGCTTACTTTATACTGAAAAGATCGATGCCCAGAATCGATAACTACTTAAAGAGGATTAATGTTAACACCGAACCAGTACTGGTCAGATAAGCTTCTTTCTAAATCGAGCTCCCACTTATCCCGAATTGAAAAGCAATTAGCACTTGGTGAATCAATAATTTTACGAAGATTGCTACACCCTTTACGATTTCTAATTAAAAGAGTAACTTGGTATGGACAAATAGGAGTAACAACCTTACAAACATTTTCCACCTGAAGAAAATCTTTTAAGACAAAATGCTGGTCCGAAGGGAGTTAAACTGAAAAAAAATATATATTTTACATCGTAGCAATTAATGGAATCCTCATAGGTCATAAAAGAACCATTAACATTCACTCGTCATTGATAAAAATAACACCTATTTTAATCCAATTCACATACGGAACAATTTCTTTCTTAAAAGAGAACAGACTGTTATCCCAAATTGTTTGCAACAAGCATTTCTGTCTTGTATTAATGTTTATTCCCCTTTCAAGAAGTTTCCAAGAGTCAATAACTTCATACCAAAATGTATTGGACCTATGTGGGATTGTACTAATTATAAAGAAGGAACCAGAGCATGTAACAAAGAACTCAAAGAGATTATGCCACTCCCTTTTTCCACATTGAAGATAACGAACATGTTAACTAGGAAAGTTTTGACGCATATTAAAGTGATTTAATTTGAACCATTTTAAGGCCTCCAAATTTATAGGGCTGATTTAATTGTGTTTACTACCGTAATTCTTTCTGTAGAAGAGGCTCTAGATAACATTACGGTCACCGTGCATTCTCAGATTTGGCAATAGGAAATACAGATTCTTCCGAAATCCCCAAAGGTTTCAAATTTCATTACAGGAAATCCAGAATCTAAAATTTTCTGCAATACAAGCTACATTTTTACAAATTTTTGTTTAAAAAGGGCAAAATTTCGGTAAATTACGGCCCTAGTACAGTGGTGTTTACACTTAAAAAAATCGGAAAAATTGGATGCTTGCCCTCTCGAAAATTGTCTAGCTACACTGGGGAGTATTCAATGTTTTTTTAGGCGCACCCTTATTACAAACGAAACTTTAATAATGACTGCTTGGATTTTACTGAAAAGCTTGGGAAATGCCATTTCCGGTAATCTAAGGGGTCGTGAATTTTAACAGAAAAACTTGTAGAAAAAATTAGACGTACAGTCAGCATAAAGGGCCGATGTGCATAAAGATTAAGAAAAATAATTAAGCATGGTGCCACACGTTTAAGTTAAAAAAAGTAGCTTAATGATGAGCAAATATCAAATTGATACACCCAGATAAATATTTTCATATTGCTGCTAAAAAATTGTATTGATCATACCAAACTATAAAAAAGACTTAGTTTTGGAAAGTCGAAGTTTCTTTAAAGTTACATAAAATCATTTGTGGTGGTATTAAGTCTGTATTTGATTTTTCCATTTTGGTGTGTTGATAAGTACAAAATTTCAAAAAGTTCCGTTAAGCTAGTTTTTATTTCTATAGCAAAAAAAGTTTTGTAGCCAGAGGGTTTAGAGGAAGGGGGCATACCCCCTATCGGGTTCTGAAAAATGGTAATGAAAGCAATAATTTCCAAAAATGCTGATATTGCACCAGATTGCATCTGAGGTTACTACTTGAAGGGGCAGCCCCTCCCCTTGGACCTCTCAACTAAGCCGCCGATCAGGTCTTGATGTTGGCCACCAAAATAAAATTTCTCCTTTTTCACTCGACATGTGATTCTTGGTTATGGACGAATCTGAGCAGCTGATTAAGTCGGCCATTAGTGGGGTCCATGAGCCTTAAATCATCTTAAAGGCCTAATTCTCTCACCCCAAACAGTACCAATTTTCCTAACTTTCTTGCTTAAGCCCCTCCCACATATGTCTGAAATTCACCCTCATCCAGACACAGTCTCAGTTTATATTGGTGGGTGAGTACAGAGAAGTTAATGTTTATAATCAAAACGCTCTCAGTACAGTTCATGCTGTGTAATATAAGCATTGGTACCCTGCATTGTTTGAATTAGCGGTCAGTCAAAAAGCTGAGCCAATTGAGAGTTTCTGTTACCCCTTACAAGCAGTATAGTTTGGGTTGAGAGGATTGGCCCTTCAAATTTATTGTTGTATTTTAGTGATATTGAGAGAAACATCATGTATTTTAGTGTATCTGTCAGCCATTCATGATACAGATAAGCGAAGAATGTGAAAGATTTTAGTAAGGTGATGGACCCCAGTTACATTCTAAGATCAAAAGAATAAACTTATTCATTCTCTTATAGAGTGAAAAGTGTAAATTTACTCTCTTAGAGTATTTATTCACTCCAAAAAGCGTGATATTCACTCGAAAAGGAATGAAATTCCCTCAAAAAGAGCAAGTTTCACTCCTAGTGGGGTGCCTTAAGTGATCACTCTTTTAAAAAAGAGTGATCATTGCAAGCACTCGTGGACGAGTGAAATTTTCCTCCTCTTTTAGTGAATTTCACTCTTTTGGGAAGTGAATTTGACTCTTTTCTGGAGTAAATTAACATTCTGGTGGAATGAATTTACACTTTTCACTTTATTATAGAGTGACTCAGTTCACTCTTTTGATTTTAGAGTGCATGTCCGTCTACAGACCATAACTTGATTGTCTGGATTTGTCTATAGACGAACTTTTATAACGGCATCGACATATTAGTCCTGAGGTGCGTGGTTTTATGTACATGATACGTATGGTGTTACTAACTGAACGTTCACCTACATGTGCTTGTTTTTATGTACTTTTAAGTGTAATATATATGTTGCTAGTTGGTTATCATTACACGAGCTTAAAGAGAACATACAGTCAACCAAATTAAATAACTATACCCAGTCGTTCTAATTAAGAACCGGTTGGCTCCATTCAAACAAGTAACCTTATTTTCTTTCTTATTTGTTAAATACAGGAGAAATAACTTCTTCCTATAATGTTCCTTTTGTTTGTGATAAACTGATAAAAAACGTTCGAAAGCATCTTCCCAGGTAGGCCTATAGAGTGTTGTCACACGCTTCACAAGCCCTAACCGACCTTGCTCGACTGCCTGGCAAAACTGTAGTGTAGTAGGTATAGACGAATCCGAGCAGTCAGTGAAGTCGGTCATTATTTTGTGGGATCCATTAGCCTTAAATTGTCTTAATTGTATCATTTACATGCAATTCTAAACCCCCATTTTCAGTGAAAATGATGGAATAAATAGGTATTTTAGTGTACAATAATCCAAAGTACAGGCAACCAAAGAATTTGAACGATTAAAGCTGATTGACGCTAGCCTTGGTCGAATAAATCAGACCATCACTTGACTGTTCATGACGTCATATTTCGGTAGCCACGTCCACTGCCGGGCAATCCAGCAGTGATCACGTCGTTCGTCAGCTGAAAAAAATGGCTCGTCGAATCGAACAGTATCATGATGGTATGATTTAATTGGCCATAAGTGGGGTCCATCAGCTTTAATCTTTTCAGTTTCTTTGTTTACCTGTATCGTGAATGTTTTTACACCATACAATTTTTATCATTTACCGATTCAGAGGGTTTCGAATTGCATTTAGAGAGTAAAATTAAGAATATTTAAGGTTGATGTACCACTCCATTGGCCGACGTCACGTAACTTGCTCGGATTCTTATATACTTGGTAAGTAAATAAGAGAATGGTCTTTTAAATTTCTTAAGTAATTTGGGGTACTAAAATGTCCAGGAGCGTAGCCAAAATTTTGTCATGAGAGGGGATTTTCGAATGTGACTTCAGGTCTTCAGATGCAGTATAACGGGAAATTTCTGCCTCTCTCAAACTTTAAAAGCTTTGCATTGATCACTTTTTGTAACTTTTTGCCATTATTTGTTTCTCTCAATTGTAAGTAATCCAGTTTCCCCATTATTTCCTTTCTAAATCTTGTTTTGGTCATACGAGGGGTGTAGTTCCAACCCCCAACCCCTTGGCTACGCGTCTGGAAACATTAGCTCAATTTGTCACCCATTCATTATTTATTTTGGGGGTATTTATTTCATACTGTTCCAGAACATGAATGTCGCTTGTGTTACACTCTAAAATCAAAAGAGTGAACTAAGTCACTCTTTAATGGAATGAAAAGTGGGAATTCACTCCGTTAGGGTATTAATTCACTTCAAGAAGAGTGAAATTCACTCCAAAAAAGTGAAATTCACTTCAAAATAGCAAAGTTTCACTCTTGATGGAGTCTACACAGGGACCCTCTCTTAAAACAAAAAGAGTTTTTTCTGCAGATACTCGTTAAAGAATAAGTTTTCACTCTCCTTGGAGTGAATCAACACTCTAATGGAGTGAATAAACACTTTTCATTTTAAGAGAGTGACTAAGTCCATTCTTTCCTTTTTAGAATGTATGTAGTCATTGATGTCTGAATTTAACTTAAAGAGAAATATTACGTATGTATTACAGGAAAAATCTCAAAAATGTAAAATGCTACAGAACAATTTGTTCACCAAAGTTTCAGAAATTCAAATGATACCACGCCCATCCTCTTCAATGCATTACGAAAATGAGGAGACGAGAGTCTCACTGCAGAGAATGAATAGTTTGAAAATGACTGAAACTATTTGCTTTGCATAACGGTACAATGTTTTAAAACACTTCCCCTTTAAAGGAGCTCATTTAGTTGATATCGATAACTTAATGAGAGCGTTAAATGGTACTTGCCACATGACAATGCTCTTAATGAACATAATTAGTCCAGTTTCATATCAATAGTTACGGAAAAAATTAAAAATGTTGAATTTCGTGATGTCCTGACTTGTAACGTTTTGTGCATAATTTGAAAAAGTGCCTGGTCACGAATTTTTAAAAAATCCGAATCGAACCGTTGAGTACTCAATTATACAACCGTTACTTGTGAGTAGGATATGAGGATTTCCAAAGTTTGACAATTTTTCGTTGGTATATGTGAAGAAAACCTTAACAGATTTGAAAAAATGGCCGAATTTTATGAGCCTACTCAATGAGCCGCTTTAAAGGCAAATGCATTCACGTCAGATGTAATTAGTTTATAGGACACTCCGATGTCATGAGTGACTCTGGGGAATCGTGTCAAAATATTTCCCTCCTTTAATTGTGAAATTTACTAATTAAGGGTAACTGCTTGGTTTACCTTAGATAAGCCTATATGCAATATTGAAGTCCTGAAATGTCATGTACGAAGTCAAGAATAGTCCAGAATTATATTTACGTTTGATATGTTAAAGAGGAACATATCTTAAACATTCTGGTGAAAGTTTCATTCATTTCCCATGTTGGTTTCTCAAGACATTAGCAATTGAAGTTGGCACGTTTTCAATAAAAAGTGAACTTGAAGCAAGCAGGTGTGATGTCGTGGATTCACATTGTTGGTCAATATTTTGTTTTTCTTTTATTTTTCTTCCTGTTAGTTTGACCTAGGATCGATTAGGGATGTTATCTTGCCCCTAAGGTAAATGAAGTTTTCTATTACCCCGGATGTATTTATATATATATACACAAGTTTTTTCGCATAAAATTGGTGGTAAATTTTAAATAAATACAAGTCATGTGAAGCCATGACATAACTCATGGTTTCTCCAAGTTCATCTTCTGTAGAAAATTTGCCACATTCAATCGCTAATATCTCGAGAACGGAACATGGAAAATGAATAAAACTTTCACCAGAATGCTTGGAATATGTTCCCTTTAATATATCAAAAATAAACTTGGCTTTGGACTATTCTTTTAAAAGGGAAATAATAGAAAATTGTGATATTAAGCTGATGTTTAAAAAAATGGGGGGAAAGTGCTTTTGTCCCTTTAAACAAACAAGAGAAAATTTATTGTCACATGATAAAAGAGGACAATGTCTGAATTAAATACCAAAAAAAAAAAAAAGAGACAAATTCAAATTAAGTGACTGTGATTATGTTCCTTTAAATTTGCTGTGATGTGACCCGGTAAAGGTCCAAAAAGTAATCGAAAGACTATTTTCATCACAAAATAATCTGAAACTTACGATTGCACGTTTCGTTAGATATCTACGGTGTCGGTTCGAATATTTATTGTTGTAAGTTGCAATGATACCTGAGTGGCATGGGGGCGCACATTCCGTTCTGTGGCATCATATGCATGAGGCCTGTGGATAAATTTATTGGCATTTGAAAGAACTGTTGGGAAAATTACTTGTTTTAATCTCATTTTCTTTATATACTTCATGTAAACAGGAAACAGTTTGAGGTAGCCTTCAACTAGGAGGCCCATGAGAGGACGTTATGTCTCTTTCCCAATCCCCATCTGCTAATTATGCAGATTCGTTGAGAAATTACCTCTCCACCTATCTATGTCCCCGTGCCTCTGAAAAGCCTTACCCGCAGAAGGATTTTCAGGCAGACAGATTCCAAGCAGGTATACATTTTGAAGAATTAAGAGTTCTTAAAAGGGCGCAACCAGTCACCACTTCAGTGACAGACACTCATAACGAAAACAAACCACCAGAGCAAAGAGGTACAGACCAGCGTTCGCAATGCGGAGTCCCCGTCTACGAAACAAGGGCCCTAAACCCTGATGTGCCTCCTTACCAGAGTGGGAGGCAAACGTCAACCCCGATGGCAAACCATGCATTATCTTCTAATGTGAACGTCAATTGGAGAAACATTGGAAAACCTGTGTCGCAATCGGGAGCTTATTCATGGAAGACAGGGTTGGCATCTCCGACTTACATGTCCCAAACAGAGTAAGTTTTGAACTTATCTTCTACCTATTTAATTCACATAGTTTTGATCTATTTTCTATGTAAATTCTTATATATATATATACACATTGACCCCTTTCCAAATAGCAATTACAATGAATTGTGGGATAAACTTTTGGTGCGCGTCGTTTTTGTCAATGCCATTTAACTGTGGCGATAAACGACGCGCACCAAACCTCTTTTCCACAATCCTTTGTAAACGCTATTTGGAAAATGGTCTATTGCGCACCTCAGCTCTAAAGTTTGCGAGAGAGGAGGAGGCCCAGTTAAGATGTTGAGCAGTGGTGCATAGCAAGTAACCTCGACCCCACCCAGCCTTTGGGAAAGTGGCTAAAGACTGGGGATACGCTCACGGTCGTCGGATGGGGACATTAATGGCTGTCCCGGAAGCAAGACTGGGAGCGATTAGTACACACCAGCCAAGTGAACTTTTGAGCACTAATGAAAAGAGAAGGCGAAGCTCGCCGGTGTTCATCTACGATCACTTTGGCATAGGGTCCTCGATGAGTCAAAACAGCTTCCTGACCCCCAAAACGTTAAATTTTAAATTTAAAACACATGAAAACTATGAAATTGTGTGAGGTGAATATACTAAAGTTCAAATAATGTGGCGTTGTTTGTTTATAGTTAGACCTTTGCTTATAGTACGTTATAAAATCCTCATACTATTTCCTTTTTGTGTGTGTTTAGAAACATGATGCTACCGGGAGACGGTGGCCAATTTCACTTACAGACTGATGATGGTGGCGTTCTCAAAGTGTTCACCAAATTTAACGGACAAGACGTTCGTCATAATGACGTTGTGACAACCGACACTGATAGCCAGTCAGTCTCGGCCTGCCGGTACCAGCGACAGTATAACGCCAGTTGTGACGTTGTGGAGGTAAGTAAAATGAAAGATATGTATATGTGTTATATGTACTACAAGATGAAAATAACTGATGTAGTCATCTACCTACGTGACGTCACACTACCGAAAAGCGCCCGCAAATGGAGGCAAGTGCGTATCGGGTTCCACTGCAACACCCACCAACAAATAGACCTCATCATAGAAATCCTAAGCTTTAGTTAAAGCTTAGGATTTCTCTGGACCTTATTCATATATTTTCAGAATGCAGAAATTACGCCCCTTTTTGGAGTAACCTAATAACAAGCCAACACCAACCAATTTTAACAGCTGATTCTACCTCATCTTCACACCCCTTTTCGGAACTCCATTAGACTGCCCAATTTGATACGGTGCGCGTAAGTTTTTCTACATACATGGGGCGAATTCCATTGTGTGCAATTCATTGGTCCCTATGAACGAATCGAATCTCCAAGTGATGACCTCCATGATTGTGCTACCACCGGTTGTGAGCACCCGTCGGATACGTACGTATTCTTCTATGCACTCTTACGAAATCTACACCAGGCGTGCACCATTCTTATCAGTGAGCTTTAGATTGCGATACGCAAACGTCAGCCTAGTGGCGTAGCTAGACATTTTTCCAGGGGCAAGCACCTAAATTTTCCGAATTTTTGAAAGTGTGAACACCATTTCTCTGAGGACGAGGTTTGTGACTGGCGAAGCGCACCGAAATTTGTTCCCCCTTTAAGCAAATTTTTGAAAATATGGAGCTTGTATTGGAGAAAATTTTAGATTCTGGGTTTCCTGTATTAGGAAATTGTGGAGAGTTCGGGAGTTACTGAAGAATTTGTTTTTTCTTAATGGCAAGTCTGAGATTTTACGGAGGACAAAGATCGTTTTTACCACGCAATGGTATCTAAGACCTACAAATTCAGACTCTACAACGACATTACAAGAGCTTATATTGGAGAAAACCTGATTTATGAGCGAACACGCCATCAGCAACTGTACATCGCTGCGCGTAAAAAGCGCGAAGAATTTTGCATTTTTGAAACAAAAAAAGATGGAGCCTTTATTGGAAAAATTCGGAATTTCATAAGAGTGGAGTAAAAAAAACACTCTGTTTGTTTATTGGTGTCATAAATGGCAAATTTCCGAATCTTCAAGTCACTTTTCAGAGCCGGGGACAATCACCCCGTTCCCCCTGTAGGTACGCTACTGCTTCAGCTACAAAGTTATGACATCGCAACTGTCATTCCCTGAGAAATCCTAAGCCTTAGGATTTCTGTGGTAATTTCACAACTTGGTGTAGCCTTATTTCGCGTTGCGTTCGAAACGGCATAGACACAAATGACGTCACATTGTTGTAAATTAGGTTCGCTCACTGGCCTACATGTACCAGGACCTACATAAAAGTCCGTTAATTTGCGTCTTGAAATCTAAAGCTCCCTTATCAAGTAAAATGTGCTCCTGCACCCTTCTCGAGGTAAACGCACATCATCGCAAGTAATACACTAATAAATGCAAACAGATATAGACCTTACATAGAAATCCAGTAAAGGATTTCTCTGAGACCCTAAGCATTAACGTCACGTTGGAGTCATTTTGGAGAACAGCGATAATTGTAGCAACCACGTTTGTCACAATCAACCACTTTTGCCACAGTTCAACATTTTTGTCAAAAATTTGTCACAGGTTACCACTTTTGTCGTAACTAGCGCCCGCTTTTTGTCCCAACAGAGGCCACAAGTTTTGTCACAACTGTCAACCACTTTTGTCACAAATGTGCGCATCACCACTATCAACCTATTATTAATAATTATTCGCATGAATTGCTTATGAAGGTAACAATATCGCTAATTAATCGGCAGTAAGATGACAGTTGACTTTAAGTCGATATATAACTGCCGTACCATTAAAAGATTTAATTTTCCTGTCGGCAAGAGGCTTAGCTTAACTTATGGTGCGAAAGGTTTCTCTGTCAAATTTGGTAAGGATAGGGTTAGGGGTAGATGATCTTTTCCTAAAGTCCCCCCGACTCTCTGGCAAAGGGCGGTTCGGCAAAACCAAACTTTAAACTGCTTCCCGAAGAAGCTAGTACGTCCACTGGAGGACAATACGTGACCAACCTCACGGCCTTCAGACCATTTACATAATAGGTCTGTTATAATGGCCCCAATCTTGACTGGATGAAAAAAAAAAAAAACAGTTAATACACATGATCTTAGTCAAAAGGCCGAGAGGCGATCTTCTTGTCAGTGCAATCATGCTTTTTTCTAAGGTCCTCCCGACCCTCTGACCAAGGGCCGTTCGGCAAAACCAGACTTTAAACTGCTTCCCGAAGAAACTGTTACGTCCACTGAAGGACAATACGTGACGAACTTCAAGGCCTTCAGACCATTTGCATTACTGGTCTGTCATGCATGGCTCTATTCTCGACTGGATGAAAAGAGCAGATCCCTTTTTTTTGAGTTAATTGAGTAAACATTACATATACATATACAAAGATGTTACAAAGTTGTGAAACGGAAAGAAAGTATGGGAGGAGGACATATTCTTTGAAATAATACGGACAACTTACATATAATTATCAGGAAAATTTTCAAGTACAGCATATTAAATTTTAAAACATTATTTACAACCCTTGCAAAGGAATTTCCCAAACCCAACCTTTTAGGAACAATTCTCTTAGTAAGCGACTGAAATCCGCTGTCACTCGTTCTATGACCTCCCGAGAAATCATTTTATGATATTATCATCTTCAACCACCCTTTTATCGAACACATGTATACATCTACATTTCCACATGACGTGTTTATCTGCAACAAAATTAAACCAAACCCTATTTAGAACCGGCGATGGTGCATCTGAGGACGGAGACCCAAACATGAAGTAGTTAAGGTTAAAATGAAAATGTCCTCCAAGCATTTTTCCGGCTACGAAGTGAGCCCATAAAAGAGTATTATAAGTTTTAGGACACTCCAAAAAATGTGACGTGTAGTCTCTAACTTCCCAAATTTCCGAACTTTACTTACCCCACGATACTTTAGCTTTGCACCAGAAAACAAAATGGAATGAGCCAGTCTCCACGAAAAATCAATCTGTATCTGATCTTAAATAGGGTTTGAAACTGCTTTCCAGATCTCCCCCACGGTAGTGCAGGATGTTTCACCACCTATGACAGGGTTTTATCATTGGAAGAAAGGTCATTTACTATATCTTTATTCTTTGTCTCATGGCTTAACCAAACTTTGTCCTTGGCGTACAAATACCTAACATTGTCGGAAGCTATCTTTACTGATGGAGTGCTTGGTCTAAAATTGGACCACAAATGAGGGTAAAAACGACGCAAGCTAGCAGCAATAAAATCCCTAATAAGAAGGCTGAAAAGCCTGTTTACTGTTAAGTGCTTTTCCAAAGTTCTCCCGACCCTCTGGCAAAGGGCTGTTCGGGGAAACTGCTACCTGAAGAAGCTATTACGTTCGCTGAAGGACAACACTTAACGAACGCCACAATCTCTGTTAGTGCAATCAAAGTTCTTCTTTAAACGTACATTGAAACAGGTACGCTGAAACAAATAGACAACTCAAACAAAAACGCTAACGCTAACCATTAACCATCCACACAAAACATGAAACAAAGAGGTTTGTGACAAATGAAAAAAAAACGCACCAACTCCACCCCAACACCCAAACAACCCGCCAACTCACCCACAACCGCTCCAACACCAACCACCGCCCAAGACAAAAACCCCAGAACATCCCACGCCACGCCTCACGGTCACCCACACCTGAAGACAACACCGCCCTAAAGGCAAAACCACACCCGAAGGCAACACCATGCCAGAAGGCAATTTCTGTTAGGGCAAGATTTTTTTTGAAGTCCCCGACTCACTAGCAAAGAGCCAGGGACGAAAACCAAACAATACTCCCGAAGGAGTTCTGCTCCCAAAAGGAGCTACGTCCCCAAGGGACAACTCAACTCAACAAACTGAACGACCTGACGTGCAGAGTCTCGTTCTAGACTGGCTGAATAGAACGGCCTCCTCCAGCTATCCCGAAGAAGATCCTCTGGCAACCTCTGTTAGTGCAATCAAAGTTGGGGCGTGGATACAGCTTTTATATTTTAAACATCAAGAACATCGGTTTTATGAAATAAATTACTGCATTAGGTGGTTGTGATCATTAATGAAAGCTTATACATTTTACAATCAAATTGCAGTGAAACATTGTGCGAAGGAATTACTTAAGCAATTAAACACTCAATATTCTACTATTTCACCAGAAAAAGCTGATTATTCATGAAAACTAAATATTCTTCCCCAAAAAATGTATACGTGTAGCTATAGGATACGTGTACACGCGAAAGATGTACGCGTTTTACGTACAGTAATAAAGCACTATACAATGTATAGTGGTTGGCTATGAATGGCGGTCGTAATTTTTGCAAAGCTAATATACACAATGAGATAAATCCAAATCTTTTCCTGTTTCCATTTTCAACATGTGATGTAACTGATGGATACATTGCTACCGATAGTTCCTATACCCCGATCCAGAAATTAGTGAGAGAAAGCTAAATTTGACTCGAAATTTTTATTGATGTCAGTCATAAATAGCCCCCGATAGTGGCGTGTTTGCTATATGCACAGTGTGCGTCTATTTTCACCGACTATGTACAGTTACCCACAGATACCTACGTAGCAAGCTAGTCCTTGCCGCCTATCAATAGGGAACTACGGACGTAGTTAAGCAACTGAACCTGCTCTGTCGGAGCGGCGTTTTTTAGTCTGTCATACAGTACAGTGCAAAACTTGTTTCACTTGTTGACTTAACCTGCCTAAGAAAGACGGAAAGTTTGGTCCAGTCACTAACAAAGCAAAATAACCAAATAACATAGGTTGTGCACTCAGCACATAATACGCAACTTACTACATTGTATGGAGTGGTACTTCAGGGCAGTGTACACCATAGCAAGGTAATTTTCGTTGTTTTGGTGGAGTATGTTTTCAATTGTAAAATATACACGTAACGGTAGGATGTAGGTAGAAAAATCTTTAAGACTGATCTGAAATGGATTCATTATTGTGAAAAACAAAATGCTGGATGGGTTCAAAACAGTTGGGTTTGTTTAAGTAACGTTATTACGGTGATGGTGGGAGATTTGTGACAGTGAGCCAACTTCGGGGTCTTTAGTAACATGATTGAAGCATGATCAACACGAAGTAAATTGACGTACTGTTGCTCTCTCTTTACAGTGAATAACTTTATAGAAACAACTGCAATACAGCATCACCCTGTCAGAAAACGCAAGAAAATCATTGTAACATTACACCAGTTTTTGCAGTGTTGTTAGACAGGTCGCTCGTCTGAGGTGCAATTCGTACTTCAATGGAGACAAAAAAGAACTCGATGGTAATTCTCCGCCGTCCTCTTTGCGGAAACTAAATATGTGCGCCGCGAGTGGCGGCGAGTGGGTTCACAAAAGCACAACTGTGCAACAGTGCCAGGGGCGGTTCTACGAGGGTAAGGGGACCTTTAGCTCCCCCTCCCAAATTTTTTTGCTAGCCCCCCCCCCCTTTTTAGACAAATGATTTATGTATTGTTCATGGTTCTACATGGAGTCGAACGGTTTGTTTCATGGCATTGCAAAGAGTGGCGGCGAGTGGGTTCACAAAAGCACAACTGTCTCAAATTGGTCTGATGTGACATCGAACACACATGCAATCCGACAATCAACGTAACAACAACGCATAACAGAAGTGCGCTGTCTGCCCTAGTTCTACACAGCTATAAGCTTATCTGTATATCGTGTTAACACACGGGAAGGACACATGCCTATAGGCCTTCTGAACCGTGCACACAAGTTTTTCTTGCGTTGTAAGATTTTATTGTTCATGGATTTGGCTAACGCTAGCAATGTTGCCTATTTGTGTGTACCTTTTATTTTTAAAGTCCCTTGGCCGAAACCGAAGGGTGAACACCATGGGCGTCCGCAGGTATGGGCAAGCGCCCCCCCCCCCTGGAAAATCAAAAATTTGAAAAAACGTATAAAAATCAAAGCAAAAACCCGAACAAAACGTGTTTTCCAAGTTTCTATGCGAAAAATAGGCTTTAGAAATGCCATTTCCGGCGATCTGGGAGGCATTTTGGGCTGAAATTTTCGCATGCTTTAGCAATTCCTGGTGACTTGGAGGTTTTGCCCCTCCCTAAATATTTTGCCCCCCCCCCGACTTTTTTTCTGCGGACGCCCATGGTGAACACCAAAAAGATTTGTGTGTACCGGCTCTCAGAGGCAGTGTCTAGGCTGCTATAGCAGTATGTTGATTTGTTAACCTTGAAGCATAATGTATTAGATTACACAAGTGAACGTCAGAAATGGCCAATTTTCGGGAGGGGGACCCAGGGCAGGGAAATAAATGTGGAATGGGTATGTAGCGTGCCCCAGTCCCCTGAACGATCCTCCCATCCACTCACTCGCTTGTCTCCCCATATGTCCCGTGTGGCATGTAAGACAAATAACAACATAAGCTGAACAGGCTGACAATTTTTAAATTTTCAAACTTTAATTCCTCACTTGATTACCCCCTCCGCATAATAGAGGCGTAATAGAGGTGTAATAGAGGCTACCATGAAAATATCGGCGCATGCGTTTAGTCTATACCCGATTATTTACATAACCATTGTTAGACTACAGACACTATACACCATAGTTGCAATTAACAAAAAAATATGGGCCCTGTATTCTAAAGCACTTGTCACGGAATTAATTTCTACGCATGTCACGTAAAATTAATTACCAAACTATAATTACGATTACCGTGTATTAGAACGACGAATACACAGAGCTTTTAAAACGTCATCTAATCTTATTTTTCAGGTGTTAAGTCCAAAGATTTTTCGTAATTTTCAAGAAATTCACAAAATTCTTATATCCAAATTGTCACCGAATTAATATTGAACCAAAAATAATGAAATATACTTTAACAGTGTAATGTTTACTGAAACATGCATGCGTCTTAAGAGTAATTTTTTCCATTGCCGCAGCGAGTGTCATTGCCGTTGCCATTCAAGTGTGAACGTAGCTTAAGAATTCATTTTCTGCTGCCAAGACGGCAAAAAAGTTTGAAAATTTTATAACCTCAGCCCCAGTCCAGTGGAAAGACTGAGTTTGAAAGCAAAAAAATGTTCAGTGACGTGAGCGAATTGAGTAGTAGACCATACTCGACACCCTTGCCCGTTGAATGCGTTAAAACCGCGTGTACCCCAGTGCACCTAATAATCGGTGGTACCTTCACCCTTTTCACGCACAGTGCGGGTTTTAAAATGTAGATAATGTTCAAAAGTCATTTACAAACAGAAAATTTTGGAAAATATGGCATTTCCCAGGCTTGCAATCAGGAACGACAGAGTCTTTATTTTAAGTCTTGGTTTAACAATGAAATTTTCACTCCAATGGAGAAAAACCAGTAATTGGTAAGTGATCAGAAAATTATCAGATAAAAATTTACCACTACCATTGGATGAAATGCTTTTGTACCTTTTCGGTGGAAAACTATACAGCGGAATTGAAAACATAATTGCGACAAATGCGACTCTTGGCTAAATTCAAGATCTACTGATTTACTAAGGTTTTCCTGAACTACTGACTACAAATGTCTTTTCTTTTGACGTCCTTTGAAAAAAAATGTCAAGGCCCCCAGCTCCAACCTCCTACGCCTTTGGCAGAAAATTTGAAAAATTGGTTTTACTTGTAGAGGAGAATTTGAAAATTGAAATCTTTGTTGAAGATTAATCTGCCCAATTTCATTCAGCTGATGCACACTGTTTAACAAGGACTTTCGTGATTGGCTGTTATCATCGTATTGTATCGATTGTAATCTTTCTGGGGGTTAGGGATTTGGTTAGGGATTAGTTCAGTTGTTGTCCAGATATTGAAACGCGCTGACGTCACGTGGATGACCTTTAGATACAAAGAGTTAGGCCAACTTTATCACAGGCGTCATGTTGCTCTCATAAGAAAGTTACATATTCTTAAGTGTTTAAGGGGATGATCCACCCCTCTGAGTTTCGTCCCTAGGTATAGATCTGTTTTGAGGTGCCTCTTCCCATTGGTTCCCATTTCATATTAGTCCCGCATATCATTTCGCACTCTAAAATCAAAAGAGTGAACTTAGTCACTTTTTAAAAGAGTAAAAAGTGTGAATTAACTCCATTAGAGTGTTAATTCACACAGAGAAGGTGAAATTCTAGGGTAACAACATGTCAAACAATCACAAACGTTTCGTTCCGTCCAGGTTGACAAAACTCAGGGTGTATAGAATGCTTTCACTGACGTCAAAATTTCCGCCCCTTTTGACGGGCAAAATCTATTTTAGCACGCCAGCTTGTGTAGCTAGCTTATGAGCAGCTGGCAACCTGCGTGTTACACTCTTCATGTTTGCCTGGCAGTAGGCGTGGCTCGCCAATTGTGACGTCACTTGAAAGCAACTATGCTGCCCTGTAACAAACCAACATCAACAAATCAGGGTTGGGGTAATCGTAATCAGTAATCGTAATCGATTGCAATCGATTACACATTTTCAAGTAGTTGTAATCGCAATCGATTACTTTTGAGAAAATCACAAAGTAATTGCAATCGTAATCGATTACTTTCAATTTTAGCTGTAATCGTAATCATAATCGCATTCGTAAAATATGAAGTAATCGCAATCGTAATCGATTACATTGAGATGTAATCGCCCCAAGCCTGCAACAAATGCAGACAGCTGTGTGGTCACCCAATCGGACATACGAGTAAATTTGTACATACGTGGGGCAAATTCTAGTGCATTGTGACGGTGGTCAGCCATTAGTGAGGTCCATTAGCCTTAAATCGTCTTCATTTGTTGTCTTAATGTCATTTCAAATCCTTATACATATTGAAACTGAGGAAATCACGATGCTTTTCAGTGTGCAACCATCCATGATACAATTAAGCAAGGAAACTGAAAGATTAAAGGTGATAGACCCCAGTTATGGCCGGATAAAATCATATCATCACTTGACTGTCCGGATTCATCTATACAGTGCTTTCACCAACGTCACAAGCCCCAAGCAAAAATTTGTGTAGTGGTCATGGCTTGCCGATTGTGACTTACGGTACAAACACTCATCCTACACAATGCTGAGTGTAGTCACGTACACCTTATTCCCCAACATGACGTCTTAAGTGACGTCATTGCATTGACTATTTAGAAAAAAACTGTAATCCTACCGCAATCGACGACAATGTGGTGAACAGTTCGGTAGAGAATTATGAACCTATGCCATATGATGAGATTTTTTCCTCAAAACGTAGTATTGAAAGTGTATAGTTACGAGTGTTTTGTTCATCTGTCGGACATCATTTTTTCAAGCTTGGGCCATGGGCGGGAGTCATCATCCAGTTTGTTCTATGAAGCTACTCTGTAACAGCTAGTGTTTGGAGTTATTCTTTGGTCGTTTATCGCATGTGGGAAATGCTACAAAATGTAATTTAGATAGATTTATTAAATCATCAGTGAGGCGAGAAAGACGACTAGGAAAACTGAATGATATAGAAACTGTGTATGGATGTGAATTCGGGGGACTTTAGGGAAGGTTTGATTTGTGCGTTCACCTAGTCAACTGCTACGAGATAACGTCAATTTAAGCATCTGCGCATGCGTCACGTCATTTCCCTCGTCAACTAGCCAAATCGAGACCGTGTCCACCGTGGTTTTGCCGTTTGTCCTAAACTGCAACGAACGTTCACATGTGTGACGTCACAAAATTTCTGAGGATGGATGAAATTGGAAGAATGCTCGCTAGTTTTCCTCTTCATGAACTCTTTTGCACAATAATTGTGATCACCTTCAGCTAAAATGTGTATGGTTAGGTAAGGTTAGATGGAGTTTAACGGCCCAGTTTCCAACCAATTGGTTCAAGTCGAGCCGGCCACGGCCTTTTCCAGTTATGGCTCACTGGCCAATGTATATGAGATTGATGTTTAATTGGGGAATGTGCTTTCTTTTGGACATGTTTTTTTGCAACTTCAATAGGTGGAGAAGTTAACCTACATTGTTGCTATTGTTTATTTCTCCGTCACAACATACCAACAACTTTAAAAAACTGACGATCATGTTGTATACTCTCCGGCGGCCATGTTGGAGTACATGTAACTACGTAGTAAACCACACGGGACGCGCTTGCTCACTGAATGTGTACATACCGTGCATACTAAAGTGCACACTGTGCAGTGCGTTCGGGAAAAAGCCACGTGTATTTGGCTTGATTGTCCTCCAGCATGGCGGTTCCGTGACGTAATTGCAAATCCTCTATATTCTGCTCTGCTCTGCTCCGCTCCACTCCACTTTACAACGCTCTGTATACTCTACTCAATATACCTAATCTATTCCCTTATCAGTCCCAAACATTTTGAAGCGTTTTTGCTACTCATGATGTTTTTAAGTCTAACATCTTGTTACAGCCCTTAAACTACGGAGGTGAAATAACGAAGCAACGGAAGCTGCCCAATATTTCCACATTCCGAAGATTTGCGAATTCATACAAATTTGACAGTATCTCCCAGGATGAACAGAGTGGTTATTCAGAAGTTACAGAGGAACAGAACCAGACGAGAAGTCGCAACAATCAAGGAGGAGATAGATGGTAGTATTTCAAGTTTAGACTTATGTCGCGTATTAACACAAGCATATATACACTTAAACTCTGCGATAACGAAATCTACCCGACATTCAAAAGGTTCTTCATTCATAAGGGCTAATATTCATATAGTTCTTCAGTCATAAGGCTTATTATTTATAGGTTTTTATAGAGATCATTTTTCATATTCGTAAAAAGGGCTCGTTGTTCATTACAGAATAAAAGGGTTCGTTATTATTGATCGAAAAAGGTTTGATTTTCTTAATAGGAAAGGGGTTAGTTTTTTTATAATAGGGAAAAGGATCGTTATTCATGATTACAAAAAGGATTCGATATTTATAATAGGTATAAGATTTAAATATTCATAATATGGGGAAAGGCGCTTAAAGGCCTCCTTTTTTTCCATCGTCATTCACGTGACGGGGCACACCCGTCATTGTTTGGTTCCACTGAGCGGCTCATTGCCAGAGAGTCGGGAAGACTTTAAACAAAACTTTCAGGGATGATAAACCAACGTCTTATCTTGTATTCAACATGTTGGCAGCATTTTTATATGTTCTATCTAATTTGGTCGTTATCGACTTTTGAAAGAGACTAGTTGACTTTTACTTCCGGGAGGGGGGTTATGAATAGCGAACCTTATTTTGAATTAGAAGTATTGAACCTTCTCAGAATAATGAATAACGAGCCCTTTCTATTCAGAATAAAAACCCCTTTCTATTCAGAATAAAAACCCCTTTAATGGTCACCGTATAAACATTGAACCCCCTTTATCATTACGAACAACGAACTTTGTCCTCGATTCAGTGTTGTAATTGAGTCACTTGATATCTAGTCTCAAGTCCTTCGAGTCACAAGGTGTCTAGTCATGAGTCATATCGAGTCTTTGGCAATTCGAGTCGAATCATCTCGGGTCTTCCCTTTGAAGATTCTGCCACCCCTTTAATATACGTACGTACATGACAATAGTGTCGCTTGTACCAGGGAGCTGCATTTAGTACAAATTCTTCACATGATTCATTGTCACAAGTCAAGGTAAACCTGCCGTAATAGAGTTGAAAATTTCAAAATGAAAAAACATGTTTCCTCTTGGCAGGGTAACCATGCCATTACTTGGAAACGACTAGGCGCAGTACTGCACTCTCTGTGCTATAATCTACGACTCGAGTCAATCAGTCAATTTGAGTCACTGTGGGCAAAGACCCAAGTCAAGTTGCGTCTTTAAGTTCTGTGACTCGGGTCATGTCGAGTTAAATGGTGACTAGAGTCAAGTCGAGTTTTTGGCAAGTGATAACACAAGTCAAGTCGAGTTTCGTCAATTTGTGACCAGGTTCGAGTCTTTGATATCGTGACTCGAGTCTAACTCGAGTCACGTCCTTGACTCGAGTCATAACAACAGTGCCTTGATTATGGATAGCTTACCCTATGAATAATGGAACTTTTTATCATTGATTTTCATGAATAACGAACCTTTTGAACGATGCAGCGTTTGAATATCGATCTGTTGCCCCCAATTACAACCTATCTAGATACAACATATAGTTAGTTAGATGCAATATTAAACAGCGTTGTCAACATGTTGTAGACACTAAATTTGCCTATCATTCCTTTGTTTGATTTAGTCCCTTGGAAATCTTACCTAGGAAATTGGATAGATACCTGTTTTAATAATATTTTTTATCAAATATTTAACCCCTCAATCAATATTTAAACACAAAATCTGTTTCGTATTGTCAGTAAGAGAGTTGGATAAAAATCCCCTTTCAAGTGCCTAGCTGTTCGCCATACCAATACGTGCGTGTTAAATGAGTGCGCTTGAGAGTTGGTACCAAGCCAGATGAGCAGGGGGAAAAGGCGAAAATGTCGAAATCCCCTCTTTTGCCTGCGTAGCTGTTTGATATGCCAATGGGTTGATGTTGGACGTGTATGCACGAGAACGATTACTGAGTCCCTTAAGTAGTCCTAAAAGCAAGTGTCAACGAGGACAATCCCTACAACCGAAGCTGTCGGCTTCGATTTATAAAACTGCATCAATAGTGCACCATAGTGTGTGTATATTCGCGTCAATGTCATCGTTTGTGTGTGTGTGTGTATGTGTATGTGTAGGTTCGCGTTAGGGTGGGTGAATTGCTGAATGAATCGAGGGTTTCGGCTGTTGGGAAATTTTTGACCCCCCCCCCCACCATCTACAGGACAACACGATAGGGTCTCTAATGTTGATGATCTGGTCCCGTGCTATGTGTTATCTTTTTAGTCAGTTACAAATGTCTGAGAATACTTTATTTACCGTCTTTCGATAAAATTTGATTATTTTAGGTCGATGTTGGATAAAGAACAGTTTAACAGTGAGGTTACCATCGCTCAGAAGCCAAAGATCGCCCCAAGGCAAGGGATCTTTCAAAAAGACGACAATGCTACTACTGAAGGAAACCAAAAGGGCTCGGTAAGTCTTCTGTAACATACGTTGAGCTCTAAATCAGGGACATGGATGAGGAAACAAAATTGAGAAGTTTGTGTAGACTTCTATGTTGAAGACATACATACGCACAAAATATTTTTTCAGCGTTAATCCCCTACCCCCTCCAATAATGTCCCCAGAAGTGGCAGCTTCGCCCTTAGGCAATAAGGTACCACTTGGAGGGACAGAGCACTGTGCTTTAAAAATGTCAGCATTTTGACAGAGAAATAGCATACCTTATCTTTCGTCCGAACATAGAATTTTTCCATTCTCATGGAGGGGAATGAAGCCTTACACTTCACTTAATGGTCATTCTGATGACGGGCTGTAGGTCATATCTAGGTCAGGCCTGAATAATACTTATTTACACGATCCATGCAAATATTCAATCTTATACCTTATTTTCTTTCGGTAGTGGCCATTTTAAATGGTTAGGGGATACCACAACAACATCAACCAAGAGACATTTGGGACAGTTTGCTTCGAACTTTTTGCTTGGCCCTGCTGTCCGGGCATAGAAAGGTCCTTGTGAGCCAAATACCATATTAACCAAGATTTAGTGCCCAAACTGCACCTCTTCAAGTCAGTTTGTCCGTGTTTTGGATATATTGCAGATCGGCATTTTGTATGGATTGTGAGCAGTGGCGTAGCCACGGGTATAGGTAGAGGGTTGGGGGTTGAAAACTACCTTGACACAACCTTGAAAAAAGTAATTGCAAGATGGCACTACAGAGGTGAAAAATTCCAAAAAGTTTACCAATTCTTCCACAAACCTCCTTCCAAAGATAAAACCGTGTTGCATCTCATTCACTCCCCATTCTAAAAACTTCTCAAATAAAATCTGCTTCACCATGTTCATAAGACAAATTTTGAATCAAAGAAAAAAATCGAACAATTAAAAGGTCTGAACTTGCACGTTGATGCTGTGGCAAAGATATAGCACCAATTTGCTACTATTTGATCCTACATAAATGTCACACCATCCCCTTAGACACCTCCCTTAACTGCTCAAGAAAGCGGATTGTGACAACATGATGACTCACTTGCATTGGTACCAAGATACATTACTGGAAACTGTGAATGAACTCCTACAAGAGGTTCCGCCCAGGCTACGCCCCTGATGCACTTCATGCTAAATATGAGACACATCAAAGCGTAAAAGAAATGAACGACAAGTTAAAACCTCTAAGAAAAACTATGAAAGGCACTTCCGTCCAAAAAATATAATACATGATGGATAAGGAGAGAAAAAGCAATCAAAATTTCCGTTAATGGTCGATTTGACTTTTCTGTCTTTTAACGGAGAGATGTGCTACAAATTTAGTCAGGTTAATCCTGCAGTAAGGTCCACTTTCGATTCCTACTTCCAGTAGGAATATTTTACAAAAATATTGTAAAAAGTGGAAATTATACTCTGCAAAACGTAATTAGCATTTTAAACACTTATTTGGTCCTACTTTGTAAAACGTTCAAATTCTTATTATGTTCAGCTATCCATTTTATGTTTAGCAAAAACGGCGCGTTCAAAAGGGAAATGTATAAAACCTTGACACGTGTGTTTAGTATGTAGCTGTGTTTACAAAGTGTGGACAAAAAAGTGTTCAGAAATACGTTCAATTCCTTAACACCTTTTGTGAGTGTACTACGATTTGATAAAATACTGTTCAAAACCGATAGAGTAGGGACAACAATCTAAGGACTTGCACCTAAAAGCGACCGGGAAAATGGATGTGGGTAGGGCCGCTAGATTGAACAAAAGGTGAAAAGTTGAGGTGTAAGCTAAAACTCACACAAAAACACTAGACCTGGAAGGAAAGTGATTTTGCGCACATTCGAAGAAAATGTGCAGATTTTGAACAGCAATGTGCACATATTTTTGTAGATTTTACAATTTTTTCAGTTGTTACACAAACCTTGTAATCTTTTACCCATTCTTTGCTATGTGCACTAGTTACACATGCAGTGCTGTGTAAGGTCTTCACATTTTTTGTATTTTTTTTTTTTTTTTTTTGTAGAGAACATGGTTTTCTTTTCTTTCTTATTATGTGTAATGTTTACAGTGCTTTCAGGTTACGTCACAATTTTAAGCCACGCCCACTGTCGTCAGCTGCTTCTCAGCTAGCTATAATAAATGCGTACTACGCCAATTTTACCCCGTCAAAATGGACGGGGATAATGACGTGAGTGAAAGCACTTTATATTGATATATTGTCTTTTCAGGATCGATATTGTAACAGCAACAATATACCGAACCAAGTGAGCGGTGATAATTCTCACGAGAACTTCTATGATCATGGAAAGCGAAAATACAGATGCAACGTTTGTTTTAAGGCATTTTCTCAGACAGCGAATTTGAAGGCCCACACCCGTATCCACACCGGGGAGAGGCCCTTTGGATGTCCAGTTTGCAATCGAAGATTCTCGCAGGTAGTGGATATTGTAAATATTTCGAATCATAGGCTTACCTAAATTAAAAACTGAAGTACCAAGCGGCAGAGTCAGGGGGACGATGCAGACAAATGTCAAGTTTCAGTCGTTTTGCAATAACAAGCAAACCCAAGCTACAGACTTATTCATAAATGATTTGTCTTTAATGTCTCACTATGATGGAAAGGGCATAACCATTACTTTTTCTTTCTGATACATTTCATTCAAAGTTTGAAAACTCAAACAGCCGTCACCATTGATTCTTAAAGTTCTTATAGAGGCTTTTCAACTACGTCATAAATCCGTCATAGTGGACGACAAACATGCAAAACACACGTGGCTTTGTGTTAAATGCACCGTACAGTGTGCACTGTGAAATCAGCGGTGTGTACACGTTCATCGAGCAAGCGCGTCGAGTGTGATCTATTATGTAGTTACACATGCCCTGAAAAGGCCGCCGCGAAGTGTTATGACGTCATATGAAAAAAAATCTCTGTATTGGAACGGAACAGACAGAGAGTACATGACAGAGAAGTTGCCTATATATCCACTAAAATAAGACTCCCGGCCCGCAGACCGTGTGCGATTCGTGAAAGCAAAGTTACCAAACTGCCTTCCTCAGTCAGACCGCGGTCATAATGGGTCATGTTAAACTTCATTCTTCTGGCTGAAGAAAATCGTCACCAAACGTTAACCAAGAAGGAACCTATCCCAAAAATGCCATGTCCCTGAAAGGGCCACAAAATTTACGTTGACAACTTCCTGATCTTCTGACTAATTTATCACGAGTCAAATAGATAGTTGTCTCAATATTAACATACTTATCTTATAACAACAATAAAGTATTTTTACAGCAGGAGTGATCGATCCAAATTCCATTTACCCTTCGTGTGCCCATCTCAAAGTCTTGCAAAGTAAAAATAGAGATAATTATATTGTTGTTAAAGTAGTATAATACTTCTGGTATATTTAGCCTGAAAACCTGTCTCCACATGTTACGTATGCGTCGCGTACACGTCATGTCAATTAAACGTTTCACACAAGCAATGTGCCGTTCCAACAGGACGCGTTGCGCCACGTCAACCCCCCCCCCCCACCCCACCATGCGAAAAAAAGTTAGCGCATGCCTTCCGGATGCGTCAACTTTCGAGAAAGTACATGTGTGCCCAGAAGTAAAGTCGGCATACGTCAACCATACGTCAAATATGATTTCTTCTACGTTTTTCTTCATTGAGGACATTATGACACAAAAGAAGAGAAATCGGCAACAGTGTTGAGGAATTTTATTCACGTTTCACCCAAATAATGCCACTATATTAAACAGAAACATAATCGGGCCAGAGTCGAATGAATTTTTTAAAAAAAAAATAGGATGGATTTGAGATGGGTTTTGGGCAAGAGGTGTGCCACTTGGGAGAAATTGCAATTTTAAGACATTTGAATGCAAAATGGTGCAAATACTGAGCACAAAAGCACAGTAATCGCCTGTGAAATTGGTAGTGAAGCTCGTTTTTGTATTTTTTTCAAAATTGGGAATGTATGAGCTTATGATTCTTTGGATACCCACCACTTTCTCCATATCACTGATTTTGGTAAAACAGTTAAAATCTTTAGTGGGGTGGCTAACAGGGAAACAAATCGCTGCATATAAGGAGGTAAAGTTGTGTAAGGTCGCCATATTGAACATTGTGATGGATAACGAATGTAGCCAGTATACCTGTATACACTCAAGCTTTCTATGAACTACATTTACCTCATGGTCAATCAGCAACCATTATAACTTGACACTAAACACTTCACTTCCATGCGAAGCATCCATATAAGGGAGTTCGGTAATTCGTTTTGTGGCTATGCACATGCGCATATCCTCCAAATCGTTGGGATAAAGAAACCAATCTCTCACCTACAACAAGTGCTCCAAAATTTGAGTTTACATAAAAAATTCCAACCATAACAAAATCATAAGTGCGATTCTGTGGGTTGGAATTTGTCTAAATTGCCTTTTTGGTGCAAAAATATGCATTTTAATCTGCTGAAAATTAAGATTGAGTCCTTATTTTCGTTCAGGTTAGCTATTCAGAATTATGCTTAGTGTTGTATGACGATACAAGGGAACGCCGTACACTATGCGTTGAGCTTGGTTTGTAAATACAACGATGTGCCCTCACAATTTCATGCGCCAACGAACTACCGAAGTAGCTTATTGACGGACCTGCATAGACAGACATGCGTTTTGAGGCAGTTGCGGAAGGATGCGGAAAAACGTGATTTGACGTGTACGCGAAATATAGACGAATCCGATTAGCCCTTGTTTTTAGTGACTGTGCGCAGCCATAAGTGGGGCCCATCAGCCTTGAATCGCCTTTATATATCATCTACAAGAGTTTCAAGCCCTCATATTCACTGAAATTGAAGGAATTAAGGTACAATATAGTGTACAACAATCCATGATACAGGTAAGCAAGGAAATCGGAAGATCAAAAGGTGATGGACCCCAGTTATGGCCGACTGAAATCGGACCATCACTTGCTGTCCGGATTCGTCTATAGAGATTATGCATATGACGTCAGCGCATTTCAGTTTGACAAAATGGATGGGACTGATCATGCGCAGTACGTGAGTTACCAATACGCCCCCACTACAGTATCTTAGAAACAATTGTTGCACAATGGACGCCTGGATGGAAAAATGGCAAGACGCAAAATGCAGTCAGGTCGGTGCATAACCTCGTCCTCTGTGGATAAGCGCGTTTACACAACTGATAAAGTTACTGCATTTATGTTCATTTTTAGAGCTTCCACACTTAAAAACGTGTTAAGTAATTCAACCTTTTTATTGTCCCCACTTTAGAAACACAATTATTATCTAAAAATGTTTAGCTATTAAAAACTAAAATCTAAGCAATTAAACCTGTTTGAAAACGAAGTTTTAGGAATTAGACACACCTGTTTAGCATCTAAAAGCCAATTTAAGAGGCCAAAAAGTGTTAATAGAAACGTTCAATTCCTAAATGCCTTTTCCAGAGCCCGAGACTTTCCCCATTGCAGCTTGAGTAAACCATGTGGTCCATCCCATGTTTCTCTTGGAACCCTGAGTCTTCGTTCCATATGGAAAACTTTTGCTGCACCGTTTCTCCGTGACTAAATTTCTACTATCAAAATAGCCTCAGCGTAGGGAAAGGGCCAACATCCTTCTAATAGGCTTAAACAAAGGAAAGATATTAGCCAGCCAGCCTTCCAGTCAGTTAGTTAGATGGGGTTTTACAATTATGTTTTCTTCGAACCGGCCATGGCGTTTTGTTCAGTTGGGGCTCACTGACTTGTTTTAGTCCATTGCTTACGCTGAGCACCAAGTACAATGGCAGTAGAGGTTCCGTGTTTAAAGTCTTCGATATGGCATAGGGAAGGCGGAACCGATGGCGCCATAGACCCTTTTTTAAATGCCCCAAGCAAATGATTGTGGGATGGTTTCTTAGTACACGTCGTCTTTGTCAACGTCATTTTACTGAGACCAAATACGACGCATAAAAAACTCTACCCCACAAGCCTTTGTATTTGCTATTGTGTCTTTTGTAATAAGTTATTACAGTGAAACGAAGACTGATGCTCGTTTTGCTCACGTGATGTGCATTACATATTAGATGTAATTATCATTAAAATTTATGAGGCGTCACCTCAAAACTAAAAATATGAACTGTTGCACAGACCAGTATTAAAGAAGTAACAAAGAACAAGGGTAAAATATATATATATATATATATCTTAGCAAGATAAAGGAATTACTCGGGCACGACTGAAGAAGTAGAAGAAAAGAAACCAACAACTATGCAATAAAATAGTCGTTCTCACATGGTACATGTTTTATATTATCTCCATACTGATGCACATACAATTTGATATAATAAAATGTGGAAATTTGCTGGTTTTTATTAACCTGTTTGTCTCAGTTGTGTAAGGGTTAATTATCCATACGACACAGTGCTTAGGTTAAAAAATAAGTTTTATTGCATATTGACAATCTCAAACAATACAAGACCTTAAAGGAGTAAAGAAGCCGCCAAAATAAGATAAATCATCCGACCCGCCGACTTTGTTTCGTTACATCCAGTCAAGCTTCTTGGTTTATCGATTCGATCTGATCGATGATTTGATACTTGTCAAAATCATTCATTCAGTTTGTCTTGTGTAACAGAACACTTGCTACTGTCGTTAACGGTACTAAATATAGCCCGCGGGGCGGACGAATTTTTTCGTTCAGCTCATCCCTACGAAAAATCAAAGGGGGCTGCAGCCACAGAGGCGCTACGCAGGCTATACTAACGATAGCCTATCTTAAACTAGCGCTTAGAGCCTTGGTATACCACCAAAAAAAAAAACATTGATCGAAAAGACAGGAAAATTGACAATGTTGTTCATGAATCTTATGAAGATGATTTGCCTTGTCACTAGTAGGGGTGGGATGTTGGAGTTTAGCGAAAAAACACCTCCTCCTGACAGAAATAGTCCCGTACGGCTATGGACCAGGGTGGCGATTTGTTCTCAATATTGCGGACATTATCCCATTTTCAAAAGAAAGTTTACTGTGCGAAACGTTCAGGTGTCATGGAGTCCATTGTTAGAGGAGATGTCAATGTAATATGTACATATGTAGGTAACACAGTTCTTTTTACTTTTAATTTTTCTTCTTTCTTTGTGAAAAGCGGGCTAGAATTTCCTTTCATTCTTGATTACAGGTTGTATATATTTGCTACATGATTCGACCATGTGAGTGCAGAAGGCACAGCCTCTAGAATACAATTAAGAAAAAAAAAACTAGTGCAAAGGCCATAAACATATCTTGCTCCCTTTCCTACCTTCATCCCCTTGTACACCAAATGAATTGTCTAGTTGAATTATTAATTTATATGTGTTCATTTCTTTTTGCTAGCGATCTTCGGTGAAGACTCACATGAGAATCCATTCAGGAGAACGTCCCTTCCCTTGCAGATTCTGCAAGAAGTCCTTCTATGACAGCTCAACCTTGATCAAACACCGCCGTATACACACCGGCGAGAAACCGTACTTGTGTAAAATTTGCCATCAACGTTTCTCTCAATCTGGGAATCTTACACGTCATTACAAACTTCACGTAACTACAAAATTTTAAATGATTGATAGACCTTGTGCATGTGACGTCACAGAACAGAATTCACGCCTATGTGAGCAAAACATTTATCATTTATATATCTGTCCGTTTTGTATGTTTGCGTATACAAATTTTGGTTACGCTAAGGAGCATATCGCATCGCGAAGCCTCTGCGGCGTTGTGAGTGCGATGACCAACAATACAGAATATGGATATACGTGTAAGACTACTTCTCGCTGATGGATACCTACATGGCGGGAAAAAATGCCCGTTCCTATGTACCCTCACCTTGAGAATAATGTCACGTGACGTCATTGCATAAGGTCCACGGTTTTTTTTTTGTGTGTGTGTGTTAGTTAATGCATGAAGTTTAAAATTGTTAATTATGTTATAATGTTTTAAATATGTATTCTTGATAAGAAATAAGGTATCATTTCGTGTATGACAAATCCTTTGGTTCGGACAGAAAGGACGGAAATTTCATTTGTACTGAAAACAAAGCTGACGTTAAAATTTGCACATCAAAGGTCATCAAGTATTTCAAGCAATTTAAAATTTATCATCAGAATTGTCGTGTCTGTCTGCAAGCTTTTCTACATTGCATATAACCGCTTCTTCAAGAACCTTTATTTCAAACTAGAAGCTCGAGTCCTTTTTCGCTACAGTGAATAAATGAGGCAATATTATTTGGAGTTGCCGTAAAGAAAAAAATCCGAACCTCATCATTAAATATAATTTAAGTTTTTATCAATATCTCTTGTGCTATTGCAGAAGTCAGTTTCTCTCTGCCTTTCTTCTGTTCATGCAACGCAGACGAGGGCGTTTGTCTCCTGAATTAAACCGTTAGTTAGTTAGTGAGCCAATTGTTTGCTCTTTACGTGGGTTTGTCAGTCGGTCGAACGGTGTGTCGGTCGGTCGGTCCGTCAATTGATCAGTTATGCCTCAACTTTAAACATTTTGGTTTAAAGGTACACTCTAAAAAATATTTAAACGATTTTGTTTAAAAATTAGGATACTCACGAAAATGAGTATTTCTACTCGAAATAAGTGAGTACTTCAACTCAATTTGTGTAAAATTTTGCACAAATTCAGCAATTTGAGGTTGGGTAATGGACTTAATTAAGTCGGGGTTTCTAATCACGAAAATATCAGTATGTAACTTACACTGTGGATTTTCTTCACTACGTATTCTCACATTTTATGATTTTAATCTGTGTCAGAATTTGAGTAGAGATTTCTTGTAAGCATTGCAAATACGTGATTATATTTGTGTGATTTTGCACCCAAAAATATCGATGTCATTTGTTGTCAGTAATCACATTACGATGTTCGTATATTGATAACTTTGTGTGTAATGAACTGATTATGCTGGATAATTTGACAAGGACAAAATTGCTCCTTCATCTACAGTTTTGCAAACAAAAATTTGTCTCGGAAGGAAAAAACTGCCACATAGACAACATCGAGGAAGGGCAATATAGAGGAAGCGATTTAACTAAAATGTTTGCATTGTTTCGAAGAGTGTCTCAATAATTTAGACATCATTGAAGAGGGGGCATTAGGGAAGCGGTTAACTAAAATGTTTGTACTGTTTTGAAGAGTGTCCCAATAACTTAAACAACATTGAGGAAGGGACTTGGGAAGCGGTTGAACTAAAATTTTTGTATTGTTTTTAAGAGTGTCCCAATAATTTTGGACAGGATTTTAAGTTAATATTTCATATTTTCGAACACTGCGTAATGACCAACACTGATTTTGTAAGCGATTTTATTTTTTTTTTAACTTTCTGAGGAAGGGCAATTAGGGAAGCGGTTTAACTAAGATTTTTGCATTATTTTGAAGAGTGTCCCAAAAGATTTGGACAGGATTGGAAGTTAATATTTCTTATTTTCGAACACTGCGTGATCACCATCACTTATTTTGTGATTTTATTTTTCTCGAACTTTCTTTCGAAAGAGGCCCAGCCTTTAATTTACAGTATCGTATGTTTATCAAGTTTGATAAACATATCCTATGTAAGTTTTAAGTTTGTGAATCTCGTGCAATAAACATTTCCACACCACACCCAGTGCCTACATCCTATAAATCTTGTGAGTGTCATGTCTTTGAGTCATTCAAGATAAGCTGTCCGTCCCATGTAAATGCAATAAAAACTATTAGGGTGTTCACTCTAACGTCACTGATTGGCATTTATTGGCACAGAGCATGAGCAAGAACACATTTGTGTATGTCAGGTGTTACGCGCCCAGCCGTGACGGCATTTGTTTGTAAACACTGAATGAGTCTATTCCGGATTCTGAATGATGTCACGGAAGTGACTTTTCTTACTTTGATTGAGAACAGATTACATGAGATGAGGGTGGGGATGACCCCAATGTCAGCAAACTTTAAAATTCGAACATGCAGGAATCTGGGAAAAATTCGGGCAGTCGTTTGAGTTTTTGTGTTTTGGAGATGGTTTTTATTACACAGATAATTCCTAAGAGTGCCCAAAATTTTCAAAAGATATGACAAAAAGGTGAAAACATCTTAACCACAATTAAACTTTCATGAAAATTCAACAAGATCACAAAAATTGTGTACATATTTGAGAAGCTTTAGCAAAAAAGCTATCATTTCTGAGATTTAATTCATAGTCTTGTGCAACACAATACCCCAAATGATCGAATATCCAATTCTTTCAAAAATTTGCTGGAAGAAATAACTAGAGGTTTCGGCATAGTCTTTGACACTTTCATCAAAACTAAAAAGGGCATTGATAAAAAAGTTTTTGGTTTAAATCACAATCATTTTCCCAATTTTTTTTGAAATCTAGACGGACACAGTAACCGAAATGCCCGTTTATCTGAATTCTTCCAAATCTTTTTCCGAGAAATTACAAAAATTACGGTATAATGGAAGTAAAATTTTCATGAAAAAGAAAAAAATGTTACAGAGATTACTGGGACACTTAATACTGTAGTCATGCAAAAACTTTGCCCGAAATTGTAAAATATTACCTCAAAAGTTGAAAAAGTTCTGGGATGTCATCAATTACCAAATTAAAAGGAAGAACGGGGTTGGGTGGATGCAGTACCCAATAGTTTGTCATTTATCCTGCCACGCCCCCCATTCGGAAAACGGCAATGAAAATTGAGTTGGTGTGTCGTAATTCCTATAATTAAGTGGTAATTTGCTCCTCACTAAGCAAGTTGCTGTCTTTCTATTGAAGTAAACATTTTCAACACCCCCAAACTGGAGTGCTCCAAATTATGTCAAATCAGCGAACGTGTATCAGAACGTTCGCATTATCGATTGTGGATCGAAACAGTTTGCAATCGAAGCCGAGGTTCTTAACAACTTCGTCATCGAAGTTAAAACAAAGGTATTTTAAGACATCATTCAAAATCCGGCATATATGTTATTGCATTTTCATGAGACGACAGGTCATCTTCTAATTAGAATAGGTATTCTCGTGATAATGACATTTTTGTTCAATCCGTTTGGAAACCTTGATGTACCGTCTGAAGACGTCTCCGGAGGTAGTCCCGGATAAAATATCCCTTGGTAAATTGTCCCTTTCTACTAAGGAACTCTCGTCTCGGAGCAGAATGTGTACCCTCCAAACAAAGCACGCCTGCATCGTCGCAAATTCCATCAACAAATTCAGACGGCTGATTTGTGCACAGTCGTTCCTCTTCATTTTGCCGCCAATATATACTCAATACATATGATGCCACAATGTAGTCCTTTAAAAAATGACAACATCAGCAAATTCAAACAATTGGTTGGTCAACTAATCGGATATTCTCAAGTCCTCCCCACAGGTGAGGCAAATTCTACAAATTACAGCCGAAATCTCCATATACACAAAACTGGTAACTATAAGATATATCGGTATTTGTGGGGTCCAGCTCCTCATTTCTTTCGTTTAACTGTGCCATAAATAGCTGTATCCAATTCAAAAAACTGAGCTTAATCTGCTTATTATGGGGCAATGATTGGCTTTTTGCAGACACTTGTGTTCAAAATTATTACTAAAACCAGGGGCCGATAACGCTTAGCAATCATCGCTAATGCCGAAATCCATTGCGAAATCTGAAATCATTCGCAATTCGCCAACCGATGTTTTAAATTGATTTTTCTTAGCTTTAGCAATAAATTTTTTCCTCGCTAAGTTGTGTTGTTTGCGAAGACTTTTAGCAATGGCTGTTTAGTAGATGCAAAGGTTGAAATATATAACTACACTAGGTTGCTTTAGTGAAACACAAAGTCTATCGCTATCACAATTAGCGATGGTTTCTTGTCAGCAAGAGACGTATCCACGATCTCTAAAATTGATGTTAGTGAAATCGGCCCAGTCCCAATAATTTCTCATCATAACTTGATTGTTTGATTCTTCTATGTTCTACAAGAAGTCCAGGCACGATCACGTGTTTCATTGCTATTCCTACAATGATGCCTTGATGGCAGCTTGTCGTCAATGCATAAGGTAGAGTACTTTAACTCGACATCGTAATTGGTTAGCCACGCCCACTGGCAGGCAAAAATAAACAATCGCTCGTCACAGGTACGATGACGTGTTTCATTGCTATTCCTACAAATGATGCCAACGTGTCGTCAATGCATAAGGTAGAGCATTTTAACTTGACACCGTAATTGGTTAGCCACACCCACTGCCAGGCAAAAATAAACAATCGCTCGTCAACTGCTTCTCAGCAAGCTATAGAGTGTTTTCAGTGACATCCCAAATCCTACCCCTTTTGACGACGGGTAAAACAAGTGTAGCAGATAGTGAAGACAATGCAGCGAGGCAACTGACGACACACGTGAGACTGTAGGTGCGTTCGATTTAGCGGCTCGAGCCAGCTCAACTGGCTCAGCCAGCGATCGATCTTTCGCAAAAGTGATTTTAACGTCATCAAATCGTCACAACTTGAGCCGGCCAAAACGACCAGCCCTCCGAGGTGGTCTAGTTGAGCCGGTGACGTATTTTACGTCACATTTCGACCAGTTAAAAAACTGGTTGAGCCAGTTGAGCCGGCTCGAGCCGCTAAATCGAACGCACCTTGTTGCACATAAATAATAGTGATTTTGCAGTGGAAGTGACTTATCAATTGTGACGTCACGTGAAAGTTTTGCATATGTACTACACTGGCTTTTGCGCGGCAGGTGACGTCGGTGAAAAAACTATATTTTATGCTTTTAAAAGTTAGCCAGAAATTCTTATCCATGCTAACCAAGCAGTTAATTATGAGTTTATTAAGGTAAGGTGAGGTTACGTTAAATTTATTGATATTTGTCACAAACTTGAATAACAATGGACAACAAGCACTTCACTGAAAAATGAAAGAATAAATAAATACATAAATAAAGTTATCTAAGCAATGTCTGATAATGTTCGTAAAACTTCCCTTTTTATAGTTTTACACATAATTCATTTTATTTAAAAAGAAATAAAAAGTACAAATTTTGGTTGGGTCTAGAAGCAAGAGTAGAACAATTTCCGAGACCTCAAGGGTTCGAGACTGAGACCGAGACCACAGGTTGTCGAGACCGAGACCGGGAAAAACCGGTCTTGAGACTGGTCGCGAGTACTACAACACTGCTTGGTATTATGGTATTTAACCAGTTTATTACATTAACCAGGAATGAAATTTCCTGGTTAAATTTACCAGGATTGTGTGAGTTGCAAACTGACCAGGGAACTGGTGAATATTTGCAAGGGTGCCTTTATAAGGGTGTACAGGGCATGATATACGACACGAACAATAGCACGTATTTCTCGGCATAGCGCATTCCATCGCATGTCCTTGTGGTTCACCTTGTGCAAATTGTTAACTAAAGTAAATGCAAAGCAAACTTTCGTGTTCAGTCTAACACGCAAGTGTACCTAGTTAACTGTACCCTATTGACTTACATAAATTCTACCAGCAATATCAATATTTGAACTGCAAACCGAAACACCCTTCATAAAAACAAAATGTCATTACCTATCAATATTTACATGAAGTT
Organism: Holothuria scabra; assembly: GCA_037179385.1. Taxonomy (NCBI): domain Eukaryota; kingdom Metazoa; phylum Echinodermata; class Holothuroidea; order Aspidochirotida; family Holothuriidae; genus Holothuria; species Holothuria scabra. The sequence continues at coordinate 17,941,778 of CM074194.1, read as the reverse complement.
ACAAGGGCATGTTGCTGTGGTTTGATCACCTCTGCTAATGTTGGGCTCTTTTAAACAAGTATTTGTGGAAATGGAGAAAATTTTAGATTCGGGGGTTTCCTCTAGGCCTAAGATAATTTGAAAATTTGCCGGATCATGAAGAATCTGAACTTCCTGTAGGCGCATATACATAAGGTTGCATGGCGACTGAAGATCATTTTCGTACAGCATAATGTTATCTAAGACCTCAGATTGTGGTTTTCCGACGACTTTAGAATGTTTCCGAAAGTTAGTGTTCTTTAAAAACAGATTGTTCAAAATCAAGAGCCTTAATTGGAGAAAATTTGGGGGAGCGGCACTGTATTAGCGCCTGAAACTGAATTATTAGCGAGCACTCACTGCATTAGAGACTGCAATCTGAGGCGGGCGAAGCGTGCCGAAAAATTTTGCACTTTTTAAACAATAATTACAAACATGACACGTTTATTGCAAAATATTTAGAATTTTAGGAAGGAAAGTTGGGAAAACAGCACTGTAATTGCCCGGTGTCCCATTTGGCAAATTCCGAATGTTTCACTTTTCAGACTGGATAGGGTTAGGGCAATTGTCCATACCCCTGTAGCAACGCCACTGTTACTAAAAATGCTGTGTTGCCATTTTCGACGCATATATAATCACATTTGTGTCAAATTTTGAATGACAGAAGTTAACCCTATGTTAATTATCTCTTAGTGAGTCATCAGATGGTAAAGAGTTTAAAAACAAATGATTTTCAAGTACACAATTTAAATTCTTAAATTTAAACCATCAGGGCACACTGATATTATAAATGTCCGGATTATATGCGGCATGCCCCTTTCTCGACATCACGACATTTGCATAATAATGGAGCTCATGTGTATGCATGATTATAGTGCAAACTAGAAACAGCCATGTAAATTTGTCAAATTGTGACAAATTTTGATGGAAATTGCGGTAAATTTGTTGGGTTTTTATGCTTATCACATCAAGTACTCAATCAGTTTTGTCATTTTCATGTCACATGGCTTTATAAATATTCAACGAATACATGATGGACCAATGAAAGCTTCGGTAGAGCTTGCAAATTGTATGGTGTGAATTATTGAATGGATGTATCATGTGATTTTCACCGGATTGGCAGTTCCCTGTACTTCCCCTCTACTAGCATCCTCCCAACTTAGGAGGTCAGGAGTTGGGTTAACCGAAAATATGACGCACCTCTGCAGAGATTTAATTTTTCATTCAGAGAAATGCTTAAACCCCCAGCTTCCGAGGTTTTACCCCCTACACCCAGTGGCGTAGCTAGGATATTTTCCAGAGGGGCCAAAAGTATGATATTTCCCCACAACTTTTTTCCGGTAAAGGGGGTGTATGTATTTCATATAAAATATGCAAATTTACAAGTATAGCAACATCACTTTGTCATTATGTAATATTACCAGTATATTAACATAGAACAATTGGAAATAACAACTCTTAGTATATTCATTTTGGTCAACAATGTCTGGCTAATTCGATGTATGTTCCAACGCAGTGGCGCACGCAGGATTTCTCTGAAGGGGGACATGCAGTATGTTGAGTCATCGCCGGCATGGGGGAGGGTCTAAGGGGAGGGGTCCCCATCCCCTTTGAGATTTGGGGGGTTTTTCAAGGAGCCTAGATGGAAAATGGTGCAAGATTTTCGAATGTGACAGGAACAGTGTTAAAAGTTTAATTGTGGTGGTTCATGAGGATAAAACTGAAACTTTGTGTCTTTATATGCATTCTTATTCCATTTATGCTACCTTACGAAGTAAAACTTGTCATTAAACTTGCATACTTTTAGGAGCCAAAATTAAAGAGCATTGATAGGTATAGGCGCATTTTAGTCTTTTTTTTCTTGGCCACAAAACGTTATTCTGTCATAATTTAAAGATTATCTGAGCGGAGCGCCACCATTAGTTAGCGCTGAGCGTTGAGAAAATTTCGAAAAATCAGACCCCTCAGATGACCAGAAATAACATTTTCCAGACTTATACGAAGAATCTAACGAGTCGCTATCTTCTCTTGTCTTTTGCAATAAAATGCTCACTTCAAAATACGTTCGCAAACTGCAAAGTGATCACCACAGAGTAAAAAGCTACTTTGGCCCCCAAAATGTAATTTTGCCCAAAAGACTGAGTGAAGCGCCACCATTAGTTGGCGAGAGCAAAGAGAAAATTTCGAAAATCAGACCATTCAGATGGCCAAAACTTGCCTATTGATGCTTGCAAAGAGAATCTAAACGCGCAGTCTTTATTTTAAGCTTTTGTTTGCAATACGAAAAAAATCAGGAACATGCTAAGAGATCAGAAAATTACCACATAAAATGTACTATCACTATTAGGCCTATATGAAATGGTCTTGAAGCTATACAACGAATTGAAAATATGCTAGTGATTCTCTTTTGTGACTCTTGGCTAAATTGGAAACTGGAAAATGACCGTGGCCTGCTCGACTTGAACGAATAGGTTGGAAACTGGGCCATAAAACTCTTTCTAACCAGGTAGCTGTTATCTGGAAGGAGATGTAACGGACATTTTAATTTATGCTAATACTTTAAGACCCACTTGAAGGAATGAAGATAAGCTGTAAAATTGCCGCAAAGGTATTTCCCTCCTTTACTTGCGGCGCCGCTTCAATATCATTCCTGGGACACCATCTCATTCAAGGCAACTAATCCTTAGACAAGTGGCTCATGCAGAACAATGCTTTGATAGGTAGGTTAGTACCGCCAACAGTTTTAAAACAGATACAATCTCACTCGAAACGACTGGTCAACTGAAAACAAATGAATTCAATTGGCCCTTCCCTCTAGATAGCATGATATGCATATAAGTTGTATGGGGGAAAAGTCTAATTTTTTGACAACAATATCAGACGTTTCGTGAGGTTTTCTGAAATAGGCAGATGCAAATTCTTGTTCAGATTTCGACAAATGACCGAGTTGATATTTTTTCATACGCGTATCCGAGATCCGAAAGACCGAATTTTACCTTTATTTTCCTGACGACTGGCAATGCTGTGGCAGTGCAAAAACCCTGCCGGTCCTACTCCAACCGTAGCAGACGACAAATGCCTTTTTGTGTCTTCTTAATAATCTCGTACAAGCATAAAAGAAATGCCAAGAACAATACAAAAGACGGATTTACTGAGTGGCCTTGACGGCGTAAACCTCTTTTCAAAGCGTTCTGCCTCCTTCCAAGTAACAGCTCCCTGTTCTAACTAACTAACTTGGTTCAATTAAAGATCCGCTGAATTGATGAAATTGCCTGTGACTGATTCAACTCTTATCTGTAAATTTTAACATCTCTTGCGTAATAAATGGCAAACTATTTCTTACTGCACCTGAACACCCTCCGCTCCCCTTTCCCCGTCTTGTAGAAATTAACAAAATTGGCCTCACTAAGGGCCTTAAAGAGACGATCCCTCCCTATTTGAAAAATTTTCGAAAAACTGGGTGCCCTTATATGCAATCTGGTGCCACATATGCAACCTTTGAAATAAAATCTGTTTTTTTTTAAAGGAAGAACTTCATTCCCATCTTGAAAATATGTACATATGTACATATATATAAAACAAAGAAATAAAATCTGTGTTACTAAAGAATGTCTACGAATTTAAAGAAAAAAAGACATCCAATGGGGGGGGGGGCATGACCCAATCCCCCCCCCCTTCGTAAGCCACTCGGAAAGGAGGCCTAATAGTGGCTTGATCAAACAGGATATCCTGTTAGAACAGCCGTCTGTTAAGTGTAAAAGCTACAAGGTATTCATGACCCGTTTATTGTTACACCCCAAGTGAGCAGAAAGTTATTTTCCCGAACTATAGAATGTAAGCTGCCTACAAGGATTAAGCTAAATAACCGAATCTAAGTATGCCCATGGATCCCGTTCATCCTAATTAATAGACTAACGTTATGGTTATCGTAAGCCATGGATTGTGTCAGCCCCATCCATGGTTATGTACACAGAGTTAAACCGTTACAGTTTAAACCCCTCCCGCTACTAATTTGTAGGGTACAACGCACAGACTGCGTACAAGCAGGGAGGTACAAGGTGATCATATTTTTAAGTTTGGGTTTACAGACTTTCAGTGTTAGTTGTACTGTATCAGCTGTTGTTAAATTCCTGAATAATAGCTTCCTATGCACTGGGATGCAATGATTATGGCACCGGCACGTATACAAGCGAACATTCAATCTGCTGCTTGGCGACGACATTTCTGTGGAACGCGAGTCGGGCCGGTCCATGCGACACTGAAGAAATCTGGGTTAATTTGCAGAGTTGTATTCAAGTCACTTTTCTCCAAGTCAAGTCAAGTCACAAGTCATTCATTGACAAGTCAAGTCAAGTCAAGTCAAGTCAAGTCAAGTCAAGTCACAAGTCACTTAATTTTCTGGCAAGTCAAGTCAAGTCAAGTCAAATCGTTGCAAGTCAAGTCAAGTAACAAGTCATCCATTTTCCGGGTCAAGTCAAGTCACAAGTCATTTTAGCTCAACTTGAATACAACATGTTGTTCATGCTGTTTTTATATCTATTCCTGACACAGGATCCCAATCAATGTTCCTGAGATGATGACTGGTGTCTTCCCCAGTCATCATCGACCAATCAGATTGCTTCATTTGGCAAAATGTGACACCTCATTTGCATACTCGTGTGAGGAGCAGATGAGCAGGGATGTTCCACTTTTAACCGTGATTTTTTACTCTCAGGTGCAGTTTTACGCCAATTTCCTCAAGGATGTTCCATTTTGCGAAGGAGGAAGTATTTTTTCAGAACCGATGAAGGGTTTAGGGGTCACTAGTTGGGTCACTAATTCAGTAATTCACTGTGTGGACGGTTACCCATGGTGATGAAACTCGTTGCATATAACGATATACCTCTCTTCTTTCATTTGCTCCAAGTTTCATCTTGTTTTTCCAATTGCATCACTGCTAAATTATTCAGCCTAGTTTGGCTGATTTTGACAGGCGGAAGCACTATTAAAGTGTGATGTGTCATGACTTTTGGAAGCCAATATCTTCACAATGTATTCAACCTAGCGTCTGAAAATCACCATCTGTGGTGAAATGCACCCTGTCCTCCAGAATATGGCATAAAAATGCCCGAACTCTGTTTAGTTTCATTTTATTGGCCCCTTGAAATCAGATTTATCCACCTCAGTCCATATCTGCAATTCACTTCCAAGAAAGCAGCCTTTAAAACATCTCTCAGATCACATCACTGGAACAAGCATGGAAAAGTGGGCATGGCACTCCTATTTTAAAAGCCATATCATATAATGCAACCTCCAGAAAAATGGAATGTTCCGGTGATACGATACACCGTCACTTGAAAGGAATAATTTTACCCGTCTCTATATTGTGAGAATAATAAAACCCGCTAAGGTGAAGGGATGCCTTTCAGGATTTTACAAATTCAATTCTAAATCAGGTTAGGAGGGTTAGAAAATCAGGTAAGCCTAGGTTAGGGCCACCTCCCCTTCCCTGGGGCTGGGTGAATGGACCATGGTCTCTCACAATCCGTTGTCAAGATTCAGAAAATATGTAAACAAAGAGTTATATGGCCGATATCCACAATTCATATTGGTTAGTGGCCTTTTCCATTCTGGGAAAAATCCCGTAGCCGGCCACGAAAATGAACATACACAAGCCTATGGTTTACCATAGGGGCCTGTCCACGTGATTGCAAATTTCGCGATAAATTTTCTCTATTTTTCTCGTTTCGAGCATAGCTCGTGTATTTTATGTCATCGAAGTAGATTACTATGACTGAGTAATCGAGTATCTTCGCAATCGGGAAGGAAAGGAATTCACGAAATAAAGTCTGATTGGCAAAAGCAAGCTGCATTGATTGGCAGGCTAGCCTGATTGATAACGCGTAGCCTAGGCTAGGCCTTGGCTTTGGCTACTTTCTTTTCAGAATGGGTCTTTTTCAGATGCCTGACGAAATTCGACGTCGTTGCGGGGCCATCGGCTACTGTGGTTCCGCATAGAGTGAATTCTGCTGTTCGTTTCGATGCTGTACTATTGTAGTTTTTGAAGCACAACAATACAACTTTTGGGACGTGAGACATGTTGGAATGTGATGGCGAGGTTACCGTTCATCTGATGTGCCGATTGTTACGGAATACTACGACGAGTTTGAGTTTCGCCGTGAATATGACAATTGCTTTGACAATTGACAGCCATTTCAATCGATGAAAAAATGAAAATCTCCATGACCAGAGCTCGATATATTTTTAGTTCCGAGTTATTGGACTGATGATTAAAATAAATGAATGATAGAATCATCATCATTTCCTTTAACTAGGAAAATTGGACCATGTCAGGTACGTATGTACTGGCAGTAGTGCTTCCGAAAATGTAAACGGAGAAACATATTCGAGTATCACAGTGCAGAAGTTGGGTTCTAAATAGCGAAGTCACATCACGTGTAAACCATTATTATGACATTCGTAAATGGAGTCACTCTGTCTGTTCACCAATTCCACATGCTGACATATAGGGACCGACTGGCACGCGCGACTAGCGTGCATGATATGGCACAGGCGATGTTGCGTCTCTCGTATTTCGCGCGGCGACACTTCAAGTTTTGCATTTTCGGGCACGATCGGGAGGAAAAAATCGCCAATGTCGGCAAGTCAAATATGCTCAAGTCAAGTCAAGTCAAGTCAAGTCAAGTCAAGTCAAGTCAAGTCACGAGTCAATCATTTTCGAAATCTGACAAGTCAAGTCACAAGTCAACAAACCTTCAAGTCAAAGTCGAGTCACAAGTCAACAGAAAGGCGACTCGAGTCGACTCGAGTCGCAAGTCATTGACTCGAGTCAACAACTCTGTTAATTTGTTGCATGAAAATACGAATTGTGTATTAGAAATGTCTCACAATTTCTTATTCCAACAAAAATTTTGAGAAATAGGGAAAAGGGCATATCATTTTCCATCAAATTTCCCCACATTTTCTCCAGGGGGCAAGTGCCCCCTGCCCCCGACCCCTTAACCCTCCCTGGAACCTTCCCTCAGGAACAAGCGCTTTGGACTCTGTTTTGCGCCAAGCTGCCCCCGAAAATATTGGCCCCAACATTATCTTTTGCCTTTAGTTTGTCCCCAGTTTTGAGACTGTGGCGCCGCCACTACAGATTAGGGCTGTGATTACGTCCACAAAAATGATTGAGTCTAATGCAGAGCAAATGCACCGACGTTGATGCATTGTCCATCTTGCTATTTTCCACCCAGTCGTCTATTGTACAACAATTTTTACCAATGTGCTGAAGTGCGCGCGTATTGATAGCACACGTACTGCGCATGATCAGATCCATTCTAGTGCGCCAAACGGAAACTCGCTGACGTCAAGTACATAACCTCTGTAGACGAATCCGCACAGCAAGTGATGATCTGATTTCAGTCGGCCATACCTCTGGTCTATAACCTCTTAATCTTTCGGTTTCTTTGTTAACCTGTGTTATGGATGGTTATACACTAAAGTTTATTTTGATTCCCTCAATTTCACTGAATATTAGGTTTTCAAATTCATGTGAACAATAAATGAACACGATTAAAGGCTGATGGACCCCACTAATGACTGCCTTCAGTCACTTAACAAAAGCGCTGATTGGATTTGTCTATACCAGGTGTAGGGAGTGACTCGGATTTTGCTTGTTCATAAGTAAGAAATCCACATCTGCATGACAATCGTTTACGTTATAAGTGGAATTTTTCACTACATAGAAACATTACATCGATAACTGATGTTTTACTGCAAGAGCTTGAGGTTATGAAATGCGTTAAGAATCGACAGCCCTGAGAGCATCATCCTCCAGCAGATTAAACATATTTCTATTGCGTAATATTTTTCAAAAAAACAGTTAATTGTCACATAGTACCGCTACATGTGTTTAGGGCTTTCAAATGAATATTCAGTCAAAATGCTGTGACACAATTGATTTTTGGGTGGTGAAGCCGGCCCCAGTGAGAGCGATATACCTTTTCGTGAGCACTGTATATAGTATCTCCATCAAATTTGACCTGATCAATTAAGGTGAATTTAACCACATACTCGCAATGTATTCTTGCCTGGCTAAAGGTATAAATAGTCCTACCAAGAGGGTTCTGGGGCAGCGGAAGATATTCTCCCACCGGAATCATTTTTCTTGAATAGAGGTTTTGGAAAATCTCACAAAAGTTACAAATATCAAAGGTTTTTTGAACAAAAGCTGATCAAACGCCTCCCTCAGATGGAAAGGGGTGATGCGCACTGTTTAACAAGAAATTTCCTTACTGGCTAATGATAACCCTAATCCCTAACCTAATCCCTAAGCCGAACAAAGAATACAGTCGATACAATACAATGGCAACAGCCAATCAACCTTGTTAAACAGTGCGCATCTACCCGGAGGAAAGGTCCGGCGTCCTGAAAATGCTGTTCTGTGTATAGTAACAGATTTATTTAAAGATTCTCTCAGTCACAAAAAAGTCCATCCTATTAGCAAGTTGCTGTTACATTGGGGCCCAAATTGAATAATCAGTTTTAAGAAAGAAAAAGACATTTTTAACGAACAAAATTTCATTTGGTGTGAGAAACTATAAAGAAACGTGCAAATAAAACAGATATTTCTAACCTATAAGCAAATCTACAGATGTTACGTGCAGAAACGTTGTGGATGGACTTCATTTCTGTCTACAGGGTAAATTGACGAATGTCGATCAAAAGCGTAAAATTCAAAAGACGATGGCATATTTTTTTTTATTTTGGCACGACTAGTCAATAACTACTGAACAATGTCATGGTACAGACCGGTGATATACAAAGCTGTTTTGCACAATACCTGCCATCTCGAGGCACTCGTTCGTGTCAGAGGAAGGCCAGCGAACTGTGAGTCTTTCATAGGGTAAAGGACATGTTTTTTTGTAGTCGTTTACTTTTCTGTAATTGCATAAACGTTTTTCAGCGCAAATTGAATACTCAATTACCATGCCGTTCAAATACGTACCCTTGATCAAATTTTAAAAGAATCGCGGTACTGGGGCCTTTGGCAGTTCAAGGCTAATTGTCTGAGCATAAAACTACTAAGTGAAAATCGGATGAATATATATAAATAGAGAGCACTAAAATTGGTTCTTTCTGTAAGCTACTGAGTGTTTACGTTAAAACACTGAAACTGTTCCACAAGGGTAATTCATACAAGGATTGCCTAGGAGTCTGTCTCGCCGAACAGGTAAGCTATTTAATTTTTTTATGAAAGCATTCACCCCCCCCCCCCCCAATTAACTGCTGAACTTTATAAACATTGGAACAAACCGCGCACCTAATTTCTATCATTATCTGATGAAGTTGCTGTTTGAAAATTATGAACGTTTTTGAAATATTCAACCCGCCAGAGACAGTGCGCAAAATTTTGTAAAAAAATGCGCAAAATTGTAGTTTGAACTACATCGGACTAAACAGAGAAAGGTGACCTAATATTAATGTAGTTTCAATTAATGCCAACTCCCTTAATTTGCAGAATATGCTTCAATACTATATCGACACATCGATTTTTTTACTATTATTTTATTTATTTTGCGATGTGTACGATCTAACTAACTGCAAAGGGAACAGTACAGAGGTGAGAGTTTGGCGCGAACAAGTATTTTTACGTAACATTTGGCGAAGGATGAGGGCCATTCCATATAGCCTATTCTGAATGAAATTCAAGTGCTCTTTTATGCGTCCGACTGAACCTAGAAGTTGACGTGCTCATTGGGTACACTTAAAGATAACAAAATCAGTTTTATCTATTCAACATTAAATATTTCCGAATAGCAAATCCGGTTTCAATTCATTCCACTACAAGAGATCATGTCAAGTATACTGCATCCAAGTCATCGGACCTCTCCTTAGTGGTACGTTACACCGTATGTCAGTGTTACAGACTGTCCGACTTCAATTTGAAGAACCAGATTATTACACTACCTATGTTTCCATATCTGGTTTTGTTTTTACTCTCTCTAAAAGTTCTGAAAGAGTTTTCTTTTTTAAAGAGCAAACAACGTTCATTTCCCTCTCAAAATCCACGAAATTTACGCATCGCCACTCTTTTAAACTGATGGTTGTAAGCTTGTAACTGACTAATACACTCAAAATACTTGTAGATGACCCTCCCTTTACCTTCAAAGCAGGTGCTGAATATATGTAATCTTTTAAGACATACATCCAACACAGGAGACGAATTAACTTGAAGTCGGCCGAGCGGTCAATTCATCCCTTGGCTATCGCATCACGTGTGGAGGTAGTTAGTTGGTAGATGTCTTGGCATGACGGAGCAAGTTGCTGTTAATGGCAAGTTGGAGACTCTTGAATCTGTTGGAATGTCTGTTAGTGTGTTTATTTTCTTTTTGAAGAAGTATTTCTTCTGAGGGAATAAATCCCTTTTCTGATGCTTTAAGAAGGGGACTAAGATAGATCAAACTTTGAGATCAAGCTTAAAGGTCAACAACAGTCACCAAACTTATTTTGAAGCAACATCTAAATCTCACAATTTTCTTTTAATTTCTCTTCAAGGTATCTTCCATTATACTTTAGGGATTCACTATTGCATATTCAAGGTAAACCTAGCATTAAGTTCTAGTAAATTTCACGTTTGAAAGGAAAAACAAGTTGTCACATGACTCTCATCTGCTAATCATAAAAAAGGGAGGTCTACTAAACTACTTCAAGTTGCGAGAGACCGTTTTTAGTTTTTGGTTACCCGCGGAGCGGACTCGGTTTGTTCAGTCCCCCATCAAGGGCTTCACTTCAAGGGCTTGGTGGGGAAATGACTGACCAGTGAATATGCCCCACAGTCTACTACGCAGGCAATTCTACGGTATGACCCGCCCAGGACTCTTACTCGCGACTTTTCGACTGCAAATCTGATGTTCTAACTACTTGACCGTGCGGTCGGTCAAGAGATAGGTGGGATTTGGCTGCATGAAGCTTTAACAGGTGCTTCAGACGACTGCTCTTGCGTTTGCTGTCTCTGTCTTAAAATCTACACTCTAAAATCAAAAGAGTGAACTTAGTCACTATTTGACAGAGTGAAAAGTGTGAATTCACTCCATTATAGTAATAATTCTCTCCAAGAAGATTGAAATTCACTCCAAAAAGAGTTAAATTCCCTTAAAACGAGCGAAGTTTCATTCTTGATGGAATGCCCACAGTGATCGTTGTTTAATAAACATCGCTGTTTAAATAAAGAGTGATATTGCAGGCACTCGTGGAAGAGTGAATTTCCCCTCTTCCTCTAGTGAATTTCACTCTTTTTGGAGTGAGTTTCACTCCTCCTGGAGTGAATTATCACTCTAATGGAGTGAAGTTACACTTTGCACTCTATCAAAGAGTGACTAAGTTCACTCTTTTGATATTAGAGTGTATTTGCACCACCAGTCATTCGTTCTTATATGTACCCGTGTTTTCTCTAAATACAGCTCACAAATTGGACCGTAAGGTTATCTGTGATCAAAAATGAGGATGGATCCACTTTTCAGTATTTTCATCTTGGGATGTATTGGCAGTTCTTTGGCAGTTCGTAAGTCTTCATTTTAACAATGTCCTTTGGTGTTTTGTTTTGAAGACGCTTAGTCCCCTCACCTGTTAACATCATTTACATGTAAATTAAATCTTTATGAGGGTGTTCTTAAAGTAAGGCTTCGAACTAATATGTTACCATGGTGATAATACTTTGGCAAGGTAATAACTGAATCTAAATGGGTCAAATTTAATCTCCACATATTCTAAAAACAGTTCGGTAAATTAATCATTAACACTGGTCACGTATGTGGTTATGCAAATTGGGAAAAGCTGTCCACAATTTTTGAATTTACGTGGAAATTATGTGGTTAGATGGATGCCCTTTTCTTGGGTACCGCACCACTTGGCTGAACAATTATCGGGAAATAATTACCCAATTTGCTCAATTTACCCAGTTTCAGTATTGTCACATACGTGGCCAGTTAATACACATTTATTTTAGGGGTGCAGGACACTTCTTAGCAACGGGGTTCCGATTTTTGTGCGTTTTAATTAACATTTCCCCTTACCCTGCATTTCTGGTCGGAAAGTGCCAAAACTTTGCCATCCAGTGTAAATATATGATATGCATCAGATGTCTGTAAAGATGAAAGGTTAACTGATTTTTTCGTGACGTCACAAAGACAGACAACTTTTATCGGACATGGATAGCCCCTGAGATCTGTCTCCCGACGTGATTTCACGAAATGAATAGTACAACTTTAATATTCGTAGTCTTGAGAATTGGATTTGATTATCACACTCTTCTTAAACATTTTATGTGGAAATATAAACTTGAGAAAACCTGAGCACTTGAATTTCGATTACTCACATTTTTGAAAGATGACTTTCCGATCCAAAAACTATCTTGTCTAATATGAGAAGTCAGGAGTGGTATAAATTTTGGTTTCCTTGTTTATAAATAATGCGATTAAATGACTTAGGCATATATACCTATCAACAGAATCCTTTTTTCAAACTGCAATCTCTTCCCACATGTTTTTTTTTTTTTCCTTTTTTTTGTTGAAGTAGGGATATTATTTTCCTTGGGTAGTGGACCATTCGGGTTTTCAAGGATTATTGGTCAGATGTCCCAAGAGGGTTCCTTTGGCCTGTTTGATCTGATATTGCAATGATACCGGTACAGCAACAAGGGCTGAGAGAGTTAGACACGCACGATAACAACAATACGCAAACATTTTTAGCTCAATTCGCTAACTTCGTTTTACATTTTGTTTTAAATTGTGAAAAGTCTATTTCACATTGCTAGTAATGATCACTACTGTTTACCTTAGAATCATTAGAATCGTGACTGAGGGGTTTATCCTGGTGCCCTAATAAAACTTTACAGTTACCCACTAACATAGGACAATAAAATAATAATAAAAAAAACTTGTTCAGTTTTGAACGATTCCTAAAGATTTGAAAAGTGCTAAAAGTGCAACACATAGGCTTCTAAAGGGGCAATCTCTCCTGCAGTTCCTTACACGTCTTTCTTCTGAGCACGCGTGCTTTTAACTCTGAACTAGCTTATTGACTCATGAGACTAATTTGTACTCGTCGCATTTACACATTTGGACAGAAGTTAAAGGGAAGGTCTAAGCAAAAGTTTAATTTTCATATGTGAAAAAGGAACCAAATCTACACAGTGCGGTGAAAGTTGCATTCAAATAGGACATGCATTTCTTGAGATATTGGAAAATGAATTCAGTAGATTTGTGTTCAAAAGTGAGTTTGAGGGCAGCAGAGCTTTTATCACTTCCTCACATTGACAAGGAATGCTTTGTTTCACTTTGTTTTATCAGACTGTTTTGTTGACCTTGAAGTTAATAGGAATAGGACCTCCCTGAGGGGGATGCAAAATTTGTAAAGTTCTCATGCCACTTATGCAATCACATTTTAATAATTTGTGATTGTTGAGGAGAAAATCAAGTATAACGTTTAAAGAAAAACAAAAGACTGTGCTCAAATGTGGGGGTGTGATGTCATATGTGCTTGCTTCAAGTTCACTTTTTTGTTGAAAATGTGACAACTTAACATGCTCATATCTTGAGAACCACACATCGGATTTCAATGCAAATTTCACCAAAGTGCTTAGAACGAGTACCCCTCTAACATACCAAATCCTGTTGTGACCATAAACCCTTCTTTTTAAGCACTGAGGCTTATGCAACATTTTCCACTCACAGTAAAAACGTGTATAGGACAACTCATACAAAAAAAAAAGAAACTGCATTTAATATAGCACTCAATGGATATATCATACAATGAGCTCTTAACGTCTGGTTTCAGAATTTAATGGTAATTACTTTTATCTTTGTCTGCCATGTTGAAGCATTCTTAAAACTAATATTTTCATCATTTGCAAAGGTTTATTGTTTAAGGAACATTTTTTTTAATCCTCAACTCAGGATTGAAAGCGTTTTCGTTTTACAATTTTTTTAAATTGTGAAATCTCCATTTCACATTACTAATAAGAATCAATGGTTCCCTGGGTAAGGCTCGTTATTGTGGGCTAGCCGCAGATCCAGGGGGTGAACTTCTCGGCCTTGACTTTTTTGCCACATTAACAATAAAATATAAGTATAATATTTAGTGTAGGAGAAAATTGAAACAGTTGTTTCAGGTTCACCATTTATTTACCCAAAAAACAAAAACAGCATAGAAGAATTTCGTATGATATTCAGTCCAAGTAAATATCTACGGTGCTTTTCCCCTTCTCATCGCCACAACCACAAGAATTAGTTTTGACTTACTGCTACTGCCACGAGCGTTGCTCAGCAATGTGCATACGCACAGTCATAGTCCATGTATAGAGGCTTTGCAATTACGTCACGGAACCGCCATGCTGGAGGACATTCATGCCAAATACACGTGGCTTTATGCCCAACGCACTGCACAGAGTGCATCGTGGTAAGCATGATGCATACACATTCAACGAGCAAGCGCGCCTAGTGTGGTCTACTACGTAGTTACATGTACTCCAGCATGGTCGCCGTAGAGTATTACGACGTCATGTGAAAAGCCTCTATACGTTTGCAATGTTTTAGCAGTCAGTAGCCTAGGTTGTAGTTTGTTGTCTCAGCCGCTTCCAACGTTGGTTCATTGTATCAAGTATGAATGTACACACGATTAAAATCCCCGTTAGATTGATTAATTAATGGGTCCCTGTGGCGCCCCCCTCACGAATGCCATTTTTTTTTATATTATTTTTAAGACCCTAAAAATAAACACGTAGCCATTCTTTAGCAACACAGATTTTACTTCAAAGATAGCATATTTGGCACCAGATTTCATCTACGGACACCCAATTTCTCAAAAATTTTTAAAGGGGAAGAACTGTCTCGCAAGGCCCCACAGTGATGTCATTTTTAATTCCTTAAAATTAGGCAAATTTTGTCAAATTTCAGATTTTACTTTAAAAGGTACCCTCTGTATCTCCCTTGTGGCACCGATTATCTCTAAGGACACCTACCTTTTTAAGAATTTTCAAAAGGGAGGGACCACCCCTTAGACCTCTTCCCCGGCCGGCATAGACGTACGAGATGGGAACAGGGGAACGACGGGTGTTCAGGTGGGGTGAGAAATAGTTTGCCATTTATCACGCAATGGATGTTAGGAGTAAAATCGTTAACAGAACGAAGTTGGAACAGTCACGGACAATTTCATGAATTCAGCGGTCCTTTAATTTAGCCGAGAGTCACAATAGAGAAGCATTAGCATATTTTTCATTTCCTTTGTATAATTTCCCTTAAAAGAATAAAGACCATTTAATATAATAGTGGTATACATTTTACGAGGTAACTTTCTGATCACTTGGTATTCATGATGATATTCTTAATGGAAACAAAAGCTAAACATAAAGATTGCATGTTTAGATTCTCTGTACAAGCATGAAAACGCAATTTTCGGCCGTCTGAGGGGTCGCGATAATTTTCAAAATTTTCTCTACGTTCCGCACCAACTAATGGTGGCGCTCCACTTAGTCTTTCGGGCAAAATTACATTTTTCTCGTCAAAGTATTTCGTAATAACTTTCTGATCACTTGGCAGCTCGCGAACTTGTTTTGAAGGGAGCATTCGATTGCAAACGACAAACGAAAATAGCGACTGCTATTATTTTTCTTATAAATCTCAAACATTCCATTTCCGGCCATCTCAGGGGTCTAATTTTTCGAAATTTTCTCTAAGCTCCGGGCCAACCAATGGCGGCGCTCCGCTTAGATAACATTTATGGCAGAATAACGTTTTGTGGCCAAGAAAAAACCGCAAACTAAAATTCTCCCGTTGGCCTATACCGATCGATGCTCTTTTATTATGACTCACAGAAGCTTAATGGCAGGTTTTACTTGAAAGGTAGCGTAAATGGCATAAGATTGCATGAAAAGACACAAAAGTTTCAGTTTAATCCTCACGAACCAGCATAATTCAACTTTTAACACTGTTCTTTTCACAGTCGAAAATCTTGCACCATTTTGCATTTAGGCTCCTTGCAAACGTCAAAAATTTGCATGCCCCCCCCCCCCACACACACCTTCAGAGAAATGCTGTACGCGACTGATGTGTCTATCTAGACAGACTCAAGTGCGAACGTATTTCATAGTACTTTGGGCCATAGACTATATTTCCAAATAGCAATTACAAAGGGTTGTGGGATAGAGATTTGGTGTTTGTCATTTTTGTCAATGGCATTTTACTGTGGTGAAAATTGACGTTCACCCAAAACTCCATCCCACAATTCATTTAATTGCTATTTGGAAATAGGTCTATTGATTGTTGACAAGGATTGCTTTCTTGTGGCTACATTTCTGTTTGCCGACTTTGCCGACAAAAAGTCAATTAATGTAGTTGACAGGTATTCTGTTCTATCAAGTTTTCCACGAATTTTAAAGAAATTTAGTTGTGATGAATAAATTTATTTATCCATAGCAATGCAATCATCGCACCCAGTGGTGGCTGATACGTGCGTACAACTTCTCAACTATACACATAGCTGCCACGGACATGGACTGTGCTTCGTAAGTATCCGTTAGTAGTTCAATTGGTCAATATACCGGTAATATTTCTATTCACGAATCTATAAATCTACAGGATAAATTTCTCGAATTTAATTGATATAAAGGATTATCACAACATTCATCGTATCAGTGACGTGCTAAGGATGAAACGACATTTTTCATCGAATAAAGCAATAAGGCATAGTCCGGAAGATGAGTGTGGGTGGTGCACCATTAGTCCGCTCCATACGCCTACAGATTAAGGGTGAAAACCAGGATCTACTCTTCCTTTTACAGCTTAATGCAGATAACGCGGCATGTGCCTGTTACCATGGTTACATGGGGGATGACTGTTTTTACGAAAAAGAGACAACAGCCACACAATATCCTGTTTCGCAAGGGACCCCATCTGATCGAGGTAAGAGTCCATCTTAAAAAGGCAATCAGAGTGCTTTTACATTTTAACTACTTTAATTCTGCGTCACGTTGGTATATTGACGTCGAACAAACAAAAATGATCCGAAACCATTGACTAACGTCGATATTTTTTGTGTCTATGAAAATGTTATGATGATAAAGACAGTCAGTCATGGACCATCCCAACCTGTAGGATAACAAAATTTTCACTATTGATTCTGCTCTTTTAGTGACATCGAATTAAAAAATACAGAGTAGCTCATTGACACAGCATGCACTGAGAGTGTTCTGGTCACGCTTTTGGGTCTTGTATGCTCACAAAAGTTATAGGCAGATAAGAGAAGTTTAGCCATAAGAGAATAGCTATGTCCTCCAGCTACATACTTGATTTTTGACTTTATTTCATTATCATGAGGTTTGAAACGTTTTCCGGTTTGGTAAAAGTTACTTTTGTAAAGAAACGTATTCTTCTTTGTTGGAGATCAGGAGGACTTAAACCAAGCGTAAATCCGTAAGGACTTTTGGTGAAAACTTCACTCCTCTTTAAAATTGTAAGGTTCACTTTAAAAATCTTTCCCTTTCGCCTGCGTACACGCCGTAATCCAAATACTTTTTCAGGTTCGAGCTGTCTGAAATCACAGTTTGGGGCTATAATACGTTTTTGGAAGACATTAAATGTTGGATAACTTGAAAAACGACATTGAACACATTTTAGAACATTCTCACAATTCATGTGGAGAGAGACCTTAAATTAAAAACGCGTAGATTAAACCAACAGTCTGACGAAGTCAGTGATTACTGTGTTAAGTTAGATGGAGTTTTACTGCAATTAGTTAGACCAATATTGTTAGCCATCAGCTTTTATTTTCCTTAGTTTATTGTCTACATTTAAATCTATTTATTACCCGTTTTAAACCTCTTATCAGAACTGTAGAGGAGGTGTGGGCAGGGCGTAACTGCTTCACGAAACTAATTGTAAATAAATCATGTGTCAAGTAGTTGTGGCCATGGGCGTCCGCAGAAAAAAGTCAGGGGGCAAAATTTCTAGGGAGGGGCAAAACCTCCAAGTCACCATGAATTGACACAAAGCATGCGAAAATTTCAGCCCAAAATGCCTCCCAGATCGCCGGAAATGGCATTTCTAAAGCCTATTTTTCGCATAGAAACTTTGAAAAGACGTTTTGTTCGGATTTTTGCTTTGATTTTTATACGTTTTTTTCAACTTTTTGATTTTCCAGGGGGGTCGGGGGGCAGTGACCCCCCTTGTCCATACCTGCGAACGCCCATGGTTGTGGTGCTCTCCTAAGGTAGTATTAAAACTTGTTGGTTTGTTAGATGAGGTTTACGGCTCAGTTCTTAACCTTTTTAATTAAGTCGGATCTTTTTCCAGCTGGGGATCACTGGTTTGTTTTGTTACTCCGTAGCTAATGCTGAGCCTACGAAAAGCTTAGTGGTAGTTGGTTCTATTTTTTCAAGTCTTCTAAACTACCTGTCCAGGAGACGAACTTCAGAGCCCCCATAAGAATTTTGCTTAGGCTACGGTCCGGAGGGGATTTAAGTGTACAACTGTCCATTACACAGGAAAACGAAAAATGTAAATCCTGAGGTTGATTGTCCCAACCGTCTAAATCTGGACATATCTTGTCGCTTAAATTTATAGGCGTAAGGGGGTAATTTTCTGTGAGGGGCAAGAGCATTTTTGCTCGAATAATGTCACCGTTTATCATGGGTTGCCCATGTTTTGCCCATATAGATCAACCGCTTTTGCCCGAATTGGGAAGGCGAGTGCACCCCCCGCATCGTACGCCTATATGCAGTCAAATTCGTCAATATTAACATCACATGAAGTAGTTTCCGGAGCGTGCATTGTCAACTGGGTGTAGTCAGGATTTCATCTGGGGCAGATGAAGTGATGGCTGATCAGTCACCATCCTGGGGTGGTTTAGAAGAAGTTGACCCTTCCCATCGGGAAATTTTGGCTTACATGGGGGTTACATGCAAAGTTGCCCTTCGACTGATGTCAGAGTGCTATCACCTCCCCCCTCTTTTCATTTTTCTTCCTCCCTTTTTCATTTTCGCTTTTTCCTCCTCCCTTTTCCAATTGGAATTCAAACCGTCCCCATTATACCCAGGCTACACCATTGTGCAGAGTATGCACTGGACACTGGAAGTGTTAGCAAACCTTTCCAAACCATAACCTATGTTATAGGATAGCTTGGACCTTTGACAAGAAAGAAAATTACATTTATAGATAAGACCATGAAATTATTGAAATTACTTGCAAATTGTTGCAAAATACCTCCACTGGCATTTTATGTAACGTTGAGAACGTTGGTGTTGTTACTTAAATCAATTTTAAAAAGTGGAGTGTTGCTGAGAAAATTAAGTAACGAATATGTCAAACCAACAATTGAAGGGATAACCCTAAGATCCCAAGGAATTGTTTTGTCCACTTTACCATTCTAAAAACACCAAATATCAAACAGAGGATATATTCAATTAAAATCCATCACTTGGCCTAGCGATGAAACCTTATTAATCTTTTGTGTTGGTCAATTACATTTCAGGCAGCAAAAAAGTTGGACCCAACAGGTGTTTTTGAAAGAATGCTGTTGTGCTATTTTAACAAAAAAGAATAACAAAACCAGTTCTTAGTCATAGATTGGTTAACTTACCATTGTAGGGACACTGCCAAATTTTAAAAGGGGAGGAAAATCACTCTGCCGTGAAGGTAATTCAATTAAAATTAATGCTCAAGTAGTTGTGGCAATTCGGGCTTGTGGCCGAGTTCTAGGTTAAACAAGCAAGCCAAAAGGTTTTGAAATAAGGTTTGCCTTTCGTAATACTAAGAAGTCTGTAAATGTGTCAAAACTATCACGACGATATATAAACAAGGTATTATCCAAATATTACCTTAGTTAATTGTTGTAGCATTGCAAACAAGGCTCCAATTTTGTGTAAATATCCTTGAGTCGGCTTTAAATTTCACCTCAGATAATACAAACCGCCCTCTACAGGATTGAAAGAACGTCGAAGTTACATACTAACAACGAGACTTAGAGTTTGTGTGTGTTTTGTTTTAAAATATAAAATGTCAAATCTTCCATCCAGACGGATCTAATTCTGCCAAATTTGCTACTTTTAGTCCCTCTCAAAACTGTCTTAATGTCCTCCTCGATTAGACAAGCACAGTTTATTCGGTGTTTCAGAGCATATCCTAGTGATCATACAAAGCTATAATGTGTAAACAGACCGCTCTTTGTCCATACTGTGTAATATCAGCTCCTGTGAAGCTTTTGAATTTTGACAGACCAATGATGTAAATGGGCTCAAGGCCGTGAGGTTGGTCAAGTGATGTCCTTCAGTGGATGTAACTATAGTTTCTTCGGGAAGCAGTATAAAAGTTTGAATTCGCGCAACGGCTCTTTGCCAGAGGGTCGGGAGGACTTTAGAAAAAGTAGTCAATCAAAGAGCAGTCACCAATTTAGAAATTTCGTTTTCACTTTAAAGTGCAAGAGTAGTCGCCTAAATTTAGTTTGAAGCAACAGCTAAATCTCGCAATATTCGTTTTCTTTCTCTTCAAAGTATCTTTCATCATATTAGGGGGCTTTAATTTTGCATATTCAAGGTAAACCAGGCAGTTGTTACTCCTTGAAAACTTCACAATTGAACAGAACAAATAAAGTCACACGATCGCCAACAGCCAATCATGAAACAGGATTAATTGTCTACGACACTACCCAAAGTTGGGGTAGCTGCATTCCCCTTTAAGAGAAGTGTACGTCAGGGTGATGAGGGTATGTCTTTTAAAGAAATAGGTTTTCAATGTTCATACAAATGCTAGTCTACTCTCTTTCGACGAAAGTTTACTGTGTTCGCACCTTACGTTTTGCTAAGTGGTTGATGAACTGTCTTAAACTTTCAGAGTGGAAAATATTTCTTTCAGAGAGAAATAAGGGCCCACACTAACTTTTGAATGAAAATTTGAATCGAAAAGAGAGTTCTCACAGTGAATATGCAGTCCTAATTTTAGATCCGTCTCTACTTTCGTTCTTTTTGCAAGTAGAGAGTAATGGTAGTCATAAGCATAACGGTGTCACTTCAATGGAGGAGAGAGAGTTATTCTCTAGCACCACCGTCCAATGTTTGAAGTATATTTACTCACCGGAAACACATCAGAGTCCCCCTCAGTCATCCTTCTGTCTGGGTGGGTACTGCAATCTTCAGCCTCCGGGCCTTTTCCGCACATATAGAAAGTATGGAAAGCATATACCCCCTCAGAAAAGTTAGTAAAGGGCAGTTCCATAACTATTTTGTAACAATTTACGCATAATAAATAGATCAATGTGGAAATATACTTCAAATGCATAATACACTAGAAAGGATAATGTTCTTTACATTATGTTAATGTGTTTTACCTAATTTCACAAGATATGTGTCATCATGGAGTGATGTTTTTACAGTGCATTATGTAAAATTCACTTCAACTTGAGTTTTTAATGTTCTACGAGTTTACTTTGAAGCCAACCATAGTTTTTGTGGATGTATAAAAACTTGTTGTATCTGTCAATGACCACAGTCGTCGAATTTTTCACTTATAGATCCGTGTGATAATCATCCGTGTGGCCACAGAGGCATATGCTTCTCACTGAGCGATCGTTACACGACCACGGACTATGTTTGCGTCTGTGCAGACGGTTCAATAGGAGTCAGATGCGAAGGTAAGAGGTTTTAGTTAACTGATGACTGTGGTATTCATCACGTCATTGGCTTCCGCTCACTTGAGAGCTGATCAGATCCTGATCGGATCCTCCCTTCCTTATCAAAGGTTTTTGCGTTCTCACTTGATCCCCTGGGATGAATAAAAGGAAGTTACGTAATGAACCCTCCGACATTGTTGTCCTCTTTAGTATGCTGGTCCAAAGTTTTGTGTATTTCTTGTTTGAAAAAAGTGGGGTTGCGTCATGGGTCACTGTGATCTCGGGATACCTTAATCCTCCGAGCTGGATCCCCCATTTGATCTGATCTTCCCCTGCGGTAAGATCAAAATCTCTGCATTTGATTCTGAGTGCGAGAGTTTTCACGCTACAAAGTTGAAGTCGAGGAATGAATAACATCCGGTGCGATCCAGTGCTGGAGATCAAGAATGAAAGCATTCAGTATCTAAGATCACTTGGGTCAGACCTAACATTTGGGTAAAATTTATCCCAATTTGGATCAATTGCAGCATTACTTGAGTCATTATATGTAGGTCGGTTCCCTCTTGATCTATCTGAGGATCAAATTCACTCAACCGTCTTTTTTCTATAGCTACCATTGTCAATTTCAGTGGTGCAAAATGGCGTAACATTGTTTGAATAAATCAACCTATCTCAAATGTTATTTGGGCAAAAGGTTAAGCTTTCTCATTTACAGTTTACAGTAAGCATATTTTTACAGTGTGGAAGATTAAAGGGCAAGCAAAATCGCGGCAAACTCATTTAGAAAAAGCACTTAACTCTCACTAATATCTGCTTCTTTTCCACATACCATTCTTTCTATTTCAAGACTTATCAAGACTTCTATTTCAAGACTTACATATTGCATACTTAAGCTGAAGCTATAATCTTCATCCCATAAATTTCACAATTCAGTATGAAAATAACTTTGTCACGAGATTCTCAAGAGTCATTCATGAGATGGTATAGACTACCAGTGGCGGATTTAGGCGGGGGCGCACCCGGCGCCCCCCCCCTTAAATTTTCCAAAGTTGATTTTTTTTTTTACTTTCATTAAATAGATCATTTAGCCTACTTGTTTCTACATAATGTTCCATTATCTTATAATTTTCAAACTATGTAATTATAATTGTTACAAACTAATAGCAATTTAGAGCACACAGTTTCAAGTTTTCCGATAAAATGTCAGTAGAGTGATATCAAAGGTCTCAAACCTATTTCGCCCACGCTTTATGTAGAACACTAAACTTTTTCTTACAATCCATTTGCTATTTGGGTTCATCAAGTGTGGAGTTTTTTAATCAACCGAAATCCTCGTTAATGTTTATCATACACTCGTCATGGAAAAACAAAAGAACCGTGAAAATGTCCATAGGCTATAGCGCACCATCGATAACTGGATAATGGAAGTTCAAACTGTATGTAAATGTAAATATGTTATCAGTTTATGTTATCAGTTGCAATCCCAATCCTTTCCAGGTTATTACGAGGAATTCGGGAAAATTGGTCAATTTCGGGAAATGTAGAATAGTAACAAAATTAATTAATTTTTTTAATGAGAGAGTCGACTGAGTGCATATTAGAATGTTTTCTGCCATAAAGGTAATTTAACTAGTATTTTTCCTTTTACATTATATTATGGAAAAATTCTGTTATCCCGAGGGGGTGGAGATTGAATCTCAATGCCACTAATGAAATCAATGATAACACAAAGCGTTTAACAATGTTTATCTATCATGCACATGACAATAAAGTGGTAAAGTTCACCAAGCAAAAGACTTTGAAAGCTACTGCAATTTCAAATGTAAACTAACAGCAGTGCATCGTATACTGGTCAGATACAGTGGCGTAGCTACGAAGGGGGGCTTGGGGGCTCGAGTCCCCACTGAATCGCCCAGCGCCCAGCACCCCGCCCCACTGGCGACCTGGGAAAAAATTGTATTCATACTGGTCGATGATAATATTCAATCCGGGCTACCCGACTACTATGACAAACATGCACTTGCGATAGATCCACGCAGTTGCACATTATTCTGCAATTGTGCCCCATTCTGAATTTCGGAAGATTGTAAGAAGCCTCATATCTTCGGAATCTCTTGAATTTTTACTTGTCGGGTTTCTGGATAAATAATTTTCTAGCAGATTTGGAGTGGCTGAAATTGGCTACCTTGGTGTGGATCAGTGTGCTCCTAGCATCTGGCCTGTTTCTATCCAACTGTAGGATTTTTTCAGTTCCTGGGGGTTCACAAATTTGTTCCAAAATCATTGTCAAAAATTGTTGGAAGTAATTTGCACTTTGCACGGTCATTGCTGCCAGTCATTGGCCAGTGCAACAACCAAACCCATGTTGGGTCAATGCAGTCTCAAGGGTTGCAACCTTACCACTATTACCTCACAGGACCCCACTTAGATCTTGGGTAGAGTGGACATAACCAGTGGCGTACGAGACGATACAGGGGGAAGACTGTCCGAAATTTCCGCAAAATCGGACAGGAATTTGGGAAAAATTCGGGCAGGAAATTGGAAAAAATCGGACAGCCCTTAAATTTTGTTAAAATGGGATGGTTTTTTCAGAATATTCCTAAATGTGACCGAAATCTTGAAAAGATATGCCTTAAAAGGGAAAGAAACGTCATATAATCGCAATAATATTTTCATGAAAAACCTAGTCAAGATTAAAAAAAAAATTGTTACACCTTTGGGCAGGGCAAAAGCTATTTTTGGTGACTTTTACTTCACAGATAATCACAACACAATGCACGAAATTGTCGAAAACCCAAATCCTGTCAAGCAATTGCCCCAAAGTGGAAAAGTATCATAGTTAGGGTAACATAGTAACGAAAAATCAAACAGATAAAAAATCGCCACACATTTGGGAAGCCTGTGGCTTAAACAGTTAAAAGAAACAATCATTTTTGAGCCTGCTTTTAAATCCTGTGTAAAACGTACAATACCCTAAATGGCCAATTATTTTAATAGCTTCAAATCTTTGCCGAAAAACAAAAAACGCTATATTTAAAGTAAAATTTTCATGAAAAATAACAAACATCTGTGACACATTTGGGCAGAATGTGAAAAAGGTTTTCATCATCCCCACTTCATACTGTAGTCTTGCAAAAAATGCCCGAAATGGTCAAATATTCGAGCAAAGGTTAAAAAATGCTGTTTTCAAATGCCAAATTAATTCAATGGACAGACAGGAGGGTGTTCAAGTACACAAGAGTTTGTTATCTATCCCAGTGGCGTAGCCAGGATGCGATTTTTGGGGGGCCTAGGTTACAAGTGGGGGGGGGGCCTGGTATCTCCGAGGGTCAGACACGGCAAGACTATCTAAGCGGAGCGCCACCATCAGTTGGCGCGGAGCGTACAAGAAAATTTTGGACTTTAAAACCCCTCCAGATGGCCGGAAACGGCACTTCCCATGTGTTTTAAGCTGGATGTATCCAGCCTTGAAATACGAATCTCATGTCTGCGACTTCTCAAATAATGAGAATAAAAAATCAGTCTATGAAAAATGGTAATATGCATACACTTTTTAGGGCCCCCGAAACTGGTCACTTCTGATCTGTGGCCTGGGGGATGAGACTGAAAGGAACCGGTATCTCCTTTTCCCTTGGGAAAATTGTAAATTTCAGGACGTAGATCGCAAATGCGGCAATATTTGAATCTAAGCGGAGCGCCACCATCAGTTGGCGCGGAGCGTACAAGAAAATTTTGGGCTTCAAAACCCCTCCAGATGGCCGGAAACGGCACTCCCCACGTGTTTTAAACTGGATGTACCCAGCCGCAAATGCGCCAATATTTGAATGGATTTCAGCTTACCTCAGGCAATACCTTACCCTTTAACGGGGAAACCAAAAGTAGTTGTGTCCCCCTCTGAGAAACTTTCTTTATAGATGCAAAATGGTGCTATGTTTGGCAAAACTTTGAACTGATTACAGGCTTAAGTTCTACAGTTTTAGGATTTTCCCTTTTTGGGAAGCATGAAAAATATCAAAATATTTTTAGTTTTTGTAGAGATTTTACAAGAGACATACATACTGCCAAAGAAACAATTTGCAAAATGGTGAAGTATTTGTTCATCGGTACATTACATAGTCAAAATTAAAATACTACGAATAAATCTCTCAGAATAATTGAACCGCAAAGCAGAAGAAAACACATGAAATCCCGACCTTGTGGACATTTTACAAATCCCCCGGACGCCAGTGCCAACTAGTAAAAAGATGACTTGTAGAAAAAATCGTCCTACAATGGCACTTGTCATGGGCAGGAGTGAGGCACGACGTAGGCCTAAATGTTAAGGATGGAAGGGAAGAATTATCCGAAGGCAGTACCGTACCCTTACCTGCTTACGGCATATTTTGTGTATGATAAGGTATAGGAATGATCTTGTAAGAGTGGTCTCCAGTGTACGATTGCCTTATTTTCAGTAAATCAATCAGCAATCCGAAAGGCAGAAAGGGTCTTTACCTAACAAAGTCACATTAAAGTTTATCGTCGAGACTTTCGTTTCATCTTCGAAGTGAAATGCAATAAACGACAGTGCAGATCACAAACGGTATCCAGTTTAGTGAAAGTAGGCATTTTGAAGTTATTACTTGATTTCATACGTGCGCACAAAATGTGTTTTACACACATTCATCCATGTTTTTTTTTTTTTTTTAATTTTTACACATTTTATTTATTTACTGTTTTGAAGGATATACTTCAAAGTTTATTTCCGCTCAAACATTTTATTTTTTTTCAATTACTTTATCAGGACGCAAAAAATCTGGGGGGCCTGAAGAAAATCTGGGGGCCTAGGCCCCCCAGGCCCCCCCCCCCCGTGGCTACGCCACTGATCTATCCCTCTCTACAGCCAAATACAGGCAAAGGAAATGAAAATCGGGTAATTTGCTTTTCGATACTTTAATGATGCAGAGAGAGAATGTATTCTCATAAGTCTGCTTGATAATTAAAACACACCTTGTAATGTTACATTTTTGTGTATGCATATAGTCGGAAGTTCGGGCAGTAACACAACTTTATCAATAAATATATAGGGTTTAGTCCCAATACCAAAAGAGTAAAATTCATTACCATGTCTTCCATTCCGTTTGAAGTTTTCCCACGAAAATTTGCGGGACCATTTCATCGATTGGCAGTAATACATTTTATCTGGTAATTTTCTGATCAAATAGTGACTGCTTAGATCCCCTTGTAAGCCTGGGAAATGTCATTTTCGACTGTCTCAGGAGTTTGATTTTTCAAAATTTTCCGTTCGCTCCGCACCAACCAGTGGTGAAGCTCTCCGTAGGAAGTCTTCCTAGCAGAATTTTACTTTTTTGCAAACGGAACATCGAAATAGCGACTGCTTAGACCCCCCTATAAGCATAGGAAATGACATTTTTGACTGTCTGAAGGATCAAATTTTTCACAAATTCCCTGTACGTTTCGCCCCAACGTGTGGTGGTGCTCCACTTAGACCGCTTCAAAGCAGAATAGAACTTAAGTTTCAAGTGAACACTTTTTGCAAGTGGAAACTCAAAATAGCGACTGCCAACATACCCCTATAAGCCTGGGAAATGCCATTTTCATCTGTCTGAGGGGTCGGATATTTCAAAATTTTCTGTACGCCTCGCGCCAATTAATGAAAGTTTATCTGCAATTGAAACTTAAAATGAAACTTAAAATGTCGACTGCTTGAACCCCTTTATAAGCCTGGGAAATGTCAATTTTCGAATTTCCTGGACGCTCCGCGCCAACCAGTGGTGGCGCTAAGCTTTGCCTGTCCTACGGGCAAATATACTCTGCCCCCAAACTGAAATTTTCCCCTATAACTATGGAAATATCTTATTGAAGAGTACACTGCTTGCAACATACAGCAGGATTCCGGATTTGCAATCCTAGGATACATGGTTCAGCGGAGTAATGAACTGAGCTAATCAGTATTTCAAAAGTGTGTTTGAATCTAAGAAAAATCACAAATTTTCTTCACCAGAATTAAAGACAATTAAACCTGGCAAATGCCATTTCCAGCCATCTGGGAGGTGTTGAAATTCAAAATTTTCTTTGTACGCTCCGCGCCAACCGATAGTGGCACTGCGCTTAGATACTAAACTCCAGTCCCCCTACAAAAGTATCCAGCCCCCTAATCCCCCCACGAAAAAAATCCTAGCTACGCCACTGGTCAGATATTTTCATCATCGTCTTTGAAGCTGTTGGAGAACCCAAAATTCAATTCTTTCAGTTTTTTTACGTTCATAGAATTATAGGTTGTAACGAAATTTTATTCAACATTTAAAAGGTCAGATTTTCCTCCCTTTACCTTGTTTGAGGATCCCCTTATCTTTAGACCACTTTTTCCGGACCTATAACATTACGAAATATTTTTGGAAAGATATTTTATCAAAGGTGTTTAAAGAGTGATCTTAGCTTAAATCAAGATCTACTACATTTTGGTTTAGTTCATGAAGCAAGTTTTTGAAATTTTCTCACTTTTAATTGAGGGGAATATTTTTTGGCATACAAAAACTCAAAGTCACGACTGCTTAGGTTCTACTTACAAGCCTGGGAAATGCCATTTCCGGCTATCTGAGGGGTCGCGATTTTTCAAAATTTTCTGTACGCTCCGCGCCAACGATGGTGGCGCTCCGCTTAGATACTGGTTCGGCCGATGATCGACCATCAGCGCCCCCCCCCCTACGGAAAATCCTAGATCCGCCCCTGACTACTATTTCAATTTGGGGGGCCTGCTCAAATCAAAGTCACAGTCATTATTTCGTGACTTCACATCGGCGGTTCTCAAAAACTATTAATTGCATAGCATATTATAGTATAGACTAATAGATTATTACAATTTGGGGTAACTGCTCTGAGGATACAGCTTCAAGAAGATGTTTTCAGATCAAATGATTTCGAAAAATGAAATTCGGTTCACACTACAGTGTGATCGATATACTCTCCGATTTTTGTGACTTTTAGCTGAAATCCCGTCCATCTTTGGTCGAAGACAATCCACAATTTGCAATTTGCCCGTCTCTGTATAAATATGTGCTTTGTATCGCAGGATAGCGGATAAATTCGTAGTAAGTATATCCTGACGTCCCATCAAAAGTCTGATGAATTACATAAATTAACAGTGATGTAAATATCTGTTAGAATTTCACGTCTTTTATTTTCTAGACATATAAACAGCGTGGGAACGCACATGGTTACACAACTTCGCTTCGTGTTACTTTTGAGAACATTCATTTGAGTCAATACTTTTCTCTCGATTTCTAGAAAAGGTGGTCAATGAATCTTTTAAACAAAGCCCTTCCTAAACAGTACATTAGAATACGGAACTTGAGATTTCACGGACCTCATCTACACCGGAACGACGTCATTTGTGTCGGGCTATGCCATTTCAAGCGCAACGCGAAATAACGCTACTCCTAGTTAGCAGGGGCAATGTAGGCGGGGACGTCATTAAGTTGTAGATTTCGTCCGCGTCGTGAAATTTAAAGCTCACAAATAGCAAAGACATAACAAACAGTTTCACATCAAAACAGAACAAAAGTAAAGAAAACGAAACAGTAGAAAAAGTGTCATCGGTGTCTTAGTCAGTTAATAGTCCCTTTAAACTGTACAGAAAAATTAGCACAGCCCATTGCGGATTTACAAAAAAAATGTAAGTATCCTCGACATACTCGGATTTTATGGGATAAAAATTATGGCTGTGGAAGAAAATGATCAAAATGTGGAATTAGATTGTAAAAGCAGTTTTATCTTATATGGTACCTTAAGAACCTCAGTAGACGCAGGCCTATTGACCTCTATGTCCGTATTTTCTTCATCTGCACCGGTGGCTACTGTAGCAACAGTCAAAGGCTGTGGGTGACTGCCATACTAGCCAGCTAATTAAAATATTGATCTGATTTGTAGCTGTACAAAATCTCCTGGTCATCCCAAAACCTGTCTAAAGCCTTCTCAGACTGTAAAACAGTAGGGCGACTCCACAAATGAGATCAATATGAAAATTCTGTTTATCATACATTTTTCTAATTCCTTTGAATATTTTTGAGTCATCTGCAAATAAATATTCTGTGCCATTCAACATTTAGGTTAATCATTTATGTACACAACAAACAAGATAGGACCTAAAACACTCCCTTGGTTAATACCACATGTGACAGCATGCTCACTTCTTTGACAGTAACCGTTTGCCTTCTTCCCTTCTTTTGTGACGCTCTTGTTAGCTACGTCAGGTCATGGAAAATACTTGACGTCACAGGACTCAAAATGACGAAATACGCAGTAATTTTCAAACAAACAAATAATTCAAACCACATCAAATTAGAATTAATTAAAGAACAATTGATTCATTATACTACTCTGTATTGAACTTTTTATATAAAGAAAATTTTAGAATCAAATGACGTCTTTTTTCGGGAGTAATATTTCGTCACCAGAATACAATAATTCAAATGAATTTAAAATCCTCCAAAATGGATTGAAAAGGCATCCTTTGATCTGAGTTAGCATTGACCCTGAAAGTTTTTTTTTTACCTACACCCTAATGATTACTTGATCTAGTGGTATGAAATAGGGCTTGACGTCATGTGGTAGAAACGACGTGTTACATCATCACTTGTAATGGTGTCAGTATACAAAAAAATGATCTTCGATTGAAATTATGGTTGATTCTGAACAATTGTCTCCACATCCTAATCATTTGTTTATATCAGGTCACAGGAAGCTAGAAACTCTCACTATTACTAAGTTTGACCCTAAGACTGGGGTCAAACCCTCCTTTCTGACTTTCTTGATATCTTCCAAGGCCAATCATAGTAGCCGTATTGGTGTGACATCGCGACCTTTTGACATAAAAACTGAAAGATGATGACATGAAGGGGTCACAGTCGCATAATTTTGAAATCCTATATATATGTATATATATATATATATATATATATATATATATATATATATATATATATATATATATATATATATATATATATATATATATATATATATATATATATATATATATATATATATATATATATATATATATATCCAAATGCTATTTTTTATGTATTTTATTATTTTTTCGCCCTGTGTAGAAGCAGATATAACAATTTCCCCTTAAGGTGGGAATTAGCGTAAAGGCAAGTTGGTTTTGGCCTTTGTCCAAATGATAATTGAAACAACTCGCAATTTACCTCCTGAGCAGGCGCCTATTTTTGGAAGAGCATTACTTCTCCACAATGACGCAAGCCCTACAAGAGATCACGAATGATGCAATCCCGCTGAACACAATTGTACACCCGAGGAGATACAGAAACCTGTGAGAGCAGAAATTAAATGCGAATATTTATTACGCGAAACTTGAGTGGGTGATCAGAACGACAAAATGCTTTTTCATACCATTATTAAGCATAGTTGCAAATTTAAACGGACGACCGGTCTTATATTTTACTTAAGCAGCACAGTTAACTTCCAAAAATAAAAATATGTACCAAATATCAGGAGATAAAACTCTCCATATAAAAGTACTCTGAACGTGAGAATAAAAGCGCGCCACCTTTTTTGAAGGATTTCTTGTTATGGAGAGTACTTACTCTCTGCCAATCGGAATACCTTCCTCTACGCCGCCTCCGGCCCTCCCCTCCCTTGTTTCTGGAAATACAACAATATCTTTAGCTTATAAATACACTTGTTAGAATATCTGGTGTGTCATTTCTCTACAGATACCGTTCATTCAGTTTGTGATGGTTATCACTGTAACCACGGTGGCACATGCGTTGAAGAAGTGCTCCACCACTCATCTCAACCAACCTGTGTGTGTCCGGCAGGTTACCAAGGATCTCACTGTGAAACTGGTGAGCTACAGGAGAATTATTCTGATAAAATAGAAAGGCTCGATTTTTTTTCACGGAGCAGAATTGCGCAATAAGTCAAAAGGTAACACTAATGTGTGTATACAGCTGATGGTGGGATTTACACACGCGTGAAAACAGTGCTATACGCGGTCGGTGCAACGCTCATATGCTTTGTTACCAGTTTACGCATGCGCAGATATGAATCTCGAACTCCTCTATTGACATGATCATTCACTTGACTTTTTATTCGTCATTACTCCTTTTTAAATTCAATTTGCAGGACGTTACACTGTTTTAAAAGAAATGTAATTGCCATGAAATTGCTTGCAGCTAGAATTCGGGGTAAAGAACCTTATATTACAGTTTTGCATTAGTTAGCCTGATGTTATAGAGACTTCACACGTGTTTTTAACCATTCCCCCCTCCTTTATATTACACTTGTGGGTCATTTTAATGTTCAGAGATGTAAGTGGCTTTATAGGTTATTACCACGCACGCTGAGGATGACATTTCCTTAGCAGTTGTAAATATCATGAAATCATGAATACGAACATCTTCCTGGGATTGAAAATGTTGTCATAAGGGAGGGGGTGCTAGTGTTTATGAGGTTTTTTTAAAAAAAAATCGCGAGTCATTGCACGCTATCAATTGCAGTTTTTGGAAATCAGTAAGCTAAATTTATTGGCAGAAAAGACGGGTGGTGGGTCCGACCTTTCAGTGCAGGACACCACCCGACGCCTAGACTTGTTCTTGACGGTAACGCAGTCTTTCTTGTGCATTTTCTGTCTGTATACCATGGTGTGAAACGGCTAATCGGTTGTAACTAAATGGGGAACAAGATTTAATTTTTTCCAATTGAGCGAAAGGTGGCGCCCTTTAAATATGTAATAAAGATAATTTACACCTCATCAAAATTACCAAAGAAGGGCAAAGTTCGTCTTCGGCTTTCACGGAGTTCATTGTTTTTTTTTGTTTGTTTGTTTGTTTGTTTGTTTGTTCTTGTTTTTTAACATCTTTACATCAGTTCGAACGACACTTTTTGAAGAATGTCTGCAGAATTTGTAAAAAAGATAAACCATTTTTTAAGAAACACTCATTTCCTAGTGCAACTACAAAATTAATATAAAAAAATCTCTAACTGTTATAAAAGTTCTACATCTCTCTTAAATTTGAAAGTATCTCTAAAATTTCCATAGCAGTTCAATGAATCTCTGAATATTCCATGAAATTTAAATTTTTTATCCATGTGAACCATGTGTAAACCATGTGAGTGAAATTTTCGAATATATAAACAGATCTAAAATAACAAAGCCTACGGAGACATGGATTCTTTACAGATTTGTATTCTCTAGAGATTCTGTAGGAATACAGTTCAATTTCCCCACATAATTCCTGTATGATTATGTAATTTCACTAGGAAATGATAAAAATTTGTTCAAAGAAGGAATGAATGATATTTTTTGTCAATTTCATTTTTATGAGCAAGTCGTTTAGTCCATATGGTAACGTCTTCTTCTCCTGTAAGCTATCGTAATGATTTGCCAATATTCTTTCCTTTTTGTTGATTTCAGTTCCAGCAAATAATATGTGCAGTAGAGACACGTGCCGAAATGGTGGTTACTGCCAGGAGATGAACAATTCGACGTACAACTGTATCTGCAAACCAGGTTATAATGGCACAAACTGTGAATTCGGAGGTACATATATAAATATTCATTCTAATGCACAAGAGAGAGAGAGAGTGAGCAGGAAATAAATGTTACGGTCTTTTTCGTCGCAGTTCATATAAGTATTATATTAGATAGTTATTTCACAAACTTTGAGGAAGTCTGTTAAGAAAACAACAAGTTTTTGGAAAATGAAGTCCCTTAAAACGTATTGTTATACATGTTGCTTATATCTCTCACAATGTCATACGTGAAATGAGGGCAACGCCCAAATAAGATCGATATTTGAACCAGGAAAGGAAAACATGGTGGATTGTTGGTGAACACACTTTTGTCCATGACAATGGCAATGGTGACAAGTTAGTTTGTTAGTTAATTAATTAGTTAGTTGATTAGTCAGTTATTCAGCAGTCAATCAGTCAGTAGGAGTTTTACGGCTCAGTTTATAACCAATTGGTTTAATTCGGGAAGAAGACCTTTTTTCTAGTTGTAGTTCACTGGCTTGTTTTCCCTACTCCATTCCTTATGCTGATCACAAAGCACAATGGTAGTCAGTTCCATTTTTAAGTCTTTGGTATGACCCGGCCAGGAGTCCAACTCCAAACCCAGCGACTGCAAGGCGGATCCTCTAACACTTGGCAGTGATGACAAGGGCGGTGATGTAAATAAAAGGAGAAAAAAAAACGACGTTACTGTAAAAATTGCACTGAAAACTAAAACAAGGGCGTCGATCGGGGGGGGGGGGGAGTATGGGGCAACCCGAAGGAAAATATTGGGGGTAAACATATTGTTTTGCCCCCCAATAATTCTGGCAGATTAAAAAAGGAACAGAGTAAACAAAACATAACATTGTGGTATAAAGATGACTTTAGGGCCCCCAGAAAACGTCAATTTGAGTGTATGTGCGTCTCACTGTGAGTGTGTGTGCATGCATGTGTGTTTGTGGGTGTGTGTTTGCCACCCCCCTCCCAATCCACAAACCATATCTATGCCCCTGAACTTAAAAAGTGCAAATCGTAAGCCTTCGAGAGTTTTTGTTTTACCTTCATTGAAATTCATTCTTTGCATAGTGCATGCCTACGGGGACCTCATTCTTCGAGAGGACCCTACCACGTGATCTCTATCGAACTTGTGATTCATTCCCACCGGACTTTAATATTTTGTGACTTCCATAATACATTAGTGAACAAATCTTTTGTCATTTGTGCTGGTTTTTCTAGTCTCCAAGAAAAGTCCTTGCGATGTGGCTCCCTGTGCTAATAATGGAACGTGCTTCCAACGTGGTGATTTTAATGGCTTTTACTGTGACTGTCCGTCCCCGTATTATGGAAGAGTCTGCCAGAGGGAAGGTAAGTTGTTTATGACAAAGCCTTTACAACTTACTTGAAAAGGTATAAAAAGCATTCCCAATCTTTTATGCAAGATTTAGAAATTAAAGGCAATCAAGTCTCACTCAAGATATAAGTTTTGTAGTAGTCCACAGAAATTTTCAATTGGCAGAAATATTTGATTGACAGCAAGTTAAAAAGATACACATTACTGAAGCTCATATTACACAGCATGTACTGCACTGAGAGTGTTTTGAATACACATTATGCACATCTTACATACTCACCCTGAAACAATAAACCTAATGAGATTGTGTCTGGATGAGGTTGAATTTTTAGACAGTTGTAGGCGGGAGGGGCTTAAGTAAGTAGGATAGGAGAATTTGGACTGTTTGGTTGAGCGGACTAGACCTTTGAAGAAGTAAAGACTGGTGAGGGTGGTGTAGTCAGGGTGAGGTTTTGCCTTCCAGTTTCTCATCCACCCGGTAAAAGTCTTTGTTAGATAGCTTGAAAGAGATAGTATTCAGTAAAATTTATAAGCCTGAGCTTTAACTTATGTCTTTAGTTTAATTAAAGCTTCAGAGGTTAATTTTACAATTTTTCACAACTTTAATTCTGCCCACATCTGTATATTAGCCAAAAACTAGCAAAAATAGATCACGGTCTCATGTCGTGATTGGTAAGAGTGTAGGCTGTCTAACCTTTAATTGCACTTGTATGATTTTTTTTACCCGACAGATATTCAGAAATTTTCGTGAATAACACAAAAATTGAAGTTTTTTCTAAGCTGAAAAACCTCTTCATTGTTTTTATATTGTGGTAAACAATCAGTTCAGAAGGGGAAGCGAGGTGCTGGAACAAAAGGTTCACTTTCTCTGTCTTAATAATTGCCACTTTAAAAACATCTTTTACTTCTAAGGTAAACAAAAGAGTTTGCTGATTTCCCTACATCAATTTTGGGATAACGACCTATTGCTTTTAAAGGGTATTCTTTCATTAACTTGCCTCTCGTATCAAAACCTGAACACCAAAGGACATTGAACTATTCTAACAATACAACCTACAAAAATAGGTGGAAGTAATACTTTCTAGTTATACTCCAGGCCTAAATATTAAAAGAGTCAAATGTCACTCGATATAAGAGTGAAAAGTATAAAGTTCACTCCGAAAGAGCGAAAATTCACACAAAGAAAAGAAAAATTCACTCCTAAGGGCGAGGTTTCACTCCTGATGTAGTGCATACAGGGACATGTCCCTGGAGACACTTGTTAAAGAGTTGGAGTTAATGTCACTTCTCTTGGAGTGAATTTCACTCTTCTTAGAGTGAGATGCCACTCTAATGGAGTGAATTGACACCTTTCACTCTATTAGAGTGGCGAAGTTCACTCTTTTGATTTGTAGTGTGTATATATGTCACATCAATCTCCCTGTTTGCAAATATTTTTTATTGTGAAGAGGAAAAGATAGAGTCAAATCGTACTAGTAGTTGTTGCTGGTTAAAGGGCAAGAGCAGTCATCCCAACTTGAAGAAGTGAGGTAGACTGTTCAGCTCATTGTAAGCTGGGGAGAGTCGTGTGAAAACATTTTTCTCCTAAAATGCGAAATTTACTAGAAGTGACTGCTCGGTTTACCTTGC
This sequence comes from Holothuria scabra, assembly GCA_037179385.1. Lineage (NCBI taxonomy): Eukaryota > Metazoa > Echinodermata > Holothuroidea > Aspidochirotida > Holothuriidae > Holothuria > Holothuria scabra. The sequence goes on along the minus strand of CM074194.1, from coordinate 17,905,618 downwards.
ATATGCAATCTTGAAGTCGTAAAATATGATGGAAAACTTTGAAGGGAAATAAGAAGCAAATTTGAAATTTAACTGTTGCTTCAAAATAAGTTGGGGACTGCTCTTGACCTTTAAGCTTTGACACATTTTCTTCTTTTTTTCGTTTAATTCAGGCAAATATTTCTCTTTTTTTCAATATAATTTCACACAGCTACTGATGCATGCCAGTCCCAACCCTGTCAAAACGGTGGTACATGTAGCATTGCAAGAGGAATAGTCTCCCTGCTTGGTGTCGAGTACACATGCAGATGTCCGGAATCCTTTACTGGCAAATATTGCGAAGAGCAAGGTGAGTAATAAACATATATCTGTCATAGTCCTCTACTTAAAGTAAAATGCAGGAATGACGGGTGGGAATCAGGGGCTAAGAACATAGCTGTCTTAGGGGACCATAGAGCCGGATATAGGAACTAGAACGGGGACTTCCAGTCCCACTTCCAACACTCTTTATTCAAAAGAGTGAACTTATAGTCACTCTCTTATAGAGTGACAATTGAGAATTCCCTCCAATAGATTATTAATTCACTGTAAGAAGAGTGGAATACACTACAGGAAGAGTGAAAATTGACGCTTCCACGAGTGCCTGAAATGATCACTCTTTCTATTAAGAGCAAACACATGTGGGCACTGCATTAAGAGAGAAATTTTGCTCTTTTGGAGAAAATTTTACTCTTTTTGGAGTGAATGTCACCTATTCATGGAATGAATTAACACTCTATGGTAGTTAAATCACACCTTTCACTCTATAAGAGAGTGACTAAGTCTCTCTTTTGATTTTAGAATCCTCTGTGATTGTGAGGGAGACCCATCCGCCATTTGTAACGGGGGCAACAAGTCAGGTTAAGTGTCAGTATGTGTGTACAATTATACGACAGAAAACTGATTCGGCTAATTTTGACAGTGCCATACAAGATCTATATTTAAATATTTGCTTAAAAACTGCAAATTACGCCTCTCATACAGTGATGGTCACACTTGCAAAAATAAATAAATAAATAAAATAAAAAAATAAAAATAAAATGGAGAGAGGGGGGAATTCGTCTCCCTTGGAGAAAGTCCAGCTGCGCCTGTGATACCAAATTCACGGTGAAATTATGTCGATTTGAACTGCGTTACGTTGGAAGTAGTGTCGTAGTTGCAAAAAGAGAGAAACTTAAGCTTTCTTTCCAGGACCTCATTTTTTCAAAAATCCTTACACCATCCCATATCAGGTTTAGGTTATCTATATCAGTGGCACATTGTGTTCCATTGCTGTTATAGTTATGGCTAGAGTACGGATATTTTTGTTTCTTAGTCTGTGTCCCCCTCCCACATGAAAAAAAAAACATGTCCCTCTAATTCTAACAAGTAATAATGACTGTGTTGCCTAATTAAACCATTATTTTATTCATGTGCTCATCCTCTAATAAATTAAACTACATAGGGGCAACACTAATGCAACTTAAATGTTCATTCCAGGTTCATAACCAAGCAAGGTTCTGGAGGTGGTGCCGGGGGGGGGGGGGAAGGTGTCAATCTGTAGTTAATGGCAAATTAAGATATTCTACAGGGGGATTGTTTTAGGGGTGCCCTCCCCTCACCCCTTAGCCCCCTTGACTTCGTGCCTGGTTTTTCCCCTTTCATCATTTTTAATTTACTCATTACAACAAAGAAGGACTTCAAACTGCATGGATTTATCAAGGGAAGAGATGTCCTTTCAAAGTCTGACAAGACATTACTAACTCGGAACATATGTATTATGTAGGTAGCGTGTCATCATATTGCAATGTTTCACCCAAAACTAAGGGATACCGTTTGCCCCTCTCACCTAAAAACCACAGTGGCGTAGCTAGGATTTTTTCCAGGGGGGGGGGGGGCAAAGGTATGAAATTTCCCCAAAACTTTTCCCGGTCAATGTGTATGTATTTCATATAAAACATGCAAACTTACAAGTATAACAACATTATCATGTCATTTTGTAATATTACCTGCATTTTAATGTTAAAGTAAAACATAGAGCAATCGGAAATAACAAAGTATATTATTTTGGTAAACAATATCTGGTTTATTTGTATGTACTAACGCAGTGGCGTACGCAGGATTTCTCTGAAGGGGGAGGGGCATGCAGCATGGTCTAAGGGGAGGGGTGTCCGGAAATTTTTTGACGTTTTCAAGGAGCCTAGATGCAAAATGGTGCAAGATTTTCGACTTTGACAGGAACAGTGTTAAAAGTCGTGGTGGTTCATGAGGATAAAACTGAAACTTTTGTGTCTTGACATGCATTTCCTTATGCCATTTATGCTACCTTACGAAGAAAAACTTGTCATTAAATTTGCACACTTTTAGGAGTCAAAATAAAAGAGCATTGATCAGTATTTATGGTTTTTCTTTGCCACAAAATGTTATTTTGTCATAAAGATTATCTAAGTGGAGTGCCACCATTAGTTGGCGCGGAGCGTAGAGAAAATTTGGAAAAATCAGACCCCTTAGATGGCCGGAAATAGCATTTTCCAGGCTAATACGAAGAATCTAGCCAGTCGCTTTCTTCTTTTGTCGTTTGAAATGAAATGCTCACTTCAAAATATGTTTGCAAACTGCAAAGTGATCAGAGAGTTAAGAGCTAATTTTACCCCAAAAATGTAATTTTTCCCATAAGACCGAGCGAAGCGCCACATTGGTTGACGCGGAGCGTAAAGAAAATTTCGAAAAATCAGACCCCTCAGATTGTCAAAATAGCGTATTTATGCTTGTAAAGAGAATCTAAACATGTAGTCTTTTTTATCGATGCCACCAGTGGGAAACAGAGTCTACCTTTTTAAGTAAAAATTGGAATTTGACAGAATTTACCTAGGTCTATTTGTAGGAATTAAAAAAAAGTTGGCATCACTGAAAGACCTTGCAGGGACAATCCTTCCCCTTTGAAAATTTCTGCCCTTATAAGCAATCTGGTGCCATATATGCTATCTTTTGAAGTAAAATGTGTGTTAATAAAGTTAGACTACGTATTTTTAAGAACAAAGAAAAAATGGCATCTGTGAGGGGGGGGGGGGGGATTTCCCAATGGTCTCACGCCACTAAGGAGGCCTAATAGTGGCTCGATCACACAGGATATCCTGTTAGAAAAGCAGTCTGTTAAGTGTAGTAGGCTACAAGGTACTCATTGTCCATTTATTGTTACACTCAAAGTGAGCAGAAAGCTATTTTCCCGAACTAGCTTGTAAGCCTCCAAGGATTAGGCTAAGTAACAAAATCTAAGTGTGCCAACGGATCCCGCTAATTCTAATGTCTAGATTAACTTTAAGTTTATCGTTGGCCATGGATTGTTTCAGCACCATCCATCGTTATGTACACAGAGTAAAATCGTACAGCTACTGCTAGCTTGTAGGAGAACATAACAACCCCGGGGTCTACGGTAGTGACTTGTCAGTTTCCACATCCTTTTACTGAATTCCCAAAGTATCACCTGAATAACAGCTTCCTGTGCACTAAAATGCACTGATCATAACCCCCGTGCGTATACAAGCACAACAGAACATTCAATCTGCTACGCGGCGATGACATTTCTGTGAACGCGAATTGGGCCAGTTCATGCATCACTGACGAAATCTGAGTTAATTTTTGGCATGAAAATACGAATTATGTATGAGAAATGTCTCACAATTTCTTATTGTAACAAAAATTTTGAGAAATTTTTGTAATAATAAGAATTAAGATTCATCAAATTTCCCCATTTTCATCAAATTTCCCCAAAAATTTTTCCAGGGGGCAACTTGCCCCCCCTGCCCCCCCCCCCCAGTAGCTACGCCACTGAAAAACCACACAAGGTAAGGAAAGCAATTTATTCATTTCTTCGTATTATTTATTTTTTCGACAGAAAGTGATCCTTGTGCGTCAGTTACTTGTGAACATGGCGGATCCTGTCTCAGGGACGATGATGCCCCGAACGGTTATATGTGTCTCTGCACATCTTATTTCTTTGGCGAGAATTGCAGCTACTCACGTAAATAATGCACTCAATTTTTACTTTCTTTCCTTTTCATCATTTACTTAGATTTTTAATATTGAGAAATAAGTATTATCATTATTTAACTGAAAGTTATATATCTGGATAGAACTTGTGCTTAAAGGAATGTTCTGGTGAATTTTTGTCTCTGTCTTGTAAGAAAAACAAAAAAATTCCACACCATGCCCTTCAAACCCTATCACAATACCATTTTCCTAACTCAAGATATCTCACTTTAAATATTGGTTATTTTTGCTAAAAATACCTCTGCTTTTCAACAAAGCCACATTGCTTCAAATGCCTTTTGTTTTTCTTTATAATTGAACATCCTGTTTGTCGTTGAAATTTGATCCTGTTGGAATGTTTGAATATTTTTTTCTGTATATCTAACATAACTCTTCACTATACATAGAGTACAACCAACAATGCTGCTTAATATAGTCTGTAGCGGCAATAATGGCACCCTTTAACATGTTTTGCCCGAAAAGACCAACTGTTTTTGCCCGAATTGGGAGGGCGAGTGCCCCCCTGGCTCTTACGCCTATGGCAGCGTCACATTTTTAACCTCTTTTGTTGTTCGAGGCTTTTGAAAATGTATATTATATATTGAAAGAGGTTAATTTCAAAAGAGAAAGCCAGTCGCTATTTCCCCATATAACTTTCATCAGTTTTATGATAATTTGGCTATTTAGATTAGCTCCCTGCTCAGATAGACCGGGCAGATGAACGTATGGAAGGATATAACGTTTTTAAAACAAAGATTACAAATGAAAGGAAACATGAGTGAACATGCATTAAGGTCTATTTTCACAGTTGACGTATAGCAGTGCTATTCGAATCAGGCAGATAAGTTATGGTAAGGAACATCATGTTTGGCCCATTGCTATTTTGTTTAGAAATCATTTTGATAAGCAATACCGGTACTATGTATAGCTGCATACAATCTATAACCCCAGTATGTATAAGCATATTTAGTTCAGGTTTTAAATTAAATGCAGCAATCCATGGTACAGGTAAACAGGCATATAAAGTAATGAGAAGATGGACCACCAATCCCCTCCCCCCAAATCCCATGATCACTTCGGAGCTGTAATCGTGTGTAGTAACCTGATGACGAACGAAACACTTCATTGAAATGTTCTGTTTATATGAAAGAGTTATTCTTAATCTGAGTAGCAGTCACTTGAGAAAACTCATGTTAAACCCTAAAACCTGAAAATAAAGACTCTTTTTCTGATAATTTTTGTGCAGTTTTTGGAAGATGTCACTACAGTCCTTGTCAAAATAATGGTTTTTGTGAGGACACCCTGGACGGGGAAGACTACACATGCAGATGTCACCTGGGATTCGAGGGCAAAAATTGTGAGACTGGAGGTACGCTTCTTAAATCGTTTCAAACTGGTGCAACGTCACTTTATTGAACACATTTTATCGTCCCCGCTTTAATCGTTTTTACCATTTGGTGCAACGACACTTCATTGAGCAAAGTTCATCACACCTTTAAAATATTAAGTGGATCTATGCCTACCATTATTTAGCTCTTCTGTAGTTTCTTTTGGCTACAAAAAGCAACGTGAAATAGGCCTAAACACTTTAACCTTTTTACATGTCCTTATTTTAACAAATGTCACGAAAAAGGAAGCAATGAACACTGTACCATGATAATTTGGACTCTCTAAAGAACCTATTTTAAACCTCATATTCATTTGTTCTATTGGGACATCATCATGAGCGTGCGCAGAAATTTTTACAAGGGGGGGGGGGCAAGGCCATTCATGGATGGTTGAATTTGTACACTATCTAAGCGGGGCACCACTATAAGTTAAGAAAATTTTGGGCCTTACAAACCCTCCAGATGGCCGGAAACGATACATGGCGAGTGTTCTAAGCTGTATGGACACAGCCCTGAAACAGGAATTTCATGTCTGTTATTTTTAGATTTTTAGAATTTTCAATGTAAAAAATTGTTGAAGGGAAATCTGCCTCTCGGTCACGGCCTCGCACGCCTATGCACGATCAAACGTATAACGGTCAAACAGCCTATATACTGCCTATGTCCGTTACCCAATTATGAATCATACGCCCCCCCCCCCCCCCATTCACCTTGTATATCCCAGTTACATCCGCTGAACTTGGTCTTGGAACTAAGAACTTGGTCTGATATGCATTCAGCTAAATTTGAGGTGATACTAATGGTTTTCAAGCCTCCAAAGCAGTAGGTTCTACGCCCAGTAAATTGTAGTAAATTGGAAGGTGGAGACTGGACTCCCTATCTAAAAACGGAACGGTTACGTAGGTTCAATTAGCTACACAATCGTAGTCGGTCTGGAAGCCTGACTATCGTTAATCTAAAATTACTTTGCGAGAAAAGTCACATCATTTTCATATACTTGTTCAGCGATTTCGTTTTCATCTGTTTTGTAACAGAAGCAAAAGTAAGCCCTTGTGATAGCCAGCCTTGTCTCAACGGAGGGGCTTGTTTCCAAAAAGGAGACTACGAGGGTTACACTTGTGTCTGTGAATTTCCATTCTACGGAGAAAATTGTGAAGGCCGAGGTACGTAAAATTTGCAGCCGTAGCAGGGTATTGTTTTGCGTGGACAAGAGCCACCAGTACTGGGAAAAGAAATTGTAGGGATAAATGGGTCAATAGAAATTGCAAAAGGTAAGGTAAGACAATGTAACAGTATTTGTAACACTACAAGTAGTGGACAAGTGGACGTAATAGGTTCTTCGGGAAGCAGTTAAAGTTTTGGTTTCGTCGAAAGGCCCTTTGCAAGAGGGTAAAGATGAATTTAGAAAAAGGTGATCGAGTCCAGACCAATACTCAACAGCAAGGTAAGCGGAGTGGTCCTTTTATAATATGGACATCATTGTAAGGAATGCATGCCATACGACGCTCAATGAGGGCCACGAGGGCAATAAAACGCACACTTTTTTCCCGAAAGGCAGCCATGGCCCTAGTCATTACGAAGCTCCTGGGCGTGATTACACACTTTATGTATAAGAACTTGAATTTTACAAATACTTTACCCCTCCAGGACCTATCCCTGAGTTGGTGACAACTGCTTCCTTTCTTCTTTGTCGATACTAATATACGAAACCAGATAGTGAAGTGATGGTTCGACTTTAGTCGGACATACTTTGGGCCTATTGCCGTTAGTTTTTCATGTTCCTTGTTTACCTGTACCATGAATAGTTGTACACTAATTTGTATCTTGATTCCCTCAATTTCACTGAATATGATGGTTTGAAATATAAACAATAAATGAAGAAATGAAGACGATTTAAGGCTTCCGTGGACCCCACTAATGGCTGCCTACAGTCGCTAAACACAAGCGCTGATCGGATTCGTGTATAAAATATTGCAGATGCTGAATACGTCATCGTCCTGTTTTTGATTACACGGCCACCAGGCTGAACCGTGGAAATAGCTACTTGTTCTGAAACCTCCACCCCAACAGAAAACTCATAAACCAACAGTTCTCAAATCCTGAATCCTCTAATGACCCGCTAATGAATTATCCGCCCTCTCATCTGAATTATGAAGGTGATTCCCTGTGGGGTTATTCGCCGTGCTTCAACGAGCATTTATATTACAGTCGATGATTTTTCATTAATAACGCCCTAAAAATCAAACCACTTGAATCCAATTTTATCCTACCAATTTTATCCCTCCTACCGAATGATTTGAAGTGACATTTTGTGTAACGAATTAACCTTATTAGAAAATGTACTCCCTTGAAACATGGGCAACCTTGTACCTTATTCTGTCCTTGAAGTTCTTACTTGTCACGCAACTACAAAAAAAATCGTACTGTTGCAAATTGCAAGGCACAGTAAACGCCTACTGTTGTTTGCGGATTTCTATTGTTGAAAATCAGCCAAGTCGTGCCACATCAGCCAAGTCATGATGCTCGCTTTCAAAAAGCAGAATTCTCTAATGTAGTCATTGTAGTCTTAATATCTAAAAATAAATATGAAGAACGTTTAGACTCTAATTGCAAGTTCTAGAAGTAGTACTTCAAAATAAACCTTTACACTCCAAAAATTATTGCCCGACCTGGGCATAAAATTACCATACCGTTGGTTCCGTAGACCGCCCGAATTTGGTAAAAAACTGACCGACTTAGCTTGTTAAGCGTTTTACTCATTAGTTCCATTGGGCAAAAGAAATTACCCGAACATTACACCCAATTAATGTTGACCAACAAATAGTTCAAATTTGTACCAAAAACATATGCTGAATAGCTGTACTTTTTGGTGCTTGTTTTGATTCCCATATTATCACATATATAATTTTATGATTGGGACAAAAAGGAGATTTAACAAAGTACCCTAGAACTTACACCGTTTGAACTCCAGGAGTGGTTGGAGGCACCAGTGACAATGCACTAGGTTAACACAGAGTAAAGTGTGTAGTTTGAAGTAATAATCCCAATCGTGCACTTTGTATTTCTTGTCCCATTGATTACGAAGTAGTGAATTTTTTTTCTAAACGACCATTGCTTTTAAAGTAATTTGGCCAGATTTTAACTGCTATACTACCACTAGTTTTTTATTTACCAAAACCAGCCTTATTCAAACATGAGATAGTAATTAATCACTTTTATTAAAATAATTATCTGTAAAACTTAACTATTTTTTATTAATCATCGGCTTGGTCAATTACATTTTACCCAAATGTTGGGTACTTAAAAACTTGCACAACACCTCTTTCCAACACTTGAACTTTACCAAACTTAAATTTACCCAACAAATATGTATAGATTGTTTACCTATTTGTTGGGCAATACTTTGCCCATGTTGAGCACTTTGGATTTTGCCCAACGCTTTTTACCCAAGTACTTTTTAGAGAGTATAACAATCGTGTTTTGGCATGCGTTCGGATAGTCAGTGTCACCATTCCGTCGAAAGTATGTGTAACTGACTTTCCATACCACTGGACGGTAGGGAGCAGATAGCGATAAAAGTGGCTTCACGAACCCCCCCCCCCCAAAAAAAAAAAAAAAAAAAAAAACTTGATTCCCCAATCAGGGAACGCACCGCTCATTTTGTATGAATATTCATATTGTTGTGAATTCTAATACAAAAAGAAGCACTGGTGGAAAAGAACGGTGCGATGCGCACTGTTTAACTAGAAATTTCCTTACTGGCTAAGGATAGCCCTAATCTATAACCTAATCCTTTACCCTAACGAAGGATACAATAGGAACAATACAATGGCAATAGCCAATCAAGAGACATCTCGTTAAACAGTTCGCATCTACTCGGGGAAAGAACTTCATTTCTGATCAAGATAACGTACGTTTTCATTGAATTCGATTCTATCCGAGACGTTTAGAAGAAAAAATGATGACTGTACACGTTTCATACCTGTCTCAATGCTTCGCGTTAGCATTATCGTGGATAATTCGGGAAAAGAGCTGTTCAGAATAGAAAAAATCATAGGCATTGGTTTCGGAATAAATACTATTCACGACCCGTTAGGACAGGTATGTACCTTTGTTTAAAAACAGCACTGTAAGACATGATCCGTTACAGCTTCCTGTTCAGATAGTCCTTACATTGTCCTTCAGTGTTCAGTGGACGTAGTTTCCTTGAGGAGCAGTTGAAAGTTGGTTCCGCTCTCTTTATCAGAGAGCCGATATGAAGTAGATGACCAATGATACCAGATCTGTGGTACTTATATATGTTTTGGCCGGATGTTCCACCCTCATTTAAAGTCAAAAATAGATCTATCTGCTTCCTTACGTCGAGGGGTATGAAAATGCAGTAACCCATATATACTCCCGACGGAACATAGTGACCCCGGCTAGCCTAAGCTCAATAAAGTTTTCTTCTGAATCAGTCCAATTTTCAAGTTGTCTGTAAAGAAGTTATTACTCATTCATAAAAAGAAGTCTTTCTCTGTCTATTAACTGCAGCCAATATGTCATGTGATGCATCCCCTTGCGAAAATGGAGGAACCTGCGTCCAGACGTCTGACCCAAGAGAACATGCGTGCATGTGCTTGTTTCCATACTCTGGGAGAAACTGCGAGTTTATAAATGGTACGTTTCCTTAATATCGAATTTAACGATTCAAGCTGGAGATATAGTTAAGCGCAAAGCAAAGCTTGCTGCCATTGGTTTTCACCTCAGTGCAGTTGTGAGATAATTGAAGGCTGGCGAAACTTTAACCTATTCATTCACTACTTCTGAGACTCTGTTATGTATACGGATAAATGACAGGGGTGCAAATTGTCCTAGGGAAATTGTCCGGTTCTGGTGGACATGCCCTTGCGGCTATGGAATACTGTATGATCTGAGAGGATATGATGGCCAAAGTTTCACGGGAGTTAGAAAGATCTCGATCAAGCTGACATAAATTAATAATACAGCAATGTACGTGCGACGTGTGCCTACAAATTTTAAAGTCATTTAAATTCATTTATTAATAGTTTCATTCGTTTCGCTCTGTTCAAAAGTTGTTGATGCAATAATAATAAAAAACATGTTAATTTGCATTACCTTTGAAAATGTTAGGGAACATTTGTGCAGGCACTCGTCATAACGAGGGGCTGTTATACCATATTCTTTCACCCCAAACAAACTTGGACCAACATGTTGGGACACTGTGTCATAATGTTTGTAAATCTCAGTTGGCAGGCAAACAAAAACTCCCACTCCCCCTCCTAATGTTTCGTCTAAAAAGTGACTCTGTATCGTGAACAGCATAACTGTGGTCAACATTCAAAGCAAGAGGGGTTTCTAACTAAGCCATCAATGTTGCATCAAAAGGCCAGCATACAATGGACAAACATCGGGTAAAGAATGAGCTCCTTGGGATTCAATTCATTAACACCAGATTGACCCCAAGTGGGTAAGAATAAAGTTGTTTTTAAGAGTCATTCTTCATTACTTTTTAGGCTCGTCTCCTTGTGGGAATGTTACTTGCCATAATGGAGGTATATGCGTCAACACAGATGAAGGGCCGACATGCTTCTGCAGCTTATATTACTACGGAGAAAATTGTCAATTCCCTCGTGAGTATACATTTTTTGACAAACTGCCGAAAAAGTTTACATAATCCAATTTGTTATCTCATCACTGTTTTATTTTAACATAATTTTGAAAATTTCATCTGATCGACAGATGAAGAAGATCAATTTCTCTCTGACTTTTCTATGCTCTACAGAGCAAAATCTTTACAGCCGGATTGTGTGTTTAAGAAATAAACGGTATTTGTCGGACTATTGCTGGTGAATAAACCGTCGAGACTCCAAATTTGGAAAAATAATGGACGAGGCGAACACCAATAATCATCGGCGGGATTACGGGGGGGGGATAAGGCGGGCCCCTGGACCCCACGCCATTAGTAGCAAAAATCTAAAGTGAGATTGAATCTTTATGAGGATGAGTTTTTGAATGGTGCGGGAAGGGCCCTGTAAAGTAAAATGAAGGTTTATCGTTATGCTGCATTATGTGAATGAAGAATTATAGATGTCATAACCTTGTAACTGAACAGAAAGTAAAAGGGATGTTTTTATCAAGCTCGGAGAGCGAAGTAACGACAGAGAGGTATACTTTTCTCATAACAAATAGGAAATGTTTGCGTTGCGAAGCTCATGAGTGTTTTGTGTGGTGTTATGTGGCGAGGTGTGGTATGGTGTGGGAACAATGCTGTATTAAGGGTTCAGGCCCACGTCACGGGTTGCATTGGTTGGCACTGGGCATGATCAAGAACGCATACGTGTATGTTAGCTGTTGCGCGTGCTTACACTGGCTAGATTGCTGGCGGAAATTAGACGAATTGGCATCCACCTTCGATTGTGAAGACAGTGTAAGCGTGTCTTACCAACCCTTTCGTCGCCCAGTCTCGTCGTCACTTGTTTGTAACCACTGAATGAGTCTATTCCGTATTTTACAATAATGTCGGGACAATTATCCTGGAATTGTTGTTGTTGCATTTTGGGGTTCCCAAATGATTCTGTTTAGAAAGACATCTTTTACCCAAACATAAAATATTTTCGTACACCTGTGATATAGGTACGGTTGTAGAATGAAAAATAAACCGTTCGGTTTTCGTTTGCATTTTATTTTCTGAAACTGCACCAGTTATCTTCATTTTTTTTCATTTTTTTACCAGTTTATCCAGCATGTCACTACAGTCCTTGTCAAAATGGTGCCTTTTGTGTAGACTCTCCAGACGGAAGGGAGTACACGTGCACCTGTAAACCAGGGTTTAACGGAGTCAATTGCGACGTGGGAGGTAAGAATTTATTCATATAAACCTGCATATGGAATTTAGTTTTGTGTTATTGGATTTTTTTCTTTCATGTTTTGTGATTATAAAGTTAAGCAACGTGTCACACGTGGTGGCTCTACTGAACCTATTTCACACGACTTTGACACTAATGATGTTACAATAAATAAACGCCCAGAAGAGAATTAAAAACGAGATGTTTCACCTGCTATTTCGAGCAAAAATGCATTTTCTGCAAAAAGTGCACCCATGTTATATATATCAGAACGGTTTCGTTACTCTCTCATAACTCGTCATGCTATTTGTATCCGTGTATGCGAGAAAGGAAAGCGTTTCTCTCTTTCTTACAATCACTCTTGAACAAGGTCATTGCAAGTGTACCTAAGTAGACACTCATGGGTTTCGCAAAAAATGTTAAAGTTGTAAACTCTAAAGAATGTATTTAGCAATTAAACACATATTTTTCCCTCACGCTCTAAACAAGTTGAAATTCTAAACATGTTTAGCATTAATGTTTTAAACACTACATGTTATGTAACCACAAACGTGTTTTCTCAAGTTACGATAGCTTTAAAAGGGAATTCCACGACGTCGATCTCATCTACAACTAAATGACGTCATTTGCGTCCAATTGGTTTCGAGCAACGCGATCTCATCTACAACTAAATGACGTCATTTGCGTCCAATTGGGTTCGAGCAACGCGTAATAACTCAGTGCTGAAGGTGACGTCATTACATTGAAGGAGATATTCGCGTTGTGCAATCTAAAACTCACTAATGACCCGCACAGAAACCCTGTGGATCTTGCACGGACCACCCGGAAAGGTGTCATTAATGTTTTTCTAAGTACGGTTTTCCTCGAAAGCGCCAAGTAAACGCGAGTAACCGCTGCATTCACCCTTACTAGTGCGTTATGGTTCTTTTATTTCATAAACTACTTTGATTTCATAAATAAAACCTGTATGGTATGTACGGGAATCCCCTCCTAGTGAGCGGGAAATCCACGTTGCTCGTTAGTCGAACGTGTATCTCCTCACCCTCACGCACAGTATCAACTAACCACGAGTTTCATGGACTTACAACTGAAATATTTTTCCTTGTGATGTCTAAATCAGGTATTGCGTTACTGATTTCGCTTAACATAATCAAAGGAAAATGGTTAAATACAGCATTGTCACAGATTATTTTTAAGTCCATAAGGTGCAGATACATTTTGAAGGTAACAGCGACTATTTAAGTCACTGGCACTGTAAACTTTTAAATTAATTTTCTGTGGTTTCATTTCTTATATAGCCGCTATAACAAACCTCTGTGACGCAGGACCGTGTCTAAACGGTGGGACTTGCTTCATACGTGGTGACTACGGTGCTTATCTTTGCCAATGCTCAATGCCTTATTACGGTGACCAATGTGAACTTGAAGGTAAGTGTCGACTTAGATGAAGGAGACCATATGGAATATTGTAGCATACATAATTCCCTAGTAATTTGTTGCACGAGGTAAATAACTGCATGGTTTCAGCGGAGAGTTGATATGTATAACTCCATTTAACATTTACCTAGCAATTCCAAGTGAAATACATCCCGTTTTAACTTAAATGCGTTTCACCAAAGGAAAACTCATTCCACTTAAGTGAAATACAATTTAGTTAAGTGAAATACATCCTCTTAACTTAAATGCCTTCTGCCTTCCACTTAAGTGAAATGAATTCACTTAGATGAGATGTATTCAACTTAGGTGGAGATACTGTATTTCCACATTTTTCAAATGTAAACAACATGACATACAATTGAAATAGTTTAAATAAATAGAAACCATTCAGTCTTACCAATTAACACCAAAAACAGCTTCATCTTCTTAAAACATCATATGTTAGAAGACTTATGAAAGTTGCTTCATTAGAAATTTTGAGAGATTGGGTAATTTAATTGTTCTTGACAACAGATAATTGAATTTCAATCTGCTAGGGTCTTAATTTTTTGAAAGAAAGGTTGCCATTCCACCTTATTTAAAATAAACTACCATTCTGCATCCCATAGACATTGATTGGAAAAATATGAATTTTCTGTAAAAACAAACCCAGTATTTCTCAATAAGTTAAATGCCTTATTATTTCATTTTTGTTCAATGTTGTTGAAAAACGAAAAATTGCATTTTATGTCGTTTGCCTCTTCGCAGCTTCTTCACCTTGTGACGCCGAACCTTGTCAGAACGAAGGGTCATGCACCAACGGTACCGATCTCGAGAGCTACACTTGTGATTGCCCCCCATCATACAGCGGAGAAAATTGCCAGTTTCATGGTAGGTAATATCAATGATTCTTAACGGTGGCTGGTTAAATAGGCGAGTTTGGTAATTCGTTGCCGCATGGAAGTGTGGGACGCAGTGTGGGTTAGTTAGTTAGTTATGAGATTTAACACACAACAACACGAATGTGTTATGTAGTGTCAGTCAACTCAATAAAAAGTTCCAAGTATAAATATATTTTCCAGTATAAATTTGGTTTCCCTTTAGTCGCTTTTTTACGACAGACGGGAAATACCGTGGACATATTCTACGACCCCCAGCCCACAGGGGACGGCACAGTATGGGATAGGCAAACTTAACTCCCTTGTTTCAACGTTCTATTGATTTGAGCAGTACATGCATATCACACTTAGCATAAATTTATGTGTCCGTCCAGTCCAACCGAACGACGATAGACCTTATTCATATGACGTCACAGAGCAGAAAGTGCACCCTCCGTTGGGGGAAAAACACACCAACACAGACAATTGCAGACAGTTGATATGTCAACCAGTCTGCCAGTAGAATACGCGCGTAGTCTGATACACATGCAGGGCGAATTCTTATCCGTGCGGCAACTTGTTCCATTGTTTTGCCCACAAGGATGACATCCATGTGTCGTCAATGCATAAGGTCTATAAGTATAAGGGTCTCAACCCTGTCTTACAGCAAAGTAAAATGTAATTTTTTTTACACCAAACTGAAGACAATTAGGATACAGTCCACTTTGTAAGCCACACTCAGGATTCCTCCAATAATATGCATGAATTAAGAAAGGTTGATTCCACAATTATTTCCAAGTTAAGACAAATTTTGGGACACGTATTGTAGGTGCGGAAGCGTTTTGCATACCCCAACGACGTGCGCTTCTGCATAGTCCCTAGATCGAATTACCGGATGGACTTAATAGAATATCAGTTCTTGTATTTCAATTTCGTGAGGGAACTTGGGAGGGTGGGGAGCAAGAAGTTGTGCCGAAAAATTTGTTGCTTCGAATATCGGCAGTAAACAAAATGTTCTGTATGCAACTGCATTAGCAGGTAAAAATACATGAATTGACGTCACGTTACACCTTTTGGATCGGAAATTGAAGCACTGCTTGCACAACGTAGACTTTACATGTGTATGCGTAGTAGACATATCCCACAGTTACACAAAACACTTTGCTGGTATGAGTTGCAATGGTACCTGTTTTCCTCATCTGTCTGTTCTGTGACGTAAGTTGCATGAGATTAATTTGAAAGGAGATAAGGAAAATGCAATAACTTGACCATCACTCCTTGCCAGTGGAAAGAATGATTCGAACCTACCTTTAAGAAACATCGATAAGAAAAGAAGTGTGACGGATATGTGGCTCAAGTGCGTCTCAGCCTGGCGCCACCCCAGGTAGTCCCCAGGGTTGGAGCCAGGATTTAACTTACTGAAGGAAAAGCTCCCCGTCGGGGATCGATAACCTTAAGCCCCGAAAAAGGCGAAAAATTGTCAAAAACTGAAATGATGAAGAAGAAAATTATTTAATTCAAGCAATTTTGAAAATGTTGATTTTTGTGGAAGAAAATTTGGGTCCTTTTTTGAAAAATGTGTTCTTCCTATGAGCAAAACCAAGCATATTGTAGGGGTCACTTGTGGGGTTGTGATGTTGTGATTACATAATTATGTTACACTATGGATTAAAATTTCCTAACGATCGTGGCAGATTCCCTTACTGGGGTACCAGACTTATCCTACGTCCCCTCCCCCTGGTGCCACACATGGTACTTCCATGCTCAGAGTAACGTCAAATCTGCAAACGGAACCGTAAATGAGCTGGGTAACATGATTTTTCTCCATTTCTGTCCTGCAGATGATAACGAATGTGTTACGACACCATGTCAACACAACGGGGTTTGTGTAGACACGGAGGGCGGCTCCTTTACTTGCTTCTGTCAATCATATTACTTCGGAGAAAGATGTGAAAACTCACGTAAGTAGAACGTGATAATGATATTGGCTCTGACGGATTTCATACCTAATTGATTATACAACAATTCGTTTCACCAGTCCTTCCTATGAAATTCAATTCCCCCAAAATCAGCCCTGTAATACTAAGAACTCTTTTAAAAAATCTCAAAAATTTCACTCAATATAACTCGGTGATTTCTATGTGTTTGTATAGGGGCTTCTCTCCCTCCGGTGGCCATGTTGGAGTACATGTAACTACGGAGTAAACCATACGGGACGCGATTGCTCGTCAACTCCCTGGTTGAATTTGTACACTTCGTGCATATCGCAGTGCACACTGTGCAGTGCGTTCGGCACAAAGCCACGCATATTTGTCATGAATGTCCTCCAGCATGGTGGTTCAGTGACGCAATTGCAAAGCCTCTATATAGAGATTATGCACGTGGTGTCAGCGCGTTTCATTGGATGGAAATTATCAGAGACATGTCGTTGTGTTACCGAAACAGGTGCACAACAGCACCTTAGTAACAAATGTTGTAAAATGGACGCCTGGATGGAAAAACAGAGAGATGCGTAACGCAGTAACGTAGGTGCATAAGTCCTGCATGCGCATTTTATTCTTGTTATTAAGTTGTATATTATGGTAATTATAATTAGCTCCAGCTTTCTCTGAGTCATGTATCATCAATGTTTAACTTGTTCCTCGACATTAAAACTTGGAAGTGATCCGAATGAAATAATATTGATGGAACGGTAAGATCAAAAACGAGATTTTGAACCCGTCAAGGAAAGAACTGTTGTAGTTCCTTATGAATGCAATTTTTTAAATATCTTTACGAATCAATGACGCTTTGGGTTTTATTCTGATATAAAGATTAACAGAATTCAAACTGAAGTCAATATCGCATTAAACATAAATCTCATTTCTTATTTATTTCTAAAGTCTTCCCAGCTTGCCACTACAGCCTCTGTCAAAACGGTGCTTTCTGCGAAGACGCCCCCAATGGAAGAGATTATACATGTAATTGTTTGCCGGGATATAGCGGACAAAATTGTGAGGAAGGAGGTCAGTGCTCAGTTAAAGCTCAAAGGCCCAATTCTGTCATCCCAATCAGTAGCAATTCTCTTTTACTTAAAGGGACAATCCCCTCACCCCAAACTGCACTTCTAGTATAGGGTAACAGAAACTCTCAATTGGCTCAGTTTTTTGATTGACTGCTAATTCAAACAATGCAGAGTACCAAAACTTATATTACACAGCACGAACTGTTCTGATAGTGTTATGATTATACACATTGAGCTTTCTATATTCACCCTGAAGCAGTAAAATGAGATTGTGTCTGGAGGAGAGTGAATTTCAGACAATTTTGGGAGGGGTTTCATTAAGAAGGTTAGGAGAATTAGTATACTGTTTGGGATCAGAAAATTGGGCCTTTAAGCCCCTTCCAAAATTGTCTGAAATTCATCCTCATCCAGAAACAAACTAGTTTATTGCTTCAGGACATTTCCCGGTGAGTATACTGGCTCCTAATCAAAACAATCTCACTACAGTACATGCTCCGTAGTATGAGCTTCGATACTTTGCATTTTTTTAACTTGCTCTCAATAAAAGAAAATTAAACAGCTGTGCCGATTAGACTTTCTGTGGACTACTACATACAAATTGTATTTTGGAGTGACAGGATTAGGCCTTTGACCCTTTTCTTATCCATACACAACCATATTTAAATTCGTTCAAAAGACGAGAATAAAACTTGTTAATGCGTTACTGTTACACCCCCCCCCCCCTTACTAACTCTATAACTTTCCAATGAGATTCGAATTGTTTATTTGGTTAAAATTTACCTAGAGACAATGGGAAGCCCGTGCAATGAGAACTCATGCAGTGGAGAGGGAACGTGTTACCACCGCGGAGATTTCCAAGCGTACATATGTTCTTGCGACGAATGGTACTATGGAGACGACTGTCAACATCACGGTATGTGCACGTTCTCGTGACTTTATAGCAGGCGCGTGACCAAGGGGGCGAATGAAGGATTGACCCCCTTCTCTTGAGTTGTTTTTTTAACAATAATACTAGTGTTTCCCCTATTCATGCGGTGTAAATACTCATGGAAAGTGTCATTTCAAGTAATCAGGGAGGCATTGTGGACCAAAATTTCCTCCACATCCTCACCAACCCCTGGTCAGAGTTAGTAAGTTAGATTGTGTTTACGGCCCGGTTTCCAACCTATGGGTTCAAGTCGAACCGACCTTTTTTCCAGTTGTGGCTCACTGGTCAGAGATGGGAACACTGACAGCGTACTTGTCACATTTACCTATACCGAGTAAGGCAAATTGTATGCTTGGCATATCAGGTGCACATGGTATCTAATTGCAGCCCTATACGTACAAAAATAATGCCTTACACTTGTCTGAAGCAGTCGTGTGATTCTGCATACTTGTAGCACGATAAATCTTTTACGAGAAGTACATCATGTTTTTATTTTTATTTTTTTCTTTTATGGCTTTCTTAAGCTATCCCGAATCTCTGGCAAAGAGCCGTTCGGCGAAACCAAACTAGGAAACTGCTTCCGAATGAAGCTACGTCCACTAAAGAAAAACACTTAACTGACCAACCTCACGGCCCTTAAACCATTCACATCATCGGTGTGTCATGTGTTGCTCCATTCTACATTGGATGGAAAGAACATATATGGTTAAACCTACAAAATGTCGCATTAAATTAATACTGTATCTCCTTAAATATGCGGAATACCATATAAAGCATGCGCCAAACGCATATTTTTGCATTCAAAATTCTCACCTTGGGAAGGCAGACACCCGTCCTCCCGCATGACCATGCGCCTTGGTTTCTTCGCTTCTTCACACAAACTTCTAACAGTATAATTCGCCCCTTTCCGTGACAAATTCTCGGCTACGGGCCTGCTTTATGATTTCGCCACAATCCCCGCCCCGTTTGACGGGCATTATCTATGTGGTATGCAGTAAGTGTGACTAGCCCAGAAGCATCTGACGACCCAGGTGTCACTGTTGCACTAAAAGCTAAAAACTTCCGATTTTTGCCCAACACTGGGCGTGGTCTACCGATGTTACGTGAAAGCATTCTGCAGTCTCATGTTAAGACTTTGGTGTTCCTCTTCTTTCTCTTAAGTCTCAGAAAGGGTCATGCAAGTATTAGAAATAGCACAATCCTGCCTTGGCTAATTGGAAGAGACGGCTGCAAAATACAACCGTTATCTTCAATAGTACATAACAAACACTGATCTTGGATATCCAATCTTGCAATCTTACAATCTAAGGAATTCCGTTATAAATGGAATAGGCGATGCTATACAGTCTAAAACTCTTGCATGCAGAGCGCCCTCTTTCTGATATCAGATTGGTAAGCAAAAACGAAACTGCGAGTTCACAGTCTAGTTCGTAGTTCGTATCAGCTCTCATTGTATAAAGTTTAAAAGTGAAATCAGTTTACTGGCATTTGACCAACACTAATGACTATATCATATGAATGAAGTTCATTTGATCCAACAATAAATACAATCAAGAAAATTAGAAATATCAAAGAAGAAAAAAAAACTATTGATTTTTTAGAAAAAGAACTAACAAAGATGTTATCAGAAGTTAGTAGAAGGACCTGAAGGGGAAAGAAAGCGGAGGCGATTTATTTCTCAATCCCAAAACATAGCCTGCTAAAAGGATTGAGGCAATGCTAATTTTTATCTTCTTTAGGGCTTGAGTGATCAATTCTCCAGAAAAAGGCGTCTAGATTAGAAAAAGCTGTGTATATTAAGAACGAATATTCATATCGAATTGAATAGGATGTAATTACCTTTAGACTGATGAATTCGATTAATGTAAACATGGTTTTGTAACGAGGCGTTACTAATGTATCACAAAAATTTTATTTTTTCTTCAGCGTATTCTCCTTGTGAGGGTCAACCTTGTACAAACGGTGGAACGTGTGTTAGCAATGCTGATAACTCGGGCTACACCTGTTCGTGTCAACCTAATTACGAGGGTACTCGTTGTGATTTGAATGGTAACAGTGATCAAAATTAATTTTGTCTTTCTTGGTTTTCTTGAATGTCCGCACAGCTGGTTATCAAGCTCAGTACCAAACATGTCATGCTCGCCACTCTTCAGACCTTATTTCAATGTGGTCACTATAGTCACACCTAGTTACCCACACTCCTCATCAATTTTTTTTTATTTCGTTGATTTTGCTCATCATTTTTTTAATGGAAATGCATAAACTTATTTACATATAAAGAATTACAGATAAATAAAATAGCATACCAAAAAAAAAAAGAGACAAAAAAAAAACTGAACCAGATGAAGGTAAAACTTTTTGTAAAAACCATTTGTAAGTATCCTTTGTACTCCTTTTTTGTCGTTCTCCATTATGTTTTAAAGAAAAGTGACACCATTTTGTTGAAAATTAAATAATTATTATTTCAATTTTCAATGATCAAAATAAATATGTACTTGTATTTCCTTTTTTTTATTTTTATTTATAAAAATTAAAAATGAAACCTAAAACAAAAATACAACTCTTCCATATTGTGGTTCTGTTACAATCTTAGCATCTTTGTTTCATGTTCTTCACGGTTAAGTGGTAATCTGCAAGTGCTACCATCTCAACAATCATGAATGGTTTTGCTTGTCCCTTGCAAAGGCCAAGTTCTAAATCATCTTTAATAGATAGTTCTCACGTGACGTCATAGTAGCGTTTCACATGGCGTATCACTGCCATGTCTGGGTTCAACGCCTATATGCACGTACAGGCTTGCCCTCAGATATGGCGGCTGATAATGCCTTATTGTTACGTCACCAAGAACCATTTATTGGCAGATATTTACAATTTAAGCTTAAACCAATCCTGCAATTTATCATCATGTTCGTTTTCTTATCTACCGATTTTAGTCCTCGGGCCATGTGCTTCCAGTCCATGCCAAAACAATGGGTTGTGTATTGAAGGCGAAGAAGACGGTGCTTTTACTTGCTACTGTACAAACTATTACCACGGGACCCTTTGCGAGATGTCATGTGAGTTGAAATTTATTCTATGGGTGGGAGAAATGATGGCAGTGACAAAGCTCAGGAGGGGGGCACATGGTCACATGCCCATTCAACAAAGCGGTGTCCTCGGATGCCCGTGTGAAAAGATGTGAAATGTATATTTTGCCCTGTAGAAAGTGAACGAATTAAGCATGTCACCAGGAAAGGGTCATGACTCCAGTTTTTCCTGCCCCACTCTGTAATGCAACTCAAACATCTACAATACCTTCGTTATTTTTGGTGTTCCATGCAGCCTCGTAAACATTTGACATTTTCTTAAGTCTCCCTTTCGAATGAGAGGGTGGCAAAGAGAGACATATCCAATTCTCGAGGGAGGTCAAATGAGCTATACACGTGGAGTATCATTCAGTCGTGTCTGACGCCAACCCCGGTATGTCATGCAGGTTTGCCCTCGGACATGACGCTGACTTAACCCCTAGTTGTGATGTCATTGAAAACTATTTATTGGTAAGATCAAATCATGCATGTCATGGTTCCTACGTTCGTTAATTAGTTAGATGGAGTTTTACGGCCCAGTTTCCAACCTATTACGTTCGTTGGTAACTAGGCACTTCCGCGGAAGCGAAGCATTTTCTTAAGGGATTAACGGCATGTATTAACGCAGTGGGAATTTTTAATTTTCGTCGAGGTGGAAAACACTTCCAGCTTCAGCCGTCTCCTTCTGCCTGGCTACTGACTTGAGTTGGTTCCAAAGGGTACCATATACCATAGTCTGTATCTAAAGTCAATAGGCAGTTGTCACAATATTACCTCAGAAAATTCATGATGCATTCTGGAAGACCTGCTTATCAGCTTTTCGTTTTCCGTTCCACGTTTCACATTGTAAACATTTTGAGTTGTTCTATTCAATTTTTTAAGAAAATACACTGTAAAAATGTCTGTAATGTTACAGAATTTTTGTTCAATTACAGAAGAAAAAATTAGGCAACACAAAAAGAATACATAAAAAGTGCTGTCAATGAGTTGACGGCACTTTTTATGTATTCCTTTGTTTTTCTTTATTTTATTTTCTGTTAATGTACAGACGTTTTTACAGTCTACACTGCAAACGAACCATCAATCTTAACACAAGTTGTTGTAAAGAACATCTGTCAATTTGCGGTCCAAACAAGGCATGTTTTAGATTTAACTTCGAAATCGTTATCACCGGTTCAACTCAGTTTCGCAATCAGATGGAGGGGGCAAAAATGTTCCGTTGGGGCAAAATGTGTAAAATTGCATTTGCAAACTTCAAAATCACTAGGGTATGAAATTTTTTTAGAAGAGAATTTCGTTCCCTTTGCCCCGTCTGACCACCGGACAGCAGTTTTCACGTGATCAATACTATACTATCTCAGTTGAGATCTTTTAATTTCCCAGAAGGAGACAGTTGATTTTCCAACTGCGACTTTCTCATGGTGTTGATAGATGAAATTTAATAGCATACCACCACAAATGTGTTCAAGTATATGTCAACTAGGTAAAAATGTAAAGTTTAAATACGTTTTCAAATACGGTTCAAGTTCAAACTCGGCATCAGTGGCGTAGCTAGGATGCGATTTTTTGGGAGGCCTAAGTGGGGGGGGGGGGGCTGGTATCTCCGAGGGTCAGACACGGCAAGACTATCTAAGCGGAGCGCCACCATCGGTTGGCGCGGAGCGTACAAGAAAATTTTGGACTTTAAAACCCCTCCAGATGGCCGGAAACGGCACTTCCCATGTGTTTTAAGCTGGATGTATCCAGCCTTGAAATACGAATCTCATGTCTGCGACTTCAATAAAAAATCAATCTATGAAAAATGGTAATATGCATACACTTTTTAGGGCCCCCGAAACTGGTCACTTCTGATCTGTGGCCTGGGGGATGAGACTGAAAGGAACCGGTATCTCCTTTTCCCTTGGGAAAATTGTAAATTTCAGGACGTAGATCGCAAATGCGGCAATATTTGAATCTAAGCGGAGCGCCACCATCAGTTGGCGCGGAGCGTACAAGAAAATTTTGGGCTTCAAAACCCCTCCAGATGGCCGGAAACGACACTCCACACGTGTTTTAAACTGGATGTACCCAGCCGCAAATGCGCCAATATTTGAATGGATTTCAGCTCACCTCAGGCAATACCTTACCCTTTAACGGGAAAACCAAAAGTAGTTGTGTCCCCTCTGAGAAACTTTCTTTATAGATGCAAAATGGTGCTATGTTTGGCAAAACTTTGAACTGATTACAGGCTTAAGTTTTACAGTTTTAGGATTTTCCCTTTTTGGGAAGCATGAAAAATATCAAAATATTTTTAGTTTTTGTAGAGATTTTACAAGAGACATACATTCTGCCAAAGAAACAATTTGCAAAATGGTGCAGTATTTGTTCATCGGTACATTACATAGTCAAAATTAAAATACTACGAATAAATCTCTCAGAATAATTGAACCGCAAAGCAGAAGAAAACACATGAAATCCGGACCTTGTGGACATTTTACAAATCCCCCGGACGCCAGTGCCAACTAGTAAAAAGATGACTTGTCGAAAAAATCGTCCTACAATGGCACTTGTCATGGGCAGGAGTGAGGCACGACGTAGGCCTAAATGTTAAGGATGGAAGGGAAGAATTATCCGAAGGCAGTACCGTACCCTTACCTGCTTACGGCATATTTTGTGTATGATAAGGTATAGGAATGGTCGTGTAAGAGTGGTCTCCAGTGTACGATTGCCTTATTTTCAGTAAATCAATCAGCAATCCGAAAGGCAGAAAGGGTCTTTACCTAACAAAGTCACATTAAAGTTTATCGTCGAGACTTTCGTTTCATCTTCGAAGTGAAATGCAATAAACGACAGTGCAGATCACAAACGGTATCCAGTTTAGTGAAAGTAGGCATTTTGAAGTTATTACTTGATTTCATACGTGCGCACAAAATGTGTTTTACACACATTCATCCATGTTTTTTTTTTTTTAATTTTTACACATTTTATTTATTTACTGTTTTGAAGGATATACTTCAAAGTTTATTTCCGCTCAAACATTTTATTTTTTTTCAATTACTTTATCAGGACGCAAAAAATCTGGGGGGGGGGGGGGCCTGAAGAAAATCTGGGGGGCCTAGGCCCCCCCGCCCCCCCCCCCGCGGCTACGCCACTGCTCGGCATCCCACACAGTTGAAACAAGGTGCAAGTCCTTGCCTTTCGTCGGTACATGCGGTACCTTTGGCATATTCTACAAACCCCATCCAACAGGGGAACTTTGTCATGAAGGATTTCTTTACCCGAATGATTTAATAAAACGAGAACTATGTAATTTTCGATGAGAAAGGACGAAGATGACAACGGAGACCTTAGAATGGTCACTTGCAATGAAAGGTTTATTTTTTTCTGTGTAGAGACAAAGCAAGGTCCCATCTGGGCCCGGATGTAAAGTTTTTAAAACTTTACCGGTATTTGTCTATGATCTGCACCAGGGAGGTGTGATTGGTTACACCTCCCTGCCTGCACATAATTCGTGAAGACTTCGCGAAGTTTATCAATATGCACCAGGATCGCCAGGTTCCGCACATGATTATCGGCATGGCGGGTACGGGACTCTTTCTCTCAAGCAGTGGGGTGACATTTTGCCTGATTTTCAGATCCCACCACAGGGCATAATCTCTGCCTTACTGAGGCACCGAAGTCTGCCCGATTCAGCAAGGTTTGGGCCAATTGAGGTAGGGTGTATCCCCCAGTTCTCCCGTCCCGGCTGGCCATGATTATCGACTACATAACAAAAGTATGAAATAGTAAAACATTTGTCTTCAGGTTATTTTGAAATTCTTTCATTTTCATGGCTATAATTCCATAACCGCATTTTTTGCCCCCAAATTGCCCTAACCCCGGGAATTCTGTACCCCTTTCCCCCTCTCGGGGGCCTTGTATGTGTATTGAAACATCGGGGTTCAAGTTACGATGTTACTCAGCCAAAAGAATAATTGATATGATGTGTGAGGTATCTCGATGGATTTGATTGATCCACTCGATTGACTCACTCGAATAAATGATTGATGTAATAGATGTATCGAAAACAGGCGTATGATCAGTTTTTGATCACCATTATTTCCTTTTTTTACAAACAGTATTTCCAGCTTGCCATTACAGTCCATGCGAAAATGGCGGTTCTTGTATCGATGATCCCAATGGCAGGGACTACACTTGTTCCTGTATCAGAGGGTTTAGTGGTGTACACTGTGAGGAAGCAGGTGAGTTAAGATCACATTAAAATCGGAAGACTATCAAAACGCAATTAAAGTTTTTACGTAAAAAAAGAATATTTAAGACAGAGTAACAGCTAGAGTGTCATTTTACTCTTACTATAACATCTGAATAGAGGCTTTGCAATTGCGTCACTGAACCGCCATGCTGGAGGACATTCATGCCAAAAACACGTGGCTTTGTACCGAACGCACTGCACAGTGGGCACTGTGACATGCACGGTGTATACAAACTCAACGAGCAAACGCGTCCCGTATGGTTTACTATGTAGTTACATGTACTCCAACATGGCCGCCGGAGAGTATTATGACGTCATGTGAAAAGCCTCTATAGTAATACACTCAGCGTCATGTAGATTGTGTCACATTTTCATATTACGGTCACCACACCTGAAGATTCAAGCCGTCTTACAAAACATGTTGTACTTGTGAATTTTTTTACATAATTAAATATGGTTTCATTAGAGACAGTGGTATCATGTTTGTTTTTCGCCTTTTATCTAGTTTTGTGTTTTACTAGACCACTTGGAAAGATGTTTTCTCTCCAATCAAATTATTTTACACTTTGATTTTTTATTGTTACAATCTGACCTAACCCTTGTCTATTTGACTTAGAATGGTTTGGCTGTAAACTATATCTAGTTGAAGTATAGGAATGGAAAATTTGTATATATAAAGCTAAAAATGTCAATTCGTCATTATGCATTTCTATGTGTAGCAAATTTTTACTAAGTCTTTCGTGAGGTTTAGGTTACATGGAGAAGGGCTACCGTCGACGTCACTCCAAAGAGCACTGTATCATCTCTCTAGTGCACTGCTTCCCAACAAAGACAACAGCTTTTGACATGTATGACTGTGTTGAAATATTTTTCAAAATTTAAAAATGTTAAAATATGTAGAACAAAACTATAAAATAGTAGTGTCGATGCGCCTTCAGTTTGAGTAGCGTGAGCAATAGGGGCCGAGGCCATGACCTCACCTTTGAAAGTAGTCGGGAGAATAGGGGAAAATCACTCTGAACAATGCTATCTGTACCTTGCGGAGCAAAAAAGGGTTGCCTCTTATTTATCGAAATCTAAGTTAAAATTTGCTTCAAACATAGCACCATTGCATCTTAGTCCTCTTCAAAAGTCAAATGTTTTTAATTTTTAAAAGGGGGGAGGGTCTCATCCCCTATATCAGTCGAGGGTTCTTTCAGTCTGGGCAACGGCTCAGAATCCGTGTCGCCACTTTTTGGCCTGCATCCCTCGAATTAAAGAAATGGATACGTATTGCTTTGTAGTGAATAAATTCCCGAGTTGATTAAAGTGTTAATAAGTCTGAGGTGTTATCATCATTACTAAAACGAAATACATTTTCCAGTTGAATCTGCTAGCCCTTGTTTCGCTGGGACACCCTGTCTGAATGGAGGAACATGTCTCCATCGTGGAGACTTGGAAGGATATATTTGCAAGTGCCCATACCCCTTTTACGGGAGGCAATGTCAAGAAACAGGTATTTATTGTTTTCCTTTATTGAATTAATTCCTTTGTCCTTTTCTTGGCTGTGAGATTCTCCCATGGTGAAATTCAAAGTGATGGGTAGTTTTGAGGATGTAGCTTAAATGAAATTATTTAAATGTCGCTAAATTCATATTTTCTAAAAGAAGATTGTTTACAAATGTACTGTTTGAGATTAGTTAAGTTTAGACCACCATCCGTTCTTGGTAAATATCTTTCGTTAGTGCCGACAGAACTTTTCACACCACTGTGGTTATGCATCATAGCATGCATGTATGTACTATAAGCTATCATTTACTGTTTTACACAAATCCGGTAACCAAGTAGCTCTTAAATTTGTCCAGTCGGTCATTTTGGGGTTCATTTTCTCATTTCTTTCTTTCATCAATTCATCTACCTGTCTACCTAGAGCATGACTAGTGATAACCAATTTACATTTTGAACTTCGTCTGCTTATTACGGAGTTTGGGACTGTTTGGCAGCCATCCATGACTGAATTTTATTTTTTTGATTCGAACACAGCGTCCTCACCATGCAGCTCCAACCCTTGCTCTAATGGTGGAATCTGTACAAATACACTGAACATGACTGACTACGAGTGCGCATGCCCTGCAAATTATTCCGGGAAGAATTGCCAAGAGAACAGTAAGTGGACTACAGCCTTGGAGAGGTTATTGTACTTTTTCCTACACTATGAAGGAAAAAAGAGGGCGCTCTTTAAATTGATTTCAAAGATATATAGTTGAGAAAACTTTCAAGGAATAGAGGACGTACTCACGGGAGTCACAAATACTGTTCTAACTTGTACTTATAAGGTCTTCACGAAGGATATTGAGTGAAATACATTTTCTAGAACCTTTAAAGTTATCACGCATGGTCAGTATATGCGCCATGGTCAGCATATGGAGCCATACGTGAGAGACCAGTGATGTAAATGGCCTGAAGGCCGTGAGGTTAGTCAAGTGTTGTCCTTCAGTGGACGTAATAGCTTCGGGAAGCAGTTTAAAGTTTGGCTTCGCCAAAAGGCCCTTTGCCAGAGAGTCGGGAGGACTTTAGAAAAAGGTCAGTACATACACGGCCTTTAGGCTAAGATAATGTGTAGTATCTGTTCTTTTCGTCGAGTCTAGAATGGAACCACATGACAGACCAATGATGTAAATGGTCTGAAGGTAGTAAAGTTGTTCAAGTGTTGTCCTTCAGTGGACTTAATAGCTTCTTCGGCTGCAGATTAAAGTCTGGTTTCGCCGAACGGCTCTTTGCCAGAGAGTCGGCAGGACTTTGGAAAAAGCAGTATATGCGCTAAAAGTATTATTAATGATGTTGGTAGGACAGTTTACACCTTCCAGGTGCCTTGAGGTGCTTTCATACCAAAACACCATGACATTGCGATTTGCAGACAGGAAGCATTTTTAATCTTAGCCCAAATAGGCGAAATTTTTGGAAATTTCATTAGAGAGAAATTTCCCTGTTTGCCCTAAGATAAAAAATTTTGCGTCTCGACCGCCACAGACGGGAGTAGTTTCACAGACGGGAGTAGATTTGACTTTACCATGACTTTAGTGTGTGAAAGTACCTTTAAAGGGTGAAAGAAGCTATTAATATGTTGTGGTTGTACGAAGGAAAAGACGGCACTAGCTGCTACACAATCAAATGAAAGGTGATATGTTTGACAAACTTCAAAGCTGCTGGGAGTAACAGATTGTTATTTATGTACGAGTAGCAAGCATAAAAATGTACTGAAATGATAGGCCGTGTTAAACCGCAACTGACCAAGGGACTGACTAGAGTACCACAGGAGGATCGTTAACATGAGAGAGATAGAGAGGTCTACGGGGAGTTCCCAGGCCCGTAGCCAACGTACAAATTAATTTAGGGGACCTCACTTGGATACTTGCCTGGAGAGTTCCGATTTTATAAGTGCTAATTCTTCCTTGGAAAGCACAATGTTACCATATTTTCCGCTCTTTTTTTTCTGTATCCTACTAAAATTAGTATGGTAACTTCTTGACTTTTCGGGACGGGCTTAGTATCCCCATCCGCATGTAGCTACGGGCCTCCTCCATTCTCAGACTTATAACATCACTATCTCATTTTCTATAGTGGCGTGTTCATCTCAACCTTGTGGTGATTCAAAGGGCATCTGCATAGCTGATGGGGAATCCTATGTCTGTTACTGCTACAACTACTATCACGGACAAAACTGTGAAATATCTCGTAAGTGTTCCTTGTTTGAAACAAAACTCTTAGCAGCTTTTTCTTTCAAAGATGACCAAGGTTTTTAAAAATTCATACTTACATGTCGTATTTCATCATTTTGCAGTTTAACCTGATGTTCGAATTCCATCCAATTGCTAAATTGCCACAGTTGGTCCGCGTTACAAACCTTGTTGTCTAATTCGTTTTATACACATGCGCTTGCTTTAAAATTACATGTTTGGATAAATTGCTGAATCGAATCATTTCATTTGCACTTTCTGTTCAGACAGAAACTACCACCTTATTCAATCATTAAGCCGATGTTAGAAAAAGATGAACTGATGAATTTGTATTATCATATGTCAACTGGTACAGGAAAAATATTCTCAGGTATTTTTCCTAATTTTTAGTCTCATTTTTCTTTGGCAGTCTTCCCTAAATGTCACTACAGTCCATGTCAAAACGGCGGCTATTGTGAGGATGACGAGAATGGTATAGATTACACATGTCGATGCCTGCCAGGTTTCTCTGGTCAAGATTGTGAAGAGGGTGGTAAGTAAATATTAATTATAGCACACTTACCTCCTGAAATACGAGTTTCTGTATTGCTTGTCCTACCCCAGTTGAAGTTTCCTCTACCAAATAAGCTTGACATGAGGCAGAAATTTCCTTTAACAGATGAGCTTTAAATGAGGCAAGGTCGGCTCGGAACTCTCTTTGAGAATGATCGGGATAATTTACTGCAAGGAAGTCTTAAATTTTATGTCCTAACGAAATGTAATAAACAGATGTTTATTGTTTATATTCACCGTCCCATCTGCACAAATATATCACATCACAGCTTAAACAGAAGGAAATGGATGTGTAAGGGACCTGGATCATTCTGTACAGCAGTCAAACTGCAACTTACGTTCACGTTCAAACCTTCGTAGAGGTAGTTTAGTAAGTTTTATTCCCTCTCGCCTTATTCCTCATCTTCTTTTGATGGAATCTGCAACAAAAGATATCACTCAAAGCTGCCATTTTTCAAAAGGCAGTATGTGGGGTATTCCGTCAGAGGAGAAAAGAAAAATTGTTGCACGTATACTGACCAGAGAGTTCCAAGGAGTCCCGACCTCTCGAATTGCAGTCGGGAGGTCGGGAGTTCCAGTCATGGACGATTGGCCGGGTCATACCGAAGACTTTAGAAAGGGAACCCACTGCCATTGTGCTTGGTGCTCAGCATAGGCACTGGAGTAGGGAAAACAAGCCAGTGAGCCCCAACTGAAAAACAGCCTTGGAGAGCTCAATTGACCCAATTGGTTGGAAACTGGGCCGTAAAACTCCATCTCACCTAACCTAAACCTGGACAGACACCCTTTGACTGCCCTCTACTCGGTTGACGTGTATATTACTCCTACACTCATATTGGTTGTACTCTTAATACCAACCATTAGTGTATGTACTTCAAAAGAGCGTACATATTCGACACCTGGTATGGAGGCAATGCACTTTACTATCAATTGTAAAGGACGCACCGTCTGACCCCGGGCAGTGGAGAGTCAAATGGGCGAAATGTTCGTCTGAGTTGTGACGCAGGGGTTCGTCAAAGTTCTACAAATGTTGAGTCAAAGAATCCTGATAGGTTCGGCACATATGTGTCAAATTATACTGAAATCGGGAGTTAAAGTTCATGAAACGTTGAGTCAATTGCGTGCTGGAGGGCTGCGTCAATACAGATATATCTTTGACGCTTCTAACGAACATTGACCTACGTTGTTAGGGGACCAAAGGGTGCATCTTACAATTCATGATAAATGCATAATCTTTTACTTGAAGAACACACGATGACTAACTACTGCAATCATGTTGGTTCCGACTCACTAGATGACGAAAATGTTTATATTTTTCAGTCGACATTGGACGACCTTGCTCTCCAAACCCCTGCCAAAATAATGGTACGTGCCTGCAACGTGGAGACTTCCTGGAACAATTCTGTCTATGTCCAACACCTTACTACGGAACAACATGTGGAGAAATAGGTGAAGTGAAGAATTTATTTTTGTACATTCCATATGGTACAATGTGCTTCATATTAACAACATAAAATACGATAAATTTCTGCTGGCTTTCGTTTTGTAGATAGCGGTAGTGGGTTGTGCGATTCTAGTCCGGGAGCACATCTGATTGATGTGTACTCACGTGGAACGTCTTATTACGGTCTGATATTATGCTCGCCTTGTTGCGACATTTTCATTCCATGGTGGGAACGACCAAATCATGCCAAGGGAGGAATCATCTTTTTGGAAATAAGCCACAACCATATTCCAAAATGATAGCTTTTTGACCGTTTGTTTGTAATTCAGACACCGGATTATGACAATTGGTCTTATTGACATAACCCTAACATAAAACGTAACTTTAACCATGATTTTGAAGCAAATTTAAAAATTATTTATGAGAAAAGACGATTTTGCTGTTCGCACCCTGGGGAAAAAATATGATTGGCCGTGTAACGCGAAGGTTATAAGTGAATGCATTACGATAAGACTTATGTATTACAAAGCATCACACAAAGCATGCGTAAAAAGTCAAGAAAAGTTAAGACTGAGGCATTTATTGAAGAATAAATATCTGGTAGCTCTCAAGCTATGAACGCAATATGTAGCAAGTTTTTGAAACATGTTGAAAACTTTTCGAGTCTTAGAGACTGTAGCTTGCGAGCTAAGACTTTTGCGAGTTCAGGCTTGAGACAAACTGCATGCAAACCCGTTTTCTCCAAAGAGCAGTCGCTAATTGAGAATTTTGTTTTCCCAAACTACAAATGCACTTGAGGTGATAAGTGTCCTCCTTCAAGGTACATCTACAGCTGATGTCAGTCATATTATTTTTTGAAATATCACAATGCATGTTTTTTTCTCTTGCCTTGACAGCTTCATCACCGTGCGAGGCACTGCCTTGTCAGAATAATGCCACCTGCAATAACAATGCAGATTTGACTGATTACACCTGCACTTGCCCTGAAGGTTTCTCCGGCGAAAATTGCGAGAGAAGGGGTAAGGAAATTAAAACATCACAATCAAATGCAAGACTGGCCCTTGGGGTATTTTCAGCCATAAAGGCAGATCAGCCTATATCATCTTGTTCTGTCGTCATTTTCCCTCAATCCAAATCAAATGTGATCTTGCTACAGTTATCGCAAAGTCGTACCTGTTGCAGCGGACTATGAAAACTAATCGAAAGCTGGGATAACGTATGATGAAAGAAGCCCATGTTTTGTCAGGCGGGGGTGCAGCCCTATTGTGGAAAACCAGGTGAGAACCTCCAGACATACGTGTGAGGGAATGGGGCTGCGCCAGTACTGTTCCAGTTTGCAAATGTGCTACAGACCGTACGCAGTGGTCACCTGCACTTGATTCCAATCGGCTCTCAGGAACACAAAAATGTACAAGACAGAATGATGTAGCTACTAATTAATGGTCCTATATACAGTCGTTTTTACATGTACACAACCCAGCGGCGTAGCCAACCATGACCCAACCTTGCACTGCAAAACCACTAAAAAGCGGTTTTCTCTCTATCCTTAGACTTTTCCCTCATGTCGGGCCCCGAAACTCCCCCATGACACAATCCTGGCTACGCGCCTGGCACAACCTCTGCCCTGAAGTAGGCAGATTGTACAAAGATAAGGTAAATGAGGTTTTGGCTTTAGTTGTCCTTTGGAAAATAGCAAGTGAAATGAGGAGAAAGGAAAATAAGTGCTAGTTTACAAGCAAATGTTTACAAAGCTCATGAGGCAATACAGTAAGTTTGTTCTTCATTTAAAACTCATAAATGTAATGTGAATAACTCAATCACAGCATGTTTTTCTTTCCCTCTTGAACCTCTTGATATCGACTTGAAGTCGCTTAGGAACTGAAATATGACTTTAACTGCGAATGTTAAAGGCATGGTACCACGTACCTCATAAAAGTTGGTCTTTCAAAGGAAACCAGATTTGATTTAAGTTGTTAAGGTGGTTGACCAAATGACGTAGAGTTTTACTGAATTAGCCACGTACTTCTCGCACATTCAGCTACCATTGTAAAACAACTTCCTTTGGCCCAGCTGAAAATTCTCTTTGGAACCCTTTGGGGTAAAACCCTTTAAGCCCAAAGGGTTTCAGATGGTACCCTGTGGAAAACCCCTTTCCTTTGGTTGTTGATGGAAATTGTACAAACCTCAAAGGGAATTTCTAAATTACCCTTTGCACAAACCAATTTGAAAACCCTTTAGAACCCTTTAAAACCCTTTGGTTAATGGAAATTGGACAAAGGGTCTCAAAGAGAATTTCTTGCTGGGGAGGATCAAAACAGTCGATTCAAGTCGTATTAATATTTTTTCCAGTAATTGTCTCACATTTTTTTCCTCTGTTTTTCCAGATAATTCGGACTGTGTATCATCGCCGTGTGAGAATGGAGGTATTTGCATCGACAATGCCAACAACTACACCTGTTATTGTTTAGGCTACTACTATGGAGACCTCTGTGAAAATTCACGTAAGTATTTTTCTGATCTGTTTCCAATTTTGATGAGTCATTTTTCTAAAGACAATGAAACTATTTTTTAATATCCCGTCCTTTTGACCTCCATCTAAGTTTTCCCTTTTTTTAATTGGGAAAGAATTTTTAATTGGATATATGGCAAAGTATTGGGGATTCTTCACATGGCCGTGGGAGTGTTCGAATCCGTGTTAGCTCCATGGTTCGAAGAATCATTTTGTGTGTTTTTTTTTTTAATCATGGCCTTTGGTATTTCTGTTTTTCATTTTTACCAGTAGCATCACCTTATGTGCTTCAAGGCATTTATTTATCCTTTCATCCTCTATTATTTGATATTTAGTAAATCTGTTACTTATAAATTTTGTAATGTGATAAAAAAGTAATTATATGAAGCGATCCGAAGGTTCATTGTGGCTCTGTCAGAATTCGTATCATGGTCATGCTGTTTGATTCACGTCGTCCCCTTTCTGGCGTACTGACGAATCGCAAATTGGCATAGTGACGAATGTGCAAATTTGGCAATTTTGGCGTAGTGACGAATGCATTTTTTGTCGTAATCTGTTCACCTCAGCCTTAAAAATTGCACCGACTTTGTAAAATATATTATTTTCTACAATTCCAAACATAAAAGCGATGAATATGGCGAAAATTCTCCAAATAAGACAACATTCGTCACTATGTGAAACACAAGATCCACAGATTCATGAAATTCTTGATTTTGCGATTCGTCAGTACGCCAGAAAGGGGACGACGTGTTTGTATCATGTGCTTTTGTTGTGCGTATCATGGTGGCTGTATCATGATCAGGGTTCTACAATCCTCGACAAAAGTGACGGGACAAAACAAGCAAAACAAGCAATGAACGGATCACCATCCCCTACTTCCCCATTCAATGTTGCTGCAGCCCAAGGCGTCCTGTCTTCAACATTG